>OX246754.1:86587672-87787672 GCA_945910035.1 Brachypalpus laphriformis
TTTGCATTTTTGTCTAATAAGCTTAGTTTCCTATTCCATTCTTCGTTCCTGTGTCTTTCAATTTCTGTAGAAATGAGTTTATTTAGGTACCTCATCTGGTTGCGAAGGAATGGCAGACGATACCTTTGCCACTGTCTCTTTAAAGAATTTCTAATACGTATGAATTGAAGAACACGATCGCGGATCTTGGTAAAAGTATTATTCCTCACTGCTTTCGGAACACTTAAGTCAACCGAACTATGTACATGTTCCGAGAAAACTTCAACAAGACTGTCAATGTGTTCATTAGTGGAAACATTATCTAGGTCTGTTGAAATGTGTCTGAGTCTCGACAAAAATAATTTTTTTTTTTGTATTTATAATTGGGGTATGTCACACCCCAATGTGAGGACCGCGTAAGTAAAACATAGGTGTGAGGACGAAAGGTTAATTCCAACTCGCATTTATGTTCTTGCCGGTATTATTTTTTCTTTAAATTTAGCCTGCAAAATAGTAAAAGGCATTTTCACTACTGAAATAAACAGTTTTTATTTCCTCCCCGGTCTGAGGGTTCTGGTTAAAATAAACTGAATACCATCTGCCCTTAAGTCCTTTTACAAATCGCATATTTTTAAGTATATTGGCAGACTTATCAAAAAATATTCGTTTCGTTTAAGAAATTTATTTATTCTTCATTTCCCAAAAATGGCCTTCTGGATTTTTTGGGTTCTTTGAATTTAGAAGAATTGAACATGTCGTATAACTCGTCTAATTTTCCTATTATTTCGGCAGTATTAATAGCGGTTGAAGATGCAGCACCTACACTGGCAAGATTATAAACACATGATAGCGCGTCACCTTGTCTAAGACCTTTCCTAACATCGAACGGTTCGGTGATGTTCTTACCGACTTTGATGGAGCAGCGAGAGTTCTCCATCGTCGTTCTGCACAAATGGACGAGCTTGGCAGATGCCAAAACTAGACATGGCTCTGTACAAACAACTCGTCCCTATACACGCTATCATAGGCAACTTTGAAATCGATGAAGAGGTGGTGCGTATCGATTTTATATTCATCCAAGATCTGCCATAGTGTGAATATTTGGTCAATGGTGGACTTACCCGGCCTGAAACCGCACCGATAAAGACCTATCAGGTTGTTGACGATCAGTTTTAGACATTCACATAGTACGGCAGACAGGATCTTATAAGCGATGTTGAGGAGACTTATACCTCTGTAGTTGGTGCAGTTCAGAGGGTCTCCTTTCTTCAGGATCGGGCAAACGATGCTGAGGTTCCATTCATCGGGCATACTTTCGTCGACCAGATTTTACAGATGAGCTGGTGCATGCTCCTTACCAACTCATCTCCTCCTGGCTTGAAAAGTTCACCGGCAAGGCCTTCGGCTCCAGCAGCTTTGTTGGATTTGAGTTTAGATATCACTATCCTCACTTCATTCTGATCGGGTTGACGGGAATCTTGACTGTCATCGTCACTGTTGAATGGCTCATTTTGCCTGACAGCTGAATATTGGTCATCATCGCCGTTGACCAGTCTGCAGAAGTGTTCCTTCCATATCCTCAGCACCGACCTCGATTCTACCCTATATTCCCATTTTCGTCTCCGCATGCTTCTGTTCTGGCTTTGAAACCCTGGCATGTTATTTTTACCTTTTGGTAAAATTTTGAAACATCATTCCAGCACTAAAGTCTCTCAATCTCCTCGATCGAGCGGTTCTCATGCTCCTTTCTCATCTTCCTGAGAAGTCGATGTTCCTCTTTTCTCCTGCGCACGTAGAGCTCGTAAGCAGCTCTAGTCCTTCTATGCAGCGCCGCTTTGTACGCCTCTTGTTTAGCTGCATGTGCTTGCCGGCATTCCTCATCAAACCAGGGGTTTCGTTGTGGTGGCCGAGAGAAACCCATTACATCAGAGGCGCCATCTCTGATGGCTTGTTAGCAACGGTACTACTGGTCTTCCGCATTTGCTGCTGGCGGCATAGGATTTAGGTTAAGATCAAAAGAAACTCGATCGGCAAAGGTTCTGGCGGTCTCTTGCGATTGTAGCCGTCCAACGTCAAATTCCCTCACAGTATTTCGTTGATTTCGCTCCCTTCTGGATATCCGCATCCGTACCTTGGCTACAACAAGCTAATGATGCGAGTTCACGTTGGCTCCTCGGAAAGTTCGGACAACAAGAATACTGGAAGTGTGCCTTGCGTCGATCGCAATGTGATGGATTTCGTTGACAGTTTCTCGATCAAAGGAGAGCCATGTTCCCTTGTGAATATCGAGACATGGCAACCGCGTACCAGCTACGACAAAGTTTCGTCCCGCTGCAAAGTCGACTAGCCTGAGTCCGTTGTCGCATGTGATGTCGCGCAGGCTGTGCTTTCCGATCACGCTACTAAATGCGTTCTCTCTTCCTAGTTTTGCGTTAAAATCACCTAGGATAATTTTAACATCGTGGCTAGGGCATTGCTCATATGTCTTGTCCAAGAGCTGGTAGAAGTCATCTTTGGTCGTGTCGTCCTTCTCCTCGTAAGGGGCGCGGGCGCATATTAGGCTAATGTTAGCAAATTTAGCCTTGATACGGATAGTCATGAGACCCACGTTTACATCCCAGAAACTTAAGACTTCTTGCCTAAGTCTGCCTCCAATGACAAATCCGCACCCGAATAGACGCTGTCCTTGTTGTCTGTAGCAATCGCCGTAGTAGATGTCGCAGTTTTCATCCTCCTTTTGCCTGGTCCATCCCATCGCACTTCTTGGATAGCGGAAATCTCTGCTTTAAACACTCTAGGGCCTCCGCAAGTTGTTCGGCTGCAGATTGTTTGTAGAGGGACCTAACATTCCACGTGCAGACACGAAGTTCGTTGTCCTTTTTACGTTTGCTTGGGTCGTCAACAGTAGATTCATCCGTATCCGAGGCTGTTGGTTGCTTCGTAACCAAAGAGGTGATGATGCGATTTTGCCACGCCATTTGACATCGGTTAATCGGGAAAAAAATATTGTGAATCAGAAGTAATGAATAAAAATAACAAAACTCTCCCCAGTTATCTGAACGCCACCCGCGGAGTTTCGCTGAAGCTGAGATGTCTTCGACTATGTACCGGTCGTTAGGCAGCACCCAGCGTATGATGTACGGAAAAGTCGCTCCAGTTTCCGGAACTCACCTTTTGCGGCTGCCTCGTGCATGGAACTTAGATGAGTTGCGATGTCGCCGTCGAGCCGTTTCTGGTCCCGTTGGCTCCTCTTGATATTCCGCAACGCTGACTCTCTCCTTTGTACGCTGTTTCACGATCAACGACAATCCGTTTCCGGATAACTCGTTCATCACGTTGAGCACTTCCTTCGTGTTGGCGATCTTCACGGCTCGAAATACCGCGTACTTCGTAAAGCTATCTGCGATCACTAGTACGTACCTAGTCTCGCCTTTCCTTCGAATGAACGTTTCGAGGTGATCGAGATGCACCATATCAAACCGTAACGGCACCCGATCCCCAATACGACGCTCTTCTTTTGTTATTTCGCCCTTCCTTTTGGCTTACGCGCAGTCCATATAGGCCTTGATGTATTCCCGTGTGAAGCCTTAGAAACCAGAATGTTTCTCGTACCCGAATCATCGTCTTTTCCTCGGAAAAGTGGCAAGGCTTCAAAATTTGCCACTGTATTGAGTGTTGCACTATCCCCTTCGCAATATCTCCCTCCAGTCGAAATATGCGTAGCCTTTTGAGTTGGAACTCCGACTGCAGCTGCCATTTCATTGACGCCGATTCGGTCGAGTTCATATCCTATATTATGGTCCCTAACTTGGGCTCCTGCTGCCTCATAGTCACCAAACAATAATCGTCCGCGATGCGCAGATTCTGCACAAATAAAAATGCCACTTCCACGTTCTTCGCCGTTCTCCGCCGACCGAGTGCGCCCACATACAGTGCTCTCCGTCCGTCAGCCATCACCTTCCCACTCGTGGGATGGTCTTGGGTTTGTTCTTTGTTGCGGTGATCACCTCACAGTCCAATAATAATTGGTCCATTCGGCTAAATATGATATCCAATGGACCATTGCGATATCACATGCATCATGGGAGAAAGAGTCTCTTACCTACTCGTTAAACAATTTTGAGCTTATGAAGAGTAGGAGGCTCTTAATGTCGATGTTTTTTAAGTCGCCTAAGTCGTTGTAATAGGGGGCTCCTTGGTTAAGCTTCCATCTACGGGAGAGATCAGGGCAGACACAAAGAAGGTGAGGAATAGTTTCTTCCTCTTCTTCGTCCAAGCAGCTTCTACAAAAGCCGTTCGAAAAAACGCCTAGCCTTGTAGCATGCTTGCCTATTAGACAGTGTTCAGTGATGACACCTATTATAGCGCCGATATGCAATCTGCTGAGAGAAATCAAATTCTTAAAACGTTTTAGATACAGCTTCGGCCAAATCGACGGCTAGTCGGCTAAGTCAACTGTAAATAGTAAAATTATAACTAGACTATACAACTGAATATGGTTTGATGTCTAAAACTAGAGCTTGCGCTATAATGATATGCACAGTAAAAAAAAATAATTCTTTATTACATAATGTACGGTCTGTAGGCAGCAGTTACATACACTGAAACATTATTTAAAATGATTGAGTTAATCGTCCTTATACTCCCCCCTTCTAAGCACAGTAGTTGCCTTGGCACAAATCAAGAAATTGATTGAATAAATTATACACTTCGTACCCCACCCTTGACTCTCAGCCAGTATCACCAATTAGATAGTCAATATGGGAGCTCCAAGGTTATTGAATTTTGATGGTGAATTACCGAAATTGGATTTCCCACCAAACGTCAAGTACTAGGGTATTAGAGGAGTGAATAATTTACATTTAACACGCATCCACTGTGGGTAGCTTTGAGCGAAATGTTGCGTGTACATACTCGTACATGCATACTTGTACCTCATGTATGAGGATGGTAATATAGGAAAACTAAATTGTATTTGTAATTGTGTGTGTGTTGCTAAGTAATCTAAGCAATCAGTAGAATAGAAGAAAATGCCGATTGAGTTTATTATGATCCCGATTTATCAACAAATGAGTTCAATACGCAATTTGTTAACGTTTCTGTGCAAATAAAAGTCATCAGGTAATAATCGAAATATCTGCATCGGAGTCGAATATTGAATAAATCTTAATGACAATAAATTAACTTTCTCATATGATTAGCTATCAAAGTTTGCTCTAGAGAATTTCTTGTCTTCCTGAGTCAAATATTTTTTACGCTGCGCTATAAATCACTACGTATGTACAACATAAGGAAGTGACGTGGCAAAATCGCATCATCACCTCCTCGTGGTGCCCGCTGGATAGCTATCTGATAGCGAACTAACGATGATATATTAATATTCCTCAGAAGGAGGACGTGGGGCGACTGAATTTTGCCGATAGAACCAACGGTGACGTCTACAGGCCAGCGGACACCTTACTTGAGCTAGTTCGACATATTTCAAGCTGAGGTCTGTAAGGAATTTGAACACTGGGTCAGGGTATTGGAAAAGAGACGTCGACGGATGAACCCTTAATGGGCCAATGGCAGCGCGCCTATCCCCGAAGAGGGTTATTGGTATAGGTGTATACAGCCCCTCGGTCTAGGGGTCGCAGAAAAGGATCTGGTCCTCCAGGTTTGGGGTTGTGCCGTCGGGATAACTTCCCCACCACGTAAAAACAGAGAACGATTACGAAGCACGATTTTACTGTTGACGACCCAAGCAAACCTAAAAAGGACAACGATCTTCATGTCTGCACGTAGAAGGTTATTTCCCTCTACAAACCACCTGCAGCCGAACAACTTGCGGAGGCCCTAGTCTGCTGAAAAGCACACATTACTGCCATCCAAGAAGTGCGATGGGATGGGCCGGGCAAAAGGAGGATGAAAAACTGCGACATCTACTACGGCGATTGCTTCAGACAACAAGTACAGCGTCTATTCGGGTGCGGATTTGTCATTGGAGGCAGACAAAGGCAAGTAGTCTTAAGTTTCCGGCATGTGAACGAGCGAGTCATAACTATCCGTGTCAAGGCTAAATTCGCCAACATTAGCCTAATATGCGCTCACGCACCTCACGCGAAGATAGGAATGCCCTAGACACGACGTTAAAATTTTAACGCAAAGCTAGGAAGAGAGGACGTCTTTAGTAGTGTGGTCGGAAAGCATAGCCTACACGACATCACATGCGACAACGGACTCAGGCTAGTCGACTTTGCGGCGGGACGAAACTTTGTCGTAGCTAGTACGCGGTTTCCGCGTCATGATATTCACAAGGGGATATGGCTCTCTTTTGATCGAAAAACGTTAACCGAATCGATCACATTGCGACCAACGCAAGGCACTCTTCCAGTTTTCTGGGTGTCCGAACTTTCCGAGGAGCCAACGTGGACACGGATTACTACCTAGTTGTAGCCAAGGTACGGATGGGATATCCAGAACGGAGCGAAATCAACAAAATACTGTGAGGAAGTTTGACGTTAGATGGCTACAAGAGACTGCCAGAGCCTTTGCCGATCGAGTTTCTTTTGATCTTAATCTAAGTCCTATGCAACCATCAGCAAATGCGGAAGACCAGTGGCATCATTGCCAACAAGCAATCAGAAATATCCCGTCTGATGCACTGGGTTTCCGTCAACCCGATCAGAATGAAGTGAGGATAGCGATATCTATACTTTTTTTTTTAGACACACCTGCCGTTCTGCGTTTACCTATCCCGGTTAATACCGTTAGTTAGGCTTGGATGGAACGCAGTCCAAGTTCTGTGCTCTTCGATGATATTGCGGTCTAGTCACATGGGCTATTTAGCATTTTTTCTCTGATCTCTATGGTCGCTATTTTCGTTTCGAGGATTCCGCTCATCGGCGTCTCTCGGCAGCTGATATTGTCTACTTATGTACATATATAACATAAGTAAGTGTATACAGTATAAGTAGGATTTAATCCACTCAAGACTTTGGGGGCCAGATTCACACCCAGCACCCCGAAGCTCATGGTTGTCGTTCCGTTACACTTGCATATACATATTTTAGAATGTTAGGTAGATATCCAGATACATACCTACATATATGTGTATATATTTCTAAATGTGGGTGCTCTGATATATCTAGGCTAATTCAAGTGGCTTTATCTTTTTGAGTCTTATGACCTCAGTGTTAGCGTTTTGCCGAAGCCTTGATTCATGCCTTCGTGCATTTTTTCTGGTTTTATCTGCAACACACTCCACTCCTAAATCCCTGTGAAGGTCATTATTCCTTATGTACCATGGTGCATTAACGATATTCCTTAGCACTTTGTTTTGAAATCTTTGAATGATGTCTGCGTTGCTCTGGTACAGTCCCATAGTTGATTGATATTGATTCTTTTTTTAGCATGGTTTTACACAATTGCTTACAATTTTTGCATTTTGCACTTTATTAAAATTTTATTTTTACGAATTCTACAATCTGCCATATAATATAACTGCGCTTACATTTGCTTATCTCTTGCTTGTATTTGTTCCTAGCAGTTACATATATTTTCCAGACTTCATCTAAACCGCTAAGTACCCCTTTTGCATGTTTGTTGATTTTGATGGTCTTTACATTTTGTAAGTAACTGCTGAACCACACATTTTCACTATGCTCCTTACGTTTTTGAACTATAAATTTCATTGTAGTACGTCTAAGTATGGCCACGAATGTATGTATCTCCAGCCATATTAACGTATGAAATATCACTTATGGAAGGCAGTTGGTTACTCTGCAGTTCCAAGTAGTAACTATAGTCGTGTTTTTTTGAAACCTAACCAGCCAGTAGTTGCTAGTAAAGTAAAATCTTACGCATAAAATAAATACAACAACCGGCTGGCTACTACTCTTGATTTTATCCCCAGCAAAAAGTTACTGGCTGGGAATTTCGTGATGCCTAATTTCAGGCGGCGCAAAAACGAATGTTTTTTTTAGCTATTTGTTGTTTCTGTCACTGCGAGGTTGCTTGGTTCCTAGGGATATGTTCGTATAAAATCGGCTGGGTGGCAAATCGTTTAAATATACGACTGGCTGGCTAGGTTTCAAAAAAACACGGCATATATCTATTATATTTAAGAAATTTAGCATATTGATCAACTCTTTTTACTTTCGTTTTGATATTTAATTGTATAACAATTGTTTCATAATCACTTATTTTAAAATCATTTTCCGTTTGAAATGTTGTCTTAAATACTATAAAAGCAAAGTCGATTTTCCTTGTGAACACCGTTTCTCGAAAACTATTAGATGTAGGTACTTGAAATTTTGCACAGTTATTCCTTATTTTGCCTAGATGGGAGATAAGAAGGAATTTTCCAAAATTCAAGGTCTAAGTGACATAAAGGGGGTTGAGATCGAATTTTCATCTGTAAATATGTAAATATTGATTCCACAGCCGTAGCTCAGTACTGGCTCTCCGGATTAAAAAAATTAAAAATTGGTGAATTTTGTGAATTCGCCGGTGATTCATTTAATGCTAAAAACAGTTAATCAAATCATCGCCCACAATTTTCCTTTAGTGGCGACCACGGCCAGCAGTTATGCAGCAGTGGCTATCGTCGCAATAGTATGTGTGTGTGAGTATATGGGCGCCCTATCCCATGATTATGTTTTGATCTTCAGTGTGTGATCTCTTCTAGAGTTAAATTTGAAAAAAAAAAAACATTATCAGTGCCAAAATCTAAGATATTGTAAATTTTATTAATTAAGATATCCATGTGCTGTCAAAACTTCATGCAATTAAGAGACTTGGGAATATACGCGTAGGTACATATCAACATGCATATACATGTACAGCCATAGAAATATTGCATTATTTTTCCATTTTGTTAGATAAGTTATTATTGATCGTTAGATTTGTCCACATTTTTTAATATAATGGATTTAAAATAAATTGTTTGTTGTGAGCGGGTTTAAGTGCGCTCTGGTGGCGATTCCCACGGGGGAAGTTAAGATTGGGTTTAAACATTTTTGGTATTGTATTCAGTTGACAATTATGTTTCAATAATTAAATATCCGTCAAATAAAATGCGGGCGAAGCAAGGCAAGCACTGGTCAGCTAGTACTCGTATATTTGTTAGTACTCACAACGTAATCTAATAAAGTTCTGGTAGTTTTGGTTATTCGTGTTGGATCACTCACCATTTCATAACAAAACATGTCGCTTTTTAGGTTAAAATAGTTGAATACCATATGTCCATATTGGCTTCAATGATTGCTTATATAATATAAGCTTATTATAGATTGATAGTGGCGCATCCCTTCCTATCAGCGAATACATTTTTTTGTATTTTATTTCTTATTCGTTTTTTTTTATTTTTCACGTGTTCTTTCCATCTTAGCATCCAGGGTCATTCCAAAATATTTTGCTGTATTCGCGTACGGCACTACTTTTTGGATGATAGTTACCGGGACATGGTTTATTCTTCTGTTAGTGTAGTTTTTATATGCACTGATTTCCTTTTATTAAGCTTCTTTCGGCATTTTACTGTCCAATTACAAATTTTGTTCACAGCCGATTGCAGTTTCTGCGTTGATTCTATATTGTTCTATCCTACCACTAGGATTGTAGTGTCATTAGCAAATGTGGCCAAACTGCTATTTTCTAGCTCTGGGAGATCACCAGTGTATATGAGGTACAGAATGGAGCCCAGAACGCTACCTTCCGGAACTCCTGCTTTAATTTCCGTTAGTTCTGAGTACGAATCTTCCTGTTTTATTCTGAAAAATCTTTCGCTTAGATATGATTCTAATATTACAGCATATTGGTTTGGCAGGAGGCATCTCAGTTTATGATTTAGTCATCCATATCTATACCCATGTAAATTCTGCAAAGCTTCTGAAGCCGACGGCCTTTCCGCGGAACTTTTCAAAGGAGTTGAGTTTGTAAGGAGCATGCACCAGCTAATTTGTAAAATCGGGTGTACGAAAGTATGCTCGATGAATGGAACCTCAGCATCATTGCCCGATCCTAAAGAAGGAAACTCTCTGCACTGAGCCAACTACAGAGGTATAAGTCTTTTCAGCATCACATATAAGATTTTGTCTGCCATATGTGAATACCTAAAGCCGAACGTCAAGAACCTGATAGGTTCTTATCAGTGAGTTTTCAGGCCGGGGAAATTCACCATTGACCAAATATTCGCACTATGGCAGCTCTTGGAAAAATCCCATGAATATAAAATCGATACACATCACCGCTTCACGCCTGCGTGACTGCGTGTATAGGGACGATTTATACCGAGCCATATCTAGTCTTGGCAGCCCTGCGAAGCTCGTCCGTTTGTGCAGGATGGCGATGGAGAACTCTCGCTGCTCCATCAAATTCGGAAAGAATACCACCGTTCGATGTCAGAAATGGTCTTAGACAAGGTGACACGCTGTCATGTGACCTCTTAAACATAATACTTGAAAGAATTGTACGAAACTCACAAACCGACAACGGAGCTACAATCTTTTACAAGTCCGTACAACTTCTCGCTTATGGCGATGATATTAACATAATCGGAAGAACTCAGCGGGCCATCAGTAGGGCGTTTGCGAGTATTGAGATCCAGGCAGCAAAGATAGGAAAACGAAATACATATATGCTGTCTGCAAAAAAGGACACCCAACATCGGCGTCTTGGACAGAACGCCACAGTAGATAGATACAATTTTAACCCTTCTGTCAATGAGTAGGTCTGGCCAGACCTTGTCCATTTTCGAAACCATTTTGATTACCTAATTGATTGTGTAGCTATCTTTACCAAATTGCCTGACTTTGTCAGCGTACATATTTTAATGCTTTAGTGTAGACAGTAAATTGTAAATCTAAGTGGGTGAGAAAAAAAAAGTTTTTCTACAACAACCCCTAGAATCAATGGAATAGGTCTGGCCAGACCTTGCTACATATTGTATGGAGAAACGTATTTATTTAACATTTCATCCGAAAAAAAACTCTTTCTACGTAAGTCCGTCAAGTAATTATTAGTTTTGTTGAGTGCATTATATATAAACAAAATAATTTATTAGGGTATTATGCAAAAATATGCAACTGCCTGGAGTTTTCCACTAATTACTTATGTTTATGACGTATGCAGGGTCACTTGAGCATTCCGTATTTGATTGTAAATCGTTTATTGCCTACGACTTCCAGATAATTAGATCATTAGTGAATTTTACAGTTAGTTATTTTTGTTCAGTTTGTGGGTATATAAGAGAGCGAAGGCATCATTATTGTCAATCAGTAATCATTATTTGAGCGAATCAGAAGCAAATTAGGAACAACATACTTATACGAAGTAAATTATTATGGTTGACGAAATAAACGCATTCAATTGGAGCCGCATGAGCGAAGAAGAAAGGGAGCAATACGTTAGCAGGCTTGCCGAAGAGTATGAGAGACTGGCTCTGAAGTAGAAGATTTTAGTGGCGATGACGATGAGGACTATGTTCCCGATGGAGATAATTCTGATGCGGAGACAGACTTGGTAGTAGGGGGAATATCGGATATAGAAGATACTGATGATGACGATATGCTGGAAGAGTTACAAGCAGAAAACGATCGAGTTCGCCAAGCGCAAGAAGGACAATTCTCCGAGGAATACTTTTTGGCCCGTGATGGAACAAAATGGTACCAACAACCCCCAGCAACAGGAGGTCGTCTAAGAGCACACAATGTCATTCGAGAAGTCGGTGGCTGCGCAAGACGAGGATTGCCTCGTAGTCATCTTGGCATCTTCAAGACAATGATATCAGAAGATATGGTGGTTATCATCATGCGAGAAACTAATAGAAGGGCTCAACAGGAAATTATGAAATACAACGAAAATAACCCGACAAAGCAAATAGTTTGGAAATCTGTTACTGAAGAGGAACTATATGCCTATTTTGGTCTTTGTCTAGCCGCTGGTGTAAATCACGCCAACATGCTGCATACAGAAGAATTGTGGAAAACCAACATGAATCCCGTATTCAGAGCAATGATATCGGTAAACCGATTTTGGGCTATAAATCGATTTATAAGATTTGACGATCAAAGGACTCGTGTCGAACGGCAAAGTGCAGATAAAGCAGCTGCCATTCGGGACATGTGGACAGTGCTAAATCATCATTTGGAAACAGCGTATACGCCGACAGAAGTTATAACCATTGACGAACAACTATTCCCATACAGAGGAAACACACGATTTACACAATACATACCATCGAAGCCTGCGAAATACGGAATAAAAGTATGGTGGGCTTGTGATTCCAGCAACGGATACCCTTGCAAAGGGATTCTGTATACGGGCAAAGAAGATGGACATCAGAGAGCTGTAAATTTGGGCGAGAAGGTGATGATTGAATTAACAACCAAATACCAATCCAGCGGGAGAACTGTTGTTGCTGACAACTTTTTTACAAGCTTTGAAGGTGTGAAAAAACTTCGAGAATCTGGACTGGCCTTTGTTGGAATTATTCGACGGAATAAGAAGTGCATTCCTAAAGAAATGCTTCGGGATCGTAGCCGCTTAACACAATCCACTATCTTTGGATTTACGGCTAATGTCGCAGCAGTGTCTTACGTGCCGAAAAAATCGAAGGCAGTCATTTTACTGTCAACAGTTCACTATGACACCGAATTGGTTGGAACAGCAAGAAAGCCACAAGCAATTCTGTTTTACAACAAACATAAAGTTGGCGTCGACGTCATGGATCAAATGTTGGGAGAATATACATTCATATAAACGACAGACGAAGCGATGGCCATTGGCTTTTTTCTACAACATGTTGGAAGTCGCAGCATTAGCATCTTTCATAATTTACAAAAAAGTAAATGATATGAGTCCAACGAACAAAACCAATGCACGCCGAAAATTTTTGCATTCTTTGATTGAGCAGTTAGTGACCCCTCAGATCGAGGCAAGAATGAACGATCCAAGGATAGTAGGAGTGTTTTCCGTTCGAAATGGCATCGAATCTTTCTTCGGAGCACCATTGTAAAATAGGATTCCACAGCCCAGCAGTAGCCAGACATCAACGAGCCAGAAAAAGTCGTGTAGAATTTGCAGAATAAACGATAAAGTACAAAGGAAAGCCAGATTTGCATGCACTGCCTGCGAAGAACCTGTC
The DNA here is from genome assembly GCA_945910035.1 of Brachypalpus laphriformis. Classification (NCBI taxonomy): domain Eukaryota; kingdom Metazoa; phylum Arthropoda; class Insecta; order Diptera; family Syrphidae; genus Brachypalpus; species Brachypalpus laphriformis. The sequence goes on from OX246754.1 coordinate 86,600,775, forward strand.
TGTTTACAACACAGTATTCAGTTACATAAATGCCATAAAAGTGTAAATCAAGGAAATGCTTCGTAATACTAACGTTATGTAAAAAAAAAACTTTAAATTAAAAATAAAAATAATAACATGTCCAAAATAACAAAAAAACTTATTAATAAAAAAACAATTAATTCATTGAGTTCCATCAATTTTCGTACAAAATGTATGAAGGTCCAGCTAGACCTATTCCATTGATGGGAAGGTTTTAAAACATCCATTGACAGAAGGGTTAAGGCAGTAAAGAGCTTTGTCTACCCGAGCCACGCAAATGACACTAGTGGGAGATCAAACGAAGAATTACTTTTGCCAAACCCTGTTTTTATGGGCTAAGAGGGCAATTGTGTAACAAAGCCCTTCGAGTGATCTTTGGTCCCATCTGCATAGACGGTGAGTGTAGGAGAATGCACAATGCCGCACTGCACGGCCTATACAATGACATCGACTTTGCCAGAAGGGTTCATATACAGCGACTAGGATTGGTGGGTCAAGCACAGTGGATGGAGCCCAACGTTCCAGCCCGGAATATCTTCGAAACTACCCCGGATGGACGTCACAGTAGATGACGACCTGGCGGTAGATGGCACAATCAAGTGAAAGGGGACTTCAACTAACCTGGCGTGCGCAACTGTAAGCAACTGGCTCGTAACCGGGCTGGCTGTAGAAGTTTGCGGGTTGAAGCTCAGGTCCACCCTAGACTGCACCGCCACCTATGTAAGTACAAGTCACCATGTGGCTTAAAACTAAATATATTTTTTTATATACGCATTTATACAATTCAAATGTTTTGTTTTAAAAATATGCTAGATGCAGATTTGTTTTTTCAAATGACATAAGCTGGGGAATTGTAACAGACTTGCTCACCTACACGCGCTGTTTCAGATAACCCCAAAGAAAAACGTGAAATCTGGCTCTCCAAACATTTACCTTAAAAGTGCCATTGTGGCTGGGATAGTATGAGAAGGCCTGTTTTCGATAGCAGGTCGTAACAAAAGTTCAATCATGAACTGGTACCGCCATCCAGCAGCCATGACTGCACTTTCATCTTTATTTTCGAAGAAGTAAAGCCCAATGATCTTCTCAGATGTAAGGGCACACCATGCAGTATGTGCAAAGGGTGCAATTGACGCTGGTGAATGGATCTCTGATATGACTGATCAACTAAGCGACTTATAATTCCGTCAGAAAACGATATCCTTGCACTAAAATGGAGACGTTGGCTTTTTGCGTTTAAATAAATTATCGCTGATTTAAGTCAAAAACCCTATTATTGAGGTTCTTCATTCAGTTAATTTCTCCATATTTGACACATAATCTGGAACCCAAAATTCCCAAAATATGTGGCTAAACAAAAGCGTTATTCAATTTTTAGAATCCATTGTGACTTATGGGATACTCTATACTTACATATATTATTGAGCTCCACAAAATGTCAACTCAATTACTGCATGCTAACGAAACAAAACCCAAAAAGGTGACTATGGCAATTCTGTCCGTATTTCTGTTTGTTTATCTGCATCAACTACAAAATAAACTGTTGGACGAATTTACTTTAAACTTCACATTTGTGGTTGCTTGCTTAGAGGGCTCCTTAAACTTGAAGAGTCTCTGTCTGAGACACGGCTGCCTTCCTTCCTCTGCGGTCCCGGGCACGCTGCTTCTAAATGTAAAAATCAAGTTTTCTGGCATCTGCGACAGCTTGGTCTTTATACCGGAGGTTCGGTCTTTTTCGCCGTCTCGAACCTGGGGGCTGGGATTCAAAGTTTCTCCTGGCTGGAGCGTTGTTGTCCATTCGCTCGATGTGGCCGAGCCAATGTAGTCGACGTATCTTGGCTTTTTGGACTTCATCCATTCTATACAGCTTGGTCCGTCGAGGTAGTATTATTGAACCCAGTTGTTTTGTCAGACCGAAGTAACAGCAGTTTGCTAGGTTTATTCTTCGTCGGATCCCTATGAATGTGTCATTTGTGGGGTTTATGTTTGTCCCGAAGTAGGTAAACTCCTTAACTACCTCGAAGTTGTAGTCATCAACAGTGACGTTCAGTCCAAGGTTTTGAGCAGACAATGTCTTATTTGTTGACAACATGTACTTAGTCTTGTCCACATTTAATTCAAGACCTACTCATTTCGCCTACTCTTCAATTGCTGTAAATGCCTCTACAAGGGCTTGCCGGGATCTTCCGATGGTATCAATATCGCCCGCGTATCCCAGCAGTTGGATGGATTTGTGAAAGATAGTGCCTTCCATGCTTACACCTACCCAGCGCATTATCTGCTCCAGCACAATATTGAAGAAGTCACATGACAGCGAATCTGCTTACCAAAATCCGGCGAATGTTTGGAGGAATTTCAAAGAGGTGTTTCCAAGTTACACAGAGCATCGCGTGTTTTTCACACAAAACGTACTGGACTATGACAGCTACTGAGTAAACGCGTGTTCTTCGTTGGCAAGTGTGTCTAATTTCTTCAAATAAATAAGCCGTAAATCCATTCTGCCTAGTTTACAAAGTTTGCTATACTGATTTGTTGAAATTTCTACCTTATTTTGAGTTCCAAGTGAATAAAAAAAAATTAATATTTTGCGCAACAGCTCTTTAAGTGCCAGGGCTTAGCTTCTCGCAACCACTCATGTTGTTTGCGTTATATTTTTCACACGAATGGAAGGGACCTGCAGTTTAGTGCCGCATCCGAAGGCCAATTCGTTTTGAGATGCTTTTTCGAGACAACAATACCCTCGGATGTTTGTCAGACGCTCGCGAGAGTTGGGACCGTGCAAATTTTTTTTTTTTGGGATTCAAACTTGGAACCTCACGCGCAGTGATCCGACACATTTCAAGTGCATAGCTATACTTAAATTAATTAAAAGATTTCTTTAAATCGCGTTTTGTGCCAACCTCATTTGTTTCTGACTAGAATATATTGTATATGCCTCCTTTGTCAATTCGCTCCAGTTCTTGCTTGAGAGGAAATAAAGCAAACCCTAATCCCTCAATGCCACAGTGTTCTCGTCCTATTACAACCAAAAACAACACTGAAGTAGACAAAATTACGCTGAGAATAATGGACGACATGCTACGTAAACAAATTGAGACTGTTAAAATGCTTCTATCAAAAGAAATTGGCAACCTCTCAACGAATTTTCAGAAATGGAGGAAAATATTTCTAAAAAAACTCAATATGCAAATAAGGCAACCAAGTGGAACAAGTCAACAAATAAACCCGAAAGTTGTTAACCTCGAGGCGTCACTTCACAACGTCAATTCGGATATAACTGAACTCAAGTCTGAAATCACTACAGGAAAAACGTCACTAACCCATGTAAACAACAAATGCAGTGTATCCAAGGCACTCATCACCGAAAAGACGTCCGAGCTATCCGACCTCAAAAACAATCTTGATCTTGTCACCAGCGAAGTGACTGCTGCTAGGAAATCACGTGTCACGCGGGAGTAATGTGTGGTGGCCACTGATGCCCTACTTTTTGGAGTTCCGCACTTGACTGACGAAAACCTTACTGCAATTTTTAATGCAATCTGTTTTTCGTTAAAAGTTGAGCCACCTAATCTTGCTAACATTTTTCGCACCAAACCGAAGGGTAATTTCAAAGACACAGGAATGATTATAAAATTTAGGACACTGCACGAACACAACAATTTTCTGGAATCGACTGCTCTCGTCCGCAAGCAAACTAAAAAGGAACTCTGTTTGAACTTGTCGGTTTTAATTCCGGCTATATTATACACCTGCGTGAATGTCTTACGCATAAAAATCACAAATATTGCATGCCGCTTTGAAGTTGAAAAAAACATCAACAACTAGTGTCTGTTTATATCTCTCGAGGAGTTGTATGCATCAAACGTAAATTGGTCGAAACCCCAGTAATGGTCGAAAATATTGAGGATCTTGACAGCATTGCCAGCTTAACTGATGATAATTTAAATATATAAATTTGCTAACTTTGACTTTCTTCTTTCTAAACAACTTTAACTTAATATATTTTTTTTCTTTTTTTTTGTACAAATATTGCTGTCCTAACTTCTCCCTTTTTTCGTATAAAAAAATTATTTTAATTATAAATGGAGCTTTGTTTAGGCACTATGATTAAAGTACAGTGGACGCTCGATATAATGAACAATCCAATATAGGTTAGGTTAGGTTACGTTAGGTTGAAGTGGCTGCCAGCAGAGAATCACCAACACACTTAGACCAAAAATAGGTCCGTTGTGATACCACATGGATCGTGGGCGAACATTTCTCCTACCTACTCGTTAAACAATTTTGAGCTTCTTATGAAGCGTAGGACGTTCTCAATATCGATGTTTTTCAGGTCGGCTATGTCGTCGTAATAGGGGGCTCCTAGGTGAAGCTTTCTTCTACGGGAGAGATCTGGGCAGAAACAAAGACGGTGAGGAATAGTTTCTTCCTCTTCCTCGTCCATGCAGCTTCTACAAAAGTCGTTCACAAAAACGCCTAGCCTTGCAGCATGCTTGCCTATTAGACAGTGTCCAGTGATGACACCTATTATAGCGCCGATATGCAATCTGTTGAGAGAAATTAAATTCTTAGAACGTTTTAGATCCAGCTTCGACCAAATTTGTTTTGTCTCTAGACATGTGGGTCCACTTGTCCAACAATCCAATATAGTGAACACACAATATTTTATACAGGCTATTCTAAATAGTGAACAAAAAAAATCTCGCTACAGTGAACTTAAGTTTTTTTTATTTTCTTAGAACCTTACAGCATGCAAAAAACAGTTAAAACTCATTAGTGCCATGCAGTCGCCAGTTAGGCCCGCTGGGAAGTACATATGTACGTCCATAGATATGCATACCCATATACAATCATCCAAGTTTACCGTTTGTTCTACTCATCGTGTTGTGCGAGTATCTTGCAAACTGCCTGTTGTTTGTTTTTGTTAAAAATATAATATTCCGTACAATAAATAATGGCTTGTTTTTTAGTAATTGCGCAAAAAATTCTAATTACAGTAAACTCTTGATAACTCTGAGTAAGCGACTGCAAACGACCTCGGTTTAGGGTTTCGTTTCGTTTCGATCGTGATTAGAGCTGAAAAAAACGTCATCGCTGACATCTGTCTGTAAACTCTACTGTAAACCATCTGAACACCTTTTCGTTCAATGAATACACAGGGCACAAGTTTGAATTAGAGAAGTTTTTAGGTTATCTTGCACAAGAATAAGTTCGAATTAACGAAGAGGACAAATTGCATAGGTTTTCTTCGATTAATAGAGGTTTTCTCATTGGACTTAGGCAGTACCTTTATAGAGCTTTTCGAATTATAGAGGGTCAAATTATCAAGAGTTCACTGTACATTCTATGTTCAATGTATTGCATGTAAAAACATACACATTTTGATGAAATTTGCTTCAAGGAGTCCACGGTCGTTACAGTGAACAATCTCGTTCCAGTGAGCAGGCCCGGTTTTTATTAGTTCACTATATAGAATACAGTAGTATTAAAAAAAACGATGTTCCGGTCTTCATGTATTGTATGTCATTTAAATGTACAAAGTCTGCTACCTAAAATTGACGAGTTTCGTGACCTGTTCGAAGAATCTTCGGTTGATGTGATCTGTGTGTCCGAAACGTGGCTCAGGGAAGGTGTTAATGACGCAATTTTTATTTTATTTTATTTTTATTTTTTTTTTCCGAGGGTAGGTGAAAAATCTTCCATAGACACTATGAGAATAGCAAGCGCGTGCTCATAGTAGTGTCAGATTCTTACTGACTAAAAAAACACCACCCTTTGATATAAATTTGTTAGATATCGCAACTAAGTATAAACTTATCAAGCAATTTTTCTATCACGAAATAAAAACGTTTGGCAGGTTACTTTCCACTGAAGCATCCTGAATATTCCGCAGTCTAGACGCGGTTAATCATTATCTCGCCAAGTCGAAAGGTTTCGTCATTTGTAGTCGGCGCAATAAATTGCTCTGATCCAAAATTTGTAGGACTGTATTGTTGACATGTCCGATTAGTCGGTTTTAATGCTTTCTCGCGAAGCTTCTAGTTTCAGCTCCAATTGTCGGAATTCCGAGATCCCTGTGGATATCGTCGTTTCTAATATTCTAAGTATACCACGGTGCTTGGACAATTTCTCTTAGCACTTTATTTTGAAAAGTTTGTAAAATATTTGCACTTGTTTTCTGGGTACAACCCCAAAGTTGTATACCGTGGGTCCACACCGGCTTTAGCACTTGCTTATATAAAAGCAGTTTGTTCTTAGTACTCAGCTGGGAATGTTTTCCGAGTAACCAGTACATTTCTCTATATTTGATTTCGAGTTCTTTACGTTTCATTTTCACGTGCGAATTCCTTTTCAGCCTTGCGTCGAGTGTCATTCGCAGGTATTTGGCCTCGTTTGCAAAAGGTATTCGGGCCGAGTTTAGGAAAATTGGCAAGTTATTAGTTAAGTGAAATTCACGTGAACAGATTTAGATTCATTGAGTGTGATTCGACAGTCCCTCGTCCATTCATTTACATTATTCAGCGCGTTTTGCAGTTTTGCAGTCGTTTCTTCAATTGCCTTACCTACTGCTAGGATAGCGGTGTCATCGGCAAACGTAGCAAGGATAGTGCCATCTTCGTTTGGTATATCACGAGTATATAGCAGATACAGAAGCGGCCCAAGAACGCTTCCTTGCGGTACGCCGGCCGAAATTTCCTTGAGCTCGGAGTATTCGACTCCATGTCTAACACGAAAGATTCTATTCCCAAGATATGATTCTAGAATATCGTATTAGCATACAGGGAGAACTTGTCGTAGTTTGCATTTCAAGCCACCATGCCACACCTTATCAAAGGCTTGCGAGACGTCAAGAAATACGCTTGAGCAAATCTGTTTTTCTTCAAGTCCTTTCTCGATTACGTCAATAATTCTATGCACCTGGTCAATCGTCGAATGCTTACTTCTGAACCCAAACTGGTGGTCAGGGATAAGATTATTTTCTTCTATAACCGGTTGGAGACGCCTTAATAATATCCGCTCGAAAATGTTCGATATGATTGGAAGAAGCGAAATTGGTCTATACGATTTTACCTCATTTGGCGGTTTTCCTGGTTTTAAAACCATTATTACTTCCGCAACTTTCCATTGGCTCGGCACGTATTTTAATCTGAGTGCAGCATTTGCAATACGGAGAAGCTTAATCAATGCTTTTCTAGGTAAAACTTTGAGAATTTTTCCGGTAATCAAATCATAACCCGGAGATTTCTTAGGTTTTAGATTCTCGATCTCATGTGTGAGCTCCCTTAGCGTTGCACTTGTGAGTGTTAAATCTTCAGATGGTAAATCCAGCCTGTTGATGTTATCGTAAACCACTTAACCATTGTACAGTTTAAAGGTTTCTTCCAGGTGAGCCGCAAACATGTCCGCTTTTTCTTTATCTTCCCTCACCCATTCATTTTGATTAAATTAATTTAATTGGCGGCGCGGGGACTTTGGGCCTTTTGGTGCCTTTTACAGCTTTCCAAAGTGAATAATTGGAATCTTTTTTCGCTGTTAGACTTTCAAGGTAAGAGCCTATTGCACGATTCTTAAAATCCTTAATAGTCTTCTTCAACAAATTGCACAGACGATTCAAGTGTGCTTTATGCTGCGGAGCACGACTCTGTTTCCATTTTTTACGAGCTTTTCTTTTTTCCTTGACCAATTCTTTTATTTCCGGAGGGTATCGTAAACCGTATCTGTCCGGCATTTTCCTTGGATTGGGCGTATTATTACAAGAGGCGAGCTGTACGATCTCAACGAAGCGATCAACTTCAACCTGAAGTTCATAGGGTGTCGTAAGTGGAACGCTCAGTTCAACATTATCTTCAATTTCGTTCCTAAAGCCTTCCCAGTTAGTGGTTCGACCAATTAATCTCGCTGGCTCTAGGTTATAGACTAGTTTTTCGCTGATTGTTAAAATAACCGGGGAATTATCAGACGACAGATCAAAGCTGTCTTCGACTTTTATGTGGTTGGAAGATATTCCTTTTACAACGAAAAAATCTTTCAGGTCAGGTATTTTCGAAGTATCATTTGGCCAGTAAGTCGGTTTATCCGTCGAATGGAAATCACAACTGTACTCCATACCTGCCACATAAAGCATTCTATCTTTTTTCGAGCTGTATCTTGAGCCCCAGAACGTATGTTTCGCATTAAAGTCGCCGCCGATAATAAAATTAGGTTTCAGCGATTCAAACAAGTTAGTAAAATGACTTTTATCAAGCGCGGAACGCGGTGGACAGTAGATAGATGAGATTTTAAGAGTACGCTGACTATTTTAACTCGAATCGTGCACAGTTGCAAAGTTTCAAGCTCTATCTTTAGGTCTTCGGATTGTTGGATGCAGTCTTTAATAAACAAGGATGACCCGCCTCTCGCTTTTCCCGAAGGGTGACAAGCGTGGTAATCATTATAGCCTTTTATTTTTATATGCGATTTCTTTTTTACGTGGGTTTCAGAAATCAAGCAAATATCAATTTCGTTTCCACGCACGAATATTTCCAATTCATCGAGTTTTTGCAAAAGTCCGTTTGCATTCCAAGTACATATTTTTAACATTCGTTTGTTATTCATCTTCTAGTTGAAGTACGCGTTTTCTGAGAATTACTTTCAAGCTTAGCCAGCCTATCGAGAATAATTTTATTTATTTTGCTTTGTTCTTCAAATTTCTCGAGAATAACCGACAAAACATGAGAGACAGGGTCCGTCGAAATTTCAACGTTTTTTGGTTTTTCGGATGCCGCGGCCTGAGCGTAAGTCTGCACTCCTGCTGTCCGAGGGCCATTACCTGGTGGCTTTTTCGATGTTAGCTTTTCAGTACAGTTTCTTTTAAGAACTGAGGTCGAGGACTTTTCTGTTGTCACTCTTTCCCTCACCTTTTTGCGCTCTGAACCAGGTAGTTTCAGTTTAGCTAGTTTCTCCTGCGCATTCTTACGCTTTGGCTTAGTTTGCAGCCTAGATTTTGCATTTAGGGGCTTAAGGAGCACATCTCTCCGTTTTTGCAACTCAACAACATGTTGCAGAGGTTTGTTTATTTAGTCCACAGACTTGGGAGAGGTGATTTCCGGCGCATTTCACACATCGCGGTTCTTTTTTGCAGTACATTTGCGTATGGTTAAATCCTTGGCAACGTTTGCACTGCGGAATCATCCTTAAATTTCTACGCATGGGCTCGATTTTGACCACGATATTTAGAATAGCTCTAATTCGGCAGATATCGTCGATATTATCAGACTTATCGAAGGTAAGCATAAAAAGCGGAAGTCCACGCCTTACCAACACGTCTTTATCTATTTCCGTTTGTTGCTTCTCCTTCTTGATGATATTAACGGCATCAAGAATTTTAAAGCCTTTGGCTTGAATGTCAGTCATAACCTCTTCTTTGGTGCATGAGGGGTGGAGTCCCCTTGCAACGACACGATGTGGCCTTTCTGACTTTAATTCGAAAGTATACCACTGAATCTTTTCGGTATTTAGCTTTTGGGACACAGCTCGGTAGTCATTGTAGTCGTCGACGTTGATTTTCCACGCATTATCCCTCAAAGATGTAACCTTATACTTGGATGTTATTATTCCTTTGAGGAGGCTTTGCAACTTATTGTATTCCGTTATCCCGACGATGTTTATTGGTGGGGGTGGACGAAATTGCGCTCGAAGTTGCTTTTCTTGTGGTTCTTTGCGATTTTCTTCTTTCACGGGCTTGACTTCGGGCGATGAACCGGCTCTCCGTTTCTTACTAGGTCTTTTCTTTGGGACCCGATACGTTTCGCGTGCTAGCTCTTCTTCGTCTGTGTGATATTCCGGACTAGCTAAGCGTGCTGGAGTAGATTCGCTTTCTCTCTCGAAATGCGTGTTCCTTAGGACTTTATTTTCTTCTTTTAATAAGTCGATCTCTTTCTTAAGATCTTGATAGAGTAGATCCATTTCGCTAAGCTTGATTCGGTGTGTTTTATTTTCTTCCTCAAGACTTTTGTATTTCGCTGAGTCCTGAATTTCGCGCGCTGGCGATTCCGGTGGACTTCTTTTACCGGAGTTATTCGATCTTGGTGGAGGAGCTCGACATACCCTTGCACTTTTTAAGAAGGGATTTATTAGTTGCAATAACTGGCTCTCCCCAGAATCCGTAGAGCCGACCTCCGAAGAGGGTGGATTTTTCAGTGAACCTGGGCTGCCACCTGGGGTAATGAATCGTTTTGTTTTGTTCATTGCATTTTGTGTATACACTACGCTCGGTATACGGAGGGTGGATTTTAGTCGACTCTTACGGCAGGCATGCCTACCTCGGGTATATTCTAACCCCTACCCGAAGGGGGACGCAATGTGCTGCCTTAATGGGTATCGTGCTTTTCGTTGTGACAGGGTTGGACGTGTGTGTGGTAGCATTGCAATTTATGTAAGGGATGGTATTGTATGTAGGCTACGTTATGTTTCCAAAGAGAGGTCCGAAATTGAATAGGTAGTTGTTTGTTGAACTGGTCAACGATGACACAAAGTTTTTGTTGGTACTGCCTGACGACCTAATAGGGACGTGCACTTTTTGGCATTCCTTGCTGAACTTGAACGCATCTCCATCACTTGCCCTAATATTGTTCTGCGTGGAGACATTAACAGCAATCTCCTATTTAATACCTGTCTGGTCGAAGAAATGGGGTCACTTAACTTATTTCCTGTCAACGTTACTGTTACTACTCATTACACTGAGCATTCTTCTTCGTTGTTAGATTTATTCTTTGTCAGTCCCAAAAGCAAGGTTATTTTTTTATGACCAGCTGTCGGCACCAGCTTTTTGAAGACATGATATTATTAATCTCACCTTCGACTTTGCTATCACGTCCTCGGCTCGTACTTTCGAGTGTAGGCATTTCAAAATCAACTATCCTCTTTTTGATCAACACGTTAGAAGCTTGAACTGGAGTGCTGTGTGTCGTTTTCTTTCCCCCAATAAACAAGTTTAATTTATCAATTCTAATATTCTACACCTTTGCAATTCGCGTGTTCCCATAAGATCTAAAACAGACCTACCCCACACTGCACCGTGGCTATCTATTAAAGTCAAATACGTTTGCTCATGCGGCAGCGAGATCTAGCATATAGCCGTTGTAAGCACTTCCGTTTAGCTGAACACCGACGAATTTACTGTTCGAGATGTACGAGCTGCTAAAGCGCAAACGTATTCCAGCCGGCTAAATGCGTCCCTCAGCGGTAAATTATGTGGCAAAACTGCGTAATTTTGGCATTGGCAAATCCAAATGTATTCGCCTTGATGGACTGGACCCTAATAACCTTAATCGCCAGTTTATATCCTCACAGGCTACTAATATTACTCATCGAATCCCTGCAATAACTGTAAACCTTTCCTCTTCTTCACGCTGTCCTATTTTCTGTTTTACCAGAGTAAGCTGCGCTGATATGCTGATATGCTCGAATGTATACTTGACATCAAATCTAAGGCAGTTCAACTAGATAATATACATCCATCTTTCTTAAAAATAGTCTTACCTGTACTACTTCCATATATAATTCATACTTTTAATTCCATATAAACCACTGGCATTTTCCCATCGCAGTGGAATTCGGCTAAGGTTATAGCCGTTCCCAAATCATCGAAGGGTGACGAGTTTAGACCTATCTCCATTCTTCGCTTTTTATCAAAGCTACTTGAAAAGGTTTTACTAAAGCAAATTAATCAACATCTCTAGGTATAATCTTCTATCCCCCATACAATCTGGCTTTCGACAGCAGCATAGCTGTACTACTGCTGTCTTAGAGTTACTGAAGACATACGGTAGGCTCTTGACGAAGATTTGGTGTCCTAGACTTTTCTAAGGCGTTTGATATGGTAGACCATTCTATTTTATGTGATAAGCTTTATTTTACAATTTCTCGCCATGTGCCGTAATAATTATAAAAACGAATATTGTCTTATATAACTGAAACGCAAGACGTCAAGCAGTTGATATTAATCACAGTTTATCTGAATTTATTTCTTTAGCCAGTGGTGTACCACAGCGATCTATCGTCGAACTTCTCCTTTTCTTCCTGTACATTAATGAGCTTCCAACTCTCGTTAAGCACTATTCGATTAATATGTACGCTGATGATGTCCAACACGTTTTGAGTTGTCCGTTGTGCTTAATCGAGCACGGTGGTACCTGTATCTTACAGATATAGTACGCTGATCAAACCATATTGCTTTATTGTTAAATCCCAAGAAATAAGTTGCTTAGTTATATCGGAAAAGCGTTGAGATATTTCTTACTTCCCCTCCATCTTTCTTAAGAGCGACAAAATTAAGTACGTAGAAACTGCTAGAAACCTTGGCATAACCTTCAATACGATTTTAACGTAGGACAACCATATTAAGTTAGCTGTTGGAACGACATACGGTATACTTCGCACATTGTGCGCCACACAATCCTTCACGAAAATTAAAACCCGATGTTTGCTCGCAAAAGCACTCGCTGTGCCCATTTTAACCTATGGTTGTGAAGTATTTTACAATTGTAGCCATGCTTCCAAAAGCAAACTTAATATCCCATTTAACATTTTACTGACAATGAAAATGTAGCATAAGAAAATTTGTTGTTAATTTTCTTTATTTTTGCGTTATTATACATAGCATTCAGTTTAAACATTAAATAACAAATAACATAAGAAAAGCCATTAACATAACAAAATTAACATAAAAGAAAAATAATAAATTCATTTATAAATCACAAATCTGTAACATTGAATAAATAATAGTAGGAATTCATTGATAAAACAAAAAATTAAATAAAAAATGAAAAGCTAATTCAATACATATTCAATTGCACAAAGAAGTAGGTATGTCTTATATTAAATAAAAGGAGAATAATAATAAGAGGATCAAACATTTTTACTTAATTTGAATGTATTTGCAATCGAGAAATTTTAAATTTAAACAAAACCTTGCCAACTCCTCCGAAAGATCAAATATTGGTTCACCTTTTAATAGCTCTTTAGCCTGTAAAATTGAGTCCACAGTTTCTGAACTTAGCCGATTTCTCAGATCGTCTTTTATTATATTTAATTCAGAAAACTTTCGTTCAGCGCAAGCACTGCTGTGGGGAAGTCAACAAAAATTCAGCATATAATTAGGCAAGGATCTAAGTACCTAACTATTTGTGTTTTAGAGTTTTTTAAATCAAATCTTTGATGTAGCTGCTTGCATAATTTAATATAAACTTTTATTGCATTTGACTTTACAATTTCTATTTAGTTTGACTTCATTTTAGATGATTGTACACATACTTCAAATTGCATACCGGTATAGCAATTTACCGATTGTAAATGATAAAAATCATTTTTAAAATCGATATCTATATTTAAATATTGAGGCTCAATAAAATTTTAATACAATATATTTCGATTAATAAATTTGTTACTTCTTTATTTAATAAATGTATTTGTACCTTTTCTGTTTGAAAACATTTATTCAAATCGTTAAGTGTTTTTTAATAAATACGATAAAAACAGTTAAAAAAAAGTTTATTCTCCCCATTAATCAAAAAAATCGTAAATAAGCTTTTCATTTTCGTCCTCAAATGATGCCAATGTGAAAGAGTGAAACAAAGAACTCCATTGTTCTGACACTCTATTTATTACGGCTCCCAAAGACAGCCAATGTGTTGTTACATGCCACAAAAATGTATGCCCCTGACAATTCAAATGTTCTTGAAAGTCTTTGAACTGGCCTTGTCGCTTGGGGCTATGTGCAAAATGGGCATATGTAGCTTTGATACAATTTACAACATTGGCACCACGAGATCTGATATGGGTGGCGCTTAGACATCGAGGGGTTCCAGAAAGATGATCAGATGATCATGGACATGTACGAAAGAGCAAAGACAAGAGTAAGATGCCTCGCTCTTGAGTCCTTATTTATTACAGTCCTTGACTATCTGCTTGAAAATAAAGTGACAACCGCAAAGGTACATAAATTATTCTTTGCTGACGATGGAGCTGTCATAAGTGGGGATCCTACATCCCTGCAACGAGCTCTTGATGTGTGAGTGGAGGTTTTGGAGAGAAATGGGTATCGCATTAATTCACAAAAGACAGAGTACTTGTGCTGGCCGTTTTCTGATCAATCCAGGCCTATTGCAGACATTTATTTGAATGTAACAGTGCTTCCCAGGTGCGAAGAGTTCAAATAGCTGTGATCTATGATCAATAGCAAAGCAAAATGTGATGAAGACATCAAAGGAAGGTTCTACAGTGCAGTTGTGCATCCAGCCCTCACATACGGTTCACGGTGTTGGACGATGTACGAAAAGTATGAGAGTAAATTAACGACAGCTGAGATGAAGATGCTTCACATAACAGCAGGAGTGATAAAGCTTGATCGAATAAGAAGTTCGAAGATCCGTGGAAGCCTTCACGTCAAAGAAGCCATCGTATAAAAGATAGAGCGCAACCGGCTCAGCTGGTAGTGCCACGTTCAAAGAAGAGATCATTTGAAACCTGTTAAAAAGACAATATCAATTAACGTTCCAAAGACATCGCGAGGCAGGAGAGGGAGGCCTATAAACGGCTGGATCATACAAGTGCGACGACATTGAGATTTCATTGGCCTCAGTAACCGAGTGATCCGAAATCGACAGGGCTGCCGATATTTTGTGAGGTCAAACAGGCGGATCAGTAGAAATGCGGTGAAGTGGAAGGGTTATAATCCCTTGTTTCAGACCATAACCTCGTTGAAAAAGGAAGAAGATGAAGAAAAGAAGAAAAAACAAAAAGAAAAAAAAAGCAAATAAAAAATTAGGTAGACACTGCAGAAATATGTAGCATAATGAGAGAAAGATGTAACATGTAGCATGGCACTCCAAAATGTAGCAGTTTTGCTACATATGTAGCAAAAGTGACAACGCTGGTTTCAACATTATATGAGTGAGAATAGATTTTCACTAAACTTGACGGAAACAATTTTTACTGACACTAAATGGAGTGTTTCTTCCGAAAAATTGGGGAAACACTTGCACTCAATTTGTATTTACACACCCAACGTGCAGGTGTCAGCCTCACATTCGAATGCACATGCGTATATAATTTTTACTCCACTAAATGGAGTGTTTCTTCCAAGAAAAAAAACTGGGAATACACTTGCACTCAATTTGTTTTTACACCACCACACGTGCGCATACTTCTCTCACGTTCCGATCCATCAGAGAAAACGACACACAGTATTTGTTGAAATTAATGTGCTTTCGATGTGCGCCCACCACCCCAAAGCAGAACAACGATTAGGAACGATCGTTGTTAATTGCTTTAGATTTGAGGAAGTAAATTTAATTTGATCATGTTAGATTTCGGGCTGTAGCTCAACTTCTAGATCAAGCAGAAAGCTGATGGATAGCTTAAAATATTAAGGGAAGTGTTGATCCCATTATGCACTCTTTTTTTGTATTGATTATAATTAAAGGCAATAAAGTCATTAAAACAAATAAAAACTACAAGAACGCTCCCAAAAAGTAGGCTGGGCAAAAAACGACATAGCCTATGTCCTTCCCGGAGCCTTAAGAAATATTTCAAAAAAAGTTTCATCCAAATCTGTCCAGCGGTTCTCACGCCATTAGGTAACAAAAGAAAAACCCTACAGTTTTATTATATGTATAGATATCTGTATAATATGACATTTTACCATCTTCTTAAGTTTCGTACATTGCATCTCTTCTCGGACATTCTCATAACACATCAATATACATATCTTTATGAAAAGTTTAGACTTAGATTTTCCTCTTCAAAAAGCTCTGCTCAATTAATTCCACCCCGGTGTTCTTGTTTGATTCCGGAACGTCAGTTTCTTGTAAACTCTCCTCGGTTGTTGAACTCCTTGCCACGCGAAATAAGAAGGATAGAAAACACAATAAGATTTAGAAGCAAATTAAAAGCACTTCTTTCCTATAATACCCAGTTACCTAACTTCCTTTTAATTCAATATTAATTGACATAGTTCTGTTGTTTGATAATTCTTTCTTTCTTCCTTACATAACATAGTTCTGGTGTTTGATAATTCTTTCTTTCTCCTTTATTTATTTTGTTTGGTAAATATGCACTCTTTTTTTTAAATTTTGTATTTTACTGTGTTAACCAAACTCATTGAAATAAATAAAAAAGTACGTTGGATAAGATCTTATACTCGCATGCGACATTTAGCAGGGATATGTCTCGATCTTCTATTTTCAAGATGGGGCATATACGGCTAATACTCCAGTCGCCGGGCATGCTTTCCTCTATCCATACCTACTTGGCTGATGACTTGGTGCATACGCCCTACCAAGACATCACGTCTATGTTTAAAAAGTTCGGCTGGGATGCCATCAGAGCCAGCGGCTTTGTTGTTTTTCAGTTTTTTGTTGGCTGCGCTAACTTCTTCAATACTGGGTGGTGGTCATTGACTGGAAGCAGGTTCTTTCCTTGCTCTATCACTCTCTCTATTTGCTGGCCGCTAAGCAAATTTTGGAAGTGTTGTTCAAAAACATTAAGAATTCCCTGCGTATCGGTGACTAGGTTGCCTTCGCTTATACGGAGAGCCTTTGTTCCGGGTTTGAAGCCAGCTGCCAGCTGCTTGGCTTTTCGATAGATATTCCGGATATTGTTGCGCTCCCCAGACTTTTTGATATCCTGGAGTTGGGAAGCTAAGTGGTCCCTTTTCTTTTTACGCAGAATTTTCTTCTCTTCCATAATTCTGATTCGGTACTCCTCTCGCGCTGCTCTTGTCACGCATTGCAGCGCTTTCTTATGTGTATCTTCTGTCATCTTCCGCTGAACACACTCAACATCATAACAAGGGTTTTTTGGTGGTGGTTGGTGGCCAAGGGTGGTCATGGTCACCTCCTTGATAATGTTGCGTTATTCGGTCCACTGTTTGTTTGCGTTTGTGGTTGGTGAATGCACTACAGAGAGTTTCTCGGGCAGGTGCTCTTTGTAGGCTCTGGCTCCATCTGGCGTGCTAGGGCATCCAACGTTAATCTTCTTCTTCTGGGCGGCTTGCAGCTTCTTCTTGTTGGACAGTCTAGCTCTGAATTTAGCTGCAACGAGAAAATGGTCAGAGTCGACGTTGGCCCATCGGAAAGTGCGCATATCCTAGATGTTAGACGCGTGCCTTTGTCAATTAGCGTCGATTTAGTTGCGTGTTCTACCATCAAAGGAAAGCCTGTTTGCTATGTGGGTTCTTAGTCCAGGAAACCAAGTGCTACTTATCACCGTGTGGGTGCCGTGGCGTAAGTGGTTAGTGTGTCGGATCACTGCGCTTCGGGTTCCAAGTTCGAATCACAGAAAACACCAACAAGTTTTTTCACGGTCCCACCTCTCGCGAACGTCTGACAAACATCCGAGAGTATTGTTGTCTTGAAAAAGCTTCTCAAATCGCCGTTCGGATACGGCATTAAACTGTAGGTCCCTTCCATTCGTGTGAAAAATATAATGCACACAACATGAGTGGTTGCGAGAAGCTAGGCCCTGGCACTTAAAGAACTGTTGCGCCAAATATTTATTTATTTTTAATTTATCACCGTGTTATGAGCTGCTGCAAAATCAATTAGTCGGAATCCGTTGTCTGTTGTCTTGTTGTGTAAGCTGTGTTTACCGACTAGCCCGCCAAAGATGGTTTCCTTACCGATTTTCGCATTGAAGTCGCCGAGTACAATTTTATGTCATACTCCACACAGGCTCCGTAGGCATCGTCCAGGAGGTCATAGAATTCCTCCTTGACAGGGTCTTCAGCGTCTTTGATAGGGACGTGTGCACATATCAGGCTGATACTGTCGAATTTTGCTCTGATGCGGATTACAGCCAGGCGATCGTTTATAGGCTTGAAGTCGATAACCCTTGATCGTAGCCGATTTCCCTCGCCGAATCCGCACCAAATCCTGTGCAGCCTTCTGTTGTTCCAGCTGTAAAAAATTTCGAAGCTTGGTCTTTTTGCATTCCTGATCCTATCTATCGTATCTCCTGAATAGCAGCTATGTCCCCACATGCTACCCCCCTGCAATCCCCCTGCTTGGGGTCACTATTGGATTTGAGGCAGGCGCGAGGTTGGGTGCGAAACATGTTTATAAAGAAACTTTGCATACACCCATCCTCGCACCCACCTCAAATCCAACAGCGACCGCAAGCAGGGGGGTTGGGCAGCATGCCCCCCCGTATTCACTGCACTGTTTATGCATTGTATGCGCCATCTTCTGCAAAAAAAATTGTTGACATACATGTGTCCCTGCGCTCATATTATATTCATTAATAATCGGAAATGAAGGATTGAAGAAATAGATATACCAGTATTACAAAAAAAAAAACGTAAGTTGCATTGACCCTTACTTACGACGTCAATCGCGCTGATTGCTTTGTCAGACTCACACTTACAGTTACAGGGAAACAAAATCGCTCGGGGTGAGGTCTGCGCGCGGACGCGGCGTGAAAGCGCTGTGGCCGCTAATGTAATTTTTACAATTCGTTTTGAATGCAGTCTTAAGCCCAATTTAACGAAGTCAATCCGCCCAAAATCAGTTATATTTTTGGGTGATTTGACATTATGCTAAATAGCTCAAAAATTAAACAATATTTTTGGGCAATTTGACTTTTTTCTGCATTTTTTCACATTTTGGGCGGATTGGTTTTGGGCGATCGGAAGCAGGGCTATTAATGAATTCTGACAAAACGCCCACTTTCTTGGGCGTTTTGTCATTTTTGAATTTTTTGGCGATGTGTCGTAGTATCATATCGCCCAAAAGTTTTGGGCGATGTGACATTTTTCTGATTTGAGCGATTTGGTTTTGGGAGATTTGACACCCAACCACCCAATCCAGGTGACTTATTATCGCCGAATCATCTGCATTCACCCAGGATTGATTTAGCTTTAGAAAACAAAGACTTAACATGCAGATCAAACGTAACTTTCTAATCAAAATGTTCATATCCTGCTAAAGTGGCAACCCTGTCCATATTCTACAGCTGTTTTTTTTTTTAAACAGTCGGAGAACTGTTGGGAGAAACATAGTTGATAAAAATCAGTTTGAGCTGGTATTCGTTTTCGAGAGGAATAATTTTAAATTGCATTGCAATTGGACACGAAGATCATTATTATATATATTGTATAATACTCGTTTACGAAAGACCCGCAGATTCAATGACGCATGGCAAATTGAGTGTGATTAATCAATACTTCTCTCTGAAGGCATGCAAATAATTTTTTATTTATTTTTTTGCAATCTAGTCTAGCTCAGATACTAGTAATGAAAACGTAAGTTCTAGCCAAAATAGTCCAATACAAACATATACCTATACATGTCTTTCTTAATACAGCAATCTATTTAATACCTACATACATATTCAGATTGCCAAATAAATATAACTTCATACCAATTAAGGAGTTTTCTATTTATTTCGCTAATTAGTCAATTTGACCCACAATTTTCTTATTAAGGTCATAAACCGAATTTCGGTTTGATGTCAATGTCTTGTATTAAAGCAATACAACAAATCTCTAAGGTAGACATTAAATAGACGGAAAACGTTTTGGATTCTTATGAAAAACATGACGCGACGTCTGTCTTTATACCTTTGCCAATTTTCGGTACTTCTTTTTACGACTTCAATTTCGTTCAAAAGAATCTTGATATCTCGGACGAAATTGAAGTCCTAGATAATAAATCGACATCTCTCCCCATAAGTATTCAAGCAAAATTATCTCCAACATGCTATTGGCACAAGGTCAATAAAGATTGCCTTTTTCAACTTCACTTGGCGACAAGATGATGGAAGAAATTAATGAAGTTCCTGCAAATATATTTATCTTGATTGGCACTAAAAAGGCAGATTGTACTTTTGAAATTCTTTTTATATGCAGCATTGTAAGATTACTCTCTCAATAAACGCACTCTTTATTTTGTGTCTATACTGCATAAAAAAAGAGAGCTGAGAATATATTATACATAAACTTAATTTTATGAGCAATGATGATGAAATTTCTTTCTTGCACTTTTAGAACATAATACTAATAAACGAGGAAACCCGAGGAAATAGACCTCATCTAAAAGTGAAGTACATATGTATGTGTTTCAATTTATTTTGATTTTCTGGCAGTATTTGAAAGTGATGTGAAGTACTCATAAATAACTTTTTTAGGACGTTGAAAAGCGCCTAAGATGATGCCGTGAAATGAGGCCGATTTCCAAATCATAGTCTAAAATAGTCATAGTCTTTAACAATGCGAAATAATGCAAATCTGGCTTTAATGTGGTTTAAGCTTTTAAATCTGGTATTATAATATTTCAGTTTCAGAATACATTTTTTAAAGTATGTTCACCTTTGTTTAACCTTGTGTATTTAGGACATGCATACGCGAAATTACGTTTCTGTTTGACTATACTTTCTAACTTTTCTTACCATAACTTATATTTCCGTCTAAGGAAATTAAAGTCAAAAATCAAAACTCTTCTGTTTAATTTTTCGGCCTATGGAAGCGAAAAAAATACCGATACATCGGAAAGACAGTTATTTTTCGATGTATCGATATATCGAGTCGATATTTCAAGAACCGATACATCAATATATAGTAATTGAAAACCGACTGTGGAATGCGAACAAATTCCCATTTTGCTATGCGATACTTGTAAACCCTCACAAAGACTTAATTTCAACTACTGTCGCCAAGGCCATATCGGAGTTGTCAAGCAGTGAAGAAATTTCTCCAGCATTTTCAATTCTAGGAAGCCACAGATTAGAAGCTTACCAAGCTTCTACTTGCCCTAGGCAAAAGAAAATTATTATACACATATTTACATAGCTTCATTGTAAAATGTATTGAAGCAGGATTTGGATTAACCTATCATTGCCAGGACTTGGTTGATTGGTTAGGATCGGCTCGATGAAGATGCACTTAGACCAGAATTAGGTTCATTGTATTGTCGATATGCAAGGTGGGTGGGTCACCATCTTACTCTGGGAACCATTCACTTCGTTGTATGAAAGCGTTTATTTTATTGGTGCAGACGTTGGCGCTTCGATGTCGGTAATGGTTATACTGTTTGCACCAAAGGAGCCTCGTCGAGCCAGTTCGTCAGCGATTCGTTGCATAGGACATTGCGTTGCGTACACTCAGCTCTGTCCGGTATTGAGTGCATTTAGCCTCTATTGAAGTCATATGCAGTGAGAGATGACGTTGTATCCAAAGTATTTTGACATGTCCGGTGTGTTGCTCCTACCACCACTTGGAGCCTCTCAGTCTTATTTCTTAGCTTATAGCCAATTGTATACTGAAGATGTCGATCGGAAGTAGGTGGAGTGTGGTTTGCAGCACCGCTGTGGGAGAAGTTCTCAGTGTACCGGTGGAGGCGATACACCGCCTTGAGAGGTGCCTCGATGTCCATGTCACTTGACAATGCTGCTTCCGAAAGATGTGGTTATTACCCTGTTCTTTAGCATGTGCTCTATGAAACAACATACGGGTTCGCAGATGTTAAGCCTGCGTAGCGCATTGGTAATCGAATTTATTTCAATGTTGTTAAAAGCTCCCTTTATGTCCTGAAATTACAATACACCAGGGTAGACTCTTTGATTGAGAGTAATTCTACGATGGGCTGGATAATGGAGTGAAAGTCCGTTTCAAAAGATTTGCTTTTTTGGTAGGCGTATTGTGACATGGATAGTAAGGTGCTATCAATGTTGGCCTTGATGTGTAGGTCCAGAATTCTTTACGACGTTAGACTTTTTGGTCTAAGGGTCTTTAGAAACGTATGCGATGTCTTGCCTGGTCCAGGCAGTTGGTGTTGTTCTGAGCTTGAGACGCTCCCTCAGAATGCTGGAAAGATTTTGCCATACAATGCTGAAGCCGGCTGGAGCTGTGCCGGAAAGATACCGTCTGGCCCCGGGGATTTGAATGGTTCGAAACTGTTCGCCACCTATTTCAATTTATCCTCACTGATTAGTTGAGGAGGTGCCGGTGGGTGTGCATCATTTACCAGGGCATGATCATCGCTGGGGATATGTGTGCAGCCGGAGAAGTGGGTGTCCATGAGCAGGTTGAGCGATGCTTCGTCTGATTCTGCCCAGGATCCATTCGGATTCATGAGGACAGTTGGTGTTATGGAGAGAACTTTTCGCAGTTTAGAGGATTGACGCGTGTTGTCAATGCACTGAAAAAAACTGCGCCAGGATCTGCGTCTGGCCTTGCGAACTTTTGCTTTGAAGTTCTTCAGGCTATCTTTGTAGGTCTCCCAGTCCAGAGGTAGCCTTGTTAGATTGGCTTTGTTATAGTTTTTCCTGCTTATGCAGCGGAGATTGTCAAGTTCTGCATTCCACCATGGCGTACGATCGCCTACCTTCTTTGTTGCTATAGAACAGGATTCGTACGACAATGGTACATACTCTCACCGCTGTTGTTCGTTGTGGTCATCAGCGATGTTCTCCTCGCAGCATTGTCGGAAGGAAACTACAGCCAATGCAAAAGCCGTGAGTACTTCAATTTTCTACGCTCAAATCAAGATTGCCGCACAGTAAGTCGGGAAGGTAGAGAACTTTCTATGTACAGAAAGCGTGGTGTTGACTACCGCCATGGCATCTAACTAGATGTGTGCAGCATGACTGGTAGAACACAATGGTGTCGCCGTCGTGGTCGTAGTCACTTTTGCACGTCCTGTCAAAAGCTGAAATATACACAAATGAATAAAAGTGAATACAATAAGTTGCTGTCGTGATTGTAGTCGTATAAAAGTGGGCAATTTTTAATATCTGTCGCGCGACAATACTGAAAAGTGCGCGCAAACTCATTTGACAGTGACTACTACATACTACGACAGCGACATCATTGTGTTTTACCAGTAATCTACGTTAGGCAAAAGCTGCGCTCGAAATGCTATCCAAAGTCTGGAGAAGCAATGTTTTCAACGGTGCCGTGACATAAGGCCAAATTTTAGCATTTGGCATTATGACACTTTGATAAAGCGTCATAAGGCCAATTTGGCTTTATGACACTTTCGATTGCATATTAGATTTTGCTTACCTGATACGTATATACGTTTCATTAACTATTCTGAGAGCTGGAAATTATTAAGAAGTCTTGTCAAAATAAGTTGATGTTTCAACAAATTTATTTAATTTAATATATTTGATGTTTTTCATGGATTTAAAAAAAAAAATTTATCCATTACATATGCCTGTATATCGTTATTAACTCTAACCAAATTTTCTTGTGCTATTTTCAACAATTTGTCTGCAAATTGGACACAGAATTGGGGTATTATTTTTCATGTATTTCTCCGACAACTGTGTAAAGCAATTTAAAGATAATTTAAAATGATTACACGGTTGTAGGAGAATAGTGCGAGTGTTTTCACAACAAATAACGCAAAGGATTTCTGTTTCTTCCGCATTTAATATTTCATCATCCGTGTTATTTTCCCCCTCTCCACTTTCATCATCTTCATGATACGCAACGTTAGCAGTTGCAGACTCATCCGTAATAAGGTTGTTGTGCTCATTCGTCATCTGATTACGAAAATCATTGATGGAAATGATTTTCTTATCGAGCTTCTTTAAAGCAGCTTCAACTTGTCCCTGCTTGTCCTTATATCTCTTTTTTGGAGGTTCAAAAATGTCGAACGTTCCATCTAAGGACATTATAAACTCCCTTGATTTCACTCGATCTTCATCCAACAAGCAATCAAGAAATTTATAAAAATTGCCATGCTTTGTGAGCTTTCGACTAAGGCGACTGTTATAGCCTTCAAGAGCACTTGTTGTCCTCGTTTGGGCGTTAAATACGGAGACAACTAGAGGGGTTTCCTATAAATTTATATGTACTAATTTCTTTCTCTACAAAATTTCTTTAAAACCAATAGGTGTATTATTACCTTCTCCATCCATTGCCTTCTAAAATACGTCAAAAACTCCTTGAACACACTTTCGCCATTTATTTTTAAATGTGCACCATTCGATTCTGCATTCAGAATTTGAAAAGCTGAGTACATATCATCAGGCCTCAAGAGCGGAAGTACCAAAAACTTCCGGAAAAGTCTATTAGCCTCCTTGTTTTTGTTGAGGGAGCTGACAAAAGTTACTATTTTTGATGCTTTCCTCCTTAAAACTTGGCAATAATGAAACCAACATGTGGTACACTTTGCCATTGGAAAAACTATTTGCAAGCTGTTCCTTAAGGCCTTCTCATAATCCGTGATAAAAGAATTTGCTTTGAATTGAAACAAATTTGCTTCTATGTACGATACATAAGCTCGGATTTATGACTCATTAATATATAAATGAACGGAAAAACCTGAAATTAACATGGCTTAGTACAACAGGTAATCATCCGTAAAAATCGTTAGAATTTTAGAAATGGTGTAAGGGTCTTTTTTAATTTATAAGACAATATATCTACTCGATTGTTTAGGTAGGTATGTTGTTTTCATAAATTGAAACTCTCAAACAAAATGTAAAAATACTCATAAAGCTTTCAGGTTCTGTAATAAGAAAAAATTTACTGTTATTTTGTCAAAGAAAAAATCAAAATATTTGAGAAAATGAATTCGCGCAGAGCAACGAAATTACGCGAGCGGCTTAACCCTGTGGAGAAAAGGGTGAATACCTTTTACGTCGCGAAGATTTTGTTTTTGAGAATTTGAGAAGGTAATAGTTCAGAAATTCGCGCGAATTTTTGTCAAAGAAAAAATAAAAATATTTGAGAAAATGAATTCGCGCAGAGCAACGAAATTACGCGAGCGGCTAAACCCTGTGGAGAAAAGGGTGAATACCTTTTACGTCGCGAAGATTTTGTTTTTGAGAATTTGAGAAGGTAATAGTTCAGAAATTCGCGCGAATATTTAGATCTTTTCCTTGACAAAATAACAGTAAATTTTTTCTTATTACAGAACCTGAAAGCTTCATGGGAAACTGATTAGAAACTCTCACGACACATAATTAGTTTTTTTTTACTTACATGGTCATCATGAGAAAAGTGTATAATTATTAATTGCGTATAACCACAAGAAGGCACCACATTGAAAGTACCATCCAAAAGATAGTTTCGTTGTGATGTGTCTGGTAGATTTTAGGGGACAAGAATATAGAGTAACTAAAGTTTTCCTCAAGTACTGTACTCCTATAAAAGGGATCACTATTTTGGTACCGAGACATACCAAATTTACCCATGACACTATCAATTTTAAATAAATCCGACACATCTTTAGGAGTAACGGGAGCTTTTGGAAATGCCTGGTTTCGAATGCGTATGAGCTGCCTTCGTACTCTGCCGAATTGTACCTGCGAATAGAGTACCCAGATTTGTACAATGAAAACCAAAAATGTAAGACGAGTTATGCTTGGGAAAGCAAAGCTAGGACCTCATTGGTTACGATATCGCCTCTGCGCAAAGCTTGGGAAAGTCCACGGAAGTTTTCAATCAACAATGTATATTGAAGACAACGAAAGCGACTAACTTATGATAAGGACTGCAAGCAGATTAAAAACAAGTACAACAAAGTTATGTATACAAGTGTATACGTACATATGCGGTGTAGTTACCGATAAATTAATAGATCACCTGGACCATTGAATGGATTTGTTTTACCAACTTACCTGCTGAGCACTTGCATTGTCCACTGCACACACTTCGTCGAAAACTTCACGAATGCCACTTCTTTTTAGTGAGGGTTTTGCACATTCATTTTTCACTTCACTTATCACTTTCATTTTCCCTCTGATTGTTTCATTCGTTCCATGATTATGCATGGCACTTGATTTCGGAATTCTTGCTAATGTTTGATTCTCAAAATCGACAACTGCACTGGCACTGCATGTTTTATTGTAACAAATACATACATATATCGCTTAGACAATTTGGAATTACTTTTAAACCGATATAGCTGCTTAATTTCAGGAATCTAGAGTAAGTTACTTCCTTTCCTTAAACCCTCACAAAACTCGAAGTTGTAAATTGCATCACTTGAATTTTCCATCTTAGCACGCTTTAAACGATGTACCTGATACGAATGAGAAGTGCGTGGGTTTGCAACAAGCCATTGAACAAATATTCCTCATGCTCGTACGGTAAAAACAAGTTATTAGAAACAAACAACAACTTAAACCGTTTTTTTTCTCTAGCGAAATATGTACAGTGCGATTTGAGAACCATTTGGCCTTATGTCACTTTAGCAAAGCGACACTTTGATGACGCGTCATAAGGCCAAATTTGGAGATTTGGCCTTATGACGCTTGGCCTTATGTCACGGCACCGTTTTCAACATACGAATCAAGCTGCTACTGTTCCGGTCCAATGTAGAACTACTACTTGGACGGTGGATATAAAAACTTAGTAAACAGATGTCTAAAAACAAACAGAAACCCTGCCTCAGATAAGAACTACTGAAACGTTGATAATATTTGGCTATTATCCTCGGACAAATATTTGTTTCTGCAATGTGGAGAATTCTGGACTTTGCCGAAGAGGCTTCGTATAATGCCACATCCCTACAATAAGAAAGTGAGTCTACGCTTTATAAGCTCGAAATCTTGGGACTAAGTGAGATAAGGTGGTTCTAATCGCCAACAGGTAACACTGTCTTTCTCTACTCGGTAAAACCATCCGTTAGCGCGCGCGAACTTGAAGTAGAGTTACTCTTAGCTCCAACTGCACTCAAATGCGTCATATTCTGGAACCCTATCAACGAAAGAATGCTGACGGCCATATTCAGGAGAAGAGTAAGATCATTCAAGGCTACGTTCCCACGGCTTTGGCCCCTGAGAAAGACAAAGAGAATTTCTAGTGCCAAATACCGCCACTTTGATCGGCGACCTCAATGGTCACCTCAAAGCGTAACTCATGGCATCGGTGTCCGTAACGATAACGGTGAAAGCTTCGTCCATTACTGCAACACCAATCGTCATCTATCTGCAAATTTTTGTTAATTGTTGTTTGAGAAACATATTCCGAGTGTTCTGGTCAAATCGTGTCTCAAACGAACAGCTGAGTGTGTGAGTGTAATTATACAAAAATCGTATTTGATTGGTCGTAGGGTGTACGTGAGGATGAAAATTGTATTGCCCGACAAACCATGCAATGGAACTCTCTAACACAACAAAGGCGAATGCAGTGAGGTCTTCGTATGACGTGGCGTAGAACAGTCGAAAAGGAATCTCGGGAACTGGGAAAGAGCTGGTTAAAGTTGAAAAACGTAGCCAGTACCCGAACACGATGGCGCGTAAACATGGCTGATGCCCTAAGACACATAAGGGGACACATGATTTAAGTAAAGTAAAGTATTTGACGACCCCCGAGGTATGAAAGGCATTACGAATAAGTGAGTATTCTCAGTTAAAAGATATTGATATGATTCCGTTTATCCAAACACAGCTTCTAAACAAAAATATGTATATTAGTTAACGTACCAATCTATGCTTATCAGAAACCCAAGCCAAGCCATCGAAACTCAACATATGGACGAAGAACCAACACCCAAGCTGCATCAGGAAACTCATTTCATCAAATCTAATTTTAGACTCAAGCCATCGAAACTCAACAAGCCTGCACCAGGAAACTCATTTCATCAAATATAAATTTAAACCCAAGCCATCGAAACACAACATATGGATGAAGAACCAATACCCAATCATCAGGAAACTCATTTCATCATGTATAAATTTAGACCCAAGCCATCGAAACCCAACATATGGACATGCAACCAACACCCAAGCCAATAGGGATAAGCATATGAAAGGCACCACTGTCAACACACAGGAGTTCAGTTCAATTCTTACAATATTTTCTTCCGTTAAGTTACGATACTTTGATCGCATTAGATATATTCCTATTTTGTAAATCATTTTAAGTATTTGAATAAAGTTTTTTTTATAATAAACTCGAGTTAGTTTATTTAATTTATATATATATATATGTCTCCGGAAAAAGAAGTCCGCCGGAAGCGCAAGCGCAAGAGAAACGGGACTCAGTGAAATGTAATAGCTTTGAGGAAGAAAACAATGAACTCCGTATTAAGCTAAATAAAATGGATCTACTCTACCAAGAGCTTAAGAGAGATGTAGAACCACTAAAAGAGGAAAACAAGGCCTTAAAGAATTCACTTTTGCAAAGAGAACGGGAAATTACCCCACCCCGTGCAGCTAGTCCCAAATATCACACGGATGAAGAAGAGCTAGCACGCGAAACAAATGGGGTCTCAAAGAAAAGACCCAGCAAAAAACGAAGAGCCGGTTCTTCACCTGAAATCGAGCCACGAAAACAAGACAAAGAAAAAGACTTGAAACAGAAACAAACTCACGACAACCCGCCTGCAATAAACGTCGTCGGCTTTACGGACTACAATAAATTGCATTGCCTTCTCAAGGGAACTGTGACATCGGAATTTAAAGTAACGTCATTCCGAAACAATAATTGGAAAATTAATGTAGTTGACTCTGACGGCTACCGAGCAATATCGAAAAAACTAAACGCGGAAAAGATCCAGTGGTTCACCTACGAAAATAAATCAGAAAGACCACTCCGTGTTATAGCAAGGGGTCTCCACCCCTCGTGCACTAAAGATGACATTATAAATGACCTTAAAGGAAAAGGCTTGAAAATTATCGACGCAATTAATACCTTAAAGAAGATAAAGCAGAAAACGGAACAAGGCAATGAAATCTTGGTCAAGCATGGACTTCCGCTCTTTATGCTAACCTTCGATAGAAGCGAAAATATAGACGATATTTATAACGTAAAAAGTATTTTGAATATCGTAGTTAAAATCGAGCCTATGCGTACGAATACACGATCGATACCTCAGTGCAAACGCTGTCAAGGTTTCAATCACACCCAGTCGTATTGCCAAAAAGAACCGAAATGTGCAAAATGTGCCAGGAACCACTTATCAGAAAGGTGTGACTTAAATAAGCAGGCTCCGGCGACCTGCATAAACTGTAAAGGCAAGCACCCAGCAAACTATCGAGGTTGTGAAGTAGCAAAGGAGCTTCAAAAAATGCGCGATACTCTCAAGAAACCGATACACCCGAACCCAAGCTTAAGAGATCGTAAAACCGATAAGCCTAAGACCGCTGAGCCAGTCAAAACGAAGCGACCGATAAAGGGATGGCAAACGACTAACAAAGGCCTCGTAGGGGCAGCATCTCCCGATAGGTGCTGGTCCGCTAAGTAACGAGTAGGAGCCACTGCAGCCGAAAACCTAGCAGCTCTGTTAGTAAGCCCTACTCCCACCTCCTCGTGGTGCCATCTGGGAATTTCTTCGGAAATTGCTAACGGGAGAGAACGAATGGCGAGCTTCCTGCGCCAAAAAACAGGATAAGTGTCGGTTGGTCTGTGGCCCAGCGAGCCGCAACCGTAAAACAAACTATTGCTCCGAAACGGAAACATACGCCTCGGATACGGACTGATCATTTGTTGACGACCTTTGGCTATCAGACACGGACAACGATCGGATTCTGGAACGTTAAGACCCTCCTGGACTCAATCAAGGAAGGGCCTTATAACGCCAGATTCCTCCAATTGGAGCGCGAATTCGCACGGTATAAAATCGACATCTTAGGCCTGAGCGAGATAAGATGGTACGATGCTGGGGAATACATCTCCCCAACAAAAAGCACTGTCATGCTCTACTCTGGTAAACCAGCTGGAAGTGCACGGAGTTCTGGCGTAGGACTCATGCTAACTCCAGCAGCACGTAGTAGCCTCATATCCTGGAAACCCCATAGTGACCGGATATTGACGGCTAGGTTCCAGAGTAGAGTTAGAAAAATTACCATCATACAGTGTTATGCTCCGACTCTAGACGCGACTGAGGGTGAAAAGGATAATTTTTATAGCCACTTAGGTGCCGCCTACAACCAAACGCCTAATGGAGACATCGTAATGGTAATGGGAGATCTCAATGCCAAGGTGGGTAGCGACAACACCATGCTTAAGCACGTGATGGGAGTTCACGGCGTGGGAGACCGTTATGACAATGGTGAGCGGTTTGTGGACTTCTGCAATACCAACCGCCTAGTCATCGGAGGTACGCTGTTTAAGCATAACACCTGCCATAAGATCAGTTGGGTCTCTACTGATCACTCTACTGAACATCCAACCAGATCGACCACATTGCGATCAGTCGCCGCTTTAGAAATTGTCTCCTGGACGTCCGAAACAGACGTGGAGCTGACGTCGGACAAGAACGAGATCACCATCTTATGGTAGCTCATTTACGCCTTCGTACTGCATCCATCAACAGCAACCGCTCAAACCTGCTTAACATCACCAGGTTTAATATCGACAGGCTCAAGGTTCCCCAAGTGCGCCAACAGTTCAGGGACCATCTTGCCTTAGAAGCAGAAGCAATCAGCAGCATAGAGAACATGGATGACCACTGGAGTGTTGTGAAAAATACTTTTGCGACTGGGGCACGCACTTATGTCGGTAAAAAGCAGAAACACCACCGCACATGGCTTTCTACAGACACCTGGAGACGGATCGATGAGCGTACAGCAATCAAGGCTCGGATTGCAGCGGCCTCAGCAGTAGAGAGAACCGAGCTTGAAGCCCAATACCGTGCGAAGAAGAAAGAAGTGCAGCGTAGTGTGAGACGTGACAAGCGTCAACATGTCAACTCACTGGCCTCAAGGGCTGAAGAAGCAGCGAGTAGGTGCGACAGTAGGACTGTTTACAACATCACTAAGGAGCTCATTGGTGGTCGAAACTCCAAACAACATCCAGTGAAGAGTCTAGACGGTGACCTTCTGATTTCGGATGAGGATCAGCTCACTAGATGGAGAGAACATTTTGCTGCAGTGCTAAATCACTTAGACGACGGCGGTATGATCTTGAATTCGAATGAGCAGTTCGAAGCAACAAATTCCCGAATTCGAACCGTACCTCCCAGTAAAGCTGAAATAATAACAGCAATCAAGTCCCTCAAGAAAAACAAAGCGGTGGGTATTGATGGCATCCCTGCCGAGCTATTTCAAGCGGCGCCAAATACATCGGCAGATTTGCTGCATCCGCTAATACGGAGAGCTTGGGATAGTGAACAATTTCCGCAGGAGTGGAAAAGGGGGATGATCATTAAGCTTCCAAAGAAGGGTAACTTGATGGAGTGCGGTAACTGGAGAGGTATATGTGTTCTTCCAGCTGTAGCCAAAATAATAGCTAGAATAATTCTAGAACGAATTAAAGATCATTTAGATTCAACTCTCGATGTCGAACAGGCAGGCTTTCGCGCTGGATCCTCCTGCATCGACCACATAAACACCTTACGGATCATAATCGAACAATGCGTTGAGTATAGGTCTCCGCTACATTTACTGTTTATCGACTTCGAGAAGGCTTTCGACAACTTGAATCGAGATGCTATCTGGCTGGCCTTGCGCAGGAGAGGCATTCCAGAAAAGCTTATAGCTATTATCAAGGCTACATATGAGGGCGGCAAGTGTCACGTCGTGCACAATGGTAAGGTGTCGGAGGACTTTGAAGTCCAAAGTGGAGTACGTCAAGGGTGCATATTGTCCCCACTATTGTTCTTGGTGGTTATCAGCGATGTACTCCGTGCAGCATTGACGGAAGCTAATTCTGGAATTCGTTGGACTATGACATCTTACCTTAAACACCTAGATTACGCTGACGATGTTTGTCTACTTTCACATCGGATAATGGATCTTCATTTGATGGCCCAAAATCTAGAAGCTGAGGCAAACAAAGTGGGGCTAAAAATAAACACAGCCAAAACAAAAGCCCTGAGTACTTCCAATACCCGCGCTCAACTTAACATTGCCGGAAAGCAAGTCGAGAAAGTTGATAACTTTCTATATTTAGGAAGTGTCGTCTCGGCTAATCGCGGTGGCACCGAACTGGATGTGGGCAGCAGAATCGGGAAGGCTAAAGCTGCGTTCGGAATGCTGTCCAAAATCTGGAGAAGCAATGTTATTAGCTTAAGAACCAAGCTACGACTGTTCCGCTCCAACGTAGAATCAGTGCTGCTTTATGGGTGCAGTACCTGGAAGGTGGACACCTTTAACACACGCAAGCTGCAAGTCTTCGTAAACAAATGCTTAAGAATCATCTTGAGGATTTTTTGGCCGAACCGCATCTCCAACGATCAGCTTTATCTGAGAACGGGCCAAGAACCTATAAGCATTACTATACGAAGAAGAAAGTGGCAATGGATGGGACACACCCTACGGCGCGAAGACAACTCCATTGCGAAATACGCTATGCAGTGGAATCCGCTCACCCAGGCAGGCAGAATAGCGGGACGCCCTAGGTAAACGTGGCGCAGAACAGTTGAGGATGAATCGAGCTCTTTAGGAATGAGTTGGAGGCAGCTCAAACGCGTTGCAGAACTCCGAACACGATGGCGCGCAGGCGTGGTTGACGCCCTATGCCCCCCGAGGGGTTAAAGGACATAAGTAAGTAAGTAAGATAAAGGGAAATAAAAAAATTGCGCAAGAGAACGTCGCTGGTCCAAGTGCAGCGGGAAAACCGCCACAGGTTGACGCGAGATCGTACGCGCAAGTCGCGTCAAACGAAAACAAATTAAGATCAGCTACAACAGATCCGGTTAGCCAAATATTTACCATTATATTGGAAAAATTTGAGGAGCAAACCAAAGTTAATAAAATTGTACTTGACAAATTGAGCAAGCTCGAGTTCAAACCTCGCAAGACAATCAAAACAACATGAATATGAAACAGCTACTTAAGATACTAACGTGGAACGCAAACGGCCTTCTGAAAAAAATCTACTAGTAAGAAGTGTTTCTACGGGAAAATAACATTGATATATGTTTGGTATTGGAAACGCACTTAAAAAGGGGACTTAGACCCAAAATAAAAGGTTACAGCGATTACCATGCGAATCATCCTTCGGAAAATGCGAGAGCCGGGTCCTCTCTTTACATCAAAGACTGTATTAAGCACTCCGAAAACATAGAAATAGAATTTGATTCTATGCAAATAAGCTCAGTCTCCGTAAAAATAAACCACTTAGACTACAACATCGGATCTAGTTACTTCCCTCCGGGATAAAAGCTAGTAGAAGACGACCTCGTTCGTCTCTTTGACTCACTCGGACCTAATTTTGTTTTAGGTGGTGAGTTTAACGCGAAACACACTTTCTGGGGATCAAGATGCAATTCGACAAAAGGCAGATTATTGTACAAAGTCAGCATGAAACGTGGGGTGAACTTTTTTTCGACAGGAAAGCCAACTTATTGGCCAACTGACAAAAATAAAATCCCTGACCTCGTCGACTTCTTTATCGCAAAAGGGTTAACTAAAAATTTGACGGAAATCGAAGAATGCTATGATCTATGCTCAGATCACTCGGCAGTCACTCTGAAAATAGGTGGAAGTCTAGTGAAAAAAGAAGGACCGCCTAGGTTAACTAGTAACAAAACGAACTGGGACGCTTTCAGAAGAGACTGCAAGGAAAATGTTGCTTTAAATGTACCGCTAAAGACACCGTTCGAAATAGAAGAAGAAATCGACAAACTCGTTGAAGCCATTCAGAGCTCAGCGTGGAAAAACACTCCTTTGCGAAAGACAGAAGCACGGAACAATAAAGTCAAATACCAGCCTGAAATCGAAGACCTCATACGAGAAAAGAGGAGAGCGCGCAAGATATGGCAACAATCCCGCGCGCCACCGGATAAAACTTATCTGAACCATCTTTGTAACAAGCTTAAAAAAGTGCTGCAGGACCTAAAAAATCACGAGACTTCTACTTACCTCGAGGGTCTGACCGCTGATAAGTATTCAAACTACTCTCTATGGAAAGCCTTGAAGTCCATAAACGAAATGTACTCGCCGCCAATTAGGAAAGCTTACGGGGAATGGGCAAAAGAAGACAAAGAGAAAGCAGAATTATTTGCCGATCACTTAGAGGAAACGTTCAAGCCGTTCGATGGACAACCGTTGATCGAAGATCCGAATGATAATATGGCACCCGACAACTTTAGAGTAAAAACCGTATCCCTGTCCGAACTTCGAATGACAATAAAAATATTGAAAAATAACAAGGCTCCGGGATATGATGTAATCACTGGCGAAATTTTGAAAGAGCTACCGAAAAAAGTGCTGGTTAAATTGCTCTACATTATAAATGCTTCTTTAAGACTATTATATGTTCCAAGGCAATGGAAAGTCGCCGAAGTTATTATGGTTCCGAAACCGGGGAAATGTGCAAATGACAAGGAATCATATAGACCTATTTCACTTCTGCCAATAATATCTAAGGTCTTCGAGAAACTTCTACTGAAACGATTGCAACCAGTAATTGAAGAAAGACACTTGATCCCGGATCATCAATTCGGGTTTCGGGTCAAACATTCCACAATCGATCAGGTGTATCGAATAACGAACGAGATTGAAAAAGCTCTAGAAGGGAAAAAAATATGCTCTAGCGCTTTTCTCGACGTATCGCAAGCCTTCGACAAGGTATGGCACGAAGGCCTAAGGTATAAGCTAAGGGTAATCTTACCGGAAAAGTTGTACAGAATATTGCAATCTTATCTTGAAAACAGACTTTTCCGTGTTAGACACGGGAGTGAATATTCGGATTTCAAAGAAATCTACGCCGGTGTTCCACAAGGAAGTGTTCTCGGTCCAATCCTGTTCCTGCTCTACACAAGAGATATACCACAAGATGAAGGGACCGTTGTAGCAACGTTCGCAGACGACACGGCTATCCTCGTAACGGATGAGTCAGTCGAATCATCAACGGGAAAACTCCAACGAGCTTTGAACAAAGTATGCGAATGGACAAAAACCTGGCGAATAGTCCTCAATGAGACAAAATCAACGCATGTCAATTTTACGTTAAGAAAGATAAACAACTTACCTATATCCATTAACTCGGTACAAATACCTTACGCAAACGAGGCAAAATATTTAGGAATGACCCTAGACGCAAAACTTAAGTGGAATCCACACGTTAAAAAGAAGCGCGAAGAGCTCGAAATCAGATTTAGAGAAATGTATTGGCTACTCGGAAGATACTCGAAGTTAAGCGTATACAACAAACTGCTTCTGTATAAGCAAGTGCTAAAACCGTCTTGGACATATGGTATACAACTTTGGGGTTGTACCAAACCAAGCAATATGGCTCTACTGCAAGCATTTCAAAATAAAATGCTAAGAGCAATCGTGAATGCTCCTTGGTATATAAGGAATAGTGATATTCACAGAGATCTAGGAATTGCTACCGTGAGGGACGAAGTAACAAACTTTGCTCGCAAACTTCGTACCCGTCTTCATGTTCATTGCAATAATGAAATAATCCGTACTATGGACGTGACAAACCTTGAGCGCCGACTACAAAGAACAAGACCTTTCGACCTAGCGCCGTAAAGAAAAACCACATGTAATGACGGTTTAGTAGATGCCTTCACTGGAAAGCTACCTACCTGACGCGATTAACACTACAGAAGCGTAAACTACTCGTTAAGGCAACTTAGTCGTAGTCATCACAAAAATGAAAAAATGAGAGGAACGAATTTCCTACTACTATGAGTACGCGCAGCCGGTTCTCATAGTGCCTCTCTGAGGGGGTGAGGTTTAGCCTGTAGGCATATACTGACTAGCGCTGATGGCATTGTCAGATATATGAATCGGGCATAACCAATGGTACGGACCATTGGTATCTTTTGAAGATTCCTGCACCTCCAGGCGCAACAAAAAAAAAAATATATATATATATATATTTGGCCAGTTCTTCAAGTACCTGGGCCTAGCTTGTCGCAACCACTCGTGTTGTGTGTTTTACTTTTCAAACGAATAGAAGGGACCTACAGTTTGGTGCCATATCCGAAGGGCAATTTGTTTTGAGAAGCTTTCTCGTAACAGCAATACTCTCGGATGTTTTTCAGAAGCTCGCGCAAGGTGCTACCGTGAAAAAACTTTTTGGTGTTTTCTGATATTCGCACATGGAACCTCACGCGCAGTGGTCCGACACACTAACCTATTTGACCTCAGAAAATGTCGGCAGGCCTGCCGAATTTGGATCACTCGGTTACTAAGGCCAATGAAATGCCGATGTCGTCGCATTTGTCTGATCCAAGGGCTTATAGGCCTGCCTTTCCTACATCGCGATGTCTTTGGAACGTGCATTGATATTGCCTTTTTAACAGGGTTCAAATGATCTCTTCTTTGAACGTGGCAATACCAGCTGTGCCGGTCGCGCTCTATTTTTTGTACGATGGTTTCCTTGATGTAAAGGCTTCCACGGATCTTCTATCTTCTGCAGTTGGTATATTAAGACCAAATGCCCCTTTAAAGGGAACTAACGACACCATACCTCCGTAGATTACTGCAAAGTTTGCCTCAAGTAAGTTCTCAAAAACAATTCTGGGAGTGAATAAATGATTGTTAGTGTTTTCGTCAGGACGAAAGTTTTAAGTGTTTTTGCGTAGACCACGAAAGTCTTTCTCAGGATTCCCAGAAACCTGAGGCTTGCTAAGATCTAAGTTCATCACCTCACCCTTTTCCTTACCACATCCGATTTTAAATTCTTCCCCCTATATCCTTTACTTTCAGCTTTTTTAGTCAAATAAAAATAAGACAAACAAACAAGTATAGTACAAGAATATTCTACAATACTACGAATTAAAATTAAAATACCCTAGTGAGATATTACAAAAAATATGAAACGACCTTGTACATACGAATATGTATGTGGATTTTTTTTTCAAGCACTAACTCAGATTCTGATGATAAATCATTTTACTTTCTGTATCACAGTGCCGCAGTCTCGTATTCAAATAAAAGTAAATTCCTGATAATAAAACTGAAAATAAAATAAGGGCCGTAAAAAAAATCCACCAACATTTCAAGCAGCCCCGTTCCTTTCCCGGCCACATCCTAAATCCCACAAGAATAACCAAAACAAAAACAAGTCCAGCTACCACATAAAAATCAACACGCACCAGTGTTCCTCTTAATCCGTGAAAGTTGTGCAAAATATTTTCCGGAAAATACTCCCTTAATTGTTGGAAAAAGAAGAAATGGAAAGCAAATCACTCCCTCTGGATGTTCCAGTATTATATTTCATTGAATTGCATTAATTGTCTTTTGTCCTGACCAACGTTGAAGTCCTCTGTAGTCGTTTTTTCTTCTGCATTTCCTTGTTATTACGGCGGATATTTCCGACTGTAATCAGAACCAAATACAATAATATTGAGCCTTTGGAAAAACAGCAAGAATGTGCGGCCTTCCGGAATGCACAAAACGGCCATAAATTATTCCTTATCAATTTTAGATCCCTCATTCATGGAATCCGTATGGATTATCACACAAAGACACTTTTATTGGCCTATTAAAATTAATGGACAAAGAATGAAAACTTGGCTTGCTGGGTATATAAAGCCTGAAACTTTACTTTAAAATGTTAGCATAGCCCATTGGGAAATAGGTTCCGTTGCTCCTCTAGTTACTCTTTAAAGTAAGCGATGAGACTAAAGGGGATTTGAGTTGGATTACAAGTTTTTCTGCCTTCGGGAAAAGGCTTTCTTGGTTGGCCATTATGCTTGGAGGCTGTTTTCATGGCAAGTCATGCTTGCCTGTGTCTTTATGCTTATTTCATCTGGATACTTTATGAAATGTTTATCCATGAAGATTACGCCCGCCTTGAATTGTGTGGATGTAAGTAAGCACATTTACATATAATAATTTAGGTGGAGTAAGCCTGTTATAAATTATATTTCCTCTAAAATGGAGTTAAAAAACTGCGTATTAGCAGTTATTTTCGAGAAAAATTATGTATTCCATATCCAATTGTGTAGGCATAATATAAAGACGGGAGTTAGTCGTAATTGAAATGCATGGAGAAATTGATGTTCTTTAATTTTTAAATGTTGAATTTTATAGCGGTGGAAGTTAAATTCATGACTCTTTCTTGTTTGCGAATTTGATAATGTGATAATCATCTGATATGAGAGAATGATACATTGCTGAAAAATTGCACGAAGAGCCAAGTATTTTGTCCAGAGGCGACAAAACTGCGATAGTCATGGTTTTAGTCACGAACGCTCTATAAGCGGGGCCATCCACAAAATGTTGTCTTCTTTGTGCAGTTTTCCAGCAAGGTTTCATCATCCCGTATTAGATAAAAATCTGGAAATAAGAATGGCTTATCAGTCCGAAATAATGACATTGATTACACAGGAGAACAGTGATTCTGCGGCCGGCGTGGGCTTTAGGAGTCGGATGTGGGTAGTTCTCCTAAATACGAAAAATATATCAGATCTGCCGCGTTGACTTTAGTTTTTAAAATAAAAGCAACCTCTTTATAATGAGAATACAATAAAATAAAAATATTGAATATATTTTGAAACCTTTATTTTCCAATAGCAACGGCGTTATAAATGATTATTTAATTAGAAATAATTTGGAGCATTTTTTTTATCTGATCTTCTAGTGTTTACCTTCTAGTGTTTTTGGTCAGGACATGTACCCAATCATCGCCGAAGTATGGATGGACGAAAGAATGCCGGATGACTGGAGTATTAGCTCTACGAGTATACATACATACATATATTCCATCTTCAAAAAAGCTGATTCTATGTGTTGCAAGAATTACCGACGCATACAAGATCGTGTGTAAATGTCTTAAGCCTTTCTGCAACACAATAATTGGCACGTACCAGTGTGACTTCCGGCCCGGGAGATCGACGACAGACAAAATTTACACACTAAGGTAAATCCTGGAAAAGACCAACGAATTTTAAGTCAAAATTAAAATAAGCGGTGCTCTGTGCGATCTAGAAATAACTCGTCCGAACTAGTCCGAACTTGCACCAGATTTCGGAAAGGACGCGCTGTCATGTAATTTCTTCAATCTCGTACTAAAACAGATAGTGCGCAGAGCAGGCTTTAACACGAAAAGCTCTATCTTTTACAAGTCCGTCCAATTGCTGGGGTGCGCAGATGATATCGACATCATTGGAACGTCGCGTCGTGCTGTCGTATAGGCATTTACGGTAATTGAAGATCAGGCGAGAATTATTTGGTCTTGAAATAAATAAGGACAAAACCAAGTACAAGGTGGCGCAAAATTAATCACCCTATCGTGATTTGATAATTTTTCCAAATGGCGTCGTACGTCAATCATATTTGACATTTGTGAACTAGACAGCTGCAGTATACAAACAGAGAAGCAATGGAGCGCTATACTCCGCAAGAGTGTGGAATAATTGTGTCGATAATTTTTTTTTATTTACTAAAAAAGTAATTCAAAAACAAAATTAGATGATTAATTTTGCGCCACCTTGTATGAATAATTGTGTCGATAATTTTTTTTTATTTACTAAAAAAGTAATTCAAAAACAAAATTAGATGATTAATTTTGCGCCACCTTGTATATGCTATCAACAAACAAAAATCTATCTATCTGAATCGTAGGACAGAATTTTTTTGATAACCTTAACTTCGAGGTGGTCAAAGAGTTCACCTACCTTTGAGTAAATATTAATCCTACAAATGACACATTCGTGGAGATTCGACAAATAATAGCTGCAGTTAAAAAAATTTTCGAATTGCCCTGAGGGCAGGTTTGAGACGACGAAAACCACCGAGCCTCTGGTATAAAGACCAAGTAATCGCGGATGCCACAAAACTTTTCGGGATCAATAAAGATGGATGGATGCTGTGTTTCAGGCAGAGACTCTACATGGGTCGGGAGCCCATTAAGTACATAAGTTTACAAAATCCTTGATATTTCGGAATATTCTGCTTCTTTGTGATTCCCCAACAAAAATATGATGACTAATATAAAGCTTGTCTATGCTTCCAATTCTGGCATAGACTGGCCAGATAGATCTCCTTGGCACAATAGATCTCCTTGGTCGCAGTGCCTATACGCCATTTATGCGTGGCCACACACCTGTTTAAAAAATGCTTCCAATTCAACCTTAGTCATGTGGTGTGTGACATCATTGTCATTTATTACAGTGCGGATTTGTGGTCCATCAAAGATGCTTGCTTTTAGTTTTTCCATACTGGGCCAGGAAATGCTTAGTAAATATATTTGAAATATTCACCACTCTAAGCTTTCTCTCGACGACCAGTCCTTGCTACCCCAGTGTTCCTTTTTTGCACATCGTCCGGTAGACGAAGAACACAGGGGTGTTTAGTGTACTCACCGCGCTGACCTAATAAAAAGCTCAACATCTTCAATTTACGCAAATTGACGTTGAACAAGCAAAAGTTTCTCTAAAACAACTTTAATATTATGATATTGTTTCTTAAGTTAAGTTGAGTGATCTATTGCTATCGAAGCTAATTTGTTTCCATTATATAGTAATGCACATTTGAAACTTTTTTTTTTTTTGAGTTACCTATGAAGAACCGCCAATCTTCTTGTCGATGTTTTGGAAGACCCGTTAAATTTAGAAGCCCAGAAACATTTTTACAATACACGAAATTATTCTCCTCAATAAAATATGAATGAGTTGCTTGTTCTCTAGTCCCTAATCTATGATTCCAAAAATTCATTTAATAGTGTTTTATAAGTCCTATTTAAAGTGAATTAGTGAGAATCTACGATTTTTTAATTTGAAATAAGCGTAATAAAATAAAGACTCCCTGGAAAAGTCTTCGCTAAGGTGCTAGAAAAGCGTTCCAGAGCTGTGGTTAAGGACAGTTTGGGGGATGAGCAGTGCGGTTTTCGTCCCGGTAGAAGCACAACCGACCAGTTGTTCACTCTCAGAATGGTTCTTGAGAAGGCCTGGGAATACGCCAAACCTGTCTACACTTGTTTTGTGGATTTGGAAAAGGCATATGATAGGGTTCCTCGAGGCAAACTCTGGAGTGTTCTGCAGGAGTACGGGATTGCTGGTTCCCTGATAAGGGCGATTCAGTCTTTATATACGAACTGTAGAAGCTGTGTTCTGATAAATGGTGTTAAATCAATACTTTTCACTGTGGGCCTTGGACTCCGCCAAGGGTGCGTTTTGTCACCTCTCCTCTTCATTGTATATATGGATTGGATGTTACAGCGCAGCCGTGGAGGGGAATGTTTCAAAGTGGGAGACCTAAGGATTAGTCATCTGCGCTTTGCGGATGATTTGGTCATCCTTGGCTCCTCTCAAACCGAACTTCAGCGCGCACTCGAAAGGTTTGTAGCCGTTTGTGATGATGCTGGAATGAAGATCAACGTGAACAAATCGGAAGTAATGGTCGTTTCCAAAAAACCCATTCAGTGCACTCTGCATGTTAGTGGAGCCCCACTGAAGCAGGTGGAGAAGTTTAAGTACCTCGGGGTTTTATTCACGAGTGATGGGAGGAGCAATGCCGAGTTATCCTGTAGAATTGGTCAGGCTGGATCAATTTTGAGAGAGCTTGGCCAATCTGTTATAAGGAAGGCCGAACTTAGTGTTCAAGCTAAGCTATCGGTTTTTAACTCTGTGTATGTTCCAACTCTCAACTATGGTCATGAAATTTGGGTAGTGACCGAAAGAATAAGATCGCGGATACAAGCTGCCGAAATGAGGCTCCTTCGCGGTGTTGTTGGAATAACTCGTAGGGATCGAGTGCGCAACACCAGAGTACGCGAGGCGCTCTACGTTGAGCAGCTACTTCTCCGAACGGAACGATCTATGCTTCGATGGTTTGGTCACGTAGTGCGTATGCCCCCGGACCGGCTTCCAAGACGCGCCATGGTTGCAGTGCCATCAGGTAGGCGACTTCGCGGAAGGCCTAGAAATAGATAGTTGGATCAAGTCCGACATCTCTCCTGGAGCCGCTTAGGGATTCCCCCTGATGAATTGGAGTCAATGGCGGAAGATCGAGAATGATGGAGAGTCCACCTAAGCATCCTACCCCCGCGACCCTCATGAAGGATTAGCGGGCCATTGAAAATGAATGAATGAATGAAATAAACTTAATATGGGAAAAGACCTTTACAGTGCAATTTGAGTCTTGTGATTATCGCTCATTCAAATATGAGCGTGAGCTGCAAGCAATGTACAAGACCGTTGAAAGGGGAAACGTTTCTTCCTTGCAATGGTATATGTGGTAAATTTTACCACATAAGGTGTTTGCAAATAACCGAGGAAATTGCTAATGTGGTTAATGAAAAGAAAGAAATTCTTATTATGTGTGAAACATGTAGGGATTTCGTTAAAATAATGGTAAAAAAGTTACTGATCTTGTCAATGTAGTAAACCAAAGTAATAAAAAGATTGAAGAGCCAAATGTGAGCATGGAGAAAATATTACACAGTGTGCAGAAGCTTAGTTCTGATAAAAATCAAGTAATAAATGAAATAAAGAAGGTGTGTGTTAGTGAGAGTAAAACATCTTATGCAGATTTGCTAAAGAAAAAAGAGCCACCGGTGATCGTAAGACCCAAAGTAGTGCAGGAGAATACCAAAACAAAAAATGAAATACAGGTGGGCCTCACTTAACACGTACTTCTTATAGCACGGCCTCGTTTACACGGTTTCTGAAACAATTTTTTTTCTCGATAAGTTGTTTCGATTATGCACATGCGCATACACGTAAAATATACAAGTTTTGTTAATATGTACATACATAAATACACGTTATGCCTTATACATACTTATGCATACTTGCTGTGTTTTGAATATGTACATACTGAAATAGGGGCTTCCCCATATTAACTGTGCCAACGCGATGATACATGATGAATAAGGAAAGCAGTAGCTGATGGTTCCTCAACATCCCTAAAACATTCCAGTCGACTGCACCAGTCAATAATGGAAGAAATGGAAAAAGCACTAAACATTTGGATTGAAGATAATTGTCAAAAACGAATTCCTTTGAGCAAACAAATCATCAAGGAAAAAGCACTGAAAATTTATGAGCATCTAAAGAAAAGTGGAGAACCTTCTGTAAGCGCAGGCTTAACGGCAAGTAATGGCTGGTCTAAACTCTTCAAAAAAAGATTTAGTATTCACAATCTAAAAATACAAGGAGAGTCGGCATCGGCTGATGTAGAAGCTGCT
This sequence comes from Brachypalpus laphriformis, assembly GCA_945910035.1. Taxonomy (NCBI): domain Eukaryota; kingdom Metazoa; phylum Arthropoda; class Insecta; order Diptera; family Syrphidae; genus Brachypalpus; species Brachypalpus laphriformis. The sequence continues at coordinate 86,643,769 of OX246754.1, forward strand.
AAAACATACCCACAAGAAATTCAAAAATAACTGGACTTTTGTGGAAAAAAATGCCGGACAGAACTTTTATTTCAAAAGAAGAAAAGACTGCACCTGGATTTAAGGTATCCAAAAATCGAACAACGCTGCTATTGTGCGGAAATGCATCAGGTGACTTTTTGGTCAAACCAATGCTGGTTTATAAATCACTAAACCACCAGGGCAAACTCGAAGGCTTGGGTTACTGGAGGGATATTCAAAGGCTGGTTTTCAAATTGTTTTGCGCCAGAAGTAGAGAAATATTTGAAAAAGCAAAATTTGAACTTCAAAGCTCTGTTGTTGTTGGATAATGCTCCTGGTCACCCACAAAATTTGGCTCATCCTAACATCAAAGTCATGTTCTTACCACCTAATACCACTTCACTGCTGCAGCCAATGGATCAAGGTATAATTTATACCTTCAAGACCTACTATATCAGGACTTCTTTACGGTGGGTTTTAAATAGAACCGAGTCTAACTCTATGGATGTTGCAAAAGCATGGAAACAATTTTCTATTAAGGACTGCATCCAAATCGTATCGCAATGTTTAAAGGAGCTAAAAACGTCAACACTAAATGGATGTTGGAAACAACTTTGGCCGGCAGAAGTCGAAAAAGAACAAGAGATCGAATCGCGAGAAGCTGAATTTGGTGAAATCTTAACGCTTGCGCATTCAATCGAAGGCGAAGGATTTGAAGACATGTCAACCGAAGACATTCATGGTTTATTGCAGGACACGGAGTTAGAAGAAATGGACTTAATTGACATGATTACACAAAGCTCTAACCAACAGAATGCCAGTAGCAGCGATACAGAAAGTGAACCTTTTGAACCAGTGAACCTATTAGAAGTCACTGAGCTAGCTACATTTGCCGACGACACTGCTATCTTGACAGTAAGTAAAACGGTCGAAGATACTACAGAAAAACTGCAAGAAGCTTTGAATAGAGTAAATGAATGGACAAAGATTTGGCGAATCGCACTCAACGAGACCAAATCTGTTCATGTAAATTTTACTTATAAGAAAATAAATAATTTGCCGATCTTTTCAAACTCGGTTCAAATTCCGTTTGCAAACGAGGCTAAGTATCTTAATGACACTTGATACAAAGCTGAAATGAAAAACGCACGTAAAGAAAAAACCCAAAGAACTAGATAATAAATATAGAGAAATGTATTGGTTACTTGAAACATATTCCAAGCTTAATATATATAACAACTGCTTTTATATAAGCAGGTGCTAAAGCCTGTATGGACATATGGTATACAACTCTGGGATTGTACCAAAATAAGTAATATTAAAATTTTACAAACTTTTGAGAACAAAGTGCTAAGGGGTATTGTTAATGCGCCATGGTATATCCGAAATAGCGATATCCACAGAGATCTTGGCATTAAAACAATCGAAGACGAAATCAAAAACTACGCGAGAAAGCATAAAAGTCGACTAGAAATACACGCTAATATAACTGTCCTCCAAGTTTTGGATGAAAGAAATTTACTTCGCCGTCTACAAAGAATCAAACCTTTAGACTTAGCGCGTTAAGTAACCGCGTCTAAACTGCGGAGCTAGCAGGAACTTCTAATGGGAACTTACTTACTTATGTCCTTTAACCCCTCGGGGGGCATAGGGCGTCAACCACGCCTGCGCGCCATCGTGTTCGGAGTTCTGCAACGCGTTTGAGCTGCCTCCAACTCATTCCTAAAGAGCTCGATTCCTCCTCAACTGTTCTGCGCCACGTTTACCTAGGGCGTCCCGCTATTCTGCCTGCCTGGGTGAGCGGATTCCACTGCATAGCGTATTTCGCAATGGAGTTGTCTTCGCGCCGTTTGGTGTGTCCCATCCATTGCCACTTTCTTCTTCGTATAGTAATGCATATAGGTTCTTGGCCCGTTTTCAGATAAAGTTGTTCGTTGAAGATGCGGTTCGGCCAAAAAATCCTCAAGATGATTCTTAAGCATTTGTTTACGAAGACTTGCAGCTTGCGTGTGTTAATGGTGTCCACCTTCCAGGTACTGCACCCATAAAGCAGCACTGATTCTACGTTGGAGCGGAACAGTCGTAGCTTGGTTCTTAAGCTAATAACATTGCTTCTCCAGATTTTGGACAGCATTCCGAACGCAGCTTTAGCCTTCCCGATTCTGCTGCACACATCCAGTTCGGTGCCACCGCGATTAGCCGAGACGACACTTCCTAAATATAGAAAGTTATCAACTTTCTCGACTTGCTTTCCGGCAATGTTAAGTTGAGCGCGGGTATTGGAAGTACTCAGGGCTTTTGTTCTGGCTGTGTTTATTTTTAGCCCCACTTTGTTTGCCTCAGCTTCTAGATTTTGGGCCATCAAATGAAGATCCATTATCCGATGTGAAAGTAGACAAACATCGTCAGCGTAATCTAGGTGTTTAAGGTAAGATGTCATAGTCCAACGAATTCCAGAATTAGCTTCCGTCAATGCTGCACGGAGTACATCGCTGATAACCACCAAGAACAATAGTGGGGACAATATGCACCCTTGACGTACTCCACTTTGGACTTCAAAGTCCTCCGACACCTTACCATTGTGCACGACGTGACACTTGCCGCCCTCATATGTAGCCTTAATAATAGCTATAAGCTTTTCTGGAATGCCTCTCCTGCGCAAGGCCAACCAGATAGCATCTCGATTCAAGCTGTCGAAAGCCTTCTCGAAGTCGATAAACAGTAAATGTAGCGGAGACCTATACTGAACGCATTGTTCGATTATGATCCGTAAGGTGTTTATGTGGTCGATGCAGGAGGATCCAGCGCGAAAGCCTGCCTGTTCGACATCGAGAGTTAAATCTAAATGTTCTTTAATTCGTTCTAGAATTATTCTAGCTATTATTTTGGCTACAGCTGGAAGAACACATATACCTCTCCAGTTACCGCACTCCATCAAGTTACCCTTCTTTGGAAGCTTAATGATCATCCCCCTTTTCCACTCCTGCGGAAATTGTTCACTATCCCAAGCTCTCCGTATTAGCGGATGCAGCAAATCTGCCGATGTATTTGGCGCCGCTTGAAATAGCTCGGCAGGGATGCCATCAATACCCACCGCTTTGGTTTTCTTGAGGGACTTGATTGCTGTTATTATTTCAGCTTTACTGGGAGGTACGGTGCGAATTCGGGAATTTGTTGCTTCGAACTGCTCATTCGAATTCAAGATCATACCGCCGTCGTCTAAGTGATTTAGCACTGCAGCAAAATGTTCTCTCCATCTAGTGAGCTGATCCTCATCCGAAATCAGAAGGTTACCGTCTAGACTCTTCACTGGATGTTGTTTGGAGTTTCGACCACCAATGAGCTCCTTAGTGATGTTGTAAACAGTCCTACTGTCGCACCTACTCGCTGCTTCTTCAGCCCTTGAGGCCAGTGAGTTGACATGTTGACGTTTGTCACGTCTCACACTACGCTGCACTTCTTTCTTCTTCGCACGGTATTGGGCTTCAAGCTCGGTTCTCTCTACTGCTGAGGCCGCTGCAATCCGAGCCTTGATTGCTGTACGCTCATCGATCCGTCTCCAGGTGACTGTAGAAAGCCATGTGCGGTGGTATTTCTGCTTTTTACCGACATAAGTGCGTGCCCCAGTCGCAAAAGTATTTTTCACAGCACTCCAGTGGTCATCCATGTTCTCTATGCTGCTGATTGCTTCTGCTTCTAAGGCAAGATGGTCCCTGAACTGTTGGCGCACTTGGGGAACCTTGAGCCTGTCGATATTAAACCTGGTGATGTTAAGTAGGTTTGAGCGGTTGCTGTTGACGGATGCAGTACGAAGGCGTAAATGAGCTACCATAAGATGGTGATCTCGTTCAAGTCCGACGTCAGCTCCACGTCTGTTTCGGACGTCCAGGAGACAATTTCTAAAGCGGCGACTGATCGCAATGTGGTCGATCTGGTTGGTTGTTCAGTAGAGTGATCAGTAGAGACCCAACTGATCTTATGGCAGGTGTTATGCTTAAACAGCGTACCTCCGATGACTAGGCGGTTGGTATTGCAGAAGTCCACAAACCGCTCACCATTGTCATTACGGTCTCCCACGCCGTGAACTCCCATCACGTGCTTAAGCATGGTGTTGTCGCTACCCACCTTGGCATTGAGATCTCCCATTACCATTACGATGTCCCCAATAGGCGTTTGGTTGTAGGCGGCACCTAAGTGGCTAAAAAAATTATCCTTTTCATCCTCAGTCGCGTCTAGAGTCGGAGCATAACACTGTATGATGGTAATTTTTCTAACTCTACTCTGGAACCTAGCCGTCAATATCCGGTCACTATGGGGTTTCCAGGATATGAGGCTACTACGTGCTGCTGGAGTTAGCATGAGTCCTACGCCAGAACGCGTGCACTTCCAGCTGGTTTACCAGAGTAGAGCATCACAGTGCTTTTTGTTGGGGAGATGTATTCCCCAGCATTGTACCATCTTATCTCGCTCAGCCCTACGTCGATTTTATACCGTGCGAATTCGCGCTCCAATTGGAGGAATCTGGCGTTATAAGGCCCTTCCTTGAGTGAGTCCAGGAGGGTCTTAACGTTCCAAAATCCGATCGTTGTCCGTGTCCGATAGCCAAAGGTCGTCAACAAATGATCAGTCCGTATCCGAGGCGTATGTTTTCGTTTCGGAGCAATGATTTTTTTTATGGTTGCGGCTCGCTGGGGCACAGACCAACCGACACTTATCCTGTTTTTTGGCGCAATAAGCTCGCCATTCGTCCTCTCCCGTTGAAATTTCCGAAGAAATTCCCAGATGGCACCACGAGGAGGTGGGAGTAGGGCTTACTAACAGAGCTGCTAGGTTTTCGGCTGCAGTGGCTCCTACTCGTTACTTAGCGGACCAGCACCTATCGGGAGATGCTGCCCCTACGAGGCCTTTGTTAGTCGTTTGCCATCCCAAACGACTAACAAAGGCCTCCCATTCTAATGGGAAGGTACCTGCAAAACGTCATTATTTCGTGAAACGAAAACTACTTGATAAGTCGAATACTCAGTTGTAGTAAATATAAAAGGGAGGTTTTGAAGGGAGGTTTTTTAGTGGGTAAGAATCCCACACTACTATGAGCACGCGCTGTCGATCCTCATAGTGTCTTGTTGAAGATTTTCACCTACCCTCGGAAAAAAAAAAAGAAAAAAAGAAAGTGAACCTGACGAGATAACAGTGAGGGACTTAACAAATGGAATAGGCCTCGCATTAAGCTTGGAGTCGTTTTTTTTTTACATGCAGATCCTTCAATTAAAAGGCGACTGAAATTTAAAAGAGAGTTAGCATTATGCATGTCGCCTTATAAGGAAACGTACAAAAAGCTTTGTACCAATCAAGCGAAAATAACAGATTTTTTCAACAAAAAGAACAACATTGATGAAACTCACAGACGGCCGCGTATGGAGAACTTAAACAGTGATGAATTTTAATGTTCTTAACTTTATAAGACTTTTTTTGGTTTGTTTTTTGTAAACTTTTGTGTGATTTACATATTGCACAAAGAGCAGGTATGTTTTTGTTTATTTTCTTATGTATGAATTAATAAAAGTTTTAAATAAAAATAACTTAAAAAGTAGAAAAAAAAAATATTTTTCGTTTTTTTTTTCATATTATGGAACGTAACTCCTCTTTTGCACTGGTTTCTTTTTTCGTTTAGCACGATTTTGTTTAACACGATATTTTTCAGGAACGTTACCCCCGTGTTAAGTGAGGTCTACCTGTAAAAGAGAGTATCGATCCGGCGTCGTTATCTCTAAAGGTCAATGGTCTTGTGAAAAAAAGAGATGGTGTTGTTGTAATTACATGTGGTGACAGAGAATCTAAAAATGCAGTTGAGAAAGAACTGAAAGAAAAATTGGGAGCGAATTATGATGTGTGTGCCAAAATTAAAAAAGCCAAATGTGGTAGTGTGTGGTATAAGTGACGAGTGGGAGAAAGAAACATTAGAGAAGGCAATCAAAAGTCAAAACAATATTAAAAGTAATGTTAAGTGTGTGAAATTGTATAGTGCAGTTAAAAACAATAAGAAATACTACAAAGCAATTTTAGAAATCGAAAGTAGTGATCACAAATTAATTATAGAAAGCGGAAAAATAAATATTGGTTGGGATAGATGTTTCGTGTATAATTTTGTGCCAGTCAAGCGGTGTTATAAATGTTGGGGATATAACCATGAAGCGAGCAAATGTGAAAATGATGTTGTGTGTGCCAAATGTGGAGAAAACCATGATACGCGAATCTGTGATAAAACAATACTGAAGTGCAATAATTGTTATAAAGCAAACAAAAAATTAGGATTAAGTCTAAATGTTGACCATGATTGTAGAAGCCATTCTTGTGAAGTGTTCAAAAAAAAGTTGAAATTTAAAAAAGCAGAATAGCTTTTTAGCAATTAAAAACACCAAAAATAATTTATTTAAGTATCCAAGGATTAAAAAATAATTTGGATGAGTTGCTTAATGCGATATATAATAATCATTTTGACATAATAGTTCTGTCTTAAACGCACGTAACTAACAGAATTAATGATAGTGAAATAAGCATAAAGAACTATACCATAACACGATGTGATAGCGATTCTAGCCATACGGGAGGTGTAATAATATACTTAAAGAAATATATTCGAGCAATAGATATAGTCAAATTTATTAAAAATAAAGATATATGGTAGTTACAAATTTGTGTGTGTTTCGGTAACTATACGTGTTTGATTGTGAGAATCTATAAGTCCCCCAGTATGTCAAATAGGGAATTTTGTAATGAATTTAACGGATTATTGGAGAATGTTTGTGATCTTAAAAAAGACTTAATTATAGCTGGCGATTTGAATATAAATTGGTTTTCTGTAAGGGATACATATAGAAGAGAAGTTTTTAAGCTAATAAGTGACAATGCTTGTTATCAAATGGTAAGTGACCCAACAAGAGTAACCAGAACTACCAGAACTTTATTAGATTACGTTGTGACTAATAACAAAAATATAACAGCTAAAACGGAAAATGACTTTAAAATAAGTGTTCACGAAACAATTGTTATACAATTAAATATCAAAGCCAGCCAAAGTGAACAGAGTAGATCAATATACTAAATTTCTTGAATATAATAGAAATAGTTACTACTGTGAACTGCTGAGTAATCAAGTGTCTTCCATAAGTGATATTTCAGGCGTTAATATGGCTGGAGATATATTCGTAGCCATACTTAGACGTACTACAATGAAATTTATAGTTCAAAAACGTAAGAAGCATAGTGGAAATTGGTGGTTCAACAGTTACTTGCAAAATTTAAAGACCATCAAAATTAAGAAACATGCAAAAGCGGTACTAAGCGGTTTAGATGAAGACTGGAAAATATATGCAACTGCTAGGAACAAATATAAGCAAGAGATAAGTAAATGTAAGAGCAATTATATTAAAAGTAAAGTGGACAACGCAAATAACCAAAAGGATATGTGGTGTAATTTGAAAAAGTTTGTTTCTCTTTCATTGACGGCGATAAATATATATAATGTAATTGTTAAACCTCATTTTGAATATTGTTCCACTGTTTTGTTTTTATGTAATGAAAGTCGAATAAGCAGGCTCCAATTGTTGTAGAATAGAGCCATGATAACTATTTTAAAGTGCAATAGATATAATTCGATAAGTTTTATGTTGAATGCGTTAAAGTGGTTGTCTGTCAAACAAAGAATTGTTATGAATATTTTAATGTTTGTTGTTAAAATGAAAAATAATTTAATGCCAAAGTATTTAACTAAGTATATTTTACATGTTAGTGAAATTCAATCTTATAGTCTTAGAAATAGAAACGACCTTAGATTACCAAATTTGTTGACGACAAGAACGCAGAACTGTCTTATTTACAAAGGTTTTCAATTATTTAATCACTTGCCTAATATTGCTAAAAATATAACAGATTCAAGAATGTTTAAGAAATATATTATAGAATTCGTAAAAATAACATTTTAATAAATTAAGTGCAAAAATGTAAAAATTGTAAACATAGCGTAAACCAATGCTAAATAAAGATTTTATCAATCAATCAATTAATATGTTCTTGTTGCGCCAATCTGAAGGCCGTGGATTTCTTTTTTAAGTCTAACACAATAAGCTCAGCTGATTTCTTCGATAAATTTAAATCTCTAATCAAGTCACTGAGCTCTCCATGTGAAAAACCCTGGGGGCTATCTATGAACTTCGCCGCGAAGCGCATTTTCATGCAAAATCGCATTTTAATACTACACAATTCGCTGGCGAACACTACCGCACTTCGATCTACTACATTCGCGCAACTATGTGAATGCGATAGATATTTTGGTGGCGCAAGGGTTGGTGGTGGATTTTTAACTGAAAATGTAAATAAATGAAAAGCAGGGAAAAAGAGTGCTTCTGATACTTTTGTTGCATTTAGGGCAGAAAAACAAATATTTATGTAAGTAAGCACTTATGAAAACACTATTCTAATTGTCCACTGGGAATACGACGGGAAATATGGAAATCTTTTGGAAAGTCGATATTCCAAGCGATCGTTGTGCATAGTTGACATCATCGCCGCGAGGCAAGCAGAATGAATCGCAAATTATGCGATTCGCGGCGAAGTGCATAGTTAGCCCCTGAACTGTAGTATTACACCGTTCACAATTCCTTTCGCTGTTGCTTTTACTCTGAGCAAATCTTCACTGTGGTACATTGGTGGCTTAGCCGATTGTATATTTATAGCCAAGAGTGCTTTTTGTATTAGCTTATTCTTTTGCATAAGGGCATAATTGCCTTTAAAGTCCGGCGGCACAATTGGAGTGCAACAGATCTGTTCATCAAGAGAACTATTTCATTAGTGTATACTATATTTGCTTAAAAAACTAATGCTGCAGAAAAAAAGAAGTTGTTTTTATTTCTCAGTGTTATTAAAAAGAGGATGAAAAACTGTGACATTCACTATGGTGATTGCTACAGAGGCAACAGGCAACGCTTATTCGGATGCGGATTTTTTATAGGCGGCAGACTTAGGCAAGAAGTCTTAAGCTTTCGGCACGTGAGTGGGCGTATTACAACTATCCGGATCAAGGCTAAATTCGCTAACATAAGCCTAATATGTGTTCATGCCCGCACGGAAGAAAAGGACCCTGCCACCAAAGAGTGTTTCTACGAGCTCCTCGACAAAACATACGAGCAATATCCTAAATACGACGTTAAAATCGGAAAGAGGATGTCTTTGGTAGGCAATCGGTAAGCATAGCATACACGACATCACGTCTAACGGACTAAGGCTAATTGATTTCGCTGTAGAGCGAAATGTCACCAGAGCAAGCACATGGTTTCCTCATCTCGATATTCATAAGCAGACATGGCGATCCAATGATCATGTAACGATCAACCAAGTTGATCATATTATATCATCATACATCGACGCAAGTCATGCCTTCAGTATTCTGGATGTCCGGACCTTCCGAGCGGCCAACATAGACTCGGATCATTACCTTGTTATAGCCAAGGTACGTATGCGGATATCCCAAACTGCGCAACAAAGAAGAATCACTGTGAGAAAATTTAACGTCAAAAAGCTACAATCGCAAGAGACCGCCAGACTTTTCGCTGAACGCGTATCTCAAAATCTCTCAACTACCCCTATGCCTCCAGCATGGCATAAGAACAACCGCGACAGATGTACTGGGTCTCGCTCGCTCACCACCGCGAAACCCCTTGTGTGACGAAGAATGCCGGCGAGTGCATGCAGCAAAACAAGAGGCATACAAAGCAGCGCTGCAGAGGAAGACGAGAGTTGCTCGTGAGCTATACGAGCAAAAGAGACGGGAAGAACATCGGCTTCTCCAAAAGAAGAAGAAAGAGCATGAGAAGTACGCGTTTGAGAATATCGAGAGTTTATACTCCAGGAACAATGTACGGAAGTTTTATCAAAAGATAAAAAGAACGTGTCAGAGAAGCAATACCCGTACAGAAACCTGCAGAGATGAAAATGGAAACCTCGTAATAGAATCACAGTCGGTGCAGAGAATATGGAAAAACTACTTCTGCAGACTGTATAACGGCGACGAAGACCAACATTCCGCTGTCAGGCAGAATGAACCATTAAACATAGACGATGGTAGTCAATATTTCCGTCCACCTGACCAAAACGAAGTGAGAATAGCAATATCCAAGCTGAAATCCAACAAGGCTGCTGGACCTGACGAATTTTTAAGGTAGCTGATGATAAATTGGTAGAGTGCATACACCCACTCATCTCTAAGATTTGGTCAGACGAGTGTATGCCTGATGAATGTTTGCCCGATCCACGAGAAACAATACACCGTCAACTGCGCCAATTATAGAGGCATCAGTCTCCTCAACATCGCATATAAGATCTTTTCTGCGATATTGTGTGAACGCTTGAAACCATTTACCAACAGCCTGCTGGGACCTTACCAATGCGGCTTCAGACCAGGAAAGTCCACCATCGATCAAATCTTCACACTTCGACAGATTCTGGAGAAAACTCAGGAAGTTCAAATCGGTACGCATCATCTCTTTATCGATTTCAAGGCGGCCTATGACAGCATCTATAGAGAAGAGCTTTATAGAGCCATGTCTAGTTTTGACATCCGTGCCAAACTTGTTCGTCTGTGCAGGATGACGATGGAGAACGCTCGCTGCTCGATCAAGGTCGGTAATGACCTCACCGAGACCTTTGATGTCAAAAAATGTTTTAGACAAGTTGACGCGCTGTCATGTGACCTCTCTAATATTGTACTGGAACGGATTGTGCGCAACTCACAAGCCAACACCGGAGGCACAATCTATCATAAGTCTGTACAACTGCTTGCATACGCCGACGATATAGACATTATTGGAACAACTCAGCGGGCTGTGCGTTTACAAGCATTGAGGCGGAAGTGGCCAAAATGGGTTTAGCGATAAACGAGTATATGCTGTCAACAAGAAGGCACAGCCAACACCGACGAATTGGACAGAACGTCACAGCGGGCAGCTATAACTTCGAGGTAATAAGGGACTTTGTCTACCTTGGCTCTGCTATAAACCCGAAAAACAAGATCAGTGCAGAAATCAAGCGAAGAATAGCTCTTACCAATCGCTGTTTTTATGGGCTTATAAGGCAATTCAACAGTAAAGCCCTATCTCTAACAACTAAGGAGACTCTGTATAAGACCCTGATCATCCCAGTCCTGCTTTACGGCGCTGAAACATGGACTTTATCAAAAGAAGATGAAGATATCCTTGGTGGCTTCGAGAGAAAAATTCTTCGTAAGATTTTCGATCCCGTTTGCCTTGACGAGTTTTGGAGGAGAGGATTCAATCACGAACTATACGAGCTGTACAGCGACATCGACCTAGTCAAAAAACTGGGTGTTGGACATCTGAGATGGCTAGGACATGTAGAGCGAATGGACACCAACGCCCCGGCCCGCAGAGTCTTCGAATCTAACCAGGGAGGGACGACGCAGTAGAGGACCTTCTCGCCGTAGGTGGCGCACACAAGTTCAAGGGGACCTCGACCAACTTGGAGTGCGCAACTGGAGGCAATTAGCTAAAGACCTAGCTAAATGGAGAGGCTTGTTGGTTGAGGCCCAGGTTCACCCTGAACTGTAGCGCCACCTAAGTAAGTAAGTAAATTATTTTCGATAATATCAGTTGTTGCCTTAATGACGCAACTTATTCATTTTATTTTCTTAACTTTTTTTTTTTTTCTCAATTTTTTCAATGAAATGAGGGTTTTTCTCGTTGTTTCCCCTCGAATAATAAATAAATCTTAAAAAAATTGTAAAGGATTTAAATTTTTTTCAGTTAAAAGATATACATATACATATATATCATATCTCTGTATGTAAATTGTGTGGTGGCAAACCTTTGTAACTTTGAAACGAAATAAATATCTTTCTATCTATCTAAATATCAGGAAAATGTATGCATCTTATTTTCCGCAATACTATAATACTTTTACTATGGTTTTCTTTATAATATAGATACGATGTATATAATATTTATGCTAGTTTACGTTGGCTGTTCGGTGGTCGCACTATTTTCTCTTTAACTCCACTCATATCACGAACCTGATTATCATGTGAAAACAATCACAGTTTTGAAAATACTGCTTTTTTTTAAACATTGGACATTCAGAAAGAAAATACATACATATTTTTTCATCAGGTAGATGAAATCCAAAGATATTTTATAAAAAGAGTTTTGTGCCTGCCGGACTTCACGCCGAATTATACAATATTATCAGCCTAGAAACTGGAGATGCATCCTTATATTGTACGAGTACTTTAAAGCTATCTATGGAGTATGATACGAGTATGTCCACAAAACTTTGTTTAAGTTTGGGATTAATAGTTTGCTGCACATACTATCGAAACAAGTTATGCAGAAGAACATTTTTGGTATGAGGTCTGGTGCAGGATGGGAGACAATGCTACCATTCGATGGACAGAGCAACCTTTACATCAGGATATATGGAAGAGGAAGATAGAAAAAACGCTCGAGAACCTCAGAAATTACCAAATCCAAACAAAATGTACAAGATGCACAATTAAGCTCGCACGGAATCTTCACAAAATTTAATCACTCCGTAGGCTACTAGTATTTCTATGATGCAAACAGCAAAATTTTAATTGCATGGACATTTAAAACACGTGCTGGATTGATAGGACTCAATGCTAACCGGTTTAGGATAGGTGAACGATGAATCTGTACTCTATGTAGTATAAAACTAAAATGCCAAATTTTAAAATGCATTCGTCAACGATTTTTAGAAAAATCACTCTTGGAAGACGGAAGACGAAAAAATTAGTTTACTCAACGGACAAGCTGAAGGCAAATAGGTAACACTGCATAAATTTATTGCACAGAGTCATTTTGGTACCGTGAAACTTTGTTAGATGAGTATAACACATATATGTCATACTTGCAATGTTTTGTAAACTTTTTTTGAAAAAATAAAGCAATTTATTATTATTTTATTTTTTTTATTCCTTACATTTCTTATTTATGCTATTATATATACTTTTTATTTTATTAAAGAAAAGAGTCTAAGGAGTCAATGAGTCAAATGCTAACCAGAAAAACAGACTGGTCATTTTTGCGCTATTGTCGCGAACTTCGCAAGTGTTTCGGTCATTTAATTGCACTGTTTCGAGTTCTATGAAAACTGAATCTATACTGTTTAGTTTACTATACTATGGAAGTCCTTTCTTGATTATTGTCGCTATAAATCTACGTTGTCTGCAGAGCCCACTATTGTCCTTGTTAAGTGTCATCGCCTACTATGTTCACTTTCAGTAGATAGTGTTCGGTTGAATTATTAACTTGCTATTAAGGTGTCCGATAACACCAAACTACAAGCAACATCTGTCCCCTTTCCGTAAGGATAAAACTATCCTTTGGCATCGGTTCTACGTGAAAGTGAATGTCATGGGCTATGTTATTGTTACAAAGACCCAGATGGGTCATATCCTAATGGGCTATGTATGTAGTGTGTAGTTTAATTGAAATAATGTCTACATACACTGCTGGACAAACTAAAAGATGTCACTATTATATTTTCGATATTTTCAAAATAAAACTCAAATTTTTAATTCATTCCACTCCATTTTCACAATTTTTCTCAAACAAAATAGCATACGAGAATATACCATATGCATGTGCTCAAAATCGTAAAAAGGGTTTTACAATACGGACGGGTAGATGTTAAAATTGAATAAAACAAACTGTGTATGAGCTATCAACGAATTGTTTGCTTTATTTGAAAGGCCTATCAATGACATTATGTGTGGAATATGACATCGTTCATATGGCCGCCGCGGCTTTGATGGGTGGCGCGCATCTGAGACGTCCAAATTTAGATGACGGCCGGATCAGGCTGAATTTGAGCGATGGCACGGGTTATATTGACTTTGAGGGCACCGGTCGTTTGTGGCTTATTGGCATAGACCTGCGACTTAAGGAAACCCCAAGGGGTCAAATTGCACGATCTCGGTGGCCAGTTCATGTCGCTTCTGGGTGAGATAATCATGCCATTAAATCGCTCGTGCAGAATATCCATTGTAGCATCAGCTGTGTGGCACGCAGCGCCATTCTGTTGGAACCACATGTCGTTCTCATCCATATCATCCAATTTGGGCCAAAAGAAATTGCTTATCATCGATTGGTAGCGCTCTCCATTGATGGTGATGGTAATGCCATCGTCGTTTTCGAAGAAGTACGGACCGATGATGTCGCCGGCCCACAATCCACACCAAACAGTGACTTTCTGCGGATGCATTGTCACTTGGTGGACCTTGTGTGTATTGACATCGTTCCAAATCCGGCAAACTCGCTTGTTGACGTACCCGTTCATCCAAAAATGGGCCTCATCGCTGAAGATTATTTTTTCTGCAGTTAGAGAACACACGGCGTTGTCTATGGTCGTTTTCCTTCAGCTCCTGGGTCAGTTGGATTTTGTACGGATGTAAGCCCAAGTCCCGATGCAAAATTCGCGAAGTTGATGTCTGAGACAGGCCGAGTTGTTGTGCGCGGCGCGGAATTGACTGCTTCGGCTTCTCCTGCAAACTCTCACGGAGAGCGGCGATGTTTTCGGTAGGAAGGATGACCATGTAAACCGTAAAATAGGTGCAACGCGCACATCGTTGCTACAACAGAACACCGATTTTGATAATAAAGTTTTATCATTTGCACGTGTTGTTCGATGCTGTAACTTGCCGTGTGGTTTGTCGTTAGTGTCTGAAAAATACAAAACAGGAAAACTAACAACAGACAAAACAACATGGCCGCCATGATTTGTCAAAATCGACCCGTCCCTATTGGAAAACCCTTTATATAATGTCATGTAATCCATATTTATATTTTTTTTTTTATAATTCTGCACACTAGTAGCCTATGTAGGCACCCTAATTTTTCATAAGCGCCCGAATACTTGGAGACATAGACGAAATAAAGTTCAGCACGTCTCGTAGGTATTTGGTACCACATCTCTTGGAAATAAATTAAAACAAATCCATAGCAATGTTAGATAGATAGATAGATTTAATTGCAGTGAGGTACAAGTGCACTGCTTCCTATAGCAGATCTATTGTGCTCTCCATACTAGGGCCCTAGTCGATGATATACTCAACTTAGAGCACTTCCAGTCGAGCTGCTACTATGCATCGGAGTACCTTGAGTGGATCCAGCGTAGGTACATAGATCTATTTCTGATTTCTTCCATAAGAAGATGCACTGGTGTTTCTGCGTAGTCCCTGCAGAATCTGCAGTGTCCGTCTTCCCTTACGTCTTCCAGTATTTTGTGTGGTCATATCACACAGAAGTGTACTGGTCCAAGGAATGGTGTGTCTGATCCGTTTCTTGCTAGCTCATCAGCTGCTTCGTTCCCCTCTACTCCTACATGTCCTGGAACCCAGTAGAGAGTTACTTCATTTGTTTCTCCCAATTTGTTGATCCTGGTGAGGCATTCCCATACCTCCTGTCAAGGGTGAATTGCGCTCATCTTTCGATCGCGTGAACTTCTGCTTGAAATACTATATACTGAAGAAGATTCCCAATGATTCTGAGTATCTACTCCTGGGCTCGTATACTCCTGCCCCAGTGCCGGTAGATGTTTTCGATCCATATGTGTACCGTTTAATTATGTGTTGTTTGAACCGGTACTTATTGGATTCCCTACCCCAATCTTTGTTGTTGCTCAGCTTTGAATCAAATTTCCTTTCAAAGCAGTATATCTTAACCGACCGTATGTAATAACCTCAGTGTGGCTGGGCTGCATCCCCTGATTTTTTCTGAAATGTTCCTGCACACCATAAGTAATCTCGTGGCTTTGGTTACCACAGCTTGTACATGTTTTTTCCAAAGGAGTTTGCTGTATAGTGTTTAACTTAGATACTTGACCTATTTCTGTGGGTCGACCCTGATCCCTTCCAGTAGAATGGGTTGCTGTCTTTTCTTGGTGAAGGGTATCACAGTGGTTTTGGTAGGGTTCACTCTAAGCCCTACGATTTCGCACCACTTCTCTGTGACTCTTGGACCACTTTGAATGATTTCACATAGTTTCTTTTTTTAATTTTCGTCTTGCGACAATGCCTATTCGTCGGCGTACCCCTGCCACTTAATGCCGGCATCTGTCAATTTGTACAGTAGTTCATCTTCTACTAGGGTCCACATCAATGGTGATAATACCCCTCCTTGTGGCAGCCTCTAGTGGTGCTTATTGTGCTGTCACACACCCACCTCTGTCTCAGCCGTCCTAGTTCTCAGCATCTCACACATCCAATAACTTGTGGCGTGATGTACTCCTTTTATTTCGAGACCCCTCCCAATTGCTTCAAGGGGGGTGTTGTAGAAGGCTCCTTCGCAGTCTAGAAATGCGGATATTGCCGTTTCCTTGCTCTCCAGTGTATCCTGAACTCAACTTGTCAGCTGGTAGAGAGCGGTTTCGGTGAATCTTCCTGCCCTGTGGGCATGTTGACAGTGGTGGGGAGGTATTCTCTGCAGCACGGTCATCCTTAGGTGATTATCTAATACCTTACGGTCTAAAAGATTCTGGTGAAGTTGTGTCTCTTTTTCCCACTTTCGAGATGAATATAGCAGTGTTATTTTCCGTTCGAAAAAATTAAAACTACTGGCACAATGGAAACTAAGGCTTTTTATTGCTATATATGTATAATAACATCAAATCCTACAAAAATAATTTAATTTTTAGAGCAAGACCGTCATTATCACAAATGAAGGTCAATTTAAGCTCAATGAGCCCTCGTAGAAATAATTCAACCCCAAATCATACTTTAATTTCATCGCCAGATGTTAGCCGTCCAATAAGTTGTTATTTCGTACATCTTAAGTACATCATATCAAATATGCTAACGATTTTAAACTTAAAATACATTTTCTGAAAAATTTAGATTTTTGAGTTACGACGGTATTGTGGCAAATGACCGATATATATACATACATATGTTTACCCTTATTATATGCATGAATATATTATATGTGTCGTTAAAGCGATACACATTGCAGTCATTAAAAAATTTCCATTTTGTTTCAGTTCATTATAAACAAACAAATACTCCGAATCTTGAATGTGGATATACATATTATAATATATTACTGCAACGAAACTTTATTCTGAAATTTTTTAAGTTAATGAAATAAAATGCGATGAAAGCTTAAACAACACATCTAAGGTAGTATATGTATATTGCCAGAATGACTTTCAACATTCCCTAAAAAACTATAATAAACATCTAAAATTGCTAAAGTTTTGAACAAAAACTTAAGGAAGTCTTGGGAAAAACCAGTTTCATATTTTTCCATTAAACCACAAGGAAGTCATGAAATTAAAGTAATGGTACATTGTGCGCGGCGAAAGTTTGTGAGGAAACCATTAAGGGGGATATTTTTCTTATTTTTATACCCTATACCGTAGGGTATATACATTTTTGCAGATAGTTTGAAACATAGAGCAATAATGGGGATAGGCCCTATAAAGTATGTAAATATGTATATATAAATGATCAGTAGCATTAGCCGAGTCAATTGAGCCATGTCCATCGTTCCGTCCGTCCATATGGTACCACTTGTTGGGCTGAAAATTTTGATACAGGAGAATGAAATTCTGAGAGCTATCCATCAAAACAGTGGAGACGTTAGTGGCACACTAACTTTTCGAAAAAGTTGTTTTTTTATACCAGGGTATATTAAATTCAATACGTCATGTTTGTAGCACGCCGAAATAATAGAAATAATAAGCCCCATAAAGTACACATGTATGCAGATAAACTTATCAGTACAAACAGCTGAGTTAATTAAGCCATCTCCATCCATCGGTCCGTATGCCATCTCATTTTGGGACTAAAATTTCGAGTTAGGTAGTGTAAGAAAATTTGATCCTTTATACAGTGATAAAGCACGCCCACTTAATGGAGGCGTTTAAGTCAAAGAAAGTTAAAGCATTTCTATTGCGCAACTCCACGCCTGCCTTAATAGGGTGTGTTTAAATTATAAGAAATAAGGCACCATACCACGTGTTTCAGGCGGATTTGAAATATTCTATATGCTTTTATTTCAGAAGCCTAAGGGTGGTTGGCATATTTCCTGGATTTATACTGTGGTATACTGTGAAATTTCTTCAGCTAATGCAGATATAATTTTTGCCGACATTCAGGACAATTCATTTTCAGTTATTTTCTTTTCAATTTAATATTAATATCTATTTATCAACAGATAGATATAGGAGACACGAATATTGCGATCAGTTTTGACTCGCTGGAACACCGCCGTAATGTTTCCTACCTATCTTTGTTTTATCAATGTTTCCTCCGAAAGTGTTCAAATAAAATAGTCAGTAGCATTCCTTCCCTTCTTTATTTTAATCGCAATACACGTCACACCTCGAATGGTCATCACATTACCCCCAAGCTTATCTTAGAACGTACCATGAAATATACTCGTATATGATATCTCTTATGAGCCGCACAACACGCATGTGGAATACTATTCCTGATTCTGTACAGAATGCAAGACCAATGTGCATAGGTGCTCCCTTTCCACTCTTTCCTTATCTTATTAATGCTCACGCTATGTATCGAAACAATAGTCAAAAGGTTAGTCATAATCCCGTTAGCGCAAGTCGATTATAAAAAAATAAGATAAAGTTATGAAATTCAGTTACTTACTTAAGTGGCGCTACACCTCGGGGTGAACCTGGGCCTCAACCAACGACCCCCTCCATTTAGCTCGATCTTTAGCTAATTGCCTCCAGTTGCGCACTCCAAGTTGGTCGAGGTCCCCTTGAACTTGTGCGCGCCCCTCTACTGCGGCGTTACTCCGGGTTATTTTCGAAGACTCTGCGGGCCGTAGCTCTACATACCGTAGCCATCACAAACGCCCAATACGCAATTGTTGGACTAGGTCGATGCCTATACAGCTTGTATAGTTCGTCATTTATTCTTATCGTCCAAAATCCGTCAACGCAAACTGAACCGAATATCTTATAATAAAGTCCATGTTTTAGCGCCTTGAAGCAGGACTGTGGTGATCAGCGTCTTATATAGAGTTTCCTAGATAGGGCTTTAGTGTCGAAATGCCTTATAAGCCCAAAAAAACAGCGATTGGCAAGAGCTATTATTCGCTTAACTTCTGCGGTTGTGTCCTTTTCAGAATTAATAGCAGATCCAAGGTAGACAAAGTCCCTTACTACCTCGAAGTTATAGCTGCCCACTATGACGTTTTGTCCAATTCGTCGGTGTTGGTTGTCCCTCCTTGTTGACCGCATATACGTATACTTGCCTTTGACCTCGTTTACCGCTAACCCCATTTTGGCCGTTTCTGCTTCAATCCTTGCAAACCCACCAGTGACAGCCCGCTGAGTTCTTCCGATAATGTCTATATCGTCGGCGTATGCCAGCAGTTGTACAGACTTTTTATAGATTGTACCTCTGGCGCTGGCTTTGTGTTCCACACAATCCGTTCAATTATAATATTGAAGAAATCAGATGACAGCGTATTACCTTATTCAAAACCTTTTTTTGACATCAAAGGTCTCGGTGAGGTCATTACCGATCTTGATTGAGCAGCAAGCGTTCTTCATCATCATCCTGCACAGACGGACAAGTTTAGCAGGGATGACAAAACTAGACATGGCTCTATATAGCTCTTCTCTATAGATGCTTTCATAGGCGGCCTTGAAAGCGATAAAGAGATGATGCGTACCGATTTGAACTTCCTGAGTTTTCTCCAGAATCTGTCGAAGTGTGAAGATTTGACCGATGGTGGACATTTCTGGTCAAAAACCGCACTGAAACGGGCCAATCAGGCTGTTGATAAAAGGTTTCAGGCGTTCACACAACATCGCAAACAAATCTTGTATGCGATGTTGAGGCGACTGATGCCCCTATAATTGGCGCAGTTGAGGAGGCCTCCTTTCTTGTGGATCGGGCAAATGATGCTGAAATTCTATTCACCAGGCATACATTCGTTTGACCAAATCTTAGAAATGAGTTGGTGTATGTTCTCTACCAATTCATCATCACCTGCCTAGAGAAGTTCGGCCGGTAAGCCGTCAGTTGCAGCAGCCATGTTAGGTATTGCTATCCTCACTTCGCTTTTGGTCAGATGGGCGGAAATTTAGACTATCATCGTTTATGTTTAATGGTTCATTCCACCTGACAGCGGGATATCGGTCGCCCTTATCGGTCTTCGTCGCCTTTATACTATTTGCAGAATTAGTTTGTCCGTATTCTCAGCACCAACTGAGATTCTACTATGAATTTTCAATTTTCATCTCTGCCGGATTCTGTACGGGTTTTGCTTCTCTGATATGTTGCTTTTACCTTTCAGTAAAACTTTCGTACATTTTCCCTGGGGTTGTAGCTCTGAATATCCTCGATCACGAGCTTTTCATGCTGTTTCTTCTTCTTTTGGAGAAGTCGATGTTCTTCCCGTCTTTTTTGCTTGTAGAGCTCATTGGCAGCTCTCGTTTTCCTTTGAAGCGTCGTTTTATAGGCCCCTTGTTTTGTTGCATGCACTCGCCGGCATTCTTCGTCAAATCAGGGTTTTCTCGGTATTGGTCGGGCGAAACCCAGCGCATCCGATGTGGCGTTTCTAATGGAATAGTGGCAGCGTTCCCACTGGTCTTCAGCAGTTGATGCTGTTGGCATAGCGGTGATTAAGGGATTTCGGGATACGCGTTTAACGTGTCTGGCGGTCTCCTTCGATTGAAGCCGTCCGACGTCAAACTTCCTCAGTGTTTCATTGATTTCGCTCCATTCTGTTTATACACATTCACATTGGCTACAACTAGGTAGTTGTAGTAGTAGAGTCCACATTGGCTCCTCGGAAAGTTCGGACACCCAGAATACTGGAAGAGTGTCTGGGGCCGATCGCAATGTGATCTACATGGTTGACGGTTTTTCCATCAAAGAGAGCCATGTCCCTTTGTGAATATCAAGGCGTGGGAACCGCATACAATCTACTACAACGTTTCGTCCCGCCGCAAGGTCGACTAGCCTGAATCCGTTGCCGGATGTGTTGTCATGCAGGCTGTGTCTTCCGACAGCTCTACTAAAGACACCCTTTTTTTCTAGCTTTGCGTTTAAATCACCTAGGACAATTTTAACGTTGTGGCTAGGGCATTGCTCATACGTCTTGTCCGAGAACTGGAAGAAGTCACCCTTCGTCCTTTTTGTTAATCACTGTCTAGAATAGAAAACTTTTATTATTATCTGTTAATCAGATTTTGCTTGATACGTGCCCAAAGACGACCCTAGTTATCATTTTGTTATACATATAATATGTGTTTGATTTTAAAAATTCTTTCTTAGAAACTATTCTATACTCCGGTGATAGGTTTTTTAAGGCCACGTCCACTTTTTAGCAGTTTTCTGCAAAAAAAACAGATTGGAATGAAATTTATGGAAAGTTTTTATTTTACAGATTCAGCCCATTTGAATAAAACGTGGAAAAATCTTAAAAGATATGGTATCATACGATCCGTTTTAGACGGGTTTCGTATGTTTTCTATATCATTTAAAAATTTTGTAAGGGTTTTTAGTTAAAGAAAACACAAAAAGCCAAAACTACGTAGGATTCAGTGGAGGATTAATTACATTACTTGCTCACATTTCTTTTACGTTCGTTCATTCTTTCTCGAAAATTACTTAAAACCGATTAAAAACCGGCATTTTGTTGAAAACAGCTTTTACCATTGCAAAATTGGGCTATTTTGGACATATGTACCCATATAATTTTGCAATTATTCATATGAGTCGGCTTACGAGGTTTTCCTTCAAATAAGGGCTTTACTTCTTAAGCAATTTTCTAAAAATTACTATTTCCCATCTATCAGCCGAAAGTGCTCGAAATCTATCCCTAATAATATAAAAGAAAGTGAATATTTCTTTGCAAGGACCTACACACCAAACGACTTAACGGATTTTGATAATTTTTTTTTTTGTTGACTAGCTTTTGATAAGAAGCAGGTTCGTGCATACAAAAATATTTGATTTTGATTGTAAAAGACCAAGAAATTCAATAATTAGACTTTGAACTCAAAAAAAGGAAAATTTTCCTTCTTCTATTTCAATGAAACTAAGTTCAGTTTTTAGAGCTCTAAAATACGCATCTTTTAAATCCAAAATTATATATCAATGTGCTCTAAAAGCTGAGCAATATTAATACCATCTTTGCAAAATTCCTTTTTTTTTTAATTTCTTAATAGCCCAATATTTTCAAATCAATCTCAGTGGTGTTTTCTTCTTTTAGTTTTTTTTCGAGGCCTATTTGTAATTTTTTACATACGTGCTTGAGCTTGAGTTGAATGAATTTGTGTCTGCTCAAGCGAAAAAGTGTTGTCAGTGTGCATTTTATTTTATTTTGGTTCTACATTATGTAGATTTATGTGTGTACACACGAGTAGTCAGCACAGATGTAGAAGTGCAGAGGCAGATGTAGAAGTGCAGAGTCGTATTCGTGTAATCGGGTATTATATTTGAGTGTAATTTAAATGTGCCTGGCAGGCAACTTTTTCATACTTTTTACTTCAATTTCAATTCAATCACCAATCTTCAAACAATTAAAAAAGTTTTTAACCAGTTTGACTTACAATCGTTTTGTGGAGAAGCTTTCACTTTGCTTTACATAGTTCTCACGAAAACACACCAATAGTCTGTTCCAAATCACTTGAAATACTTCAACGTGCGCAGAATGGTTAATGATTTTCTCCACTTTACTCTGTATGATGTTCTTTTTCTAATTTGGTAAAACTTATTTTCGTTTTTATAAAGCGGAAAGCGTTAGTTATGAGCAAATATTTTATAAATATAATTAAGGTGGTATGTTTTATTACGTATTAATTAATTAATTTATTGTTTTAGTTAATTAAGTATGTATTATTATATTTCGTTTAGCCCAAATAAAACTGTTTCTTTAATTTTCCAAAATAGAATAAATACAACAAATACAACACATGTTTTTATTTAAAAACCAAATAAAGTTGACATACAAAACAACAACTGAAAAAATTCCCTTCAATTGATATGCATTGTTCAAGCAAGTAAATCTGAGAAGATAGAATTTTTTCCAGTTGGTCCTTTTCTCAAATTCGGTATACTCATCAAAAATTTGATTCTGATTCGTCAGTAGTCCCGCAGCTTAGCGATGAAAAATATCGAAGTACGGGTATACAGTCTATTTTCCTTTTGCTCCTCCTCTTTTTCTTTCGTTCTCTCGAATTTGAATTTTTTTTAGCTGTAGTTGTTGTTGCTTTATCTCTTTAGGAATGAAAATGAGTAAAACTCGTAGAAATAAAAGAGACCTGGGCAGAAACCCGATCAAGTGATTTGGAACGGACTATCACTATACTTATCGTCGCAATTGTTTACAGCCGATTATTGATATTTCTGTTTCTCTCTTCATTCGTAATTTTCTGTGAATATACATATGCGTGTGACTGTTTAAGGATATAAATGCATTAATTCCAAAAATCACTTTCATCGAATATGCCTTGCTTGAACTCCATAGCCATATTATATAAATTTTCCTGCATTTGAAATGAACAATCAAATGTTAGATTAAATCTTGAGACGTCTTAAAATTTTCCATAATTGCAAAGAATACGACACAGTCACTTCAACAATTCTTCCACACAACGCGAACTCAACGCCGAGAACTGAAGAATAAAGCAAATGATACAATTACGAAACGGGACAAAAGAGAACACGTAAGAATCGTCAAAGATTCCTCTACCGGTCCGAGTCGATCTACCCCCTGCACTTTTACCCTCCCTTACCTAGACAATAGGCGTTTTTCTTTTTTCGTTCAGAGCAGAGCCTGAGTTGTCAAGAAAAGTTGTGTTTCTTTTTTAGCTCAGACACATCAGAGCTCTGAATTCGTTTTTCTTTTTTCGTTCAGAGTATGCTCAGAGCGCAGTCTATGAGCTCTGAATAATTGGACCAAGCGTTCAGAGCAAAATCCTGAGCACAGCCATTTTTCATATTTGACAGGAGAGGACAAACAAAAGAAAATTGCAAAACAATTAAAATGGCGGACGAAATTTGTTGTTCTGGTGCAGAAAGTAAATACCTATAACCTAAAAAACAACAATCAATAGATATTCTATTCATATTTTGACAGCTCAACCTATAATTGCTAATCAAATGACATCAGAGTGCTTAAGTGTGTTTCATAAACAAATCAGAGCGCTAAGAGCACGTTCAGAGCACGCTCGATGTGCACGAGCTCTGTTCAGAGCTCTGCTCTGAACGAAATAAGACGAACGCCTAATCCAATGTCGGTCGAGTTCTCCCTTACCGTGTAAAAGTCGATTTAGCTCCTAAAAGGAGAGCAGGCATAGCCCATTGAAATGTTACAACATTTTGGCCGAACCTTGGATTTTAGATTTATGTAACCCCCCTACACATGTCCTTTTTTTATGAATAGGGGGGTCAGTGTGAGTAAAGAACTAGGCTTGCGGGCTTAAAAGCCCCCATTTGGCCGCCTTGAAAAAGGGGCCACATTTTTATTTTTTGGAAAGAATTGAATTCTCTAAAATGTTGCTCAACATACTTCTTAGTTACTTACTTACTCCGCACGCGCATAACCACACATATACAGCACACACAACCCCCAGGGGGTAGTGGAAAAACGCTAATGCGCGGGAGAAAAAGTCCGGCTCTGTTTCAAGTAGTGTGAGACTCCTACTCACTAAAAAAACAGTTTTAACCCTTTTTCAACCTAACACCATCCACTCCGGAACCGCTTTAGCATTGCTTCAGAGTAGTATCGTTGTCTTTCCCCTCTGGGGACAGGCTTTTTCACATTTTTCTCCCGATGCGAGTTTATAATATCTTGCCGGTAAGACTTTCATCAATTTGGTAAACTTACTGAAGGTATATTTACTTCCTTCTCTCTCTTTTTCGATCTGAGTACTGTCTCAATGAATAAAGATATTTTATTCCACATGTCTATACTCGGGACAATCTTGTTTGCGGCATTTTCTGGAGAATATGTGCCTATCTCTGACTCCAGGCTATTTCTTTCTGCTGCACACCTGTTACAGGTAAAAAAAAGGTGTGATACGCATCATCTTTTAAAGAGTCTCCGTACTGGCATGCTGCGTTCCATACTTTTCTCATCTTGTGCAGGTACCGGTTGAAGTAATCATGTCCGGTAAGGAACTGGGTGATATACTAATTCACTTCATCGTGCTCCCGCTCCGCCCATGCAGCAACGTCTCTGATCAACTGATAGGTCCACCTTCCCCTTGTTTCGGCGTCCATCTGTTTTGCCACTTCTGCTTCGAGAGTTGCTTCGCTTCTATAGCTGCTGTTGCCGCGCCTACTTCCGCCTTCTTATCGTGGACGTACTTCCTTGCTGCTGCTGTTATGTGCGTTATATTTTTCACACGAATGGAAGGGTCCTACAGTTTAGTGCCGTATCCGAAGGGCAATTTGTTTTGAGAAGCGTTCTTGAGACAACAATACTCTCGGATGTTTGTCAGACGTTCGCGAGAGGTGGGACCGTGAAAAAACTTTTCTGGTTTTTTCTGGGATTCGAACTTGGAACCTCACGAGCAGTGGTCCGATACACTAACCACTTACACCACAGCGCCCGTATCTATGTATAAACTCTTCGACAAATTTACTAAAATCAGCGTCCTTTATTTTTAGATCGAATAAGCGATTGATGAGTTAGGGCTGTATAATCACCTTTTTATGACGGAAAACTGATTCTAACCCGTTTCCGTCACTTAGACCTCAAATGCCCAGCTCCTATAAAGCAATTTTTACACACTAACCTTTCCCGAGAAATGTAGATCATAACAGTGAAAACCGCATCCAAATCCGTTCAGTGGCTCAGACAGACGCGTTCTGGGGACTTCCTTTTATACTTTGTAGTGATGATATTGATTCCAACTCTTCGAACCGAACCTTCTTTTTTTTAAGAAAAAACATGTTAATGACTTTGTCGAAATCTTAGTTCCGAAAAAATAACACCATAACGTAGGTGTAAATACGTGCGACCCCAGTCGGGTACTTTATTTTTTGTTTCCTAAATTGTGAACAAAACTCAGTTGAATATGTATGTACAAACCATATACATCATTTTTACGACATTTATATGTTCATATTTGCTTGGCTATGCTCTCAAATAACGTATCGTCATAAACGGATTAAGGAACCTGGAGAGGATGTGTATACCATATTGTTCCTGTTATTAAGAACCATACATGCTAACAGCATCTTGACAAATAACACCTCGGATTTCACATTCTTTCCACGCCTTAAATTTAATGAATATCAACCAAAATAGGAGACGTCGGGCACTGTTGGTTAAGATAAGGAAACTTTAATGTGATGCAGTTTTGCCACAAGAATACTGAGCTATGCACTTGGACGATGATAAAATGTCAGCACAATTAATCTTTGTTGCATAAAACCGAGCATGTGTGTTCAAACTTTATGAGAGTTTATCTAGGGCTTCACAGCAGCCGGTTAAGTGCGCATGTGGTTCCAGTGGTTCACTTGACTTTATATTCCAGAAGAGTATGATTAATTTTACGGTCTTACGTCTACTTGGAAATCGTGAGTACAGTGATAATATATTTTTTTTTATCTATCATTCGCGGTAGCGAAGAGTAATTAACTTACTTTTATGGATGACAGGAGATCGCTGAAATTATCCACCTTTCAAATTCTAATTTGTTCCTGTTTTAATGTGGTTTTTATTTCAGTAATTACTAGAATTCTTTGAGATATTTGAGGTGTTAAATAATGTGAGGGAAAGAAGATTTTGTTGAAGGACAATTAGTTTCAAAACACCGAGTTAGTGGATAATTTACATTCGAAAACATAACTCTTTGTCTACTATTAAGTTAAATTTAAGAGCTAAAAAAAATATTTCAATGCGACTTAAAGGATACACGAGATGAATGAAGAAAAAAGATGTGGTTATTATTTTTAGCGCAATTATTTGGAAAGCTGGTGGTCTGGTTTTGGTACGACGCAACGCACGTACATACGTGTTGTACGAATCAATTGGGAGTTTTTGAGACTATTTAAACTCATTTTGCGACTACTTATTTACCGACATATCTGATCATTACGCCACCATGTATGCTACAAGAAACTTTGATGAACGACACTGTCCCGAAGAAGTGCCTGTACAAATTGACCAGCGTAAAGTCAATCAGTTAATTGAACAAACCAACTGGCAGAGTTTTTGTGAAGAAGATGACATTGAGTGTCTGTACAACAAATTTGTAAAAACAATGAACGATATATACATACATGCAATCTACAAAAACAACAACAAACAGGAAAAGTCGTAAAAATAAGCAATGGATTACGCCTGACATATTCAGAATGTGTAAGAAGAGAGACGAGCTATACAGAAGGTGGAAAAATAACCCTTTGTGCCAAAATTATGAAAATGAGTACAAACAGTTTCGTAACTTAGTGAATAAAAATATTCTATTTGTGAAGTCGAATTTCTACAAACAAAAATTCTCAAATGCCAGAAACGACCCGAGAAAAACATGAAATGTTTTAAATGAACTTCTAGGCAGAAAAAAAAGATCAATTGACGAAGTCATTCTGAACAACTTCGCCATTTATAATAATTTTAGGACCTTAGTTTATAATTTTGCCGACCAATTTTCAAGCCAAGCGTCGAAAATTATACATAGATGCAATCATAAAACTTCTAGTCATAAAAACATACATCTTGCGCAGCAGAAGCAGAAGTGTTTCGAATACTGTGCAGTTTGAATACTAATAAAGGATCAGGAGCAGACAATATTAGACCAATTGATCTTAAGCTGAACGCAGTATATCTAGCTCCAATTATACAAACAATCATCAACCGAAGCATAAATCAGTGTTGTGTCCCAAGGTTACTGAAGACGTCAATAATTCGGCCAATTTACAAGGGAGGAGTAAAAAACAAAATCGAAAATTACAGGCCGATCGCAATTTTGTCTGTCGTAGAAAAGTGTCTGGAAGAAATTGTTGTAACGCGGCTAACAAAGTTCATTGAAAAGCACAAAGTTTTACAACCGAACCAGTACGGCTTCCAAAAAAATAAAAGCACTGGGGTGCTATTGGGAGAGCTCTCGAACGTAGTAACCACAAGTCTGAACAAGAACCACCATGTGCTAATCATGTTCATCGATTTTAGCAAAGCCTTCGACACTTTGAGTCATGAGAAGCTCATAGAAAGTCTCAATAGAATCGGCGTAAGAGGGGTTCTGGCATAGTGGATTAAAAACTGTCTATCAGAAAGAACAATACGGGTTAAAGTGGCAAATACATTGAGTCAAGAAAAACAAAGCACGTACGGTGTACCTCAAGGCTCAAAATTGGGGCCAGTCTTGTTCATCCTGTTCACCAACGAACTTCTCCGTGTTTTCAAAAAAAGTACTGTTTTTGCTTACGCAGATGATATAGCGATTGTTGTTAAGCACAAGTGCCTTAATACTGCAACATCAATAATGCAAGATGAGTTTGATAGTGCTTCGAGATGGTGCCATGACCAAGGTTTAGTAATTAACGCTGCGAAAACTAAATTGATGCACATACGCACACCATACCAAACCGAAGCTCATATTAATATACTCTATCACCTAAGCGACGATTGCCCGACAACAACAAAAAACCAAGCTATTGAGCAGGTCAAAACAATAAAGTATTTAGGAGTCATAATTGACGATCATTTTATATGGCATGAACACGTAAATAAGCTACGACTACAACTAAAGAGCTCTGTTTTTGCGATGGTGTACCTCAAAAGGTACACGACTCCCGATGTACAGAAACAAGTGTACCACTCCTTAGTTGAGTCTCGCATAAGATACGGGATATTAGCTTGGGGAAATGCGTCGAAAACCCATCTAGATAAGATTAAAACTCTTCAACAGCGTGTGGTTAAAATTATTAATACACAAAATATTAATTTCAAGGTTCTAGATGTAAACACAATATTTAAGATGACTACAATATTAAAATACTACGATGACCTACGTTTCCAACAACCTATACGTCACACTCAGAATACAAGAAGACGAGCTCAGGGACTTTTCGAGATACCAGAAACTTACAACATGTACGGACGTAGACAGCTAAATTACATCATACCAACAGTGATGAATCGACTACCAGTGAACCTGAAAAATATTGTAAACTACAAAAAACGCAAAAAAAAATGAAAATGTATTTCCTCGATATGCTTTATGTAATCTAAAACTAAACAAAAGAACGAACTAAAACCAAAATTTAAATATGAATGTAACGTAACTTTGCTGAACATTAAACTAATTTCATGAAATTGAATTCGAATTGTATGTACATATGTAATTGAATCACTTTAACAACCTCTAAACTTCAAAGCAATGAATTACTCAAAATATCTAACCATCTGCAGATAAGCTTTAAGCTTCGCAGGTAGCTCAATCTATTGTAT
The DNA here is from genome assembly GCA_945910035.1 of Brachypalpus laphriformis. Lineage (NCBI taxonomy): Eukaryota > Metazoa > Arthropoda > Insecta > Diptera > Syrphidae > Brachypalpus > Brachypalpus laphriformis. Next base: position 86,673,240 of record OX246754.1, read on the forward strand.
ATTGTAAATTTTTAAGAAAATAAAATCAATCAATCAAATCAAAAAAAAAAAAAATTTGATAAAAATACATCTATACTTATGCACATATGCCGCACAAGTTGGGGTATACAGGCAATATGCACGGAGAGACAAAAAATTGTAAATTCAACAGCTCAAAGTTCTCAAAAGCAAATCGCTAAAAAATGTCTTTCAAAATTATATATCAATAGCTAAAACTGCTGAAATCGTCAATTTCAAGTGAATTTAGCCGATGAATGGGTTGATTTGGGATACTTTTCAATAACAATAAGATCTGTAAAAACGACGGAGATTTTGTTGATTTTATCGAAATAGGTTTTCCACCAAAACAAAATTTCAACTAATTTTTTATTTGCTTTTACTGTCATTTCAGTTTCAATTGTGTAGGACTATTCCTGTGATCTACAAAAAATTTGTCGATTCTACCGATTTTTCCTTGTGCCAGCAGTTGAATCAGCAAAATATACAGATATTTCAATTATTATTGCCGAAGTATCTGTAAAGGTGCGTCCAGACCAAAGAAACATTTCAGAAACATTTCATTTCTTCTCCAAGCTCAATTTGTGTTGGTTCAGGTTGCATAATTTGATTTGGATGAAATGGAATAATAAGTTGTATGCAAATATTATGAAGGGCAGCGCACACGTTTATAAATTTGGCAATTTTTTCCGGACCATATCTGCCTCTTTTATAATATCCTAAGATTCTGCAGTGCCCTTTAAGGATTCCTATAGCTCTCTCGACAGTAGAATGGGCCTTTAAAAGAACCGCATTGAACTTAGCTTCGTCTGAACCATCCAACGGATTTCTGTACGGTGTAATACACCACGGTTCCAAAGGACAGCCGGAATCACCTATTAGCCATAAGACCAACAAATAATTTCGCATGCTGCCATTAATAATCTATTTTTGTCTTACTCAAGAGCCAACCATTTTCATTCCTATTCAAAAGAAATCTATCCTCCAATGCTTTTCGCTGGTCGGAATGCTTCCAGATAAACGAATCATGCGCTGCTCCTCCATATAGTGCATTTACCGCATTAATTACATATTTGTGATGGCAGATCTATCAAAAGTTAATAAAAAATCATGATATGGATACGTAAAGATGTTTGCATTTGAGTTATATATTTTGTATGTATATTTTCATTTCATTTCATTCATATTTTTATTTATTTCATAATGATTTCCTTTAACATTGATATTTACCTGCGAAGCCATATGGATTATCTGCAGGAGATTGTGTTTGTAAATGATTTAGTAAATGTGGTCAAAATGAAAGTTTGCGTTAAAAGACAATGTATGAACAAGTGATTCTATATAAACATGAAAAATTGTAGATTAGATTAATCTTTTTAAACTTTGTTTTAAATTAAGTTAGGAGTTTAAATGAATATTAGGTTATTTGTTCTAAATAATGTTCTTTCAACTTTTTTTTTCTTATGTTGATTTGCTGTATATGTCTTAAGTTTTGAGGAAGATTATTTAGGTAGGATGTTTGGCATCGTATACATCAATTGTCTCCTGCCGTAAAGGTTGTTATAACATGGAAGCTGATACATCCCGTTTGCTTGTCTTCTCGTGTTATAGTTGTGACTGATTGGTATCCGGAACTGTTCGTCATCGTAATATTCCAGCGCTGCTGTCATCCTGAAGATCTGCCTTACCTTCAGTGTTTTGACGCTGCTTTCTGCCATGTTTCTTCTCGACATCAGTTTGATTGCCCTATTTTGGATGCTCTGCAGTTTTTCGATGTGCGTTTCTGCCGCATCTCCCCAAGCTAAGATACCATATCTGAGCCTTGACTCAATAAGAGCATGGTATACTTGCTTCTGGACGCGAATTGATGATTTGTATTGCATACAAGCCAATGCAAACAGGGACCCTCTCATTTTTTTACGTAGGTCATTGATGTGCGGTTCCCAACGAAGATGACTGTCGATACCAAGGTACTTGTACATCCCCACTACCTCTATCATATCAGCAGTGGTTTGGTTGGCACAGTTGTAGGCTTTGAGCTTAATTTCTGTCGTTGGGTATTGTGGGCTGCGATTATGCATCACTTTCGATTTAGATATATTGATCACCAGCCCGTTATCGTGGCACCACTTTCCCAATTCGTAGAGCTCCGTCTGCATCATCCTCGTTGCTTCTTCTATATTGTTGTGGCAAACAACGATTGCCGTGTTGTCTGCGTATGCAAATGTGGAACTATTTTGAAGGCACTTCAACATACCGTTCGTGTACAAAATGAACAATAGGGGGCCCAATTTCGACCCTTGTGGAACACCATATTGCACCTTGTATTCGCTACTGCAAAAATCTTTTATTTTAACTCGAAAAGTCCTCGATCTGAAATAATTTCTTAGCCATTCTGCTAGAGTTCCTCATATTCCTGCTGTTTCTAAGACGTCGATTATTTTATTATGGTCGAGGGTGTCGAAAGCTTTGCTGAAATCGAGGAACAGAACTAGCACATGATGTTTCTTCGCAAGACTGCTGTTAACTAGATTGGCGAAATTTCCAAGAAGTTTGTTAGTGCTTTTCCCCTTTTGGAAGCCGTATTGACTTTTATTCAATATTTTGTGCTTTTCCATGAATTGCCATATGCGATCAGGTACGATTTGCTCAACATCTTCTCTACAGTTGGTAATATTGCTATTGGACGATAACTTGCTATCTCGTTCTTGGCTCCTCCCTTGTATATTGGTCTAACAAGTGCCTCTTTGAGCTTTTTTGGTACTGTCGACGTTTCAAAACTTAAGTTAATGAGCTTGGTGATGATGGGGGCAAAAATATCGGTATGCTTTTTTAAATCGATTGCTCGAATACCATCTGTTCCTGGAGCTTTTTGGGTATTCAATCTATTTAGCAAATTCACTAACTCTACCATGTTTGCTTCTCCCAAGTATATAGAGTTCTGTACTGCCGTGTTTTGATGGTTGGATGCGATTGTGTTACATTTGTGGATGATAGTAGCTGCTTGTCGCGAAAATAAGTCACCAAATGCATCTGCTAGTGCAACTGCGCTCGTACTTGGTGAGAAGTTTTTCACAACCACTGCATCCAGCGATGGTTTTTTACGTCAAAACACTTCGTTATTAACGCCCAGGTTTTTTTTGGGTCACATTTTGTTTGCTCAAACATCTCTTTATAGTAAAGATTCCTACTCCTCGAAACTTGCTTATTGATTCGATTCCGAAATAGTTTATATTCGGTTTCGTATGTCAAATTATTTCGGTTGTTTCTCTATCTGCGGTACAGAATGTCTCTTTCTTTACAGCTCTTTATGATTTCTCCTTTTGCTTTGTGGATGGTTGTTGACTTCTCATAAATTTCTGTCATTTTATCAGCTAGAGCTTTAAAAAGTGTGTCGGCGTTGTTTTGTTCCAGTATTGGGGTCCAATCCGTGGCTCTTATCAGCTGATCTACTTGGCTAGTGCTTATGACTGAACGCAAAGTTGGGTCATTTTCATTGGAGCACACCTTATAGACTCCGTACATGGTGCTATAGTGATCGGATATATTATTCTCAACTATAGGCGACAATGACTTAAGCTCTGTTAGGTTCACCAGCATATGATCAATTAGTGTGCAGGTTCCCATATTCAAATCGACTCTGGTAGCCCCTCTAATGACATTGCACAAACCCTTAAAGGCCAGCATTTCCTGATAGTTGAGGACGTAGGATTTCGTACTTTCCTTAACATTTATGTTAATATCGCCCAATATTATTATATCATTTTGCTGTCGCATATTTGTTATCTTCGCAAACTCATCAATGAAATCATTTTCGTTGTGCTTCGGAGGTCGGTATACTCCACTAACAATTTTGTTTTTTTGGATTTGAAAAGATCTTCACTGTTAAATGTTCGTAGGTTGATGTCGCAATATTAAGCCTTTCGTAATTTAAATGATTTTTAATAAACATGGCTACACCTCCCCCTTTTCGTTTTTTCTCTATTTTCAAATTCAGAACAGAATCCATCCAAGTTATATAAATTATTTTCTTCTAGTTTGGTATTAGTTTCTACTAACACAATTACATCAATAAAATTCAGTATCGGACACACACTCGCACAAAAGACATCCCAATTTTTTCTCAACGATCTAATATTCAAACACAAACAACAAAAATTCAATTTTTTTAATTCATCTTTTGCTTCAGCAAAGTCTCCAAACTCCATACAATTTAAATCAAAAATGATTTGATCTGTATTACCCATTTAAATAATTAAAATAATTATACTCTAATAAATTTACGCAATTAATTTCGTTTTATTTTGTTTATATCATTCATGCATTGAATAAACAAAACTTCTGCTCTCTCCTCTCTTCTTGCAAACACTTTTCCGGAGTTCATCCACACAAATCTCCAACCTTCTTCTTTTGCTATTTTCTTTGTTTGCCACAACAATTGTTTGTTGACATTTGTGAGCATATCGTTTATGAATATGTTGTTGTTGTTCGTCTCAGTGATATACTTACAATCATTGCATTTAAACTATAAAACCCCTTTCGATTAACAAACATGTGCTCATTTCTGATGGGTCCCTGCAGCCCTACGTGAAATATATTACTATTAGATATTATACATATGTTGTACATATATCTGTAGGTAAATATTAACTGTAGAAGATAAAATAATATTACCTCCTGGTATTTTCAACTTTTCGAAAAAGTATTCTTTGCATTCCTGGCATAAACAATACCATATATGCAAAGGATATAATTTGCCTTCTATTTCTTGAAGCACGTTTGAAGTTAGTTTCGAAACGCTGCTTTAACACATCCCTATAAGGTAGTCACTGCCGATGGAGTGTTGATATCCTCCACTTGCTAAAAGTGAAAGAGTCGCTGCTAATTGCAACACAGGAGGTACTGCAGATGGCAGTCGGGCACTGAAGGTGAGTTTTGAATAAACGTATTGGAAAGCTTCCTTATTTAATCAAAACCTTTTGATAAATCTGTGAATAAAAATGCTATGTACCCACTGAGTTCTAAAAAGTAATTTGCTTTTTCTTACGCTTTGTGTGGTAAGGAAAGTGGACAGCTTGTATCCCGTAATTGTCGCCGAACTATTTTTTCACAAGTTTCACTCTCATCTGATGAACTTAGATAAAATAACAACACGGGATCCATCTCTTTTGGATGAAAATTATTTTATTTTACCGAATTTCACTTCCAAATGGCATGTGTTTGAAGTTTAAGCTATTACAATTTCAACACTCAATCTGTTACAATCGGCATGTGAAATTGGAAATTACATTCCGTCATACCAATACATTCATTCGTATGAGGTTTGACGGAATTTTTCTTCGTACAATTTACGATCCGTTCATGGATGACGCGATTCTACCCCAGGATTCACAGAACTCTACAGAGTAATAGATTACACCCTTTCCATTTAACACCGGTACAGGATTTACTACCAGGAGATGCGCACAGAAGAGTCGAATTTTGCCAATGGCTACTGCGCAAACAAGCAGAAAACGGGCACTTCCTCAATAAGATTCTGTGGACTGACGAAGCGCAATTCCCAAGAGTTGGGGTAACAAACCACCATAATTTGCACCATTGGTCAGACTCCAATCCCCATTTAATACGCACAACATCCTTTCAAAGGTAAGAATTTAATTATTGTGAACAACTTCTTCAAAATGTGTTGCTTATTTTAAAGGAGGTTTCGCGTAATTGTTTGGGCTGGATTAATGGGAAACACTTTAATAGGCCCGCACGTTCTTTCACCAAGAGTTAATTCCCATTACCACCTGGAATTTCTTGCAGAACGATTGCCGGAACTCCTTGAAGATGTTCCTTTTGTTCAGAGAAGGGCGACGTTCTTTCAACAAGATGGAGCACCTTGTCACAGTAGCAGCGGAGTAACTTCGTTCCTCAACCATACTTTTAACGAATAGTGGATTGGTCGATTTGGCCCCAACCCTTGGCCACCCAGATCTCCTGATCTAATACACACGAGCTTCTTCTTCTGGGGTGCTATGAAAGAAAAAGTTTATTTTGGAGAAATGTCGAGTCTGGAAGAGCTCCAAGAAAAAATTAGTGCCGTTTCAGAAGAGATGAGAAGAAGTTTGCTGCTCGTTAATCTGCCATCCGAAATGCTTAAACGCGCCCGAAAGTGCATTCAAATGGAAGGAAGGCACTTCGAACAATTGCTATAAACATTCCATAAACTGTTCTGTTTTAAGACTAATTCAGTAGGTACCTACATTTCTTTTTGACCATTTTTGTACCTATAATAGTTTAGAAGTTATATCGTTTAAAGTGGTTACACCTCCAAATAAGAGGTCATCCACTTTGATGGGCAATAACTTGAAATGTGGTGAGAATTTCCCTCTGCCATACAATTTTTTGTTCCGCGGAACTTCAGGTATCTCCTCTTAAAGGATTATACTGCTTAACTGGGACACCCTGTATAAAATGTCGTCAATATTGGTAAAGCATGCACTTACAATATAGCCTTCAAGAACAATTATTATTAAAGGTTAAAGGGTTGAGACCTTACTTTTATATTCCTCACTTATTCTGTCCATTTTTTTCCTCGCCTCACCTTCTACCGTAGCCACGAGGAACATAGCAGTCGGATGTTTACAGTTTATATCTATGGTATTTCCTGGTGGTAGCAGGTAATGCAACGCTTCAAATGTCTTAAAGTTGTTTAGATCTACAAAAAAAAAAATTGTATAATGCATGTACAACATACCACCTTGATCAAAAAGTTCCCGGAATAAAAACCGTGTGGCGCTCCCATCGTTCATTTGAGTTCTGTTTTCTTTGTTAAGTTGGTACATCTGTTGTTGATATTCCCTCTAAATCTTAGCATCATAGCTTGACATTTGCAAAAGTTACGTAGCCAAGAGTACATCTATCTCTGTGTGTGTTGGCGATTTTTTACCAGACCAGAATTGTGGGCAGAAAACTCGTGGATTTTGCACCATGATAACGCACCGTCGCACAGTGCCATCATTATTCGTAATTTTTTGACGAGAAATGCAACAAATACCATCCAACAGCCACCGAATTCACCTGATTTGGCTCCCTGTGACTTCTTTCTGTTCAATCGAATTAAAAAACCATTACGGGGAACGCGTTTCAGCAGCCGAGAGGAAGTAATGGAAAAATCGCAGGAAGCGCTGATGGACATACCGAAAACCGAATATAAAAAATGTTTCGAAGATTGGATCAAGCGCTGCCAATGACATTGACATAATCGGAAGAACTCAGCGGGCAGTCAATGGGGCTTTTGTTAGTATTGACATACCCAGAAGAGTTCACATACAGCGACTAAGATGGCTGGGTCGTGTAGAGCGGATGGAGCCCAACTTTCCCGCCAAGAAAGTCTTCGAATCCACCCCGGATGGACGGCGCAGTAGAGGACGACCTCGTGGTAGATGGCGCAAACAAGTGGAGGGGGACCTCAACCAATAAGGCGTGCGCAACTGGACGCAGCTGGCTCGTAACCGTGCTGGCTGGGGAGGTTTATTGGTTGAGGCCCAGGTCCACCCCGGACTGTAGCGCCACCGAAGTAAGTAAGTAAGTATGGAGCCACAAACTTTAAATGCCCGACAACTCGAAACAAGCACTTTGTGACTGGGAAATATTTTGCAGCATACCGACGATATTTAGACAGGCATTTATAAAGATTACTTACGTGCCCGTGCCCTAAGAACCAGTATAAGGGTACTAATAATCCCTTTGGAACGCGCAAATTATAAAACAAAAAAAAAAACGTGTTGATTCATTGCATTGCAATGGTTCTTGATTACCAGCTGCGTTAGAATCCATTTTCGATTTAAAATAATTCACGGAACAATTAATTTTTATTTTCTATTATTTCACTTTATGTGCGTTCAAAACACGACTGAACTTGTTAAGCGTTTCGAAAAAGTAATGCTTAAAGGCACACAAGAAACTTACGATGATCTGAAAAGAATCTTAAGGTGCGTCCAGACCAAAGAAACATTTCAGAAACATTGTTTCTGAAATGTTTCTGAAATGTTTCCCGATTGTTTCCCATTTGCTTCAGAAACATTTCAGAAACTTTTCAGAAATGTTTCTAAAATGTTTCTTTTGGTGTGGACGGCAAATGAAACATTTCTGAAATGTTTCTGAAATGTTTCTTTTTATCCATTTTTGCTCTTGAAGATGATGGGCTCAAAAGAGGTATTATTAATAGCGTCGTGCTTCATCATCATGAAAAAAATAGAAAACGATAAGAAGAAGAAAAAAAACAGTGGCAAAGATATTTTTTTAAAAATAGAGAAAATTCTATTTTTGTAATTTTCGTTTTGGGGATCCCATAAATCTCTTTTAGTTTCATACAATTTAATTAAAGAAATTGTATCCTCATTACTCCACGCCTTTCTTGACATTTTTTTTATTTTTATTTTCACAAAAAGCACTCACTTTCTGCACGTGGAGCTTGAGAAACAAAAATAGTTTTCCGTCGCGAATGGGAAACTGAGAAACATTTCAGAAACATTTCAGAAATGTTTCATCGGCGTCCACACCAAAGAAACATTTCAGAAACATTTCAGAAACATTTCAGTAACATTTCAGAAACATTTCAGAAACAGAGAAACATTTCTGAAATGTTTCTGAAATGTTTCCGAAATGTTTCTGAAATGTTTCTTTGGTGTGGACGCCGATGAAACATTTCTGAAATGTTTCTGAAATGTTTCTCAGTTTCCCATTCGCGACGGAAAACTATTTTTGTTTCTCAAGCTCCACGTGCAGAAAGTGAGTGCTTTTTGTGAAAATAAAAATAAAAAAAATGTCAAGAAAGGCGTGGAGTAATGAGGATACAATTTCTTTAATTAAATTGTATGAAACTAAAAGAGATTTATGGGATCCCCAAAACGAAAATTACAAAAATAGAATTTTCTCTATTTTTAAAAAAATATCTTTGCCACTGTTTTTTTTCTTCTTCTTATCGTTTTCTATTTTTTTCATGATGATGAAGCACGACGCTATTAATAATACCTCTTTTGAGCCCATCATCTTCAAGAGCAAAAATGGATAAAAAGAAACATTTCAGAAACATTTCAGAAATGTTTCATTTGCCGTCCACACCAAAAGAAACATTTTAGAAACATTTCTGAAAAGTTTCTGAAATGTTTCTGAAGCAAATGGGAAACAATCGGGAAACATTTCAGAAACATTTCAGAAACAATGTTTCTGAAATGTTTCTTTGGTCTGGACGCACCTTAAGATTCTTTTCAGATCATCGTAAGTTTCTTGTGTGCCTTTAAGCATTACTTTTTCGAAACGCTTAACAAGTTCAGTCGTGTTTTGAACGCACATAAAGTGAAATAATAGAAAATAAAAATTAATTGTTCCGTGAATTATTTTAAATCGAAAATGGATTCTAACGCAGCTGGTAATCAAGAACCATTGCAATGCAATGAATCAACACGTTTTTTTTTTTTTGTTTTATAATTTGCGCGTTCCAAAGGGATTATTAGTACCCTTATACTGGTTCTTAGGGCACGGGCACGTAAGTAATCTTTATAAATGCCTGTCTAAATATCGTCGGTATGCTGCAAAATATTTCCCAGTCACAAAGTGCTTGTTTCGAGTTGTCGGGCATTTAAAGTTTGTGGCTCCATACTTACTTACTTACTTCGGTGGCGCTACAGTCCGGGGTGGACCTGGGCCTCAACCAATAAACCTCCCCAGCCAGCACGGTTACGAGCCAGCTGCGTCCAGTTGCGCACGCCATATTGGTTGAGGTCCCCCTCCACTTGTTTGCGCCATCTACCACGAGGTCGTCCTCTACTGCGCCGTCCATCCGGGGTGGATTCGAAGACTTTCTTGGCGGGAAAGTTGGGCTCCATCCGCTCTACACGACCCAGCCATCTTAGTCGCTGTATGTGAACTCTTCTGGGTATGTCAATACTAACAAAAGCCCCATTGACTGCCCGCTGAGTTCTTCCGATTATGTCAATGTCATTGGCAGCGCTTGATCCAATCTTCGAAACATTTTTTATATTCGGTTTTCGGTATGTCCATCAGCGCTTCCTGCGATTTTTCCATTACTTCCTCTCGGCTGCTGAAACGCGTTCCCCGTAATGGTTTTTTAATTCGATTGAACAGAAAGAAGTCACAGGGAGCCAAATCAGGTGAATTCGGTGGCTGTTGGATGGTATTTGTTGCATTTCTCGTCAAAAAATTACGAATAATGATGGCACTGTGCGACGGTGCGTTATCATGGTGCAAAATCCACGAGTTTTCTGCCCACAATTCTGGTCTGGTAAAAAATCGCCAACACACACAGAGATAGATGTACTCTTGGCTACGTAACTTTTGCAAATGTCAAGCTATGATGCTAAGATTTAGAGGGAATATCAACAACAGATGTACCAACTTAACAAAGAAAACAGAACTCAAATGAACGATGGGAGCGCCACACGGTTTTTATTCCGGGAACTTTTTGATCAAGGTGGTATGTTGTACATGCATTATACAATTTTTTTTTTTGTAGATCTAAACAACTTTAAGACATTTGAAGCGTTGCATTACCTGCTACCACCAGGAAATACCATAGATATAAACTGTAAACATCCGACTGCTATGTTCCTCGTGGCTACGGTAGAAGGTGAGGCGAGGAAAAAAATGGACAGAATAAGTGAGGAATATAAAAGTAAGGTCTCAACCCTTTAACCTTTAATAATAATTGTTCTTGAAGGCTATATTGTAAGTGCATGCTTTACCAATATTGACGACATTTTATACAGGGTGTCCCAGTTAAGCAGTATAATCCTTTAAGAGGAGATACCTGAAGTTCCGCGGAACAAAAAATTGTACGGCAGAGGGAAATTCTCACCACATTTCAAGTTATTGCCCATCAAAGTGGATGACCTCTTATTTGGAGGTGTAACCACTTTAAACGATATAACTTCTAAACTATTATAGGTACAAAAATGGTCAAAAAGAAATGTAGGTACCTACTGAATTAGTCTTAAAACAGAACAGTTTATGGAATGTTTATAGCAATTGTTCGAAGTGCCTTCCTTCCATTTGAATGCACTTTCGGGCGCGTTTAAGCATTTCGGATGGCAGATTAACGAGCAGCAAACTTCTTCTCATCTCTTCTGAAACGGCACTAATTTTTTCTTGGAGCTCTTCCAGACTCGACATTTCTCCAAAATAAACTCTTTCTTTCATAGCACCCCAGAAGAAGAAGTTCGTGTATATTAGATCAGGAGATCTGGGTGGCCAAGGGTTGGGGCCAAATCGACCAATCCACTATTCGTTAAAAGTATGGTTGGGGAACGAAGTTACTCCGCTGCTACTGTGACAAGGTGCTCCATCTTGTTGAAAGACCGTCGCCCTTCTCTGAGCAAAAGGAACATCTTCAAGGAGTTCCGGCAATCGTTCTGCAAGAAATTCCAGGTGGTAATGGGAATTAACTCTTGGTGAAAGAACGTGCGGGCCTATTAAAGTGTTTCCCATTAATCCAGCCCAAACAATTACGCGAAACCTCCTTTAAAATAAGCAACACATTTTGAAGAAGTTGTTCACAATAATTAAATTCTTACCTTTGAAAGGATGTTGTGCGTATTAAATGGGGATTGGAGTCTGACCAATGGTGCAAATTATGGTGGTTTGTTACCCCAACTCTTGGGAATTGCGCTTCGTCAGTCCACAGAATCTTATTGAGGAAGTGCCCGTTTTCTGCTTCTTTGCGCAGTAGCCATTGGCAAAATTCGACTCTTCTGTGCGCATCTCCTGGTAGTAAATCCTGTACCGGTGTTAAATGGAAAGGGTGTAATCTATTACTCTGTAGAGTTCTGTGAATCCTGGGGTAGAATCGCGTCATCCATGAACGGATCGTAAATTGTACGAAGAAAAATTCCGTCAAACCTCATACGAATGAATGTATTGGTATGACGGCATGTAATTTCCAATTTCACATGCCGGTTGTAACAGATTGAGTGTTGAAATTGTAATAGCTTAAACTTCAAACACATGCCATTTGGAAGTGAAATTCGGTAAAATAAAATAATTTTCATCTAAAAGAGATGGATCCCGTGTTGTTATTTTATCTAAGTTCATCTGATGAGAGTGAAACTTGTGAAAAAATAGTTCGGCGACAATTACGGGATACAAGCTGTCCACTTTCCTTACCACACAAAGCGTAAGAAAAAGCAAATTACTTTTTAGAACTCAGTGGGTACATAGCATTTTTATTTACAGCTTTATCAAAAGGTTTTGATTAAATAAGGAAGCTTTCCAATACGTTTATTCAAAACTCACCTTCAGTGCCCGACTGCCCACTGCAGTACCTCCTGTGTTGCATTTAGCAGCGACTCTTTCACTTTTAGCAACTGGAGGGTATCAACACTCCATCGGCAGTGACTACCTTATAGGGATGTGTTAAAGCAGCGTTTCGAAACTAACTTCAAACGTGCTTCAAGAAATAGAAGGCAAATTATGTCCTTTGCATATATGGTATTGTTTATGCCAGGAATGCAAAGAATACTTTTTCGAAAAGTTTAAAATACCAGGAGGTAATATTATTTTATCTTCTACAGTAAATATTTACCTACAGATATATGTACAACATATGTATAATATCTAATAGTAATATATTTCACGTAGGGCTGCAGGGACCCATCAGAAATGAGCACATGTTTGTTAATCGAAAGGGGTTTCATAGTTTAAATGCAATGATTGTAAGTATATCACTGAGACGAACAACAACAACATATTCATAAACGATATGCTCACAAATGTCAACAAACAATTGTTGTGGCAAACAAAGAAAATAGCAAAAGAAGAAGGTTGGAGATTTGTGTGGATGAACTCCGGAAAAGTGTTTGCAAGAAGAGAGGAGAGAGCAGAAGTTTTGTTTATTCAATGCATGAATGATATAAACAAAATAAAACGAAATTAATTGCGTAAATTTATTAGAGTATAATTATTTTAATTATTTAAATGGGTAATACAGATCAAATCATTTTTGATTTAAATTGTATGGAGTTTGGAGACTTTGCTGAAGCAAAAGATGAATTAAAAAAATTGAATTTTCGTTGTTTGTGTTTGAATATTAGATCGTTGAGAAAAAATTGGGATGTCTTTTGTGCGAGTGTGTGTCCGATACTGAATTTTATTGATGTAATTGTGTTAGTAGAAACTAATACCAAACTAGAAGAAAATAATTTATATAACTTGGATGGATTCTGTTCTGAATTTGAAAATAGAGAAAAAACGAAAAGGGGGAGGTGTAGCCATGTTTATTAAAAATCATTTAAATTACGAAAGGCTTAATATTGCGACATCAACCTACGAACATTTAACAGTGAAGATCTTTTCAAATCCAAAAAAACAAAATTGTTAGTGGAGTATACCGACCTCCGAAGCACAACGAAAATGATTTCATTGATGAGTTTGCGAAGATAACAAATATGCGACAGCAAAATGATATAATAATATTGGGCGATATTAACATAAATGTTAAGGAAAGTACGAAATCCTACGTCCTCAACTATCAGGAAATGCTGGCCTTTAAGGGTTTGTGCAATGTCATTAGAGGGGCTACCAGAGTCGATTTGAATATGGGAACCTGCACACTAATTGATCATATGCTGGTGAACCTAACAGAGCTTAAGTCATTTTCGCCTATAGTTGAGAATAATATATCCGATCACTATAGCACCATGTACGGAGTCTATGAGGTGTGCTCCAATGAAAATGACCCAACTTTGCGTTCAGTCATAAGCACTAGCCAAGTAGATCAGCTGATAAGAGCCACGGATTGGACCCCAATACTGGAACAAAACAACGCCGACACACTTTTTAAAGCTCTAGCTGATAAAATGACAGAAATTTATGAGAAGTCAACAACCGTCCACAAAGCAAAAGGAGAAATCATAAAGAGCTGTAAAGAAAGAGACATTCTGTACCGCAGATGGAGAAACAACCGAAATAATTTGACATACGAAACCGAATATAAACTATTTCGGAATCAAATCAATAAGCAAGTTTCGAGGAGTAGGAATCTTTACTATAAAGAGAAGTTTGAGCAAACAAAATGTGACCCAAAAAAAACCTGGGCGTTAATAAACGAAGTGTTTTGACGTAAAAAACCATCGCTGGATGCAGTGGTTGTGAAAAACTTCTCACCAAGTACGAGCGCAGTTGCACTAGCAGATGCATTTGGTGACTTATTTTCGCGACAAGCAGCTACTATCATCCACAAATGTAACACAATCGCATCCAACCATCAAAACACGGCAGTACAGAACTCTATATACTTGGGAGAAGCAAACATGGTAGAGTTAGTGAATTTGCTAAATAGATTGAATACCCAAAAAGCTCCAGGAACAGATGGTATTCGAGCAATCGATTTAAAAAAGCATACCGATATTTTTGCCCCCATCATCACCAAGCTCATTAACTTAAGTTTTGAAACGTCGACAGTACCAAAAAAGCTCAAAGAGGCACTTGTTAGACCAATATACAAGGGAGGAGCCAAGAACGAGATAGCAAGTTATCGTCCAATAGCAATATTACCAACTGTAGAGAAGATGTTGAGCAAATCGTAGCTGATCGCATATGGCAATTCATGGAAAAGCACAATATATTGAATAAAAGTCAATACGGCTTCCAAAAGGGGAAAAGCACTAACGAACTTCTTGGAAATTTCGCCAATCTAGTTAACAGCAGTCTTGCGAAGAAACATCATGTGCTAGTTCTGTTCCTCGATTTCAGCAAAGCTTTCGACACCCTCGACCATAATAAAATAATCGACGTCTTAGAAACAGCAGGAATATGAGGAACTCTAGCAGAATGGCTAAGAAATTATTTCAGATCGAGGACTTTTCGAGTTAAAATAAAAGATTTTTGCAGTAGCGAATACAAGGTGCAATATGGTGTTCCACAAGGGTCGAAATTGGGCCCCCTATTGTTCATTTTGTACACGAACGGTATGTTGAAGTGCCTTCAAAATAGTTCCACATTTGCATACGCAGACGACACGGCAATCGTTGTTTGCCACAACAATATAGAAGAAGCAACGAGGATGATGCAGACGGAGCTCTACGAATTGGGAAAGTGGTGCCACGATAACGGGCTGGTGATCAATATATCTAAAACGAAAGTGATGCATAATCGCAGCCCACAATACCCAACGACAGAAATTAAGCTCAAAGCCTACAACTGTGCCAACCAAACCACTGCTGATATGATAGAGGTAGTGGCGATGTACAAGTACCTTGGTATCGACAGTCATCTTCGTTGGGAACCGTACATCAATGACCTACGTAAAAAAATGAGAGGGTCCCTGTTTGCATTGGCTTGTATGCAATACAAATCATCAATTCGCGTCCAGAAGCAAGTATACCATGCTCTTATTGAGTCAAGGCTCAGATATGGTATCTTAGCTTGGGGAGATGCGGCAGAAACGCACATCGAAAAACTGCAGAGCATCCAAAATAGGGTAATCAAACTGATGTCGAGAAGAAACATGGCAGAAAGCAGCGTCTAAACACTGAAGGTAAGGCAGATCTTCAGGATGACAGCAGCGCTGGAATATTACGATGACGAACAGTTCCGGATACCAATCTGTCACAACTATAACACGAGAAGACAAGCAAACGGGATGTATCAGCTTCCATGTTATAACAACGTTTACGGCAGGAGACAATTGATGTATACGGTGCCAAACATCCTACCTAAATAATCTTCTTCAAAACTTAAGACATATACAGCAAATCAACATAAGAAAAAAAAGTTGAAAGAACATTATTTAGAACAAATAACCTAATATTCATTTAAACTCCTAACTTTATTTAAAACAAAGTTTAAAAAGATTAATCTAATCTACAATTTTTCATGTTTATATAGAATCACTTGTTCATACATTGTCTTTTAACGCAAACTTTCATTTTGACCACATTTACTAAATCATTTACAAATACAATCTCCTGCAGATAATCCATATGGCTTCGCAAGTAAATATCAATGTTAAAGGAAATCATTATGAAATAAATAAAAATATGAATGAAATGAAATGAAAATATACATACAAAATATATAACTCAAATGCAAACATCTTTACGTATCCATATCATGATTTTTTATTAACTTTTGATAGATCTGCCATCACAAATATGTAATTAATGCGGTAAATGCACTATATGGAGGAGCAGCGCACGATTCGTTTATCTGGAAGCATTCCGACCAGCGAAAAGCATTGGAGGATAGATTTCTTTTGAATAGGAATGAAAATGGTTGGCTCTTGAGTAAGACAAAAATAGATTATTAATGGCAGCATGCGAAATTATTTGTTGGTCTTATGGCTAATAGGTGATTCCGGCTGTCCTTTGGAACCGTGGTGTATTACACCGTACAGAAATCCGTTGGATGGTTCAGACGAAGCTAAGTTCAATGCGGTTCTTTTAAAGGCCCATTCTACTGTCGAGAGAGCTATAGGAATCCTTAAAGGGCACTGCAGAATCTTAGGATATTATAAAAGAGGCAGATATGGTCCGGAAAAAATTGCCAAATTTATAAACGTGTGCGCTGCCCTTCATAATATTTGCATACAACTTAATACTCCATTTCATCCAAATCAAATTATGCAACCTGAACCAACACAAATTGAGCTTGGAGAAGAAACACCGCATACTAGAGCTTTTAAATAACTAGAATTCCATATTTTTTATTCAGACTTCATTTATTTATGTATTTAAAGAAAACAAAAAGAAACAAAACAAAAACATAACACTTCAGAAAAAAAATCGAAATATAAACACTGCTTTTTTTTGTACATAATATGTAGTGTTACACGAAACATAAAAGTACGGAAAAAAAAAAAAAAAAAAAAAAACGATTCTTAAAAATAAATAAAGATCACATTTCATTTTGATAACTTATACTTCATACTTATTTTTATAGATATGTATCACATTGTTTCATATACTTAGCTACATACTATGTGTGTTGTCTTTTTGGCTCTCCAGTTTTCAATTATTATTCAGCATTTCTAATTGAAGAGTTTTGATTTGTAGCTCAATTTGTTGTAGCGCCATGAAGCTTTTAAGCTTTGCTTCCTTTATAGTAAGTGCTCTTTCCTGAATATCGAGCAATCTATCGAGCTTAGCTTCAACCTTTTTGTTGAATTGCGTCCTGACCTTGACATTTTCTTGAAGGAGTGCCAGTTTGGAATCATGACTTTTCCTCCCCTTTTTCACCATCTTTGAGGAACTCGCTTCGTTTTCTTTATTATCTTCCTTCTCACTATCAGTGGATTCACTTTCCAGAAATGCACGTAGTGATCCTTCCACCAAATCATCAGAAGCAATATTTCTGTGCGGTAATGAACTGCTGTCTTCCGGTTCAGGCAACTTCTGGGAACTTCCAAACGTCTTTACATTTGGAAGCCCCTCAACTGCTGCTTCCAGCCCAATTGCTTCTATTATAAGCAACTCCTCTCCTGAAAGTGGACCCCCCCCACCCCCTGCGAAAACCTATAAGAGAGTCCACATATGTATGTTATATCAAACTTCCATAACAAAATATACTTCAAACCTTTTTCCACAATTTCGCGTCCTTAATGGGTGGTCCAGCAATGTTAAGCTTTTTGACAAGCAATCCCACATCTTTATGGATGGCAGGTGTTTGGAAGCAAATTTTTTGCCAAACTCGGGTGCTCACTCATGTACTCCGCCATAATAAGTTTTTGTGCTGCGTTTATTTTGTTTACGTTAGTCCTAAATTTGTTGTTTGTTTGTAGTAGGTATTTTCATAACTTAAATTTTATAATAATTTATATTTATAATGGTTTAACTTACATTCTTTTGATTGTTTAATCCGCAAATTTACCTATTTATTCTTTGGCACAAATTACGTTTGGTGGCGATCAATCGAATGCCACTTTGATTGAACGAGCATTTTCACACACTCGTTAACAGAAGTAGTGGTGCCAAATTACGTTTACGTGCATAAGTTCATGGCAGTCGCGATCCCAAATGCATACATTCCGTTCATAAGTTACTCGTTTATAGAGGGCGCGATTCGAACCCTGGTTCTGGGAAGTTCCAACTGCACAGCTAGTTTGCGGACGCTGACTGAAGGCTGAACTTCCACAGCACGCAAAATCAGACTCTCAACTTCTGCCACTGCTGCGTCTGAATGTCGTTCCCTTTTATTTGGTGCAGCTGACCCAGTATCAACAAGGCACTGATATGCATCAACGAACATCCGACTACATGGTGTTCTACGATTTGGGTATCGTCGTTGGTACTCCAATCTTGCCCATGAAGCGTTTCCGTTGCAGAACCCGGATACAGAGACTATTTCCGCGTATTGACGTTTTGAATACATTTTGTGGGGATCGGCTGTTACCTTACAGAGCAAAATTACGGTACATTTGCAAATCTGTGATAATTCTTTGTTACGCTTTTTTCCTATTCGACAATTAACTGTTAACTGCATTGCTCATAGGTACGTTAGTTTATTATTTTCACTTAATTTTGTTCGACCATTTTTGTCTGACAAAAAATGGCTTTTACTACAACTTCTGCTGATCGTACGTAAAAAAGTTGCTTAACATAATTTTAAGGAAGTTTTTTAGGGATAAAAATTTCATAAAAAGAAAATAAAATATTAAGTAAAAATTTTGAGAAAATTGCATTTTAAGTGGAAAGCTGGCGCTACTATGCGCTACTAAATTGTCTTTCCAAAATGTATAATAAATGTATTTTTGTACCTAGTTATAGCGTTTAAAGTGGTTACACCTTCCAAATAAGAGGTGACCCACTTTGATGGGCTATAACTTGCCATGTTATTATATTTCACGTACTTAATCTTTCTAATCCACAATATTCTAATGTAAATCATTAAATAAAAAAATTTTATTTAACAAATATTTGGAGGGTATTTTTATAGTTTTTTTCCCAATAAATTTTAGGGCTGCAAAGGATGAAAAACAACAAACGTGCTTGTTGAATCTACTGTTTTAGGACTTGAAAATCTGTAAATTCAACACATATAATAGTTCAATTTACAATAGAAGCTGATTTACCAACACAAGTATGTTGAAATAACGCAGTTTGCACTGTAAATTCAACAAACTGGTTGTTGATTATGAGTATTATGAATAGTTGATTTTACTGAAAGGGCTTTAACATCAACATATAATTCTTCTTCTTCTTCCTTTTATCAGCGAGGCTATGATCCGAAAACAAGGGATCACAACCCTCCCACTTCACTGCATTTCTACTGATCCGCCTGTGGGGTTCGCCTATTTGACCTCAGAAAATATCGGCAGGCCTGCCGATTTTGGATCACTCGGTTACTGAGGCCAATGAAATGCCGATGTCGTCGCATTTGTCTGATCCAGGCGTTTATAGGCCTGCCTTTCCTACATCGCGATGTCTTTGGAACGTGCATTGATATTGCCTTTTTTACAGGGTTCAAATGATCTCTTCTTTGAACGTGGCAATACTAGCTGAGCCGGTCGCGCTCTAATTTTTGTACGATGGTTTCCTTGATGTGAAAGCTTCCACGGATCTTCGAACTTCTTATTCGATCAAGCTTGGTCACTCCTGCTGTCATGCGAAGCATCTTCATCTCAGCTGCCGTTAATTTACTCTCATACTTTTTGTACATCGTCCAACATTGTGAACCGTATGTGAGCGCTGGACGTACAACTGCGGTGTAGAGCCTTCCTTTCAACTTAGGGGGCATTTTTCTGTCACAGAACATATAATTATGTTGAAATAACTATTATTATTGTTATATTCGGACGCATTTTACCCTATAAATTGAACAGATTGGTAGTTGATTCAACAATTAAGCAAAATCGTAAATTTAACATTTTATGCTATTAGCTGAAAATCAAGACCGGAAAACGTTGCATTGACTGTCGTTTTCGGTAATTTCAACAACTTCTTTTTCTCCGTGTGAGACAGTGGAAAAGCTATTTCAATACTATCTTAAGAGAGCATTTCATCTTCCACCTAACACGCCAAATTATATGCTTATTTTGGAAAGCGGGATATCAGCACTTTTCCTGAAAACGGTACGACTCCGGGCAGATTACGTGCTCAAAGTTCTAATAATGCCAGATTATCGACTACCAAAAAAAGCAGCTCTACACACAATACGGCAAAAAACGGAATGGTAAAAGGAATGGATGGAGCTAGCTACTGGATGTGGGGTAGAGTTAAATCTCGAAAGCGTTGTAAGCTGGAAGCCCAAATTTTACCATCTCATTGCAGATGTGGATGAATAAGCCAAAGCAGGATTTGTGCTGGAAGCGTTAGTGTCGCAGAATAGAATGATCTACAGTCGACTATGCCACAATTCGCAGCAAAATAATTATTTTCGTGATGAGCATAGTATTGAGGAAATAGCGTCGGTGCTGAAACTACGAGGAGAGCTTTTGAAATTAAATTATATGCCGCACAGGGATGACCTACCAATACTTTGCAGCTTGTGCAACGTGGCAGGGAAGGAAGACGTTTGCACATTGTTTGCAGGTGCCCAATTCTCAGGGAGACAAGGAAGAAAATATTCGAAAACGATGTCCTATCAGAAAATAAAGTCCGAAGAGTTCTTAATGAAATCAACGTTTCAAAATTTGCTAGATATTGCAAGATTACGCTACAATACCGAGAAACGATTCTGAATGTATTTTTAATATTAACACAAATTTACTTCGTTCTATTTTTATTTTATTTTACTGTTGAACTTAATATATAACTGTTATGGGTCTTCCTCTCTTGTTTATTCCTTCAGGTTTTGCTTCCCATATTTTATTAACTTGTCTATTTTCGTCCATCCGCACCATGTGTCCAAACCATTTGAGTTTTTTATCTTCCAGGGTCCTTTTGGCGGGTTCCACGTTAAGTTCGTTCCTTATGTCGTCGTTTCTTTTCCTCTCGATTCGTCTTATTCCTAGCACTCTTCTCAGGTACTTCATTTCCATGGCTTGTATCTGTTTTTCTTGCCTTTCTGAGAGGGTCCAGTTGTCTCCTCCGTGCAGTAATACTGGAAGGTACATCGACTTGAATATGGATATTTTTGTTCTTCGGGTTATTTGTTTGTGATCTAAAAACTTTCTCTCTAACGCAACATATGGTCTAATAGCCGATAGGATCCTAGCCTTTAATTGGTCTTCCGAGCTACCTCTGTAGTTGAAAACACTTCCCAGATATTTGTGTCTTTCTACCTGTTCGATGATTTCTCCATCCACGCTCACATTTATTACCTTCGTTCCGTTACTAATTACCATAACTTTTGTTTTTTCGACGTTCAATTCTCGTTTTTGTGCAGCCAGAGTATCTTTCCAGACTTTCAGATTCTTCTCCAGGATTTTCTCTGAGTTTGCGAACAGCACTATGTCATCTGCAAAAGCGCAGGCCTGTATAGAGATCGGTCTCAAGTGCCAATATCCAACTATGAAGCTTTCCATTTTTTCTTGGCAGTATCGTATAGCGTCGTCTATTGCACAGATGAATAGAAGAGGACTTAAAACATTTCCCTGTCCGACACCTTCTGACGTTTTGAATTTTTCCGACATTCTATTGCTGGTTCTGACAACGTTGTAGGTGTCTTTATAAATGCTTTTGATAGCTCTCACAAGACCTTGTTCCACACCTTTATTATTAAGACTTGTCCAAATTTTGTTTCTACTAACCGTGTCGAATGCCTTCTTCATGTTTATGAAGCATGCGTATGCTTCCTTATTTTTTGCCATTTTTTTTTTTAGGATTTGTTGCACCATGTAGATGTGATCCTGTATGCTATGTGCCGGCCTGAAACCGCTTTGTACCTCTGATACATGTTCTTCCACCGTCTTTCTGAGCCTACTACTCTAAACTTTTAGAGCCGTAGAGGGAAGAGTAATATCTCTATAATTTCCACAATCGTTTGTGTCTCCTTTCTTATAAATAGGCAGGATAACTCCGTATTTCCAATCCTCTGGGATCTGCAATCTGGTCCACACCACGTTTAGGATTCCAAGCAGCTCTTTCTTAACTTCTTCTCCTAGGTATAAAATATATTCTGGTGCAATCTCATCGATACCCGGAGCCTTTGCTATCTTAATCCTTTTGAGCGCTGTGCTTAGATCTTCAATGGTAATAGTATTTTCTTGGCTTAGTTCTTCCCTGTATGTTCCTTTGGTCATCAATATTCTATTTGTGTCCGTGTCCTCATCCCCTTCTGTAGTATTCAGTAGATATTCAAAGTATTCCTTCCATATATTTACGATTTGTTTTTCTTCTGAAAGTACCCTTCCATCTTTTGCTTTTATTAAGTGTAATTTGAAGTCTTTTCCATTTTTAAGTGATTTCAGCATCCTGTAGAAAAGCTTTGTGTTTTTCTTGCTGTTTGTTTCCATTAGTTTTCCAAAGTTTTCCCAACATTTTTGTTTGGCTTCTAGAACTCTTTTCTTAACTTGTTTTCTCTGTTCTTTGTAGGTTTCATATTTTGTGCTGCTTTTATCTTGTAGGTAGTTCTTCCAAAGCTATTTCTTGGTTGTAATTGCGCTCTTAACATCTCCATTCTACCATGCCGATCTTTTTTTGTTACCGCTTACTGTGTACTGCCCGCAAAATTTTGTCCATCTCTCGTTCACATCGACATATTATTTGACTTCCTTCGTATCTGGTCATCTCCTTCGATATTTCTTTTTGATATTTTTCTTTAACTTTTGTTGTTCTCAGTGCACGTACTCTAATTCTCTCTTGCTTTCTTATCTCTCTTACATTCTTACTCCTGCTGTCATGCAAAGCATCTTCAACTCAGCTGCCGTTAATTTACTCTCATACTTTTTGTACATCGTCCATTATTGTGAACCGTATGTGAGCGCTGGATGCACAACTGTGGTGTAGAGCCTTCCTTTCAACTTAGGGGACATTTTTCGGTCACAGAAGATAGCGGAGTTTTCTCGCCATTTCATCCACCCTACGCTTACGCGATGATTGATGTCGTCATCACAAGTTGCTTTGCTATTGATCATAGATTTCAGATATTTGAACTTTTTGCACTTGGGAAGCACTGTTATATTCAAATAAATATCTGAAATAGGCCTGATAGAACCAACAGCACAACTACTCTCTCTTTTCTAAACTAATGCGATACCCATTTCTCTCCAAGACGTCTACCCATATATCAAGTGCCCGCTGCAGGGTCGTAGGATCCTCACTTATAATAGCTCCATCGTCAGCACTTCCGGACCGTCACTTTACTTTCAAGCAGATAGGCAAGGACTGCAATAAAGAGTAAAGGACTTAAGACGCTTCCCTGATGTACCCCGACTTTGTTTGGGAACTCTTCGGTTACTCCAACAGGGCATCTTACTCTTGCCTTTTTTCCTTCTTACATATCCATGATCATCTGTACATAGGTTTCTGGAACCCCTCAATGTCTTAGCGCCACCCATATCAGGGGTCGAATCGCGTCCTCCATGAACGGATCGGTAATTCTACGAAGAAAAATTCCGTCACATGTCATACGAAGCAGACGGAACGTAATTTCCAATTTCACATGCCGGTTGTAACAGAATAAGGGTTGAAATTGTAGTAGCTTTAACTTCAAACACATGCCATTTGGAAGTGAAATTCGGTAAAATAAAATAATTTTCATCTAAAAGAGATTGATCCCGTGCTACTATTCTATCTAAGTTCTTCAGATGAGAGTGCAACTGGTAAAAGAATAGTGCAAAAACAACTACGGGATACCAGCAGTCCACTTTCCTTACCACACAAAGCGTAAGAACAATTTTAGTTACATTTTAGAACTCAGTGGATACATAGCATATTCATTTACAGCTTTATCAAAAGGTTTCGATTAAATAAGGAAGCTTTCGAATATGTTTATTCAAAACTCAACTCCAGTGCCCAACTGCCCCCTGCAGTACCTCCTGTGCTGCAATTAGCAGCGACTCTTTCGCTTTTAGCAAGTGGAGGGTATCAACAATCCATCGGCAGTGACTACCTAATAGGGATGTGTCAAAGCAGCGTTTCGAAACTAACTTCCAACGTGCTTCAAGAAATAGAAGACAAATTAAGTCTTCTGCATATATTGTTTATGCCAGGGAATTCATCCGGATGCAAATAATACTTTTTTTTTTAAAAGTTTAAAACACCCTGAGCTAATATTATTTTATCTTCTTTAGTTAATATTTACCTATAGGTATACGTACATACGTAATGGTAATATATTTCAGTCATTGGATGTTTTGATGGGACGCACGTTGGGCTGCAGCGACCCATTAGAAATGAGCACATGCTTGTTACTCGAAAGGGGTTTCACAGTTTAAATGCAGTGATTGCAAGTACAGGGTGTCCGCCGGGAACGTATACTACTTTGTTTTGCCGCCATTTTGGTAAACATTAGTCTTGACAGTTCATATTTGGCAGTCGTGAAGTAGACACGTGGCAAATTTATTATGGAAAAATATTCGATAAACCAACGTGTTTTAATCGTTAAAACATTTTATCAAAATCAATCATCGATTACTGTGACGATGAGAAAGTTACGTGAAATTTTTGGGAGAAACAACGTGCCAACAAAACGCACTATTTATCGTGTAGTGAATGATTTCGAAGAAAGAGGGTCTGTAGGTGATAGGCCCAAGCATGAGCCACAATGTACTGCAAGATCGGCTGAAAACATTACTGCTGTTCAAGGAAGTGTTCAAAACAATCCATCAACCTCAATTCGACGCCGTGCTCAGGAGCTTGGTCTTCAAAGAACAACTTTGGCCAAAATGGGGAGCGATATCGTGATATGATTGAAAACTTTTTAACGCCACAACTGCATGCTTTGGGCTTGATTAACATGTGGTATCAACAAGACGGTGCCACATCGCATGCAGCCAGGATTACAATGGAATTACTGCGAGACCTCTTTCCTCAACAAGTTATTTAAAAAAATGGTGATGTTGATTGGCCTCCACGGTCGCCTAATTTGACTGCTCCTGACTTCTTTTTGTGGGGATATCTGAAAAGCAAGGTTTATGCAAACAAACTAGAAACGCTTGAGCAACTCAAACAAAATATTCGTGATGAAATTAATGAAATACCGCGTGAAATGTGTGAGAATGTAATGAAAAATGTGCTCAAAAGGGCTCGCATTTGTGAGACTAGCAGAGGCGGACATTTGCCTGATATTGTATTCCATACATAATTGCCGACATTAAATAAAACATTTATCAATATAAGATCCATTCTCTTTCATTTAATCAAAAATTATAAACAAACAAAGTAGTATACCTTCCCGGCGGACACCCTGTATAAACATACATATAACTCAAATGCGAACATCTTTACGTATCCATATCACGATTTTTTATTAACTTTTTATAGATCTGCGATTAAAAATATGTAATTAATGCGGTAAATGCACTATATGGAGGAGCAGAGCATGATGCGTTTACTTGGAAGCATTCCGACCAGCGAAAAGTATTGGTGGATAGATTTCTTTTGAATAGGAATGAAAATGGTTGGCTCTTGGGCAAGAAAAAAATAGATTATTAATTGCAACATGCGAAATTATTCGTTGGTCTTATTACTAATAGGTGATTCCGGTTATCTTTGGAACCGTGGTGTACGTATATTACACCGTACAGAAATCCGTTGGATGGTTCAGACGAAGCTTAGTT
This sequence comes from Brachypalpus laphriformis, assembly GCA_945910035.1. NCBI lineage: Eukaryota > Metazoa > Arthropoda > Insecta > Diptera > Syrphidae > Brachypalpus > Brachypalpus laphriformis. Next base: position 86,698,897 of record OX246754.1, read on the forward strand.
CAATACTGTTCACTCAAAGGCCCACTCTACTGTCGAGAAAGCTATTGAAATACTTAAAGGGCACTGGAGAATCTTAGGATATTATAAAAGGGGCAGATATGGTCTGGAAAAAATTGCCAAATTTATAAACGTGTGTGCTGCCCATCATAGTATTTGCATACAATATTCCTTTCCATTCAAATCAAATTATGCAACCTTAATCAACACAAATTGAGCTTGGAGAAGAAACACAGCGTACTAGTGCTGGGCAAACAATAAGAAATCACATTAAAAATTTCCTTTTAAATAACTAGAATTCCATATTTTTTATTCAGACTTCATTTATTTACATATTTAAAGAAAAAAAACAACACTTCAGAAAAAAAAACATAAATATAAACACTGCTTTTTTGTACATAATATGTAGTGTTACACGAAACATAAAAGTACGGACCCCGAGGTAGGCATGCCTGTCGTAAGAGGCGACTAAAATCCACCCTCCGTATACATAGTATGGCGTATACAAAAACATGCAATGAACAAAACAAAAGATTTGAATACCCCAGGTGGCAGTCCAGGTAAACTGGAAAATCCACCCTCTTCGGAGGTCGGCTCTACGGATTCTGGGGAGAGCCATTTATTGCACCTTATAAATCCCTTCTCAAAAAGTACAAGGGTATCTCGATCTCCACCAACAAGATCGAACGTATCCGGAAAAAGAAGTCCGCCGGAAGCGCAAACGCGTGAAAAACGGGACTCAGCGAAATCTAAAAGCATTGAGGAGGAAAACGACGTACTCCGTACCAAGCTTACCGAAATGGAGCTACTCTATCGTGAGCTTAAGAAAGAGGTAGATTTACTCAGGCAAGAAAATAATGCCCTAAAAAACACGTACCTACAAAAAGAAAATACAGTTAGTCCACATTGCTCACCTAGTCGCGAATACCAGACGAATGAAGAAGAGCTAATACGCGGAACGAATTGGGTCGAAAAGAAACGACCTAGCAAAAAACGCAAAGCTGGTCCCTCACCGAAAGTCGAGCCACAAAAAGATGAAAAGCGGTAAAGCGGACTATAATAAGTTGCATTGCCTCCTTAAAGGAACTCTGGCAACGAAGTTTAAGGTGACATCTCTGCGAAACAATACAACATGGAAAATCAATGTCGATGATGCCGACGGTTACCGATCAGTATCTAAAAAATTTAATGCCGAAAAGATTCAGTGGTATACTTATGAAAATAAGTTAGAAAGACCACTGCGTGTTGTAGCAAGGGGACTCCACCCCTCGTGCACTAAAGAAGATGTAATGCACGACCTTCAAGACAAAGGCCTTAAAATTCTTGACGCTGTCAATATTATCAAGAAGGAGAAGCAACAGTCGGAGGGAGATCATGAAAAATTGGTAAAGCGCGGACTTCCACTATTCATGCTTAGTTTTGATAAAGACGAAAATAAAGATGTTATATATGGTATCAAGTATATTCTAAACATCGTGGTCAAAATCGGACCTATGCATAAGAACTCCAGATCGATCCCGCAGTGTAAGCGCTGTCAAGGCTTCAATTATACGCAGACTTACTGCCAGAAAGAGCCGCGATGCGTTAAATGCGCAGGCAAACATCTCTCGGAAGAGCGTCACGTAAATAAGCAAACACCAGCTACCTGTACAAACTGCAAAGGAAAACATCCTGCGAACTATCGAGGTTGCAAAGTGGCGAAAGAGCTTCAAAAACGCAGCGATACGCTAAAAAATTCGGTGCGTCCGAATATGAAACCAATCAAGAACAGACCCAAAATAGCTACGAAAAGAGCAGCGAAAAATAGAAAGTCCGTCAATGTTGACTTAAGATCGGTTAATGATAAAAAATCCGAAAGTAATAGAGATAAGGTGACAGAAGCAAAATCTCCGAATATTGGCGTGCAGTCTTATGCTCAAGCGGCGAAGACAGTTAAGGGTACGTACACGACCGACAACTCACGGGAGATCAAAGCAAGAAACCGTCCAAACTTTAATGTAAAGACTCCTACTCAAGTTGCGACATTGAAATATGGTGATAGAGGTAGTTCAGAAGATCATATATCCAATGTTTTTTCCCTAATTCTTGCGAAACTTGAAGAGCAATGCAAAACGAACAAACTTATTTTCGAGAGACTAGTTGCACTTAAAAACATTCATAACACGCGCACTTCAACCAGAATATGAAAGAAACGCTTACAATTCTTACTTGGAACGCCAACGGGCTCAGACGAAGACTCGACGAGTTAGAAATATTTATCCGAGGAAAAGATATTGATATATGCTTAGTCTGTGAAACTCATCTGAAAAAGCAATCGAATATTAAGATAAGGGGATATAGCGTGTATCACGCCTTTCACCCATCGGAAAGAGCCAGAGGCGGATCATCTTTGTTTATAAAAGAATCTATCGAACACTCAGCGAAATAAAGATTGAATTAGAAGCAATGCAAGTTAGCACGGTACGCGTTAGAAATAGACATTTTGCTTTCAACATTTCGTGTCCACTGCGATGTAAACTTGAAGAAAGTGATTTCACAAACATCTTCAACTTCCTTAAATCAAATTTTGTTATTGGTGGCGACTTCAACGCGAAACACCCCTTCTAGGGTTCAAGGTACGCCTCTCAGAAAGGTAGAAAGCGGGTATGCAATAGAGTTGTGATTTTTACTCGACGGGTAAACCAACATATTGGCCGACTGATAGAAATAAGATACCAGATCTGATTGATTTCTTTGCTGTTAAAGGAATATCTGGCAACTGTATAAAAGTTGAAGAAAGCTTTGATCTCTCCTATGATCATTTTCCAATCATTATGACGATAAGCGAAGCTCTGATTAAAAAAGTAGGACCGGCCAGATTAACCGGCGCGAAAACTAATTGGAATGGCTTTAAAAAAGATATTGAAGCAAATATTGAGCTGAGCGTATCACTTTAAACGCCCTATGAACGTGAAATTGAAATAGATCGCTTCGTCGAAATCTTACAGGATGCCGCGTGGAAGAATACTCCCAAACCAAAGAGAACCCTGGCCAGTTACATTCAAACTTATCCGCAGGAAATAAAAGAGATGATTAAGGAGAAGAGAAAAGCGCGTAAAAGATGGCAACAAACTCGGGCTCCGCAACATAAAGCACATCTTAACCGTTTGTGCAACTCACTAAAAAGATCTATTAAAGACCTTAAGAATAATGAAATACAAACTTACCTAGAAAGCTTAACGGCAGAAAAAGATTCTAACTATTCGCTTTGGAAGGCTATAAAAGGTATTAAAAAATCTCAAATTCAAGCCGCGCCAATTAGGAAAAATCAATACGAATGGGCCAGGCATGATAAAGAGAAAGCGCAAGTTTTTGCCGCCCACCTGGAAGAAACTTTCAAACCGTTTGATGGATGAGTTCTTATTGAAAATATAAATACGTCGTATATAGACAATAGCGTAATAAGAAATGCAACACTTACCGAACTTAAGGAAGAAATAAAGAAACTTAAACCTAAGAAAGCTCCTGGATACGACCTAATTACGGGAGAGGTTCTTAAAGCACTACCAAGAAAAGCTCTAATTAAGATTCTGTTCATTCTAAACGCCGCGATTAGACTAGAATATGTTCCCAGTCAATGGAAAGTCGCCGAATTATAATGGTCCTTAAGCCCGGAAAACCGCCGAATGAAAAAAACGTCTTATAGACCGATTTCGCTTCTTCCAATTATATCCAAAGTGTTCGAGAGAATATTGGTTAGGCGAATACAGCCGGTAATAGAAGAAGGGCATCTCATCCCGGATCATCAATTCGGATTCAGAAGTAAGCATTCTACAGTTGAACAAGTACATCGAATAACACATGTAATCGAAAAATCACTTGAAGAAAAAAAGATTTGTTCAAGCGTATTTCTCGACGTTTCTCAAGCCTTTGACAATGTCTGGCATGAAGGCTTAAAGTTTAAATTACGACAAGTTCTGCCAGAGCACCTATATAATATTTTGAAGAACTGATTTTAAGGAAATAATGGCTGGGGTGCCGCAAGGAAGCGTTCTTGGTCCAGACTTATATCTATTATACACTCGTGATATACCGCAAGTAGAAGACACTGAGCTAGCTACATTTGCCGACGACACTGCTGTCTTGACAGTAGGTAAAACGGTCGAAGGTACTACAGAAAAACTGCAAGAAGCTTTGGATAGAGTACATGAATGGACAAAGATTTGGCGAATCTCACTCAACGAGACCAAATCTGTTCATGTAAATTTTACTTATAAAAAAATAAATAATTTGCCGATCTTTTCAAACTCGGTTCAAATTCCGTTTGCAAACGAGGCTAAGTATCTTGGAATGACACTTGATACAAAGCTGAAATGGAAAACGCACGTTAAGAAAAAAACTCAAAGAATTAGATAATAAATAAAGAGAAATGTATCGGTTACTTGGAAAATATTCCAAGCTTAATATATATAACAAACTGCTTTTATATAAGCAGGTGCTAAAGCCTGTATGGACATATGGTATACAACTCTGGGGTTGTACCAAAATAAGTAACATTAAAATTTTACAAACTTTTGAGAACAAAGTGCTAAGGGGTATTGTTAATGCGCCATGGTATATCCGAAATAGCGATATCCACAGAGATCTTGGCATTAAAACAATCGAAGACGAAATCAAAAACTACGCGAGAAAGTATAAAAGTCGACTAGAAAGTCACGCTAATACAACAGTCCTCCAAGTTTTGGATGAAAGAAATTTACTTCGCCGTCTACAAAGAATCAAACCTTTAGACTTAGCGCGTTAAGTAACCGTGTCTAAACTGCGGAGCTAGCAGGAACTTCTAATGGGAAGGTACCTGCAAAACGTCATTATTTCGCGAAACGAAAACTACTTGGTAAGTCGAATACTTAGTTGTAGTAAAAATAAAAAAACAAGTCTGTTTTAAAGGGAGGTTTTTTAGTGGGTAAGAATCCCACACTACTATGAGGACGCGCTGTCGATCCTCATAGTGTCTTGTTGAAGATCACCTACCCTCGGAAAAAAAAAGTAAAAGTACGGAAATAAAAAGAAGTTTCTTAAAAATAAATAAAGATCATTAGTTCGCTGTCGAGCTTTGACCCCGTCGGATCTTCTTGTTTTCTTTACGTACGGATCTTAAACAGCCAACATTCCTAAGAGAAATTGATCTCCCATTCCCGAAGACAATTTGTCTTCAATATTAAAAAGCCGGAAAATGGGTTCTAGAAGGGATAACTCTAGAACAAATTCTTTCGCGACACTTCAGTATTTACCTGGGCTCTCATCACGTAACTTTTCAGGCGATCATCGTCCAGTCGATCCAACTAAACGATATCGTCGGTAGTTTGCTTCATGTAACTCCACCACTATCGTCTCGTCTATCGTTTATTTTTCTAAAGTTTGAGTGCTACTGAGAGCAACATCCCCGATGTCGAAAATTACATATGTATGTGCTGTCATTCTTCTCTGTTTTGTTGTGACTGCAAGCTTATGCAAATTCACGATATGTAAGTAATTATTAACAATTTACCCATATATTGGAAAAAGAAGTCTAATAATGTACATTTTAGGTCAGCAACACCAAACAAATGGAACTTCTGATAAGTTTCACGGAAGAGCACCCTGAAATGGCAAAAAATTATGTTCCGAAAACCGTTCAGGGTAGGTCGGACATAAATAAACTGTGGACTGAACTCCTAAGAAACTAAATGCCACTGGACTGCCGAACAAGTCCATAATTTCTAGGGAAAGGTAAAGTATTAATATATGCATATTTCATACAATCTCATAAAAACTTAATGTTAACTTTTTGCAGGTATGGACTGATTTCAAATACCGAGCAAAAAAAAAAATGCAGTCACAATCTGCTTTCGATCAAGAAGACGGGTGGCGGGCCATCTGAAAAAGTTCCTATATCTGGACTTGAAGAAAAGGCAATCCAGATGGCCCCGCTCCGCGCTGCAGTTTCTGGCAGAAGTGCAAACTCTTTTGGAGCATCTCAGGAGACAGTAGCAGAGAAACTAGATGACATCAAAAGCACATTACGTGCAATAATAGAAAGTCCTCTGGGAACTGCCGAAGAAATTGAAGCTGTAGAACTCAGTAAGAGGTAAGCCGTATCATTACATTCAACTAAGTAACATAGAATTGCAATATTAAATGCCTTCATAAAATTAGACAGTTAGATAGTTTGTTTATTTCGAGATAAAATACAATATTGGTTGTTACCGCACATTTTACATACAGAGATCTGTCACTTATGTTCTTACTACTGAAATGCTATACTCAGATGAGCAAATAATTGAAAAAGAAAAATTGTTGAAGGAAAACTCGATAAAAACCTTCATTTAAAGACGAAAAAGAAAGAAATAGTAAATATGTAATAATCAATCAATAAATAAGTAGTTAACATAGCTAAATGTAGACTTTTATATGCATACATAGATACAAAAAAAAAGCATATAAAGATTAGGTACATAGATGAAGGAGTAAATAAATAAATAAATATATAATATATAAATAAATAAATAAACAAATAAATAAACAAGTAAATAAATAAATATATAGATAAATAAACTAATGAATGAATTAAATAAATAAATAAATAAATTAATACCATGTTCCCACCGAACCGAAATCCGGAGATTTCGATGAACTTTTACCGAAATCTCGAAAGCCGTTCCCACCAAGTTAAAGTGATTTCAAATGTCAATATTTGTCAATTTTGTAGGCTGGAGTGCGTTTCAAGTCAAGCAAATATTATGAATAATACCTTACATCTCGGAACAGCTGAGATAACCAAATTAATCATGCTCGGGACTGGAGGTGAGATAAGTTTTCACAACCACAATCAACGATTTTTTTTTTTAATTTGCACGCGCTCAAGGGGCTATGAAAAACGTGTTTGTACACAGTGTGTGTGTTGGAAAAAATAGATAGGGAAAGAGAAAGATTTGGCAGAGTAGAGTAATTTGAAGCTCAGCTGTTTATGCTTCAAAGAAACTCCGGGTGTGCTGTCCAAATAACTGGGAAATTTTAATTAATTTTTTTTGATAACCGATGTCATAGACAAATCAATCATCCAATAGAGCGAACAATTTTTCCAGCCATATGACCAAGCTAATGCCAGTGTCACGCCATCGCAGTAGTGTTTACCATTAGAATGGGATGACCTTACTACTAGAACATTGTCACCCCCAAAGATAGCCAAAATGAGAACTGTCATGAGACGGGTTCCACTGAGGGAAGAAATAGCTTCGTATCGGTGAACTTTATAACATTTTTTTGTTTTGTTGATACATTTTTATCACGCAAATAAGATTTTTGTACTTATTTTTATTTCTGGGTCTTACAACTCACTCCCGTGTTAATTTTAAGATCAATCAATCAATATCGAACACAAGGAAAGAGAAATGGCAAATGCTTTCACCTTATGTGAAATTAATAAATTAACTCGATCTAGTCTCAAATCCAAACTCGCATTTTCGCAAATTTCACAAATTGCGCATGACCTGGAACGCAATACTATGTTTTGACATCTATAAATGAACACCAAAATGAACCAAAGTTCACGCTGTAGGCTTGTTCGGTTTGACAACCTATCACAGGTGGATGAACTCTAGGAGATTTCAAGTAGATTTCGCTAAAATCTCCTGATTTCGAAATCTTGAAAATGTATGGCGAAATCTCCTAGATTTGGGGAGATTTGGCGAAATCTTGGGGTTTCGTTTGGTGGGAACATGGTATAAGTTAATAAATGAATTAAATAAATTAAATAAATAGATAGGGTTCCTCGAGGCAAACTCTGGAGTGTTCTGCAGGAGTATGGGATTGATGGTTCCCTGTTAAGGGCGATTCGGTCTTTATATACAAACTGTAAAAGCTGTGTTCGGATAAACGGTGTTAAATCAATACCTTTCACTGTGGGCGTTGGACTCCGCCAGGGGTGCGTTTTGTCACCTCTCCTCTTCATTGTATATATGGATTGGATGTTGCAGCGCAGCCGTGGCGGGGAATGTTTCAAAGTGGGAGACCTAAGGATTGGTCATCTGCTCTTTGCGGATGATTTGGTCATCCTTGGGTCCTCTCAAACCGAACTTCAGCGCGCACTCGAAAGGTTTGTAGCCGTATGTGATGATGCTGGAATGAAGATCAACGTGAACAAATCGGAAGTAATGGTCGTTTCCAAAAAACCCATTCAGTGCACTCTGCATGTTAGTGGAGTCCCACTGAAGCAGGTGGAGAAGTTTAAGTACCTCGGGGTTTTATTCACGAGTGATGGGAGGAGCAATGCCGAGTTATCCTGTAGAATTGGTCAGGCTGGATCAATTTTGAGAGAGCTTGGCCAATCTGTTATAAGGAAGGCCGAACTTAGTATTCAAGCTAAGCTATCGGTTTTTAACTTGGTGTATGTTCCAACTCTCACCTATGGTCATGAAATTTGGGTAGTGACCGAAAGAATAAGATCGCGGATACAAGCTGCCGAAATGAGGTTCCTTCGCGGTGTTGTTGGAATAACTCGTAGGGATCGAGTGCGCAACACCAGAGTACGCGAGGCGCTCAACGTTGAGCAGCTACTTCTCCGAACGGAACGATCTATGCTTCGATGGTTTGGTCACGTAGTGCGTATGCCCCCAGACCGGCTTCCAAGACGCGCCATGGTTGCCGTGCCATCAGGTAGACGACTTCGCGGAAGGCACAGGAATAGATGGTTGGATCAAGTCCGACATCTCTCTTGGAGCCGCTTAGGGATTCTCCCTGATGAATTGGAGTCAATGGCGGAGGATCGAGAAGGATGGAGAGTCCACCTGAGCATCCTACCCCCGCGACCCTCATGAAGGATTAGCGGGCCATTGAAAATGAATGAATGAATGAAATAAATAGATAAATAAATACATGGATAAATATATAAATAAATGGACAAATAAATAAATAAAAATAATTAAATATATACACATAGATAATCGTGAATGCACACATACATAAAATATTAAAATTTTTTGTACATAATAAAATTAACATAATTTAATAAAATGCCAGTATATCATTTCAATGAGATAATTGGTTTACCAGAATGTTGTCAGCAACGACACAACGAGCAATAAACCTGTTTTTAAGTTTTGCAATTCTATCATAGATCAATTCAATATTCCCTTTTTTATGCAGGTCGAAAGTAGAATGATGCCTTGGCAAATTCAACATCATTTTTAAAACTTTATTTTGTGCAATCTGCAGCTTTTTAATATGCGAATTAGCACAGCTCCCCCAGGCTTGACATCCGTAGAGTAAAATTCCCTGAAAAACTACCTTTGCTAAAATAATTTTATTCTGGTTCGATAGCATTGACTTTCTGTTAATAAACGGGTATAACATTTTTATAGCAATGTTAACCTTATTCAATGTATTTTTATATGTTGGTTGAATGTTAATTTCGTATCAAGATGAACCCCTAGGTATATTACTGATGGCGCCCAGTTAATCGCGACACCATTAACCTACAATGGCTGATTTGGAATATAACAAGCTTTTCTTTTCCGTGTGAAAATGATGGCTTGCATTTTTTCCATGTTAGCTTTTATTTTCCATTTCGTATAATAATGAAGCAGTATTTCCATTGCATTATTCAGATTTCTCTCAATATTGAGGGCAAATTCATGCGATGCAAATACAGCCGTGCCATCAGCATAGATAGCCGCCATACAATTAGAAGGTTAGGAAAATCTGCAGCGTAAAGATTATATAAGGTGGGCAAAATCGCATCATCACCTCCTCGCAGTGCCCGCTGGATAGCTATCTGATAGTGAACTAACGATGAGCATATGCTGAGTCTGACGATATATGTGTAGCTGAACACTCGGACCTGCGTAAGCACATCTGGGTGAACTTCAGCGCGCATATGTCTAACCGGACGAGGCATTTCTTGTTGACCTGATCGGCTGAAATATGCGTCTCAGAAGTCTAGCAAGAGGTCCTCAGAAGGAGGACGTGCGGCGGACGAATTCTCTCGATGGAATCAACGGTGACGTCTACAGACCAGCGGATACCTTATTGGAGCTACTTCAACATAATTGGAGCTGAGGTCTGTAAAGATTTTCAATACTACGTCAGGGTATTGAAAAAGAGATGGTGGCGGATGAACCCTTAATGGGCCAACGGCAGCGCTCATATCCCCGAAGTGGGTTACTGACATCGGTATATCCGGCCTCTTGTCCTAGGGGTACAAAAAAAAAGAATCTGCCCTCCAGGTTGGGGGTTGTGCCGTCGGGCTAAGTTCCCTACCACGTAAAAAACCTTTGATTACGAAGCAACCAACAGCCTCGGATACGGATGATCTTACTGTTGACGACGCATGCAAACGTAAAAAGGACAACGATCTTCGTGTCTGCACATGGAAAGTTAGGTCCCTCTGAAAACCACGTGCAGCCGAACAACTTGCGGAGGCCCTAGAGTGTTTTGAAGCAGACATTACTGCCATCCAAGAAGTGCGATGGGATGGGCCGGGCAAAAGGAAGATTAAAAACTGCGACATCTACTACGGCGACTGCTACAGACAACAAGGACAGCGTCTATTCGGGTGCGGATTTGTCATTGGAGGCAGACTTAGGCAAGAAGTCTTGAGTTTCCGGCATGTGAACGAGCGCCTCATGACTATCCATATCAAGGCTAAAATTGCCAACATTTGCCTAACATGCGCTCACGCCCCTCACGAGGAGAAGGACGACGCGTCAAAGGATGACTTCTACCAGCTCTTGGACAAGACGTATGAGCAATGCCCTAGCCACGACGTTAAAATTATCCTAGGCGACTTTAACGAAAAGCTAGGAGGAGAGGACGTGTTTAGTAGCGTGGTCGGAAAGCACAGCCTGCACGACATCGCATCCGGCAACGGACTCAGGCTAATCGACTTTGCGGCGGGGCGAAACTTTATCGAAGCTAGTACGCGGTTGCCACGCCTCGATATTCACAAAGGAACATGGCTCTCCTTTGATCGAAAAATCGTCAACCAAATCGATCACATTGCGATCGACGCAAGGCACTCTTCCCGTATTCTGGGTGTCCGGACTTTCCGAGGAGCCAACGTGGACTCGGATCACTACCTAGTTGTAGCCAAGGTACGGATGCGGATATCCAGAACGGAACGAAATCAACGAAATACTGTGAGGAAACTTGACGTCGGGCGGCTACAATCGCAAGAGACCGCCAGAACCTTAGCCGATCGACTTTCTTCTAATCTTATTCTAAGTCCTATGCCGCCAGCAGCAAATACGGAAAACCAGTGGCAGCGTTGCCAACAAGCCATCAGAGATGCCGCCTCTGATGTACTGGGTTTTTCTCGGCCACAACAACGAAACCCCCGGTTTGATGAGGAATGCCGGCAAGCACATGCAGCAAAACAAGAGGCGTACAAAGCGGCGCTGCATAGAAGGACTAGAGCTGCTTACGAGCTCTACGTGCGCAGAAGAAAAGAGGAACATCGACTTCTCAGGAAGAGGAGAAAGGAGCATGAGAACCGCTCGATCGAGGGGATTGAGAGACTTTATTGCAGGAGTGATGTTCGAAAATTTTACAAAAGGGTAAAAAGAACATGCCAGGGTTTCAAAGCCAGAACAGAAGCCTGCAGGGACGAAAATGGCAACATAGTAGTAGAATCGCAGTCGGTGCTAAGGATATGGAAGGAACACTTCTGCAGACTGTTAAACGGCGATGATGACCAATATTCCGCTGTCAGGCAGAATGACCCATTCAACAGTGACGATGACAGTCAAGACTCCCGTCAACCCGATCAGAATGAAGTGAGGATAGCGATATCTAAACTCAAATCCAACAAAGACAGATACAATTTTGAGGTAGTAAAGGATTTTGTTCTGCTGGAGCCGGAGGCCTTGCCGCTGAACTTTTCAAGGCAGGAGGAGATGAGTTGGTAAGGAGCATGCACCAGCTCATCTGTATTATCTGGTCGTACGAAAGTATGCCTGATGAATGGAACCTCAGTATCGTTTGCCCGATCCTGAAGAAAGGAGACCCTCTGAACTGCGCCAACTACAGAGGTATAAGTCTCCTAAATATCGCATATAAGATCCTGTCTGCCGTACTATGTGAACGCCTAAAACCGATCGTCAACAACCTGATAGGTCCTTATCAGTGCGGTTTCAGGCCTGAAAAGTCCACCATTGACCAAATATTCACACTATGGCAGATCTTGGAAAAAAACCCATGAATATAAAATCGATACGCACCACCACTTCATCGATTTCAAAGTTGCCTATGATAGCGTGTATAGAGACGAGTTATACAGAGCCATGTCTAGTCTTGGCATCCCTGCCAAGCTCGTCCGTTTGTGCAGAATGACGATGGAGAACTCTCGCTGCTCCATCAAAGTCGGTAAGAGCATCACCGAACCGTTAGATGTCAGGAAAGGTCTTAGACAAGGCGACGCGCTATCATGCGATCTCTTTAACATAGTACTTGAGAGAATTGTACGAAACTCACAAGCCAACCCCGGAGGTACAATCTTCTTCAAGTCTGTACAACTACTCGCTTACGCAGATGACATTTACATATTCGGAAGAACTCAGCGGGCAGTCAATGGGGCATTTACGAGTATTGAGACCGAGGCAGCAAAGATGGGTCTAGCGGTCAATGAAAGCAAAACAAAATATATGCTGTCTACAAAAAGGACACCCAACATCGGCGTCTTGGACAGAACACCACAATAGACAGATATAATTTTGAGGTAGTAAAGGATTTTGTCTACCTAGGCTCTATGGTCAGCTCCGCAAATGACATTAGTAGGGAGATCACACGAAGAATTACTCTTGCCAATCGTTGTTTCTATGGGCTAAAACGGCAATTGAGTAGCAAAGCCCTATCTCGAACTACTAAGGTAACTCTTTATAAGACATTAATCATCCCAGTCCTGCTGTATGGCGCAGAGGCATGGGCTTTGACAAAACCGGATGAGGATGCCCTTGCTTATTTCGAGAGAAAAATTCTTCGAGCGATCTTTGGTCCCGTCTGCATAGACGGTGAGTGGAAGAGAAGGTACAGGGTGTCCGCCGGGAACGTATACTACTTTGTTTTGCCGCCATTTTGGTAAACATTAGTCTTGACAGTTCATATTTGGCAGTCGTGAAGTAGACACGTGGCAAATTTATTATGGAAAAATATTCGATAAACCAACGTGTTTTAATCGTTTAAACATTTTATCAAAATCAATCATCGATTACTGTGACGATGAGAAAGTTACGTAAAATTTTTGGGAGAAACAACGTGCCAACAAAGCGCACTATTTATCGTGTAGTGAATGATTTCGAAGAAAGAGGGTCTGTAGGTGATAGGCCCAAGCATGAGCCACAATGTACTGCAAGATCGGCTGAAAACATTACTGCTGTTCAAGGAAGTGTTCAAAACAATCCATCAACCTCAATTCGACGCCGTGCTCAGGAGCTTGGTCTTCAAAGAACAACTTTGGCCACAATTTTGCACAAGGATTTGCATTTGTTTCCATTTAAGATTCAGTTGACACAAGAGCTTCTTCAAGAAGACCATTTACGCCGCCGTACATATGCCAATACGATGTTACAGCTAGCCCATGACAACCACAACAAGTTATTTCAAAAAATGGTGATTTTGATTGGCCTCCACGGTCGCCTGATTTGACTGCTCCTGACTTCTTTTTGTGGGGATATCTGAAAAGCAAGGTTTATGCAAACAAACCAGAAACGCTTGAGCAACTCAAACAATATATTCGTGATGAAATTAATGAAATACCGCGTAAAATGTGTGAGAATGTAATGAAAAATGTTCTCAAAAGGGCTCGCATTTGTGAGACTAGCAGAGGCGGACATTTACCTGATATTGTATTCCATACATAATTGCCGACATTAAATAAAACATTTATCAATATAAGATCCATTCTCTTTCATATAATCAAAAATTATAAACAAACAAAGTAGTATACCTTCCCGGCGGACACCCGGTACAATGCCGAGCTATACGGCCTGTACAAGGACATCGACTTAGCGAGAAGAGTTCACATACAGCGACTAAGATGGCTGGGTCATTTGGAGTGGATGGAGCCCAAACCTTCCCGCTAAGAAAGTCTTCGAATCCAGCCCGGACGGGCGGCGCGACGACCTCGCGGTAGGTGGCGCAAACAAGTGGAGGGGGACCTCAACCAACTTGGCGTGCGCAACTGGAATCAGCTGGCTCGTAACCGTGCTGGCTGGAGAGGTTTGTTGGTTGAGGCCCAGGTCCACCCCGGACTGTAGCGCCATCTTAGTAAGTAAGTAAGTAAAGATTACATAAAATAGGGCCAAGAACTGATCCCTGGGGTACACCTGCACTAATATAAAAACGATTAGACGGGCAGTTGTTCACGAAGACTCTGAAATAACACTTGGACAAAAAACTTTGCCCAATTTTACATAGGTACGGAGGAAATTCGAACTTAATCATTTTATAAACTAGACCGTTGTGCCATACTGAGTCGAATGCTTTTTCAATATCTAAAAGAATCATTCCGGTAGAGTTTCCCTTATCACGATTTTCTTTTACGTGGTTGCAAATTCAGAGCACTTGATGGCTGGTGCTATGATAGCGCCTAAACCCAAATTGCTCATTCGGGAATAATTCTTTTTGAGTGATGAAGTTTATCATTTTTTCTTTTAAAATTCGCTCAAAAATCTTGCTAATACTACTTAGTAGGCTAATAGGTCTATAGCTGGAAAGGTTATTAGGCGGCTTTCCAGCCTTTGGAATTGGTATTACTTTTGCTGTTTTCCAAACGTTTGGGAAATACTGCATTTTAAGGCATGCATTAATGATGAATGTAATGAAGATTATGCCAGCCCTCGGCAACTCTTTCAAATATATATTTTTAATGCAGTCTAGTCCGCTTGCTTTTCTTGGCTTTAGATTAACAATTTCAAATTCAACATCTTCCGTGTCTACGAACATGTTTTCAGAGGTTTCGTGAGTGACTGAATTGAACTGAGTAATAGCATTATCCACTAAAGCAGTAGTAACTGAATCTCCAAGGCTTAGAGAAACATCGTGATTTTTTAAAAACGAATATGCAAGCGCACTGGACTTTTCCAGATCATTTTGGTAAATATGATCAGAGTTTCAGAGACAAGACAATTGTTTGGTTTTGCTTTTAACTATCTTTACAACGTTCCAGAAAGGTTTTGCTCCCTTATCTAGAACGTTTTTGGTTCCATTTCTGGTTACATTCGTGGTCAATGTAAAGCGATATAAGCCTATTTAAATACAGCAGTTTGTGTCTAAATATGGGCTGACGATATCTCTGCCAGTGTCTTCTCTGTATGTTTCTAATTTTTATTAGCTCCAAGATATATGATGGGAGTTTAGCACCTGTATCTCTTTTAGCAAGTTTCGGTACACTCACATTACAAATACAAATATTTGGCGCAACAGCTCTTTAAAGTGCCAGGGCCTAGCTTCTCGCAACCACTCATGTTGTGTGCGTTATATTTTCCACACGAATGGAAGGGACCTACAGTTTACTGCCGAATCCGAACGGCGATTTGAGAAGCTTTTTTAGACAACAATACTCTCGGATGTTTGTCAGACGCTCGCGAGAGGTGGGACCGTGAAAAAACTTTTTGTTTTTTTCTGGGATTCGAACTTGGAACCTCATGCGTAGTGATCCGACACACTAACCACTTACGCCACGGCGCCCACTCAAATTAATGGCATTTGATAATTTGGCCGAGAATTGCTCGACAATATTATCAACGTCTTCATTATTAGTGACGCTGTCAATACTACACGACACATTCCTCAAACTACTTTTAACTTCTGTGCGATATCGTACCCAGTTAGCATTCTTTAGGTCCAGAAAATAATTAACTTTTAATTCTCCTTTTCTTAGAAGTTTGCAAATGACTGGATTGTGATCTGAGCTAAGTGCGTTTACGGAAATAGGCTGTGTTATTAGGCTAGGGAAGTTTGTTATAAATATATCTAACACCACGGGAACCAGCAGGAAAATATGTGGGACTAAAAGGAAACGAAACTGACACTGGATGCGAGAGGACAAGGTTAGAGAGTTCATTACCCCAGCCATTTGCTCTGAGGCAATTCCTGTGTCTCGAATTAAGGTATCCCCCAATCAAAAAATGTCCATCTAGGTTAAAAAGTTTAATGAGATCGTGCTTTAAACCTAATCTTTTTTCTGCAGAACTTGAACCGCCAGGAAAGTATACACACACGACCTTTAAACACATTTGGTTTTCTAATTTTACTTCAATTGGTACATTTTCCACAAATTTTGTGTTTATTATCGGTAAAAGGGAATGTTGAATTGATTTTTTTATGAGAATGGCAACACCACCACCTTTCTTATCAACTCTATCAACACGATAGCATCTGAAATTGGAATTAGAAAGCTTTATATCATAATCCAACCAGGTTTCAGTAATTAAAGGAATGTCAATGCTATAATGGTTTATAAAACTCAAAAATTCAATTTATTTTTTACGGATACCTCTGGCATTCCAGGTAACAATATTTAGGTTTCTATCTATAGACTTACTTCGCATCTGAATAAGGAAATTTAGTCGCTAAATGTGCGATAACATTAAATTGGTCAATTTTTGTTTTACATGAGCTTAATCTAGTTATCATCTCGGTTGCTAATGTATTAAGTTCCTCTATCGAAAAAAGTTCATTGTTGTTGCTGCTGCTGTTGCTGATTGTAGCATTTGAACTTGAAGTCATCTGATGTGAGCTTTCCCAAGCTACTGCATTCCGTCTTTTTTTGTCTCCATGGTCTGCGGAACGCTGCCAATTCGAGGGGGGGTGGTAAGGTTGGGAAATCTGTCATCGAACTTAACAAAACCGGTTTCTGCAGCTGTTGCTGGGCATTCGTGGTGATGGTATTGAAATGAGAGTTTCTTCGCTGAGAATGAAATGTTTTTTTCGAAAGCTTCTCTCTTATTTCAATATATTTCTTACGGATGATGCAGGAAATATCAGTTGCTTTATGATTTCCACATTTAACTGCAGTTTCGTTAACGCATTCCGAGGTTTTGTGAGAACCGGCGCAGTTGGCACAATACGTTTTTATATGGCAGTTTCGTTCACCATGGCCGAACATTTGGCAATTAAAACATTGAGTTAATTTTTATTTTTTTATTGTTTTTTAAGTTCCAACTGACCTGGGTGCGCAAAATTGAGCGAAACTGTTTCTGAGATCAGCTAATTTTATGGATCCGTTTTCTAACGAAATTAGATAAATAAAGTAAGTGTAGTGTTCAAATTTGTTTTTAATTTTTTTTTATGTCAATGCACTTTAATCCGAGTCTGACAAACTCGTTCTTTAGAATAATAGGGTCCATTTCACTCATACCGAAAAGGATAACTTTAAAAGATTTTACATTTCTGTTATCATGAGAAAAATATTGACAATTATTTTCTTTTAATTTGCTCAACACTTTATGAAATTAATCTATGGACTCGCATGAAATTTTTTTGATGGAATAATCCGATACAGAAAGTTGTTTTATCATATCGTGGACATATTCACTAGTTTTTTGCAACAGTTTAATAGGCGGCACAATCACTTTAGGGGAAACATTTTTTGGCGGAATAATTTCATCCATATCATCGGTATCACAGTCACTATCCGGCAAGCATAGCAACGGACTAAAGTAATTAACACTGGAGTGTTTTTGAGACGCACTTGAATTAGCCATATTGAACCGAAACTTTTTCATCGAGGACAAACGTTTGTCCCCGGTATGGGGTGATCTTGCGCGCTTAGTAATTTTCGATACGTTTACTATATTTAAAGACAGTCGATAAATTCAGATGGCAGAGGTCTGACACACTTGAAAGCTCCGACTAGCCCTTCATAAAATGTATTTCAGAAATTCATCGTATTTTGCTGCTGTCACACCGAAAAGAACAAGGTTAAGCAGCAAAGAAAATAAAATTGAAAAATTGCAGATTCTGAGAGATCAAGTGGACACTGATAAAATGTTCCAGATGGACATAATCAACATTTTAACCGAGCGGAATCGGCAAGAAGCAGTTTTCCATTCCCAAGTCCTAAAACTGCTAGGAAGGAGAAATGAGATTGCCGAAAAACAACTGCAACAAAATAACAATAACAATAACAACTGAAGTCCACTACCTGCATTGATGTGCAAATATTGACTGCTATAAGTGAATTGTGATTTTTTAAGTTATTTTATATTAATTTAAGTATTCTTGAAGAAATGTAGTATTGTAGAATAATATTTTTTTTTATTAAAAACTTTAAACCAAAAGCAATTCTTTGATGTCGTCTCTTATTTTCTCGCCATGCTGCTTCATGCGGCTATTGAATATGTTGGAAGTTTGATAAGAGTTTCCTATGGCATGGGTATCGCCTGTTTCCGCTTCGAAGATATCGTTCTCCATGTTATGATGTATGCAGATGTTGTGTAATGCAGCACAAACATTAGCAAAAACAGCAGTCTTGGTCGGATCATACCTGCTCTTTGATATATTTCAATATTTTATTTATTTATAAAGAATATTTTACATTGGACTTACAAGTTAAAATCTATAATAGTTAAAGTTAATGAATTTTAGACTAAGTAATTCATAATTTCATATTTTCGGTTTTGCTTTCGAGAATTAAAATAAACTACACATGTTAACACTGGAGATATAAGTATTCAAAATAGAGAAAAAATAAAAAATTAAAAGGAAAAAGATAAACTCTCTTATTACAAAATTCTTCTAGGCACTTTCGGTCAGATATTTAAATAAAACTTTATCAAATGACTTGGTTGTAATTAAGTATTACCAAGACCATCTCCGCAGGCTACCGATCATGCTGCAAAAAACTGCACCAATCATTACCCCAATTCTCAAAAAGCTATTTGCCAGTAGTCTTAAACAATGTTACATACCAAGAACATGGAGGGAGGTAAAGGTGGTTCTTATACCCAAGGCGGGCAAGGCTAGTCACACCACCGCGAAGGACTTCAGACCAATTAGCCTTACCTCTTTCATCCTGAAAACTTTTGAAAGATTGCTCGACATCTACATACGTAGCAGAATACGCCCGCCCTGGGGATAAGTCCCCCAGCCCAACACGCATACACGAAGGGTAAATGTGTGGAAACTGCCCTACATCATGTTGTCGGCTCTATAGAAAAATCACTTAAGGATAAAGAGTTCACACTAGCTGCTTTTTTGGACATTGAAGGAGCCTTCAATAATGTAAATACCGAAGCGGTTAAAAGAACCCTAAGAAACCTAGACATCGACATAAGTCTAATTAACTGGATTGTTAGCATGCTCGAGGAACGACATATAACCACCGAACTTAAGGGTTCAAAGCTCGAAGCATACGCCTCGAGGGGTACCCCTCAAGGCGGGGTAATCTCCCCACTGCTCTGGGTCATTGTTCTTAATGAGGTACTACAACAACTAAGGTACAGCGGGGTCAGAGCTACAGCGTACGCGGATGACGTCGTGCTGCTTGCTACAGGTAAATTCCTGCCTACCCTCAGCGAACAACTTGACGGAGCCCTTAATACTCTTAGCATATGGGCCAGGAGCTGCGGTTTAAAGGTTAATCCCCAAAAAACCGAACTCGTACTTTTTACGAACAAGAGGAAAATACCGGAGTTCAATACATCTTCTGTTGATGGTATCCCACTCAGATTGTCCGATTGCGCAAAATACCTGGGCCTTGTACTTGACAAAAAGCTCAACTGGAGATTAAATATAGAGGAAAGAATCAAGAAAGCAACAATAGCCTTTACTCATGTAGTAGAATTTTTGGTAGAACCTGGGGACCCTCCCCCAAAATCATACTATGGATGTATACGGCTATAGTTAGACCCATACTGACTTACGGCAATCTAGTATGGTGGCCAGCTGTCAACAAATGCACGAACTTAAAGGCAATCACCAAAGTTCAAAGACTAGCGTGCATTGGCATCACCAGTGCAATGAGGACAACCCCAACCGCAGGACTCGAGGCTATCCTCAACCTGCTGCCGCTAGATATCTTTACACGAACATCAGCAGCCATTAATGCTATGAGAATAAGTCAGTCAGCGAACTGGAAACCAAGCAGAACAGGTCACTCGATGATCCTACTCGATTACTTTGGCCTCATGCCCGTAACGGATTACATGACGCCATATTTAGACTTTACAAGGCCTTTCTCTACCGCCTACCCTAGCAGGGAAGATTGGAAAAGCGGTCATATACCTAATGCCGAATCTATAGCCATCTACACGGATGGTTCAAAAATGCGCACTGGTGTAGGATCAGGTATCTTCTCCGACCCTCTAGGTGTATCAATATCCATACGACTTCCAGACCACAGCAGTGTTTTCCAAGCAGAGGTCTTAGCAGTGGCAACAGCCGCCCGTGAGTCTGCGATAAGGGCAATACCGCCAGAAGGTATCACCATCTTTATCGACAGCCAGGCAGCTATAAAAGCGATTACTGCCATAGAAATTAAATCGAAGCTTGTGAAGTGTTGTCGAGAAGAGCTCAGGGTTCTTGGAACACAGCAAAAGGTATCGCTCTGTTGGGTCCCTGGACACGAGGGTATCCCAGGCAATGAGAAAGCCGACGAGCTGGCGAGAATCGGCTCAGCAGCCCCAACAGAACAAGTTGACCCCCCTGTGTGTATCCCGCCTTGCACACTCAAGCTCGCTGCAGGGAATAAAGCCACTGAGGAGGCGAACACAAGATGGAACTCCATGGAAACTTGCGCCATCACTAGGAAGCTATGGCCATCTTTCGACAAAGCAAAGACCGAGAGAATCATCCGTAAAGACAGGAAATCCCTTTCCACCCTCGTGGGCATCATCACGGGACACAACACTCTGCGATACCACTTGAAGAAACTACGCCTGACGGAGGAGGAACTCTGCAGAGGCTGTGGTGACGAGGAAGTTTTTGAGGACACAACCCACTTCCTGTGCCACTGCCCGAGTCTTCAGCATTCCAGGAAAAAGTTCCTTGGTAAATTCTTCTTCCAGGATCTCGAGGAACTCTCCGGCGTTTCAACGGAAAGGATGTTGAACTTCATCAAATCATCGGGGTGGTTTGTATGCAGAAATGAAGTAAGTGACTGAGTAGTTTTTAGTTTCATTGGGTAAGGGATCACTTTTTCCCCCATGGGTACCACAATGGGTCATCGCCAGCCCACATACCTAACCTAACCTAAATGACTTGGTTCCATGTAGCATTCTAATGTCCATGGGAAGAGCGTTCCAATTTCTGACAACATAAACAAGATATTGGTTCTTGGAGTTTCTGCACGTAAACCTAGGTTGAATAAAAACTAAAGAACGAGAGGAAGTTGGGAACTGAAGCTCTTCCTTTCCTCCATTAGGATTCTCCGTCGACCTGAGAAATAGAACAAAATACGAGTATTAAAGTTTCAAGCAAACCAAAGATAAGAGTTGGTTACGTATGTACCTTTACAGACACCAATACATCTTTCAATTAAATTCTTTACCTTTGCATGAACTTCATTAGAACTGCGATATGGTGTAAGTAACCAAGGCTCCAACGGGTATCCACTGTCACCTTAAAAAATAATTGATTTAAATTTCTCAATTAGAATCTGTCTGAGAATATCCATTTATTTGTCTAATCACCCAAAAGCCAATAGTTGTGGTCTCTCTCATTATAATTTCTTTCAAAAAAAGATCTTTCGTTTGAATGCTTCCAAACTAGAGAATCATGAGCAGATCCAGCATATTTTGAATTTACTGCCATTATTCTCATTTTGTGGTCGCAGATCTGGAAAAAACGGACCCATTGTTATTTGTTCAGTATAGTATAGCTGTATTGATAATCCAATAATACTTACAATCATGGCATTTATGCTGTGATTTCCCTTCCTATTAAAGTAGGCCTCTGCGTTTGTTCGTGGCCTTTATGTGTACAAGTGGGTACCGTCTATGCATCCTACGACTGATATTCAACAGAATTTTAATTACTGCGATTGATTACATGCTTCTATATTACCTCCAGGTATTGCAAATTTTCTATAAAACCATTGTTTAGTTTCTTCTTTTCTGTTCTCACTTGATATCTCCCATTTAATCCATAATGGACATATCTTTTCCTCCAGCACGGATTTGGTCTGCGAAATTATGGATGTAAGAGTGCTTTGGGCAGCAGAGACTCCAAAATCATTTCCTGTTAGCCACTGGTAGCCACCTCCACCAAGAACTTCAAGAGTAACAGCAAGTCTTAATATTGGTGGAATATAAGTGGACCGACAGCCACTTTCTTAACGTGTCTAAAACTAAAAAAACGCCTCTTTTGATAGACGGAAGCGTTGGATAAAACTGAAATAATTATAAATTTATAGAACAACATAAATATATGAATTATGTCTTTTATTCATAATGCTTACTTGTTTGTTGGAAGAGATACCGGGTCCGCCGCATCTCTTAGTTTTCTTCGCATGCGTAACACTTCTAATTTTTCTTCGTTTTCATTCTCGGTTTCAATAAAAAATAAAACATTGTGACAAAACATTTTTCTTTATTATTATTAGTATTTTTACAGTGAGCTACGTTCACGGAATGCTCAAATTACAGTCGGTTACAAACACTTTTATATTCACTAAATAGAAAATCAATGTTTAATGTTGGATATTCATTTGCATTTGAAAGAAAAAAAAACATCTAACATCAATTATCCACTTCAAAATTAAAAAAAAATATTTAATTTGTTTGCAAAATGTACAAACGAATGCAAGACGATACCTATTTAACTATCGTGCAAACGATGTCCTCTTGACGATAGTGTTTGACAGTTTTTGGGGTTACGTGAAGCAAAATTTGAATCGTTAAAACGATATCGTCTAGACGATAGTGATTTTTAATGCTACGTGAAGCAAAACTGTCGTCAAAACGATATCGCCAGACGATTATCGTCATACGTGATGAGAGCCCTGATTTGGACAGTGACATTGAAACTGATGTGGTTATTTACCCTTCAGTGAAAAAACTTAAAACTCCAGCTGTGTGTGTGTTACAGAAATCGGCTGAAAATATTTACTCACTCTTACGTCAAAATGACATTCAAGACTACAGTGTTAAAAAAATAACAATTGGAATTAAAATAATATGTGAAAGTGTTGCGACGCATAAAAACATCTGCACTTTGCTTAAAACCAGCAACTGGCAGTTTTTCTCCCATGACCTTCCGTCTCTGAAGTCACTCAAACTTATATTGTACGGCCTTGATGAACTTCCACTAGACGATCTTAAAAATTAACTTATTCGCCTCGGTCTGAACTGCACTAACATAAAAGTGATTAAGAAGAAGTACGACAAATATGTCGATGTCTTCTACCTCGTCTTTATCGAAAGCGGCTCCATACGACTAAATGACTTAAAGAAAAATATTAAATCAGTTTTTAAAACTCAAGTCAAATGGGACTTCGCTCGCAACTGGAGAAAAAAGCTCACGCAGTGCTACAACTGCCAGATATTTGGACTAGTGTTCCTTAAACATCGATAGTCTATCGGTACTTATCGATAGTAAATAGGAAGGCTTAAGGAAATTGCACAAATGTTTCTTTGCATACCAGCAACGTCAGTTCCTTAAGAGAGGATATTCTCGAAAGCTGCCCGAATAATGAGTGAACGCAGCAACAGACTGAAGACGAAAGTATTAAATGAATTCCGACGACGTTATTTTTGGATAAAATTAAATAATTATAAAGATTTCCATACCGCCATTAAAAATATCTAGTTTATAGTCATACATTTTGACAAGCGTTGTTTTTATTTCTTCATGGAATACTATCGATAACTATCGATACTATCGGATGTTTTTCGCAATCTATTGTGAACTATCGCAAGTGTTGACTATCGATGTTTAAGGAACACTAGTTTGGACATGGCGATCGAAATTGGCACATCAAAACCTACTGTGGAATCTGTTCAGAAAACCACGAAACAAAAGCTTGCACTTCCAAGAACATTAATGCCCGGTTTCACAGTGAGGGCATATTTTGCTTTACTCCCCCATATAATTTAGCATATTTATTTTTTAATCTGGCATATTCTTCTGGGAAACTTCTGGCAGCACTGCCCGCGTCCCTTGTGTGTTTATGGTTATACGTATATAAATAGACACGTAAAAATGTTCTCTGGCAATAACTATTGCTTGAGAGCAGCTAAATGTCGGCGATATTTTCTTTTTTTTATTCATTATTCGGATGATATTTTTTTCATTTTTGTTTCAGCTAAACTGAAATTCGCATTTCTTTTTTTGTCGTCACACATGTTCAACTCTTCTTTTATTGAAAAGAAAAACAAATTATTTACATCACTAACAAGACATTTTTCTACTTGACATCTCCGATCCATTCACAGTAGTTAATTACCTACAAACTGTTCACAATCACTTCTTATGCTTGACTTAGTTAAACCACACTTTTTAAACGGCTGTGAAACACGAAAAACTTAAGCTCTGCGTTTTACTTAACTAAGCTGCGACTTAGGCTAGGGCCACGCACTGAGCGATTGAGCGATAGAGCGACAAGACTGAGCGACGAGTGGCCTTTTACTGAGCGACGTCGCTCGAGCGATTAGTAGTGAAAATGTCGTTGTCGAGTTCTGTACGTCATAGTCTCTTACTGGAAAGTTGTGCCCATATTTATCGTTTGTTTATACTGTCCAAAAAAAGAAGATTTGGTGTACATCCTATAAATCGAGAAAGATCAGATTACGGTGAATTCTATCACTTATGTATATACAAATCTTCTTAAATATCCGAACCGATTTTGGGACTACATGCGTATGTCAGTACCAGCTTTTGACTTTCTGTTAGAAAAGGTTCGACCAAGATTAACTAATCAAAGGAGACAAATTTGTGCAGAACAGCAGCTAGTTTTATTATTAAGGTTATTATACTTTATTATACGAGTAACTTTTTAGTTTGGGTAAAATAACATTTCGGATATCGCTCCTTATCGCTAATTTTTCCAAGTCCGTAAACTTTGCCATGAATGGCAAAAGACTTTTGAAAAACTGCATATCATCGTTATCCTCTTCTTTTTTTTTTCTATCTCTTGTTTTAATATATTGAGTCTTTCTTTTTCCACCTCCAGGAATTCAGCGTCTAAATTATTTGTCGTGGCCCTTTTTTTTGGCAAATTGTAGGGGCAACTGGCAATAGGAGTGCTGGTGCTAGCCATATTTATATTATTAAAAACAGTTTCTTCTTCGTTCAGTAAATCTGTCATAATATTTGAGTACGTACTATCTTCAACTTCAAGTGAATATTTCTCTTGCTCCTGCATATTCCCTTCAGTGGGGTCTGGAACAACCGTCTGTTTAATGAAGCTCATCATTTCGAAAAATTGCCATTTCACTTTCATTGGTTGAGCTTCTGACCCTGAAGTTGGACTTGGAACTTTTTGGAGGGTTCTTCTAAAAGCGTCTTTTAAGTTTTTCCACTTTGCTTTTGCCGTTGCTTCTGAAAACAGAAAATTTAAAATAACATAATCAATACAACAAATTTCGATTAATTTTGTTTGCATATTTCTAGGTTTCTTGCTACAGGTCATTCATTTCGAGATCTAGCTTTTGCTTTTCGAATGGACAGAAGCACAGTCAGTAATATTATCTTGGAAATAAGTGTTATTATTTTGGAACAACTTGTTAAAGAATATATGCCTATACCAACAGCCGACCACCTTAAAAAGTTATAAACGATTACTACAGGCGCTGGAAGTTTCCCAACTGTTTTGGCAGCATTGATGGCAAACACTGCCAAATTAAGTGCCCTTCAAATTCTGGGTCTCATTATTTTAATTATTTTTATTATTTTTCAATTGTTTTGCCAGCTGTGTTAGACGCTGACAAGAAGTTTTTAACAATCGAAGTGGGTGGACGAGGAAAACAAAGTGATGGTTTTTTTTTTCCGAGGGTAGGTGAAAAATCTTTCATAGACACTATCAGAATAGCAAGCGCGTGCTCATAGTAGTGTCAGATTCTTACTGACTAAAAAAACACCACCCTTCGATATAAATTTGTTAGCTATCGCAACTAAGTAATAACTTATCGAGCAATTTTTCTATCACGAAGTAAAAACGTTTGGCAGGTTACTTTCCACTGAAAGATCCTGCATGTTCCGCAATCTAGACGCGGTTAACCCTTATCTCGGCAAGTCGAAAGGCTTCGTCCACTGTAGTCGGCGTTATAAATTGCCCTCATCCAAAATTTGTAGGACTGTATTGTTGACATGTTTAGTTAGTCGGTTTCTACACTTTCTCGATGTCGTCGACGGATTCCCCCAAGAAAGTTTAATTCTGGCAAATTTTTCTTCTACGTTGCATGTATTGTAGCTTGCATATTTATTTAGTAGATTTGCGATTGGCGTATCCATCGAAGTGGCTTGGCGATTTCTTTATATGAACACGAGTATAATCAAGAGCATCAATCGCATAAGGAAATTCGTACTTACGGCTTCATAGCGTTTGTGCTTCTTGTATTTCTTCCGAAGTAGTAGTAGTAATATTTCTGTTTATTTTTTTCGTAAAAAATATACAGGAAGGCAAAAATAATATGTCGTCTGTTGGAGATTGAACATTTCTTTTTTTTGTTTAATTCTATGGGTTAAATTCATCAACCAATTTATCAAGGCACTTCAATTGTTGTTATGTTGTTATTTGGCAAGTTGATGATTTCCTCCTCCTGTATGAGCTGCCTTCCAAAGTTCCTTTGCAGTATAAATCTTAATATGGGACATTTACCTACAAAATATATGACATATTCTTTTTCTCCCAGGTCGCATAAAGTACAATTTATGCGATCAACCTCCCGAAAACTGGTTGCATTTAATCCGAGTAACCCTGCACGTGATTTGAAAGTACAAGTTATCGATTTTTTTGCTACTGCATTATTAAAGTAAGAAAAACCTATGTAATAATTAAGTTTCCTATAGATTCTATGGGAGTTAACGCGTGCCTTCTCGCAAACCACAATTGACTTATTAAACAGCCTTGCTTTATACCCATGGTTAGGTTAGGTTAGGTTATGTTGGCTGTCCACACGGGAGTGTAGACACACTTAGACCAGCGAAGGTCCTTTGTGATACCAGGATCAAACCATTAGGCCACTCAGGGACTAACAAAACCAACCGGAGCTTTGACAAAGCGATGGATGCTCATGACGTCCAAGGACGCCAGATCGCAGAGGTCGTCAAGGAAGGGGGACCCTAGATGGAGCATTCTTTTATGTGACAGGGCTGGACATGTGCATAGGAGGTGAAGGATGGTTTCCTCCTCCTCCTCGTCCCTACAGCTTCTGCAGAAGTCATTGGAGAAGAGGCCAAGTCTTTTGGCGTGCTGGCCTATAAGACAGTGTCCAGTGAGAACACCGACAACGCAGCTGATTTGTGTACGCTTTAACTTGATCAGATCGGCACTACGTTTTTGATCCAGCTTAGGCCAGATCTGTCTCGAAATGTGACACGTTGAGCCGTTTCCCCATAAAAGGTTGGTCGCGCTAATAGCGTTCAGCTTTAGTAGATACTTACATGTAGCGAGGGGCATACCCAGGGCTTGCCTTTCAGGCAAAATCCTTAGAGTGGTACCCTGTCTGGCGAGGTCGTCAGCCCTGCAGTTACCTGGAATGTCTCTATGGCCCGGCACCCAGCATAGGTGAATGTTGAACTGCTCTGTCATCTCCATAAGAGATAGACGACAGTTTAAGGCAGCCTTAGAAGTGAAGGAGAACGATTCCAGGGACTTGATTGCCGCTTGGCTGTCAGTGAAAATGCTAATATCCCTGACAGATAATACATTACATTTCAGCCAGGACAGAGCTTCTTTAATCGCCATGATTTCCGCCTGGAAAACGCTACAATGATCGGGGAGGCGGAAGATTGAGCTGTTCGGAGAAAACACCACAACCCACCCCACCTTCCGTCTTAGATCCATCTGTAAAGAAGTGAACCGAACTAGCATCGACAGGGGGGGAGGTGTCCCATACATCCCGGTTAGGGATGCTCGTACTGAAGTTACGGTCAAATCTCAGTTTCGGCGGGGTGTAGTCCGTGTTTTCGTGTTTGAAGTTGAGAAGATCAAGGATCGAGGAGTGGCCAAAGCGATAGCTAGACCACTGAGAGGAGGCTTTCAAGCGGATGGCCGCACAGGCTGCCATCTGTTTGCCGAAAATATCTAAGGGTAGCAGGTTGAACAAGATGTCCAGTGCCGCGGAGGGAGTAGTTCTAAGTGCACCACTGATGCAGATGCATGCAGATCTTTGCACCTTAGCTAATTGAGTGGGGTGGACAGCCCTTTCAAGAGCAGGCCACCATACGATCACGCCATATAGTAGTATAGGCCTGATAACGGACACGTATAGCCAATGGGTGATTTGAGGTTTAATACCCCAGCTCCTACCTATAGCCTTTTTACAGGAATAGAGAGCTACATTAGCCTTCTTGACGCGCTCTAGTAGATTGGCCTTCCAGTTTAATTTCCTATCCAAAATAAGACCCAAATATTTTGCGCTTTCAGAGAAGGTGAGACTGGTGCCATTTATCAAGGGAGGGTCTATGAGGGGAACTTTATATTTCCTCGTGAAGAGAACGAGTTCCACAAATGGAGGCCCATTTGGTGAGCCGAAGGAGAGCATATTGGAGGAAGCAATAGCAATGTCATCAGCATAGGCGATTACTCTACAACCTGACGTATCCAGGTCCAACAGTAGTTCATTAACTACCAGGTTCCACAGAAGAGGTGATAAGACTCCACCTTGAGGTGTACCGCAGCGAGCAATTCTTCTGGCCGATGCTCTGCCCAGCTGCGTGTTAATAATCCTGCATGTAAGCAATTGATTGATCAACACTCCGAGCGAGGTATCCACTTTCAGATTTACAAGTGCGTCGGTAATTGCCTTTGGTTTGACATTGTTAAAAGCTCCCTCAATGTCAAGGAAAGCCACCATGGTGTATTCTTTGATGCTCAATGATTTTTCGATGATGCGCACAAGCGAATGTAAGGCAGTCTCAACCGATTTGCCTTTGCAGTACGCATGTTGGGACGGCGAGAGCAGAGCTGGGCTAATACTTTGCCGAAGATGGATATCTATTAGCCTTTCTAACGTTTTGAGCAGAAAGGACGATAGACTGATAGGTCGGAGATCCTTTGGTTCCACGTGCGAGCTCTTTCCTGCCTTAGGTATGAATATGACTTCAACCTCGGTCCATAGTTTGGGAAT
Organism: Brachypalpus laphriformis; assembly: GCA_945910035.1. Classification (NCBI taxonomy): domain Eukaryota; kingdom Metazoa; phylum Arthropoda; class Insecta; order Diptera; family Syrphidae; genus Brachypalpus; species Brachypalpus laphriformis. Next base: position 86,728,137 of record OX246754.1, read on the forward strand.
ATAGACCAGATTTAGACAGCCCGACAAGATGACTTTGAGCCATGGAAGCACAATGTCCTCGCATTGCTGAATTTCAGCTGGAATAACACCGTCAGGTCCTGGGGACTTGAAGGGTTTGAAACTGCGCATGGCCCAACGGATCTTTTCTGTAGTTATCAAGACTAGCGAGTTGCTGCAAGGTTGAGGGGGGGGATTTCCCTCTCGCGATATAGCAACAGGGGAGCTACCAGGAAAGTGGGTATCCAGTAAGATGTCAATGGATTCCTCCGCAGAGGAGGTCCAGTAACCATCCGGATGCAAAAGGAAGCTGGGTGAAGCAGGGCTTTTAGAGAGGATTTTCCGCAACCTGGAAGCTTCCGAGGACTCTTCAATGCTGTCGCAGAAAAGTCTCCAGGAGCGTCGTTGCTCCTTCCTCAGTGAGATTTTGTATTTTCTGAGAGACAGTTTATAGGAGTCCCAGTCGGCCGTCTCACGGGAGCTTTTAGCAGTATTAAAAAGGAGCCTACTGTCTTTCCTAAGAGTACTGAGATTTGCATTCCACCAGGGAGGTTTCATTCTACCTCGAGGTTTGCGGAGTGGGCAGGCCTCGGCCATGGCACCATTTAGTGCCGATGTTAGGGTGTTGACTAAATCGTCGAGGTCTTCAGTGCAAGAAGGTTCAGTAGGCAGATGGGAGGGAATAAGCGTTAATAAACGTTTCCTATAGAGGGACCAGTTGGTTTTTCTATAATTTCTAAAAGCCTTCTGGTCAGGCAGATAGTCATCAAGACTAAATTGGAGGTAACGGTGGTCTGAAAAAGAGTGCTCATCAGAGACTCTCCAGTCCTTAACCAAGTTATATAAATGATCGGAGACAAGAGTGATGTCCAGGACTTCTTGTCGGTTTCGAGTAATGAAGGTCGGTTTGGACCCCCTGTTACAGATTAGGAGTTTAGTACTAAGGATAAAGTCAAAAAGTTGCTCACCTCTTACATTTATGTCGGAACTGCCCCAGATTGAGTGATGGGCATTCGCATCACAGCCAATGATGAGACCAGTGTTTCGGCTCTCTGCTACAGCAATCAAGCTCCCCAAGATGTCCGGGGGGAGTGGGCCCGCAAGATCGTGACCTAAATAAGCCGATACCAACCAGTAATTTCTTGATCGCAATTCCAGGTTGGTAGCGACTATGTCTTGATTGCTGAAATTAGAGAGTAAATGAATGTTTAGATGGGTCTTCGCAAGGATACAGGATCTCGGTTTACCTTCTTTTCTTGCGTAGATTAATATGTAGTTTGGAGTCTTGAGTCCACAAACCCGGTTTCCAACAACCCATGGTTCCTGGATCAAGACTAAGTCTTCCCCGTATTTGCTGAGCCGGAGAATGAGGGAGGCCGAAGCCGTGATGGAGTGATGCAGGTTAATCTGTAGGATCCGCAGCATTGGGGCTACTTCTCGCTACAGATACCATTACCACGGTATTATTGGCTTCCTCTGAATCTGATGACAGAAGGTCATCCTCGAGAGAGAGGCCACATGGGTCACTGTCCAGGAGTGATGGAGAGGGAGAGGGAGGACCAGAGAAGTCCAGTTTCAAAAGAGCGTCAACCATCTCGGTGTCTGTCGACGAGGAGTCAACCCCCGAAAAAGATGGAACGACGCAAGGGAGCGAGGGAAGGGGCTCGGAAGGAGAGGTATTCTTAGCTGGTGCAGAAGAGACTGCAACCTGCTTGGGAGGTACTTTCTCGAGCTCCTTCTCGTCGCTTTATACCCATACATGTATCGAAATATTCTATGAAGCTTACTCGTCGAATCGTCGAATGCTTACTTCTGAACCCAAACTGGTGGTCAGGGATAAGATTATTTTCTTCTATTACCTTAGTAATATCCTCTCGAAAACGTTCGATATGACTGGAAGAAGCGAAATTGGTCTTTACGATTTTACCTCATTTGGCGGTTTTCCTGGTTTTAAAGCCATAATTACTTTCAACCGCAAGAAAATGCAATGAATGTGCATTTGGTATATTAAGCAGTAAATGGCGATTTCTACAAAAAAGCATCGAAACAAAACCAAGCTCTACAATTCTTTTAATAAAATGTGCCTGCATACTGCACAATTTTGTGAGAGAGTGCGATGGCGACAGTGATCTTGACTATATAAATGTTACAGCAGAAATGAATAATGAGATAACGGAAATAAATATAGACAATCAAGAACAACAGTCTCGTTATAATAGAAGCAGTCACACACCGATGAATGTACGAAATGAGTTAACACAATACTTCTGGGAGTTTGGACATTAAACAAATATAATTGTATTTTAATATTAATTAAATAAGAACTCAGCTGAACAATTACAAATTTTTCCCACTTCATTCCACTGCTTATTTGTAGTATTTTTATTTTTAAAGTCTTTATGGCTGTCCTGCCATAAAACTGGGCGGCTTTGGACAGCTGAAATCAAAATTTCCAAGTTTACTTGCTCCATTTTCACTTTATCGCTGAGCGATGAACTACAAAATTAGAAAAAAATTGAATTCAGAGCGACTTCGTTCTGTCGCTCAGAAAAATCGCGCATCACTTAGCAACTACGTGGCCACAGCCCTTCGATTCCATATGTTTTCATTTTTTTTTTTGCGTCGCTCAGGTGCTTGTCGCTCAGTGCATTGCCCTAGCCTTAAGCTCCCACTGTGAAACCGGGCATAAGTGTGCCAACTGTAATGGCAGTCACAAATCAACTGATGTCTCCTGCACAAGTCGAAAGAGCTTTTTCGCCATCAGAGAAAAGCTTTCTGTGAGAAACAGCAGCAGATCAATTCAAGCGAAGAATATCGTTGAACAAACTTATCGACTAGATTGCAATGATTTTCCTGCACTTGGGGCGAATACGAAACGTATTGTTCCACCTACATCAGCTCCAACTGGGGCCATTAATCCGAATGTCTGAAACAATACCATTAACACCACTGTTGAACTTAAGGAAATGAACAACCAGTTGTTCTCTTTCGATGAAATCAACTCTCTTATGGCGGAGATGCTTACGGTCTTAGGAAACTGCAGAACAAAAGCTGATCAATTCAACACTATTGCACAATTAGCTATTAAGTACTTGTATCAATGTAAATAATGAATTATGGTTTAAATATAATGTGTTGGAATGCTAGAAGCATTCAATGAAAAATTTTTGAACTTTTTCTTTTTTTAAGCAAGCATAATATAGATGTTGGCTTAATTAGCGAAACATGGCTAACTGATAATGGCCCTCCAGGTTGGGGGTTGTGCCGTCGGGATAACTTTCCTACCACGTACAAAATCTATGGTTCCGAAACAACCAAAAGCCTCGGATAAGGATGACTCAACTAATGACGACCCCAGCAAACGAAATAAGGACAACGACCTTCGGATCTGTACGTGTAACGTTCTGTCCCTTTACAGACCACGTGGAGCCGAACAACTAGCAGAGACCCTAGACTGCTATAAAGCAGATATTACCGTCATCCAGGAAGTGCGATGGAATGGGCCGGGCAAAAAGAGGATGAACAATTGTGACATCTACTACGGCGATTGCTACAGAGGCAACAGGCAACGCTTATTCGGATGCGGATTTGTCATACGCGACAGACTTAGGCAAAAAGGCTTAAGCTTCCGACACGTAAGCGAGCGTGATCTTAATTGTAGGCACCGGAGGTGGGGTTGCCTTAGAGCTAATGCCTGGGGCAACGTACTTTCAGACTTAAGTTCTAGACACCCATTTAGCATTCTGTATCCTCCTGATCCTACTTTCATTCCTTCAAACATCCGATCTAACCCACCAATTTTGAATATCTTTATAACCAATGAGCCTGACCTCTTCAGCCAGCCCTTGGTGTTGAATGATTTGAGCTCGGACCATCTACCGGTTAAGTGCTCTACTAATTTAGCACTACAGGAATATAGAAACATCAGATATGACTATAGATATGCAAATTGGTATAGGTTTAAGAACAATCTAGGGTCGAAATTGAGAGTAAATAGCGAAGATTTTCCAGATGATACATCGGTGACCCAAATCGAAGATGGCATTCACTTTTTTACTTCTGGCGCCTTAGAAAGTGTGGATCTATTAATCCCGAAAGTTCCTACTAATCACATGCTGACAATAATACCGCCCTCAAATATTCTGCGGTTGATCAAGTTGAGGAATAGTTACAGACCTGTGTGGATTAGGACCGGATTTATTATTATCTATCCGTGACGGTATCTTGATCTCCACCAACAAGATCGAACGTCTCCGGAAGAAGAAGTCCACCGGAAGTGCAAGCGCGTGAAAAACGGGACTCAGCGAAATCAAAAAGCGCTGAGGAGGAAAACGACGTACTCCGTACCAAGCTTACCGAAATGGAGCTACTCTATCGTGAGCTTAAGAAAGAAGTAGATTTACTCAGGCAGGAAAATAATGCCTTACAAAACTCGTATCTACAAAAAGAAAATACAGTTAGCCTACATCGCTCACCTAGTCGCGAATACCAGACGGACGAAGAAGAGCTAACACGTGAAACGAATTGAATCGAAAAGAAACGACCTAGCAAAAAACGCAAAGCTGGTTCCTCACCGGAAGTCGAGCCAGAAAAAGATGATAAGCGCATGGAGTTGCAGGAAAAGCAACAACAAAAAAATTTACGTCCTCCGCCACCGATAAACGTTGTTGGAATTACGGACTACAACAAGTTGCATTGCCTCCTTAGAGGAACTCTGTCATCGAAGTTTAAGTTGACATCTCTGCGAAACAATACGTGGAAAATCAATGTCGATGGTGCCGACGGTTACCGATCAGTATCTAAAAAATTGAATGCCGAAAAGATTCAGTGGTATACTTATGAAAATAAGTTAGAAAGACCACTGCGTGTTGTCGCAAGGGGACTCCACCCCTCGTGCACCAAAGAAGATGTTATAAACGACCTTCAAGACAAAGGCTTTAAAATTCTTGATGCCGTCAATATTATCAAGAAGGAGAAGCAACAGTCGGAGGGAGATCAGGAAAAATTGGTAATGCGCGGACTTCCACTATTCATGCTAAGTTTCGATAAAGACGAAAATAAAGATGTTATTTATGGCATTAAGACTATTTTAAACATCGTGGTCAAAATCGAACCTATGCGTAAGAGCTCCAGATCGATCCCGCAGTGTAAGCGCTGTCAAGGTTTCAATCACACGCAGACTTACTGCCAGAAAGAACCGCGATGGGTCAAATGCGCAGGTGAACATCTCTCATATGAGTGTCACCTAAATAAGCAAACCCCAGCCACTTGCATAAATTGCAAACGAAAACACCTTGCGAACTATCGAGGTTGCGAAGTGGCGAAAGAGCTCCAAAAAAGGCGCGATACGCTTAAAAATTCTATGGGCACGAATCCAAAACCAATTAAGAATAGACCCAAAATAGCTGCGAAAAAAGCAGCGAAAGATAAAAAATCCGTCAATATTCTCTTATGATCGGGTAATGAAGAAAAACCCAAACGTAGTAGAGAAAAGGTGACAGGAGCTAAGTCCTCGAATATTGGCGTGCAGTCTTATGCTCAAGCGGCGATGACAGCTAATGGCAAGTACAAGACCGACAGCTCACGGAAGATCAAAGCAGGAAATCATCCAAACTTTAACGTAAAGACTCCTGCTCATGCTGCGACATTGGAAAACGGTGATAGAGGTAGCTCACAAGATAATGTATTCCATGTTTTTTCCCTAATTCTTGCGAAACTTGAAGAGCAATCCAAAACAAACAAACTTATTTTCGAGAGACTAGTTGCATTAGAAAACAACATTCATAACACGCGCACTTCAACCAGAATATGAAAGAAACGCTTCAAATTCTTACTTGGAACGCCAACGGGCTTATACGAAGACTCGACGAGTTAGAAATTTTTATAGGAGAAAAAGACATTGATATAGCTTTGGTCTGTGAAACTCATCTGACAAAGCAATCGAATGTTAATATAAGGGGATATAGCGTGTATCACGCCTTCCACCCATCGGAAAGAGCCAGAGGCGGATCATCCTTGCTTATAAAAGAATGTATCGAACACTCAGCGAAAGTAAAGATTGAATTAGAAGCAATGCAAGTAAGCACGGTACGCGTTGGAAAAAAAAATAAAAAATCTATCGGTGACCAAAATGTTAAGTACAATTTTGAAAGACAAACTCTTTGCCTTTAGAAATACGAGTAAACTGTGGAATGTTAAGCTTCAAAGACTAGAAAAGGGCAGTAAGCCTTTCTGGAATATGATTAAGGTCGTTAAGAAGAAGCATTTGGTTATTCCCGCACTAAAAATAGGCGAATCAATTACGGTTTGTAGTCATGAAAAAGCTATCGCCTTGGCTAATGAATTTGTTGTAAATCACTCAATAGCAACAAGCATTTCTGCTACTACTAGCACAGAATTAGCTATAAAGCATTCAATGGGTTTAATAAACTTACTTCCCGCAAATCAAGACAACATAACTGTCTCAGTAAGTGAGATACAAAACATTATAGCCTCACTGAAACCGTTTAAGCTACTGGCTTTGACTAAGTTAAAACCTATATTTGAAGCATCTACCTAGAATAGGCCTAAGGGTCTTGCAAGAACTATTTAACAGTGTTGTTTCAAACTCTCCTACTTTACAAAAGAATGGAGAGAAGCAAAAATTGTTCCCATATTAAAGCCAGGAAAGATCGGCAGTATGCCTTGTAGCTATAGGCCTATAAGTCTACTTAGGTCGCTAAGTAAATGCTTTGAGAAGATTATCAAAGAAAAACTGCTGCTACATTGTGAAATAAACAATATTTTACCGCAGGAACAATTTGGATTCAGAGCACAGCATAATACAGTAAATCAAATTCACTGCATTACGAAGCATGTTCAAAGCATCTTCCACTTAGGAAATAGTACAGGTATTGTTTTTTTAGATATAGACAAAGCATTGGACGCTGTGTGGCACGAGGGATTATTGCACAAATTATTTATCTTAAATTTCGCACCATGTTTGATCAAGATCATAAAATCATTTATATCTGAAAGATCCTCCAAGGTATCCATAAATAGCTGGTTATCTAACAGGTTCCATGTCAACGCTGGTGTGCCACAATGTTCTGTTTTAGGTCCTATCCTTTACATTATTTACACTTTAGATTTTTCACGTCTGAACAACTGCCACTACGCTATATTTGCGGATGATACATGCCTGTTTTCTGCCGATGCAATTGGTTCCCTCATCGAAACCAACCTCAAATCTGCATTAACTACAAAAGTATGTTTGCAATTGGAAAATTAAAATCAATGCTACGAAGACCCAGGCAATCTTTTTCGCTAGAAAAAGGAAAGCTTACTTCTAACCAAGCAGTAATCTTGTGGTTGGTGGTGTTCAGACTGAGTGGAAATGTAAGGCCAAATACCTTGGGGTTCATCTAGACAAAACTTTGGCTTTTGGTTTCCACATGAACGAAATCTCAAACAAAATGAACATGACAACCAAAACGCTATATCCGTTCGTAAATCGCAAATCAAATTTAAGTAACGAAAATAAATTAATCATATACAAAACAATTCTTCAAGCGATTATGTTCTATGGATCACCTGTTTGCGGAAAGTGTGCAATAAGCCTTATTCGTCGACTACAAATAGCTCAAAACTAACTTCTAAAAATGATACTTAACCTTCCTTGGCACTTTTCTATAGAGGAGCTTCAATTGCTAGCCAAGATCGAAAAAGTATCTTGTAGGATTACGAAATTATTCGATCGGTATAATACGTCATTAACTGTGTCTGACAATACACTGATTTCAGATCTAACTGTCTAAATAGTTTTTCACTAATTTATTTATTATGTTATTGTTATTTACTATCTGTTATCTTTATTATGTATTATATTTATATATTTTACTATTTATCATTTATTATTTATTATTTATTATTTACTATTTATTATTTATTATTTATTATTTATTATTTATTATTTATTATATAATATTTGTTATTTATTTTTTGCTGTTTACTATTATTCTTTATTGGGTATGTATTACCTATGTGTAATGTCTTATTTATTATTGTATACATATACACTATATCTAAATATTTTTCTAATCAATTTATTTATAGAATTTAAATAAATTGTATATTGCTTCCACCGCCCCCCATCTTCTTCTCTCAATTGATTTACATGAAGGTTTTAGTTGTAGCTTTCCTTCTAATTACTGTTTTTTCTCTTTTTATATCTGTGATATTGTTAATAGCTTAGTAAAAAATTTCAGCTGTAAGGTAGATATACCATATCTTTGTAAATTGTGCAACAGTTTTATAACAAACAATGTAATTTACTGCTACAATAAAGAAAACAAAAAAAAAAATAAAATATAGATCACATTTTACTTTGATAACTTATTATACTTCATACTTATTTCTATAGATAAGTCTCACATTGTTTTATATGACTAGATACTATATACTATGTATGTTTGTCTTTTTGGCTTTCCATTTTTTAATTATTTTTCAGCATTTCTAATTGAAGAGTTTTGATTTGTAGCTCAATTTGTTGTAGCGCCATGGATCCTTTAAGCTTTGCTTCCTTTATAGTAAGTGTTCTTCCCTGAATATCGAGCAATCTTGTCAGCTTAACTTCAATATTTTTATTAAATTGTGTCCCCATCCTGACATTTTCTTGAAAGAGTGCCAGTTTGGAATTTATACTTTTTCTCCCCTTTTCGACCATCTTTGAGGAACTCGCTTCGTTTTCTTTATTTTCCTCCTTCTCACTATCAGTGGAATCACTTTCCAGAAGTGAACTAAGTTATCCTTCCACCAAATCAGCAGAAGCAATATTTGTGTGCGGTATTGAACTGCTGTCTTCCGACTCAGTCAATTTCTGGAAACTTCCAAACGTATTAACGTTTGGAAGCCCTTCAACTTGTGCTTCCAATCCAGTTGCTTCTATTATTAGCAGCTCCTCTCCTGAAAGTGGCTTTTCCTGATACGGAACACCCCCAGTTTCGTTTTTTGCAGCTTTGTTGAGTGACAATTTCTTCTTCGTCTGAAATTTTTGGTCTGGGAAAACCTAAAAGAGACATATGAAACTTCTATAACAAAATATACTTTTTCGCGTCCTTAATTGGTAGTCCAACAGTGTTTAGCTTTTTTGCCAAACAGCCCCACATCTTTATGGAAGTTTCTTTTCCTTGGCAGGTATTTGGAAGCAAATTGTTTGCCAAACGTTTATTTATTTATTTATTTTTGTGTAGTTATGCTCATAATATTGTGTCCTTATAGTTTTAACTTTATTTATAATGATCTAACTTACATTCTTTTGATTATTTACTGCGTAAAACTTATTTCTTCTCTGACACAAATTACGATTGGTGGAGATCAATCCAAAGACACTTTGATTGAACGAGCATGTTCACGCACTCACGGAAGTAGTGATGCCAAATTACGTTTACGTGCATACGTTCAGGGAAGTCGCGATCCCAAATATACACATTCCGTTCACAAATTACTCGTTTGCGGAAGACGCGATTCGACCCCAGACTTCGTGGTTGTCTGTCGAATGCCTTTTTAAAGTCAACCAATACAATATGCAAATCCTTTAAAGAATTGCGATGTTTTTCCTTTATGATCCTTATACTTCGAATTTCATCTGTGGTTTATTTAACCGCGATAAACCCGCACTGATCATCAGATAGTCGTATTATTTTCCGCAGTCGGCCACCTAATACCCGCTCAACGATCGTCATGGTGTGTGACATCAGCTTAATCGAACGGTAGTTGTAACCCCTCCCTTTGCATACAGGGAGAAGTTAGCTTTCGCTCCATTGATTCGGCATCGGATCACCTCTTATAAATTTGGAGATGAGAATTCTGAGCCATGTGATCCCGTTGTTTCCCATCTTTTTCCAGAATTCCGGGGGCATTTCGTCTGGCCCAACCCCTTTTTTCGTTTTTTGGATTATTTGACCGCCTCACTAACTTCTTCGACTGTAATGTCGAGTATTTCTTCACAGTTAGGGGTAGATCTTGGAAAGTATAGCGGGTGAAATTGTTGCTGTTGCAGCCGGTGTTGATGTGGCTGTGCAATGGTTTGGGACTTGGTTTGTGGCTCCGAATGTTCGTGTGGATATGGCTTCCACCGCAGCATTCAGCCCACTCGCTGTTAGTAAAAGCTCGTCAGCTTGACTCAGCAGCTTCTCTTCAAAAGGACCACCGCCGTTTTTCATTCTAGACCGTTTATTAAACGATAATTTGTTTGCTTTCTTCTTCAACTGGTGACCCTTCTACATTTAGCATTGTCGGTAGTTGCAGCCATAGTCGTGCGATGTTGCTTTTCCTTGTCGACAATTCGGCAAAATATTCTTTGTCGAATCGGAGTGTTTGGCCATAAAATTGGACACATTTTTTTCTGCAAAAAAATAATTTTGTTCAGATTAAACCTTATTTAAAAAATCCGACATTATATTGGTAAATTCCTTAAAAAAAAAATTAAAACCAATATATTGTAGCAAAAATCGTCGATTAAGCCGAGAACTTCTAATGTTTGGACGGAAGCAGGTGGAGAAAAACGCAATTACTCTGGTACCCGAGAGGGTGAACTTTTTATTTTTTTAACTGAGTGATTGTACAAGATAACACAATCTAGTACAATTATTTATTTTTCTTTAAGAACTGCGCGTCTCTGTTGATCGCTGTCACTGCTGCCAACAAAGAACTCAAATCTTGGTTTCTGCCTACCTTCTTTTATACTTGGCTCCGGCTTTCCAGGCAATTTTCCAAATTTCCACTTCGCCGTTGGAACTCTGCTGTCAAAATGTCTGGCAGTTTCTAGTTCCTTCGCGTTGACAGGTTCTCGATTTTTCGCGATGTTTTCTCTTTTCTGTTATATTTGTGTGGTTATTTTTATTCGGCAGTGGAGTTTATTCCACCCGCGCAACAATATACTCACATCTCTGTTGTTCCGATCGGCGATTCGACAGCAAGATAGTTTTCGACTGAAATGACGCACTATAACGTGTACTGTCATCTGAAATTTCAATAGTGAATGCTTGTTTACAAGAGCGGTAATGCCAAATCCTCACATTTCGTTGACGAGTTACTCGTCAGGATGCACTGGAGAGCAAGGAGACGGCAGTATGCGCCTTTTTGAACATCGCATGAGGCTTCGACAGCATCTGCCATGAAGCAATTAGGGGGATATCGAAATGAAAGAATAAATCAAGTAATTCGATATTTGAGATACTGAGAACAAGGACTGCGGTGGTAAGGGTGGGGCAATATATCATTACAATAAGCACTACAAGAAGCGGTCCGGAAGGAGTGGTACTACGCTGCCTGAGCTACTGCAAAAAGTAACAGATGCTGCCATAAACTGACAAGAATACGCCACAACATAGTCATTATTGCGGGCGCTGTGGCGCAGTGGTTAGTGTATCGGACCACGGTGCGTATGTTTAGTGTTCGAATCTCAGGAAACACCAAAAAGTTATTTCACGGCCTCACCTTTCGTGAACATTTGACAAACATCCGAGAGTATTGTTGTCACGAAAAAAGCTTCTCAAAAACAAAATAAAAATTGCCCTTCGGATACGGTACAAAACCATAGTTTTTTTTATAATTTTCCCGCACTCAAGGAGTTATGAATACTCTTAACATGTTTATACACAGTGTGGGCTTTGGAAAGGATAGGTAGAAAGAGAGAGAAAGATTTGGTGCATTGGTTTTGAAGCTCAGTTTTTTATGCTCCAGAAAAACGCCGGGGGTGGCATCTAGATAACTCGGAGATTTTTGCTATTTATTGTTTTTGCATCTGATTCACAGTATTTATTTTCCGATAACCGATGTCATAGGCAAATCATCATCAACAGAGCGAAAAAAATTTCCAGCCATATGACCAAGCTACTGCCTTTGTTAGTGTTATGCCTTTGCAGTAGTGTTCACACAAGCTCTCGCAATTGATCGGACTGACTTTATATATTTCATGAGAAATAAATAAATGCTTGCTGACATCAGGATTTGAACCATGAACCATTAGCGTGGCAATTGACGACTTTACCACTACACCATTGCCACGTCCCTTCCATTCGTGCGAAAAATATAACGTACACAACACGAGTAGTTGCGAGAAGCTAGGCCTAGGCTCTTCATAGGCTGTTGCGCCAAATATGTGTATTTCTTTAAATTTTCCTTTTGGAATAATGAGCATACGCACATATTTGGTGCAAACAATCCATGAAGGGCCTACCGCTTGGAAATTATTCAAAGGTATTTAAGAATCAGACAGAAGTGGTATCAAACGGTAGGGCTTAGAGTGAATCCAACCAAAACCACTGTTGTACCCTACACCAAGAATTGGCAGGTAGAACCAACCTACAAAAACAGGTCAAGTATTTAAGCATGGCACTAGATAGTAAACTTTTCTGGAAGTAACATTTAGAAGCTGTGGTAATCAAGGCCACCAGAGCAACATACTTATGGTGTTCAGGAAAACCTCATGTAAGACAGCCTGTTTCATTGAGGTGCATGTACACGATGATAGTCAGGATAAGGCCAGATAAGGCTAAATACAACGAGGACACTCGTAGGAAAGTGCAAAGACTGGCCTGCATCTGTATAACAGGAGCCATGAGAACCTTTCCCAGCGCATCGCAAGAGATAATCGTAGGCTTACCTCCGCTACACATAGTGCTAGAAAATATCGCAAAGGAGACTGTACTTAAAATAATCAAAGAGGGGGTCGCGAAAGGTAGATGCATCGTAAATAAAGCGAGAAACTCTATCCAAATCGGTGCCACTATTGGACAGCTCCAGAGACGATATGGTCAAAAAATACTACTTCGGAAGAAAATTCGACTAAAGGCTGAGCAAAAAAAGGGATTGGAGCAGTGAGTCCGATAAATACCAATTCGAACAACATACTATGAAAACGTGCACGGATGGATCGAAAACATCTGCAGGCACTGCGGCAAACATGTACGGGGCCTGAACCAGATATCGTGAATTCTCTGAATCTCTGGGAATTTTCCCCATTAAATTCTAAGCAGAGCTTAACACGATCGAAAGATGTACCAAACTCACCCTCGACAGGAAATATAGCGGGCGGGACATCGCAGTACTGTCAGATAGTCGCAATCAAGTTACTAAATTGACACGAAATCAGATCCAGACTGGTATGGGATTACCTCACAAAGCTCAGCAGACTAGACAGGTTAATATAATGTAACTCTCTACTGGGTAATAGGACGTAAAATAGTAAAAGGGAATAAAACAACTGATGCACTGACAAGGGGATAAATGAAAAATACGTGAAGAACTGAGAAAATAAGAAGAAAGCAAAATAGTCAAGCGTTGGGATGAAAGGACTTCTGGGGAATTACAACTAGAAAAGAAACAGAACCTGCCTAAGACTTAGTAAGCATCGGCTTTGCATCTTAACAGTCATGCCTACGGATTACTGCAGACTCAAGGAGCGCCTTAGGAAACTAAAAATATACGGGAATAAATACTGCAGATTCTGTGGGACTTCACCATACTTTCTTATAAAATGCGAAGCCCTAGTGCACAAAAAAGACACCACCTAGGGGCCAGGGTTCGACAAAACCTATTTTCCGGAGGGCTTAAAAAACTGGAATATCGTTGGGCTAAGTGTGTCGATGTAAAAAGAAACTACCATATGTCGAAAAATAAAATAAAATGGTTTAAAAAAAATGCTTTTTCTTGCCTAACGCAGGTACTTATCAATCACCCTACGTATATTGAAAAAGTTGTTGAAACGTTTTTAGATTATTAATTTGACAGTTTCACTCTTTTTAATCCCCGAAAACAAAATAGGTCTGTGGTTAAATTGCCATGGTTTAATTACAGACTCGCTAATTTAAAAAAAAATTTTAAAGCGAATTGGATTTCCTTAATCAAGTTTTTATATAAACAATAAGTAATGAACATTTATTCGGAAGTATGTACTAATCCTACAGCTTTTTGGACTTTCGTCGACAGTGCAAGAAAGATATCTGGTCCTTATGATACTCGTAATATGCATACTAGAGGTCAAACTTCTACTGATTTAGCTGGTGCATGCAATTTGTTTGCGGAATATTATGAATCAGTGCAGGTAAACTCGGTTTAACCAAATATTAAGTTTAAACTAGCGTTGAAGGTGAATTGGTGTTTTTCATTGCTGATTTAAACCCAACCGATAGTTTAAACGGAGTTTTACTTTAACGGCCATGGATCAGGGTTTAAACTGAAGTTTAATTTATATTTTCTCAGAAAGGTGTGTACTTCACTGCACTTACCCAAATTTGTAGTATCGGAATCAATTATAGATGTAAGGCCAGTAACTTGCTCTTTCAACAGTTCGTGGACCAAATTATCCACATCATTAGTTCCGACTGGTTCAGAAATTCCACCACCCGTAGCATATAACTCTCTGTTTTTCTTTTGTCGATTTTTTCTTTGGGTTTTTTTTTTTATGTTCTCATATTTGTTGCTTAGTTAAGCTCGGCAGCTGAATAAGTACATAATTAAATAAATAATTTAATAAATAATTACTTCCTGAAGCGAATATCACTACCATCCGGTACTTTTCACTAAGAAAAGAATTGTTAATCTAGGACCGATCTTACTCAACGGTAATACGAATACATTAGATTGTTTCAACGAAGTCATGGGTATTGTCTTAGATAAGCGAATAAATTAAAACTCTTACAGATAATTAATCACGGAGACTGTCACTAAAGCTCTGTGGGCCAGTTGGTGCCTCTATAGTTGAACTTGGGGTCTCAGCCCAAAAATGATTCACTGGTTATACGTCATGATGGTCAGACCCATTATGTCGTACGTAATCTGGTGGCCGAAAGTACTCCAGCAAACCATAGTTTTAAAGATGGAGCAGTTGCAAAGAATGGCATGTTTTGGAAGCACAGGGGCTATGCGCACCTGCTCTATGTCTGTAGTGGATGCTGTCATAGGGATCTCCGAGAGTCATGCCACACTCAAAGTGCTTTTTTCCCTTTCACTTGCCTCTAAACTGGTTAAATGCTGTTTTAGTGCTTTACAGTCCTTAGTCGAATACAATGTGTTATACTGGGTTATATCCTTCTATACAAGCTATATTGGATAGTCTGACTGGTCACCAAAGCATTAAAGGCAATGAGCCATCTGATAAATTAGCAAGTATAGGCTTAGCTACCAAAATCGTAGGTCCAGAACTTTGCGGTGTCCACTCAGTGGCAACTCAGGCAGTGACCCTAACAGCGACTGATAAATGGGACTGCAAATAGAGAAACAATCCAAAAGGCTAATTAAGCTTTATTCCTACAAGGCAATACTTACACTCGATAACAGTTGTATTAAGAGGCTGGTGGGCTTCCTCATTTTCCATTACTGATAAGATACAAATTTAACTGGATTAATCCGTCTCGCGAGACAAAATACCGCCTCTGTAGGGAGGAGGAGAAAACCTTCGAGCACATTCTTTGTGAATGTCCAGCTCGGGCACTGTGCTGGTTGAAACGCCGCCGTAGATGTTCTCCGATTGCTCTGAAAATTGTTTCTGTTATGCCGTATGGCATAAATATTTAATGAAATAAAAATACACGGAGTTTTTTTTTCCTGCTCACTGGCCAACCGTTGAATTCAATTCAAACTTAAGAACTAAACTTAAAATTACTTTCAGAGGTGTCGATGCTATGCGTATGGGCAAAATGGAATGTTAGCATTTTGTGCGTTCACTGTCAATCATTAATTTTCCGTTCATTAACTTTACGGATATATGATAGTTTCCCGTTCATTGACTTAACGGATATATCATATTTTGCATGCAACTTGAATAGAGTTGATTGACCAATTCTGTATTCGACACATGCATATGCATAACAGTTTCCTTTCATTCTCTAATACCTACACTATTAATTCAATTTAATACGCATTGGAACCCATTTTTTCTCAATCTTAGGCATAAATGTCATAATTTTTAATGTGATTTTGCCGAATTTTCACAACTTTAATTTTGAATTAAGAACACATTTTATGTCCTTATGTCTTACGCGCATAATATGTATATATATATATAATATATATTTGGCGCAACAGTTCTTTAAGTACCAGGGCTTAGCTTCTCGCAACCACTCATGTTGTGTGCGTTATATTTTTCACAGGAATGGAAGGGACCTACTAGTGCCGTATCCAAAGGGCAATTTGTTTTGAAAAACTTTTTCGAGACAACAATACTCTCGGATGTTTGTCAGACGCTCGCGAGGGGTGTGACCGTGAAAAAACTTTTTTTTGTGTTTTCTGGGATTCGAACTTGGAACCTCACGCGTAGTCAGTGTTCCCAGATTTTCTAAATGAATTTCCCCTTTTTTTGTCGCATTTTGCCTTTTTTCCCATTTTTTACAATCCATTTTCCCCGCAATATTCCTCTTTTTTAAACAAAGAAAAAAACTCGTATTACTAATAAGGGACACAAATTTGTCGTTTTGAAAAAAAGCCGTGCTTTAAGAAAAACGTTTAATTCAAAGAAAAAACAAAAACCGTAATCGAAAATTTCTTTCAAAACTTAAAATATTATACGAAACTATTTCGAAACTTATAACAAAACAAAATATAAGTTAAGGCTTAATAAAACAAATCAACAAAATGTCAATAAGACCACAGGTATTCATTAAACGCTTTAAAAAAAATACAATATATGTACGTACATACATATGTACATATTCAACCTTATCGAAGTATTCGTTCGAAATAAATTCCGAATCGTTAAAAACATCCGTTCGGAACGCGTATCACCTTCCTAGTATCCGTCTTCAAACAGAAATGTCTATTAAAGCATGGACTTGACATAAAACACGTATTATAATTAGGTAGATGAAATTCAAAGTTCATAATTCGAAAAACATTTATTTCACCCTTTATATCGAACAACTTTTCCGCAATTCCGATCCGATCTGATACCTCGATGAGACTTATATTTTTTTTATAGGTACATCTTGGAATTGTAAAGCTCAAGGCATCCCTTCTTAACTTCAAATTCAACGCAATTAGATTTTTTTTTAGCAAAGTCCTTGAATATATTATAGAATTCGCCACAATGTAGGGTTCTCAAGTTTGTTTCTTTTTAATTTTATTTAAACTAGTATCGCGTCTGGTCGAAGTTCGACCGAGGGGAAGAAAACAGACGGCGAGAGAACCAAAGCTATGTATTTGTTTATAAAACTTTTGTTTTTGTAATATTCTCCCGTGCAGGGAAAACAAAAATACCTAAGATCATACAGCCATAAACCTGATTGAAATACTTTCATTTAAGTGGTTAAAGCGGTTGTATGTCTTAACGGTAACATATGCACATGACTGTTATTTTTTGCACATCTATGGCACAGTACCTTTCGAATTATATAAGTTTCATCCCCTTAATCATAATAAATAAATAAAAAAGCGTAAGATAAATTTCGTGTTCACGTATTAATATACATATAAGATTAACAACAGAGAAAGTACACTCAGCTCCTGCTCCACTGTGCGGAAAATAAATTCTACAAGTTTTGATAAGACATCCTACTTGCAAATTTACAGAACTAATGTTAGGTATGCTAAAATTTCTAAGAGATCTGTATTCAAGATCAAGTTCATTTAATTCACAGCCAGGAAACATATTTAAAAAACGTTTGTACATATAGAGGTGCAAGATGAGAAAAAGTTTTATTTTTGAGCACGGCCGTACTTATAATTTGAAGCCATGAACACAAAAAAAGAGTTATAATGTCAAATGAGCTATTGGATAGGTTCAGTGCGTACTTTCGCACGCTGTTGGGTAAAGCAAATCCTTCGTTGACATCGAAGATTTATGCATGTTGGTGACATAATATTATATGATTTTGTGATTTCAAAAATAATATTTCAAATACACGTTTTCCCCTTTTTTTGAGACAGTTTCCCCTTTTCCCCGCAATCTGGGAACACTACGCGTAGTAATCCGACACACTAACCACTTACGCCACGGCGCCCACTACGCACATATAAATGTCCTTGAATATTTTTTTGTTTTGTAATATGTTTTTGCTGGATCAATATTTTACTAAAACTATGCTATTCATGTTTTTCCATATTCATTGGACGGGCAAAAAAAAAGCTTTGCGAATCTTTGGTCTGAAAGTATTTTTATATTATAATGTACCTATACGAAGAAGTTACAGTGCCATTTTCAGCTGCCTATACTTGCCTATTTAGTCTTTACGTTGCGCTAAGGATCTTCATAGATACTTATAGCCCGAGTGCTACTAGCATGCACGATTCGCAAACCTGAGTAATCGATTCCAGGAATACGCCTACGTACTAAATACACACCCTACACACTTCAACCACACTCCCCGCGGTACTGCCGTTAGGTATTTCTTCGCGGGGCTGGTTAGCAATTATGCTCTAGTCTCCGAGGCCGCCTCTTGGGCTCTTCTTAGGGCTTCTGCTCTTCGCAGCGCATTCTGCACACATACTATGAATGAGCAGATCTCCATCCATTCGCCCTCTGATCGTGTCATGTGACTAACAAGATTTTCTGGACTTGGCAGGTTTGCTCTGTCTTCTGCAAAGCGTCTGCAGTAGAACACTGCATGCTCCGCGTCCTCCTCTTCGTTTGGACATATTGGACACAGGGGCGAACTATCGTGTCCAAATCTATTTCCGGTAGCCACCGTGTCCGGACAGGAACTGTGTGAGGTGGTAGTTACAGTTCCCCCTCGCTCTCTCTGTCCATGATTTTATGGTGGGATTGAGCTTGTGGGTCCACTTGCCTTTGGTAGAGCTGTCCCACCTGGTTTGCCACAGCGTTGCTGATGCTGCCCTTTCCTCCTCCTTAATTTTTTTTGCCTCTTGCCGGTTCGAGGGACGTCTAAGGTATACCCTCTGCATCTCTTTAGCGAGGATGTCGATTGGGACCATCCCAACTAAAACGCAGGCTGCATCATCGGAGATAGTTCGGAAGCCGCTGATCACTCTGATTGCGCAGAGCCTGTGAGCTGATGATAGCTTCTTCCTGCACTCATTTGTCAGTGCACCTGCCCATATCGGGGCAGGGTATAGAAGTACCGAGCTGACCACTCTGGACAGCAGAACCGTTAGCTTGCCGCTTTATCTTTGTGGTTTTCATCATATCATCATACACGATGGTAGTAGGTCACAGATACTACTACTACCTACTTATTTATCTATTTTTTCCTAAGTTGTAAATATACTGTTGTAAATATTCATAAAATTTTGTAAGTGAAAAGTCTAATCCTTTATAATCATGCATCTTAATTTTTGTGCGAGATCAGGAAAAATTGGTAAAGCGTGGACTTCCACTATTTATGATTAGTTTTGATAGAGACGAAAATAAGGATATTATATATGATATCAAGTATATTCTAAATACCGTGGTCAAAGTCGAACCTATGCGTAAGAGCTCCAGATCGATCCCGCAGTGTAAGCGCTGTCAAGGCTTCAATCACACGCAGACTTACTGCCAGAAAGAGCCGCGATGGGTCAAATGCGCAGGTAAACATCTCTCGGAAGAGTGTCACCTAAACAAGCAAACCCCAGCCACTTGTATAAACTGCAAAGGAAAACATCCTGCGAACTATCGAGGTTGCGAAGTGGCGAAAGAGCTCCAAAAAAGGCGCAATACGCTTAAAAATTCCATGTGGACAAATCCGAAACCAATTAAGAACAGACCCAAAATAGCTACGAAAAAACCAGCGAAAGAAAGGAAATCCGTCAATATTGGCTAAAAATCGGGTAATGAAGAAAAACCCAAACGTAGTAGAGAAAAGGTGACAGAAGCAAAATCTTCGTATATTGGAGTGCAATCTTATGCTCAAGCGGCGTTGATAGCTAATGGCAAGTATATGACCGACAATTCACGGGATATCAAAGCAAGAAATCATCCAAAATTTAACGCAAAGACCCCTGATCAAGTTGCGATATTGGAAAACGGTGATAGAGGTAGCTCACAAGATCATGTATCTCATGTTTTCTCTCTAATTCTTGCGAAACTTAAAGACCAATGCAAAACGAATAAACTTATTTTCGAGAGACTAGTTGCACTAGAAAACAACATTCATAACACGCGCACTTCAACCAGAATATGAAAGAAACGCTTAAAATTCTTACTTGGAACGCCAACGGGCTCATACGAAGACTCGACGAGTTAGAAATATTTATACGAGAAAAAGATATTAACATATGTTTGGTCTGTGAAACTCATCTGACAAAACAATCGAATGTTAAGATAAGGGGATATAGCGTGTATCACGCCTTCCATCCATCGGAAAGAGCCAGAGGCGGATCATCCTTGTTTATAAAAGAATCCATCGAACACTCAGCAGAAATAAAGATTGAATTAGAAGCAATGCAAGTAAGCACGGGGGTTAGAAATAGACATTTTGCCTTCAACATTTCGTCTATATATTGTCCACTGCAATGTTAACTTGAAGAAAGTGATTTCACAAACGTCTTCAACTTCCTTAAACCAAATTTTATTATTGGTGGCGACTTCAACGCGAAACACCCCTTCTGGGGCTCAAGGTACACCTCTCAGAGAGGTAGAAAGCTTTATAATGCGGGTATGCAAATCAGTTGTGATTTTTACTCGACGGGTAAACCAACATATTGCCCGACTGATAGAAATAAGATACCAGATCTGATTAATTTCTTTGTTGTTAAAGCAATATCTGGCAACTGTATAAAAGTTGAAGAAAGCTTTGATCTCTCCTCTGATCATTCTCTAATCATTATGACTATAAGCGAAGCTCTAATTAAAAAAGTAGGACCGGCCACATTAACCGGCGCGAAAACTAATTGGGATGGCTTTAAAAAAGATATTGAAGCAAATATTGAACTGAGCGTATCACTTAAAACGCCCTATGAACTTGAGGTTGAAGTAGATCGCTTTATCGAAATCTTACAGGATGCCGCGTGGAAGAATTATCCCAAACCAAAGAGAACCCCGGCCAGTTACATTCAAACTTATCCGCAGGAAATAAAAGGGATGATTAAGGAGAAGAGAAAAGCACACAAAAGATGGCAACAAACTCGGGCTCTGCAACATAAAGCACATCTTAACCGTTTGTGCAACTCACTAAAAAGATCTATTAAAGACCTTAAGAATAATGAAACACAAACTTACCTAGAAAGCTTAACGGCAGAAAAAGATTCTAACTATTCGCTTTGAAATGCTATAAAAGGTATTAAAAAACCTCAATTTCAAGCCGCGCCAATAAGGAAAAATCAATACGAATGGGTCAGGCATGATAAAGAGAAAGCGCAAGTTTTTGCAGCCCACCTGGAAGAAACTTTCAAACCGTTTGATGGATGAGCTCTTATTGAAAATATAAATACGCCGTATATAGACAATAGCGTAATAAGAAATGCAACACTTACCGAACTTAAGGAAGAAATAAAGACACTTAAACCTAAGAAAGTTCCTGGATATGACCTAATTACGGGAGAGGTTCTTAAATCACTACCAAAAAAAGCTCTAATTAAGCTTCTGTTCATTATAAACGCAGCGATTAGACTAGAATATGTTCCCAGTCAATGGAAAGTCGCCGAATTTATAATGGTCCTTAAACCCGGAAAACCGCCGAATGAAAAAACATCCTATAGATCGATTTCGCTTCTTCCAATTATATCCAAAGTGTTCGAGAGAATATTAATTAAGCCAATACAGCCGGTAATAGAAGAAGGGCATCTCATCCCGGATCATCAATTCGGCTTCAGAAGTAAGCATTCTACAGTTGAACAAGTACATCGAATAACACATGTAATCGGAAAATCACTTGAAGACTAAAAGATTTGTTCAAGCATATTCCTTGACGTTTCTTAAGCCTTTGACAAGGTCTGGCACGAAGGCTTAAAATTTAAATTACAACAAGTTTTGCCAAAGCACCTATATAATATTTTGAAGAACTACCTTACGAATAGACTATTCCGCGTCAAATGTGGAAACGAATATTCTGATTTTAAGGAAATAATGGCTGGGGTGCCGCAAGGAAGCGTTCTTGGTCCAGTCTTATATCTATTATACACTCGTGATATACCGCAAGTAGAAGACACTGAGCTAGCTACATTTGCCGACGACACTGCTATTCTGACAGTATTTAAAACGGTCGAAGATACTACAGAAAAACTGCAAGAAGCTTTGGATAGAGTAAATGAATGGACTTAGATTTGGCAAATCGCACTCAACGAGACAAATCTGTTCAAGTAAATTTTACATATAAGAAAATAAATAATTTGCCGATCTTTTCAAACTCGGTTCAAATACCGTTTGCAAACGAGGCTAAGTATCTTAGAATGACACTTAGCACAAAGCTGAAATGGAAAACGCATGTAAAGAAAAAACGCAAGGAACTAGATAATAAATTGTATTGGTTACTTGGAAAATATTCCAAGCTTAATATAGAGGACAAACTGCTTTTATATAAGCAAGTGCTAAAGCCTGTTTGGACATATGGTATACAACTTTGGGGTTGTACCAAAATAAGTAATATTAAAATTTTACAAACTTTTGAAAACAAAGTACTAAGAGGTATTGTAAATGCGCCATGGTATATCAGAAACAGCGATATCCACAGAGATCTTGGCATTAAAACAATCGAAGACGAAATCAAAAACTACGCGAGAAAGCATAACAGTCGACTAGAAAGTCACGTTAATATTACAGTCCTCCAAGTTTTGGATGAAAGAAATTTAGTATGCCGTCTACAAAGAATCAAACCTTTAGACTTAGCGCGTTAAGTAACCGCGTCTAAACTGCAGAGCTAGCAGGAACTTCTAATGGGAAGGTCCTGCAAAACGTCCTTATTTCGTGAAATGAAAACTACTTGATAAGTCGAATACTTAGTTGTAGTAAAAATAAAAATAAAAAACAAGTCTTTTTTGAAGGGAGGTTTTTTAGTGGGTAAGAATCCCACACTACTATGAGCACGCGCTGTCGATCCTCATCCTGTCTTGTTGAAGATTTTCACCTACCCTCGAAAAAAAAAAAACTGCATCTTAATCTATTCTTTTACTCCGAGTCAAAGAAACCAACCCGAGTTCGATACGACTACTGGTTATCAGAATACGGAATTGTTTCCGCTTTTTGGCCATTCGGCGTCATATCTTCAAGAGAGAGTTGCTCACACTAATGGAGTGTACCATTGTACCATTGGCATGATAGATTTGTAGGTCGCAGTGTCGGCCATTAGGTAGGGCCTAGGTTAAAAAAAACAAAAAGTGGATGTCGGAGCCGTAATTCTGTAGATGGACACAGACATAACAGCAGGTTGACGAACTGTGATTACAGGACGTGGCGACAGGTTTACTCGATTACATACGATGTCTTAAGCTTTGACTGGAGTGTACTTTAAGGGGCTGTGTCCGACAAAATCGGAGCCAAAGATGTAGTAATTGATTTTAGCGTGAGACATGAAGTATACTTTGGGTCCTTGATGAACTTTGATGAAGGAGCGCTGTAACTAAAAAAAATTCCTTCTAGTTCTATAATAATGAAAGTTTGCTTTAGGTTTAGCTAGATTTATTAGCCCAGTTCTTTTCACCTTTTCTAGGCAGATGCAGAGCAGTTGTTTTTTCATTTTCTCATCTTAGTTTTTCATCCCCAGTCATAGGTTAGGTTAGTTTCTCTTTTGGCATGAACTTACTTCTTTATGTGGCACTACAGTCAGGGGTGGACCTGGGCCTCAACCAACAAACCTCTCCAGCCAGCCTGGTTACGACCCAGCTGTCTCCAATTGCGCATGCCAAGTTGGCTGAGGTTCCTCTCCACTTGTTTGCGCCACCTACCTCGAGGTCGTTCTATAGTGCGCCGTCCGGGGTCGATTTTTTGGCATGAAACAAAACAATTTTCTGGCGTAGGTTGTGTACGGCAGGTGAAAAAATGCGGCAGCCCTTCTCTCCCGTACTGAAACTGGCTCAGTGGCCCTACTTTTTTTTTTTCCAAAACCCAAATCGTTCAGGCTCGGTAGTCTATTGTACTACCTGGCAGGAACCTTTCTTTGGTTTAATTGGTGAAAAACTTCGATTTTATTAGTTTTTCTTTTTATACTAGGGTGGCTGATGACTGCTGTTTCACTCCTTGGCTTGAACCTTCACACATCGGTTAACGAGCAAACACGCTACCCACTGCGCCATTGCCATCTCCCGACCCCACCCTTGCTCACAAAATTTGCTAAGATCGCTGATAAAAATATGATCCAGCGGCATGCATGAATCAGTGGAAGTATGTATATATGTTTCGGTGTTATTTTCTATGTTGTGTAATAGTCTTAATCTTACCTACAACCCTGTAAGAGTGCAACGTTAATTTTAGTGGTTTTGTTTATCTGTACATAAAGTAACAAAACCCGTATATTCCTAAATTATAATAATCTGCTTGGTGCGTACACCTACATATGTCTGCCTTACAGTCAGAATTCGATAATGTACAAGTATTTAACATATAGAAAATATGAGAGTGTCATTTTGTGAACCACTACACGTTTACATTTTCGGAGTGAATGACGAATCTCCAAATGATCCTTCTTAAGGTGGATATTGAACATTCGCCGATATTCTTATTATTGAAATAGGGCTGCAAAGAGTTGAAAAATAAACTATACTTGTAGTCTTTACGAATTCCAAAGGTAATTTAATCTTCCACATAAAATCGAATGATTTACATACCTACATTCCGCTGGATTACAAATAGCGTGTTTACAATTCCTCAAACCCATATGCACTTCGCTACCTTACGGGAGCGCAATAAATTTCAATGTTAGACCGTGAAGATTTTCTTAATCCTTTATAACCACCCATAACACACAGCCCGATGAAGTTACCCTTAGTGTAGACGGCATATTTAAGCTCCGCGACCGACATTTTGCTTTATAACTCATGCACCAAGGATTTTTAGAGCTCCCGTTTGTAAGGATTGTGGTAATGGCGGTGGTGTGGTGCTGGTGTTTAAACTTGAATCCAGCGATGGGCTTGTGCTACGAACTGAAGTCGGTGGTTGAAATTGTCGACATACTGGTATCCATATGAATGCATGATTTCGAGAAGTCTATGTTATATCTTTTGCAATGCTGTAATAGTCGAGGGGATTTTGAATAAATACAATCAGAGGTACATCTAAAAGTAAAATTATATTCAGAAAAAAGAAAATCCATGTAAAAGTTTAAAGTGGACGTTTTGCATATGAGTTTATAACTAGGGTTCGTTTGATTGCAGAGATTTGGAGAGGATTTTAAATTAATCGTGAAAGTAGAAGAGGTATACAGGTGGATGAAAACTTTCGACTACCTTTCTCTAAATCAAAAAATTAATGATGCTATTGGAATAGATCCATGAGCTAGTCCATTCAAATAAGCCGAATGCACAAACTGACAATTCGTAGTTATGATGAAAAATATAAATAATATTATAGTATATGAAATTAATACTAACATCACTAAGGAAAACGGTGATTGCTCCCTCTACCCTGTTTCGTGGTCCAGTTGGTGTTCGGGCAGGTGGAGTCATCGGACCGTACTTCTGCAAAACTGATGACGGTAATGCTGTTACGGTGGACAGTGATTGTCACCGTGACACGTTGACAAACTTATTATGGCTTAAGTTGTATGGCATTGACGTATGTATGTGGTCTCAACAAGATGGTGTCAATTGTCGCACAGCGCATGACCCTTTTGTGAACGAAATTCTCAGGGCGCATTATCTCACGAAATAACGAGGTCAAATGCCCGCCGACATCTTGCGGTTTAACTCCATTGGACTTCTTTTTCTGGGGTTATGTGAAAAATAAGGCCAATGTCAATAAGCCCAGAAAATTTCACCTGAAGGACGAAATCATACACGTTATTAACGAAGTATAGCTCAAATTATGTCAAATGAAAAGTTGTAATGTGCGCATCCTGTGTTACCAGAGCAGTCGTGGGGGCATTCGTCGGTTATTGTATTTCATACATAAATGACATATGTACATATGTAGACTAAAAAGTGCAATAAAATAATAAAGAAACATTTTGACAAATCCTTGTGTGCTCTATTAAAAAAAAAAACAATCTGCGCTCATATTGAATCATGCATTAGATTTTAGTAAGTATTGCTTATCATAACTTAACTTTCATAAATGACACGAACATTTCCTCATTTTCCTTAATTGATTTTTTTTTTTATAAATTTTTGTGTTTGACCATTTTTCTTGATCTCCACCACTTAGAACTGACTTTTCTTAATAGCTGGGGTGAAAGTAAAGGAAAGTATTGAAGGAAAAGTAAAGAATTAAAGATTAATGAAAAGCGAAGAGAGTGAAGTTGTTTTCCGAAAATAGTGAAGGCGGGCAGTTATTCCACTTCCACTTCCACTGAGCGCTGAAAAGCAGGATCAAAAATGTAGATATGTACATATGTGCTGATGACGTTGTATATACATACTTCTGTGTCAAGGTTGACCCTGCGCTAGGGGACTTTCACAGGCTTGTTCACTGTAAGCGCTCTCTCTGATAGCCCTAATAAAAAAAGTCGTTCGTTGTCAGATCTGGCGAACGCGGTAGCCAATTAATTTGCGAAATTTTGGAAAGTCGGCGGTATGAGCAGTGGCTCCATTCTGCTTAAACCACATCTCAAATCTGTTTTCAACAGCAGAACGTAAAAAAAATATATCATAATATAAATATGGCGCAACAGCTCATTAAGTGTGTAGGCCTAGCTTTTCGCAACCATTCGTGTTATGTGCGTTATATTCTTCGTACGAATGGAAGGGACCTACAGTTTTGTGCCGTATCCGAAGGGCAATTTGGTTTTAGAAGCTTTTTCGAGACAACAATACTCTCGGATATTTCTCAGACGTTCGCGAGAGGTGGGACCGTGAAAATACTTATTTGTGTTTTCTGGGATTCGAACTTAGAACCTCACGTGCAGTAATCCGATCCCATGAGGGAGGCATTCGTCGCGTCGTCGGGCTGAAAATGAATACGGTAAAAACTAAAATTATCAGCCTTGGAACAAACTCATCGGCTCAAATATGCATTGCTGGACAACCGGTAGAGAGAGTAGAGGATTTCCAGTATCTTGGGAGTATTGTCTCGATCGATGGTGGAACCGAACTGGTATAGCCAACAGGACGATGGTGGAACCGAACTGGTATAGCCAACAGGATCGCCAAAGCAAAGTGCATTGCTGGACAACCGGTAGAGAGAGTAGAGGATTTCCAGTATCTTGGGAGTATTGTCTCGACCGATGGTGGAACCGAACTGGTATAGCCAACAGGACGATGGTGGAACCGAACTGGTATAGCCAACAGGATCGCCAAAGCAAAGTCCGCGTTCGCGATGTTGTCCAAAATATGGCGAAGCAATGCAATCAGTTTGAACACGAAGATAAGACTGTTCCGCTCCAACGTTGAATCCGTGCTGCTATATGGTTGCAGTACGTGAAGAGTGACCACTACTATCACCAGAAAGCTGCAAACGTTTTTTAATAGGTGTCTGCGCAATATCTTAAGGATTTTCTGGCCCAATCGTATCTCTAACGAACACCTTTACGAGAGAATGGGTCAGGAATAAATAGGCACAACCATTCAACGGCGGAAGTGGCAGTGGATTGGTCACACGTTCCGAAAGGGTGACAGTTCCATAGCGAACCATGCTATGCAACGGAACCCTTTAACTCAGGATGCCAGAAGACCTGGCGATCCGAGGAGAACATGCCGCAGAACAGTCGAGAAGGAGGCACCGGAGTTGGGGAGAACTCAGACACATCCCCAGAAACCGTACACGATGGTGTAGTAGAGACCCTAGGACCCACAAGGGGATAGTGGATATAAGTAAGTATGTAATGCCTCACCATAGTGTACATCTATCGTGATGCAATTGGCGCTAGTAATTGATGAACCTGTAAAGAATCCAGTAGAGATGAAAATGGAAACCTCGTAGTAGAATCACAGTCGGTGCTGAGAATATGGAGAAACTTCTTCCGCAGACTGTATAACGGCGACGGAGACCAACATCCCCCTGTTAGGCAGAATTAACCATTCAACGTAGACGATGATAGTCAAAGTTTCCGTCCACATGACCGAAACGAAGTGAGGATAGCAATATCCAACAAGGCTGCTGGAACTGACGGATTACCGGCCGAACTTTTCAAGGCAGCTGATGATGGATTGGTAGAGAGCATACACCTACTCTTCTCTAAGATTTGGTCAAACGAATGTATGCCTGATGAATGGAACCTCAGCATCATTTGCCCGATCCACAAGAAAGGAGACCCCCTCAACTGCGTCAATTATAGGGGCATCAGTCTCCTCAACATCGAATACAAGATTTTTTCTGCGATATTGTGTGAACGCCTGAAATCTTTTATCAACAGCCATTATCAGTGCGGTTTCTGGCTAGGAAAATCCACCATCGGTCAAATCATCACACTTTGATAGATTCTGGAGAAAATCCAGGAAGTCCAAATCCATACTCACTATCTCTTTATCGATTTCAAGGCGGCTTATGACAGCATCTATAGGGAAGAGTTTTATAGTCTGGTTTAGACATCCCTGCCAAACTTGTTCGTCTGTGCGATGGAGAACTCTCGCTGCTCCATCAAGATCGGTAATGACCTCACCAGAACTTTGATGTCAAAAAAGGTTTTAGACAAGACGCGCTGTCATGCGACTTCTTTAATATTGTACTTGAACGGATTGTGCGGAACTCACAACCCAATACCGGTGGCACAATCTATCACAAGTCTTATAACTGCTTTCATACGCCGACGATATTGACATTATTAGAAGAACTCAGCGGGCTGTCACCGGTGCGTTTGCAAGCACTGAATATGACGCGGCCAAAATGGGTTTAGTAATAAACGAGGGCAAAACCAAGTATATGCTATCAACTAGAAGGGATAATCAACACCGAAGAAGTGGGAAGGACGTCACAGTGGACAGCCACCACTTCGAGGTAGTTAGGGATTTTGTCTACCTTGGCTCTGCTATAAATTCTAAAAATGACTCCAGCGGCGAAATCAAGGAAACAATAACTCTTCCCAATCGCTGTGTTATTGGGTTAATAAGGAACTTCAACAGTGAAGCCCTATCTCGAACAACTAAGGAGACTCTATGTAAGACCCTGATCATCCCAGTCTTGCTTTTCGACGCTGAAACTTGAACTTTATTGAAAGCGAATAAGGATATCCTTAGTCGCTGTAGAAGTTTGTTCGCTGTTTCTCTGCTAATATGTTTCTAGTAAGAACACTTATGCTGGAAGTGTCGATAAAGGAGCGGTAAACATCCAACATGGCATTTAAGCGAAGCAATTTGGCCACAAATAGACTGATCCCCAATCAGTCTTAACGCTTAACTGCTGCCCAATGAAGTCTCTGTCGCTGTCGTAGTCGCATATGCTGACCGGATATGCGAGTTATATTCAAGTGTAGTGATATTCTCTATTGTGAAATCCGAGGTATCTAGCACCATCTTTTGCAGCTTTAGCAATCTGCTGATTGAAGCGAAAGTCTGGGCTAACATTTATATTCGTATTTTGAATGTCAACTCCATTTGTTTTTAGTTTGACCACGTTCCCCACTCTAGGCACTGGGTTTTTGACGCATAGAACTCAACTTCGTTTTTGGCATCCCAATTGATGATAGCATTAATGTCGGTATTGAGTTCTGTTGACACTTGCTGTCATTGGGAATCGAAAACTTGGAGGCAATGTCATGGTGTCATTAATGAGTAGGCGAAGTGAAGAGTGCTATCATTCGCTAGGGAAAGAATTGCGTTGCGAGAAGCAAATTCAAGGTTGTTGATATAAACGAAAAATAGGGTCAGAGAATGGACAGAGCATTGGGGAACACCAGCATTAGCTCAGAATCGGGTAACCAATTTATCAAAAATTCCCCTATTTTTGGTTTACTTTAGTTATTCAATAACAATACATAATGTATAACTTAGAAGATGTGGGAGAAATGTTGCAGTAGCAGATTTGTTTTCTTTTATGGACATATTGGTATTAAAATCATCAGTGAATATTGATTCATTATAAAGGGAGGGCCATTAAAGTTTGTACTTAAACAAAATATTACCTCTGGAAAATTTACCTTTAAAGAATACTATTGTCGGGATGTCCATCTTCACATCCTTGGCACCCTTCTCACGGGGTCTTCCCCGTAGACTATAGAATGTCAACCATACGAGACATCTATTCATTAGGGAAAATTTGGTCACAACAGGTATTAACAAGTTTGAGGTATGGCAGATGACTGCATCCATATACCTATACTTCCATTACACCCTTCAAATTTGTGTAACGCCGGCGGGACAACAATTTTCTGCAACATCTTTACATATTCAGACGAATTGATAGTCACATTATTTCTCCGAAAATTTTTGAGGATGTAGGAACCAATTTCAAAATGCGGCGTACATAAAGTGGTACTTGATATCACCAAGGCGGCCGATCATTTGCGTGGTCACAAATCCGGTTCGTTTCTCACAGAAAGATTCCCTTTTTCTGTCAGTGAGACTGTGGACGTCCTGTAGGTTTAAAATTTTTAGTGGATCCGGTAAATTCAAATTGCTTAACTCACATTTTGATTAAATTAGCACCCGAAAACACACGTCATGCAAATACGTTAGTAGGGTGATGACATGTAAGGTCAGGCCGTTAAAACATTAACATTTGCTTAAGGTTGTCAACAATGCAGGACACGTGCGTTACAAAAAAAAAAACCTAATTAGTGAAAGTGAAGTCGTAAAAGTGCTACAATTACTAATATAATGAAGGTAAGTAAATTTTGTGATTGTTTTTATATTATAACATAGATAGTTTATTTTTCTTGTTTTTTAAAAAAAAAATATTGAATATTATTTTTTGTTAAATAATAATAAGGGGGCTGATCTTAGGAGACATTATTGTCATGATTCTCCTAAGTTCAGCAAAAATTACTTTTAGCTAAGTAATTTTGAAAAATGGGCGTTTTTGCTCAAAGAAGCAAACGTAATTTCCATAGCTACACAGAAGAGTCACTAGTTGAAACTTTAACAATAATCCATAAGGATAAGTGGCTCATAAGAAAAGCAAGTAAGGAAATTGGGATCCCTAGAGGCACTCTACAAAACTGCGTCCATGGTAGAGTTGTCAAAAGCCACGAAAAATAAGGCCCGAGATCTTTCTGAGTTACGCCTGCCAGACGTTTGGACGGGGATTAATTGTTCATTTTAAACAAGTAATATAGTAAGCCCTGTATTGGATTTCAGATCTTGTGTCTTGATGCGGAGAAGAGGAGTGAAGCGAACTCTTGCGCCATGTTCGTACAAGATGGATTTCTCTAATACCAGTAGTTGAAAGGCTTTTGAAACATTTTCAAGCAGTTCATAGAAAAGCAAAATGCCGGAAATTATGTTCGGAAGTTTTTTGAGTCCGAGTTAGCAGAGGCTTACCTTGGCTTTTTATTGAATACTAGTACTATTTGCCAAAACGCGGTCACTCAATTATCTACCGATTCAATATTGTTGGATATGATAATATATTAAACAATACTAACATTTCACTTAAAGCGAAGTTAGATGAACAATTTTATGGCAGTACTGCACTGCAGGCCGTAAATATGAGAAAAGTGGGCTAAGGACAACATTTAAGAGAGAAGCATCGAAGTTTAAGGTGACATTTCTGCGAAACAATACGTGGAAAATCAATGTCGATGATGCCGACGGTTACCGATCAGTATCTAAAAAATTTAATGCCGAAAAGATTCAGTGGTATACTTATGAAAATAAGTTAGAAAGACCACTGCGTGTTGTAGCAAGGGGACTCCACCCCTCGTGCACTAAAGAAGATGTAATGCACGACCTTCAAGACAAAGGCTTTAAAATTCTTGATGCCGTCAATATTATCAAGAAGGAGAAGCAACAGTCGGAGGGAGATCATGAAAAATTGGTAAAGCGTGGACTTCCACTATTCATGCTTAGTTTTGATAAAGACGAAAATAAAGATATTATATATGTAGGTTCGACTAAATAAAACTCTTAAATTTCAGGAATTCAAATTTGTTATTTAATTTAAAATTAGTATTTTGATTTAGATATGTAGAAAATTCACAAAATAAAATAACTTTCTTTCTCTCTACTCTACTTGATTCCCCTTTTCAGACTCTCTAGTCTAATCAATTTTCTTTCTTTACTTTCCGCTTAGCCTTCTCTTTCCTTCCTTCTCTTTTCTTTACTATATTCTTACATTTTCTTCTATTACAATATTAAGTGCTGGTTGTTTTCAAATTAATTATTACGTAAAACTCCCAAATCCTACACTCGGCCCTCCTGCTCTTCGTCGGACGCCGACGAATCATCCTCGCTATCCCATTTGGTCCATGGTTTCATGTAATCGGCGGTTGATGAAGTGACGTTTGGCCCTTCGCCAGTGCCAACCTTCTTGACGTCATATCGATCCTGTCCCTTCACCTTAGTTACCTCGACCATAGTACTTGGCGAACAGCTTATCACCTGGAGCAAACTGGGTTTTTCGGTTTTACCAACTCCTTCACTGCATACCTCCTCGCTGGCTTTCGACGGCGTAAAGAATAATTGATGTTCTCCTTGTGTACTTTTTCTATCTGCTTCTTTGCCTGCTCCCTCAGTTCCCGACGGTCTGTTTCGAATTCGTCCACCAACCCTTCTTCGATCAGTTTTGCAAGTTCTTCACCCTCCAATTCGGCTGTTTTCATCTTCACACCCAGCAGCAGCTCAAACGGTGTCCGTCCAGTAGCCCGATTCGTAGTTGAGTTAAGAATCTGCTGCAGTCTTGCGACTTTAAGGTACCATTTCAAGGGATCATTTGAGGCGATCTTTGAGAGCACAGCGATGATGACTCGGTTCAAGCGCTCGACCTGGCCATTACCTCTTGGAATGCCTGTTGTGGTCAGCACGTGAATAATTTTCTGCTCCTCACAATAGCTCTTGAAGGCGCCTGCTGTAAATGCTGCCCCTCGATCGAAAATTTGGCGCTGCGGATTTCCGAATACCTCGCTCTGCAAAACTATTTTCTTAATTGTCTCCTCTGATGTCGTCGTCTTTACTGGATACAACCAAGAAAATTTTGAAAAAGCATCAATAATGACAAAAGGATACTTATAATTTTTTGATGTGGCTGGCAATGGTCCTAGGTGAACCACGTGGTAGGTATGGAGGGGGACATCAAACTTATCAATCGGCCTCAGGATACCTTCTTGCTTTCCGATTTTCTTTGACGCAATGATGCAAGGAACACAATTTTCTACGACTTCTTGAACTTTCTTCGCTAGTTTTGGGATGTAATAGCTTTGGCCTAACTCCTTCTCCATTTTTTGGGCACTTGCATGACCTTGACTGTGCAAGTCCTTTATGATTGAATACTGGATACTCCTCGGCGCAACGAGTAGGTAGTTCCCGTCAACGAACTTGTAAAGAATGCCTTGTCGCATGGTGTAATTATCGAATTCCCTCTCGGCGACTATAGAATTGATTAGCCTGCAATGTTCGTCCTTCTCCTGCGCCTGGCGTATCCTGTAAAGAATTTCAGATTCGATATTTAGTACTGTGGGATACCTGCTTAGAGCATCTGCATGCTTCATCCCCTCTGCTGGTCTGTGGTTGACTGAGCAGTCAAACTCCTCGATCAGAAGCGCCCATCTCGCGACTCGACCATTTAGCTCCTTTCCTCGCATGGTGTAGTGGAAAGCCTGGCAATCGGTAAGGATTTGAAACTTAATCCCCAAGAGATAGGGACGAAGTTTCTTCAGCGACTTGACGATTGCTAAAACTTCCAGGTCATAGCTACTATAATTCTGTTCAGCTCTTGATGTCTTGAAACTAATAAAAAATACAGGATGGAACTTAGCATCATCACTCTTCTGCAGAAGTACGGCGCCAAGACCATCCTTGCTGGCGTCGGTGTGCAGTTGCGTCTCTCTGAATGGGTTGAACAGCATCAACACAGGTTCGCTGCATAGTTTCTCCTTTAGGGTGGTGAACGATCCTTGTTCCTTTTCACTCCATCGGAATTCCTTGGTCCCTCTTAGCAAGTCAGTCAACGGTTTGGCCAAAAGAGAATAGCCTGGAATGAACTTCCGAAAAAATCCGGTAAGTCCTAAAAATGATTGCACGTCCTTCACTGTCTTCGGACGGGGAAAACCTGACACAGCCTTGGTCTTCTCACTTGATGGTCTTATCTTTCCTTCCTCTAAGACGTGACCCAGAAAACTGATCGTCCTTTGCAAGAACGAACACTTACTCCACTTGATTTGGAGACCATGGGCCTCGGCAATCGACAGCACATCTTTTAGAATGTTTAAATTCTCTGCCACCTCCTTCGTCGGGATGATGATGTCATCGATGTAAATAAAAATCTTCTTCATTTGTACGAGTTGCTTGAAGACTGTATTGATGAACCGTTGAAAAACGGCTGGTGAGTTGCATAGCCCGAACGGTACTTGGTTAAACTCAAACTGGCCGTCTGCTGTGATGAAAGCAGTAAACTTTTTGCTCTCCTCAGCTATGTCCACATGAAAAAATCCATTTCTCAATTCTAGTGTGGTAAAGACTCGAGCCTCGTACAGATCCTCCAACAATTCCTCAATAACAGGCAATGGGTACCTGTCCTTCGCCATTTTGGCATTTAGACGGCGGTAATATACACACAGTCGTGAAGATCCGTCCTTCTTTTTGGCCAAAACTACTGGACTGGCATAATCCGAACTGCTGGGGCTGGCGATGCCTTCCTTCAGCCAAGCATCGACCTGCTCCGCTATAAGTTTTTTTTCGCCGGGAGCAAAACGACGGGGCTTCTGATAAATCGGCTTGTCGTCATCTAAAAAGATTCGTAAATCAATGCAAGATTTTATAGGCCTCACCGGATTATAACTGTTTATCAGCTGCCTGACAATCAAGCGCATTCCAGGGTCGGTTATCCTCAATAAACTGTCAAGATCGGAATCGTCAATGACTTGCCACACCATCGCCAACTCGCCAAAATCGCCACTGCCTTCATTATCAACGTCCACTGTTGCTGCCTGCACACCTCCGATTACCTCTGACACTGTCTTCTCTCTTTTGATTG
This sequence comes from Brachypalpus laphriformis, assembly GCA_945910035.1. Classification (NCBI taxonomy): domain Eukaryota; kingdom Metazoa; phylum Arthropoda; class Insecta; order Diptera; family Syrphidae; genus Brachypalpus; species Brachypalpus laphriformis. Next base: position 86,763,196 of record OX246754.1, read on the forward strand.
CTGATGTCACCGCCTCCTCACTTATACTCGCCGCTGTCACCACCCACTCATCTTCGACTGATGCAACCTGCTTGGCCGCCAGTCCGGCATGCTGGTCCTTCTCTTTTGCTTGAATCGAAGCTACTCGCCCGCCATCTAGAACTATAGTAACGTGTTGTAGAAAATCCTTACCCAGGAGAAGATCGTGATGCAACCAATGGTCGGGGACCACGTGCAATCGTATTTCCAGCATCTTTGGCCCCACCGACAAACTAGCGTTCACTGAGCCCAACGTGGATTTCCTGGAGTGTCCAATGCCATTGATCGGAATGCTAGGACCTCGTGTCGAATTCTCATCGGTCAATGTCTGGACAGATTGCCATGCAAGTGTGACGTCACTTCCAGTGTCCAGCAGGGCTGCATATGGTCGCTATCGAAGTCCGATTTTCACAACTGGATCCACACAGGAGATCATATTCACATTGTTAGCCGTAGACTTGGTTAAGTTCCGTGGGCATTTCGTAGCTATGTGCCCAAATTCATTGCATGCAAAACACCTCGGTCATGTCCTTGTTTGGGCAATTATCCGACTGGTGCGATCTCCCACCGTATCTGGAACACCTCTTACGACTTGCTGTCATCTCGCGCGAGCTTTCCGTCTTCCTCTGCTGTCCACCTATTTGTTTCCTCACAAATTCATAGGCTTTGAACTTCTCCTTCAGTTCGGCTGGGGTTTTTGCCTCGTGCAAAATAATTTTATTTTTTGGATCATCCGCAATGCCGTTGACAATGTAAGTCACGAGAGACTTGTCATCGATATTCCCTTGCGCAGATAATTGTTTCATCGTATAGAAATATTCACCGTTGCGTCTCTTTCTGTCCTCCAAAGCTCGATGCACGTTGATGCCGGTGAGGGGGTCATCGAATTCCTTGGTGAGGAAATCTTTGATTTCTTTCCACCCTCGTACATTTTCTGCTGTCTCTGCTGCTAATTTCGCCGCTCCGATCAACAGTCGTCAGCAGTACAAATATTTTTGTACCTCTCCCCATTCGCATACAATTGCGGCATCCTCGAAGTTTTTTATCCACAGTTTGACATTTTTCCCGGCTTCGCCAATGAACTTTTCAAGTGACTCTTCTACGTCCTTGAAGGGGATAGCATTATTGACATTTTCTCTAACTATCTCGCCCTCACTTTCGCTGGCTCTAGCATTGCTGACAATTTCTCTAGTCGTCTCGGTCTCATTTTCACTGGCTGACATCGTGTCTAATTGTTTTACGTCTTCTTGTGGCGATTTCTCCAAAAAATCTTTCCAATGCTTCAACAAGTCTTGTTTCTTCTTGTAGGAGTACTTAACACCGTTCTTCTTTAACAGAAATTTTAACTGTCTTGTAGCAAGCTCTTCTGGATTTCCCATCAGATTCAAATCACGCCATTTGAAGAGCAAAAAATTAACAGGAGTTTTTAGATATTTTAAATCTTTTCACGAAACTTTCTTTTAATTTAGAATTTCGATTTCTTCACTGAGATCACTTCTTTAATCAATATCTTTCGAACTCCAATCCCACTTCTGACACCAAAATTTGAAGGTTCGACTAAATAAAACTCTTAAATTTCAGGAATTCAAATTTGTTATTTAATTTAAAATTAGTATTTTGATTTAGATATATAGAAAATTCACAAAATAAAATAACTTTCTTTTCCTTTTCTAGTCTTAACAAAAAAAAAACTTCACGGCTTAAAACTTAATAGCTTTCTTCTTAACAGCTTAAAACCTTCTTCTCTCTACTCTACTTGATTCCCCTTTTCAGACTCTCTAGTCTAATCAATTTTCTTTCTTTGCTTTCCGCTTAGCCTTCTCTTTCCTTCCTTCTCTTTTCTTTACTATATTCTTACATTTTCTTCAATTACAATATTAAGTGCTGGTTGTTTTTAAATTAATTATTACGTAAAACTCCCAAATCCTACATATATGGTATTAAGACTATTCTAAACATCGTGGTCAAAAGCGAACCTATACGTTAGAGCTCCAGATCGATCCCGCAGTGTAAGCGCTGTCAAGGCTTCAATCATACGCAGACTTACTGCCAGAAAGAGCCGCGATGCGTTAAATGCGCAGGCAAACATCTCTCGGAAGAGTGTCACCTAAATAAGCAAACACCAGCCACTTGTACAAACTGCAAAGGAACACATCCTCCGAACTATCGAGGTTGTGAAGTGGCGAAGGAGCTTCAAAAACGCCGCGATACGCTAAAAAATTCGATGCGTCCAAATATGAAACCAATCAAGAACAGACCCAAAATAGCTACGAAAAAAGAAGCGAAAGATAGAAAGTCCGTCAATATTGACTTAAGATCGGTTAATGATAAAAAATCCGAAAGTAATAGAGATAAGGTGACAGAAGCAAAATCTCCGAATATTGGCGTGCAGTCTTATGCTCAAGCGGCGATGGCAGTTAAGGGTACGTACAAGACCGACAACTCACGGGAGATCAAAGCAAGAAACCGTCCAAACTTTAATGTAAGGACTAATACTCAAGTTGCGACATTGAAAAATGGTGATAGAGGTAGATCAGAAGATCATGTATCCAATGTTTTCACTAATTCTTGCGAAACTTGAAGAGCAATGCAAAACAAATAAACTAATTTTCGAGAGACTAGTTGCACTTGAAAACAACATTCATAACACGCGCACTTCAACCAGAATAATGAAAGAAACGCTTAAAATTCTTACTTGGAACGCCAACGGGCTCATACAAAGACTCGACGGGCTAGAAATATTTATACGAGAAAAAGATATTGATATATGCTTAGTCTGTGAAACTCATCTGAAAAAGCAATCGAATATTAAGTTAAGGGGATATAGCGTGTATCACGCCTTTCACCCATCGGAAAGAGCCAGAGGCGGATCATCTTTGTTTGTAAAAGAATCGATCGAACACTCAGCAGAAATAAAGACTGAATTAGAAGCAATGCAATTAAGCGTTAGAAATAGACATTTTGCTTTCAACATTTCGTCTATATATTGTCCACTGCGATGTAAACTTGAAGAAAGTGATTTCACAAACATCTTCAACTTCCTTAAACCAAATTTTATTATTGGTGGCGACTTCAACGCGAAACACCCCTTCTGGCGCTCAAGGTACGCCTCTCAGAAAGGTAGAAAGCTTTATAATGCGGGTATGCAATTCAGTTGTGATTTTTACTCGACGGGTAAACCAACATATTGGCCGACTGATAGAAATAAGATACCAGATCTGATTGATTTCTTTGCTGTTAAAGGAATATCTGGCAACTGTATAAAAGTTGAAGAAAGCTTTGATCTCTCCTATGATCATTTTCCAATCATTATGACGATAAGCGAAGCTCTGATTAAAAAAGTAGGACCGGCCAGATTAACCGGCGCGAAAACTAATTGGAATGGCTTTAAAAAAGATATTGAAGCAAATATTGAGCTGAGCGTATCACTTAAAACGCCCTATGAACGTGAAGTTGAAATAGATCGCTTCGTCGAAATCTTACAGGATGCCGCGTGGAAGAATACTCCCAAACCAAAGAGAACCCCGGCCAGTTACATTCAAACTTATCCGCAGGAAATAAAAGGGATGATTAAGGAGAAGAGAAAAGCACACAAAAGATGGCAACAAACTCGGGCTCTGCAACATAAAGCACATCTTAACCGTTTGTGCAACTCACTAAAAAGATCTATTAAAGACCTTAAGAATAATGAAATACAAACTTACCTAGAAAGCTTAACGGCAGAAAAAGATTCTAACTATTCGCTTTGGAAGGCTATAAAAGGTATTAAAAAACCTCAAATTCAAGCCGCGCCAATTAGGAAAAATCAATACGAATGGGCCAGGCATGATAAAGAGAAAGCGCAAGTTTTTGCCGCCCACCTGGAAGAAACTTTCAAACCGTTTGATGGACAAGCTCTTATTGAAAATATAAATACGTCGTATATAGACAATAGCGTAATAAGAAATGCAACACTTACCGAACTTAAGGAAGAAATAAAGAAACTTAAACCTAAGAAAGCTCCTGGATACGACCTAATTACGGGAGAGGTTCTTAAAGCACTACCAAGAAAAGCTGTAATTAAGATTCTGTTCATTCTAAACGCCGCGATTAGACTAGAATATGTTCCCAGTCAATGGAAAGTCGCCGAAGTTATAATGGTCCTTAAGCCCGGAAAACCGCCGAATGAAAAAACGTCTTATAGACCGATTTCGCTTCTTCCAGTTATATTCAAAGTGTTCGAGAGAATATTGATTAAGCGAATACAGCCGATAATAGAAGAAGGGCATCTCATCCCGGATCATCAATTCGGATTCAGAAGTAAGTATTCTACAGTTGAACAAGTACATCGAATAACACATGTAATCGGAAAATCACTTGAAGAAAAAATGATTTGTTCAAGCGTATTCCTTGACGTTTCTCAAGCCTTTGACAAGGTCTGGCACAAAGGCTTAAAGTTTAAATTACGACAAGTTCTGCCAGAGCACCTATATAATATTTTGAAGAACTACCTTACGAATAGACTATTCCTCGTCAAATGTGGAAACGAATATTCAGATTTTAACGAAATAATGACTGGGGTGCCGCAAGGAAGCGTTCTTGGTCCAGTCTTATATCTATTTTACACTCGTGATATACCGCAAGTAGAAGGCACTGAGCTAGCTACATTTGCCGACGACACTGCTATCTTGACAGTAGGTAAAACGGTCGAAGATACTACAGAAAAACTGCAAGAAGCTTTGGATAGAGTAAATGAATGGACAAAGACTTGGCGAATCGCACTCAACGAGACCAAATCTGTTCATGTAAATTTTACTTATAAGAAAATAAATAATTTTCCGACCTTTTAAAACTCGGTTCAAATTCCGTTTGCAAACGAGGCTAAGTATCTTAGAATGACGCTTGATACAAAGCTGGAATGGAAAACGCACGTAAATAAAAAACGCAAAAAATTGGATAATAAATATAGAGAAATGTATTGGTTATTTGGAAAATATTTCAAGCTTGATATATATAACAAACTGCTTTTATATAAGCAGGTGCTAAAGCCTGTATGGACATATGGTATACAACTCTGGGGTTGTACCAAAATAAGAAACATTAAAATTTTACAAACTTTTGAGAACAAAGTGCTAAGGGGTATTGTTAATGCGCCATGGTATATCCGAAATAGCGATATCCACAGAGATCTTGGCATTAAAACAATCGAAGACGAAATCAAAAACTACGCGAGAAAACATAAAAGTCGACTAGCTAATATAACAGTCCTCCAAGTTTTGGATGAAAGAAATTTAGTACGCCGTCTACAAAGAATCAAACCTTTAGACTTAGCGCGTTAAGTAACCGCGTCTAAGCTGCGGAGCTAGCAGGAACTTCTAATGGGAAGGTACCTGCAAAACGTCATTATTTCGTGAAACGAAAACTACTTGATAAGTCGAATACTTAGCTGTAGTAAAAATATAAACAAGTCTGTTTTGAAGGGAGGTTTTTTAGTAGGTAAGAATCCCACACTACTATGAGCACGCGCTGTCGATCCTCATAGTGTCTTGTTGAAGATTTTCTCCGATAAATTTCAAAAAATTCTCTCCATAATTCGCAATTTCCGCTTACAGCCATTTTTCTTTTTTTTTCTTTTCTTTGATGCGCACAGGTTGACAACTTTTGTTAGAATGAAATTTCCTCCTGGTTTGACAAGAATGCGTTCATATTCTCAAACATGTGTGTCAAGCAAGCAAAATATCAAAATATTTTGATATCCATCCAACATGCTTGTCAAACTGTTTGATGGAGCGTTCACATTTTCAAATTCGAGTCAAACAAACCATGCTTGTCAAGCATATTTGAGAATGTGAACCCCCCTATTGAAGGCCATACCTCGGGAAAAATGTCCCGGCGGGACGATTCCGTGTAGGCCTGAAATGCGGGACGTCCTCGCTTTGGACGGATGAATACCATAAAGATAGAGGCCAGATCAGACAGGGTAAAATATTTTTTGCAACGCTTAAGGAATTCTAGATATTTTGCAACATTTTTGGCGACTTCGAATATGTGATTGTTCCATCGAAGACGGTTATTGATGTACTTACATACCGAGAATGGCAAGTCTTTCGCGAAGGAATGGAATGGATTAGAAGTAGCAGACAAGAGGTCATTTATAGAAATGAGAAAGAGAATCAGAGCCCTGGGGAACGCCAGCATTTATATGGTGAATTGCAGACTTGAAGCTATCCAAGACGACTTGTATTCAACGGTCCGAAAGGTAATTTCTAACCCATTGAAGAAGAGACTCATTGATGCCATATGCACGCATTTTCGACAAAACAGCCTGATGCCAAACTCTGTCAAATGCACCCATATTTGTTTCGCCGAAGTGATGGAGAGATTGGTTCCACTTCTCAGTGAGATATGCCATCAAATCACCAGTGGACCTGCTGCTACGAAAACCATACTGCCGACCATTGAGGAGTTTTCGCGAATCAAGGTATTTCATAAGCTGACGATTTATTTGCGTTTCCATGATCCTGGAAAGAAGGGACGTAAGTGCAATGGGTCGGTAATTGGATGGGGAGGAAGATTCGCCTCTTTTAGGGACGGGCTGGACAAATTGTGTTTTTCATCTACTCGGGAAGAGCCCAGAAGAGTAGGATAGACAGAAAAGCTTACGCAGAGGTTTTGCCAGCGTAGAAGAACACCTCTTCAGAACTATGGGGGAGATACCATCTGGACCAGCGGATTTGTGTATGTTGAGACCTTTGAGTACTACTGCAAGTGAACGAGTGCGAAACTGAACTTGTCCCATGGAAAAGTTGACGCTCTCATGTACAGGCGGAGACAAAGCACTATCGGGCAGGGTGGAGTTCGCTGCAAAGTGAAGAGCGAGCCGATTGGCCTTGTCTTAGGAGCTGACAGCTGGAATGCCATTATAAATGAACGTTGGGATAGCATTTGGGGCAAAATGAGGATATGTGCGAAAGAAAATTTAGTTTATTGACGACAGCATAGTGCATGGAAAGAATTAGCGTGTCTATTGAAACATTAGAAGCAGAACTTTTTATTAAAATGTATTGCGATTATACTATACGAGTAGTTGTAAAGACCCCAAGGCTGAAATAGGAGCAGAATTTGCAGTCGCGGAAGCGATGAAGCTCACCAAGCAAGCTTGGCAACGAAGGTAAAGCGCTGAAACGAGGGGGAGGTGGACAGCGAGGCTGATTACAGACGTCACGCCTTGGACAGAGCGGGAACACGGCGAAGTGAACTACTTTGTCACTCAATTCCTAATCGGACATGGGTATTTCAACCGATACCTCGACAAGATTGGTAAAGTAGAGAGCGCAGCCTGTCAGTATGGAGACTCAGCGAAAGACGATGCTTTCCACACCTTTTTCGTCTGTAGCAGATGGACAGAGCAGAGGAGCAGACTGCAGTTGGCAATATGCAATTTTTCTCCGGAAAATGCTATAATCAGGAGGTGAATATGAAAAAGCCGGTCCCCAAAGGGGAAAGAAAACGACACCACTCTGAAGTAATGCGATGAGCGGTCCCGGAGTGGATGGTGCCAAGTAGAAAGAAGGGGTTAAAGGCGGTTTTTTAGTGAGTAGTGAGTCTCACACTTCTAGAAACAGAGCGGGACTGTTTTCCGTGCGCGTTAGCGTTTTTCCACTACCCCCTAGGCAAAAAATAAAAATAAAAATAGTTGTAAAGACTAAGAGTCTTGCAGCTTTTTAAATGAGGATCCAATTGGTCAGACAATTATTTCTAAAATAAGTTCAAACGAAAAACATATGTAATATGTAATTTACCTACTCCTTTATTCGTAGAGTAGGTATCAGTTAACGCAACGCACTTGAGCCATGAGCCAAGTGCATGGCAGCGAGCTCCATGGAATTCGCTGGGTCAGCTTATTCAGGTGCGAACATGTTCCCACTGTGCCAGTGCATTGGAATCATATTGCACGCCTCGAATACACGCGCCGAGGGTGAACTGATGACATAGCAGACCGAACGGCGATACACGCGCCGGGAGCAAAATGATGTATTAGCTGGATAGGGGGAACGGCATTCTCTGACGGTTGGATTAGTTTTTAAGTTTTAGTCTTAAGTTGGACGTGTTATTAATCGGACGTGAAAATAAAGTCGTATTTATAATAATCGAGTTAAGCAGTTTTATTCGTAAGTCAAATGGTTGAGCCAACCTAAGGTTGGCGTTTGTGTTTTTTTGGAGTCCTCCTAAAGGAGCTCTTTTACTGTACCCGTACATATTATGGTCATAACACTAAATATTGAAACTTCCTGAAGTACATACTTGTATTATTATTTCTTTTTTGTTACAAGTGTATGTACTACGTTAATAAACAAATTGTATGTCTTCCTTAATTGCATGCACAACATTTAATGGATTTATTTTTAAGTCCCGATTAGTTCCGATTTTTGGGTCCTGGCGTCCTGATTTTAATACAATTTCATCCGGCGGGCCTATTCGGAAACTCTTGCCAATTGGTTGATTGATCTTGCGAAATGCGGACCTACACAGAAACCAACGGACCTGTTGAATGCGAAGCAAACAATTATCCAAGACGAAAAACGGAAGACGCCATTTAAAGATGGCCAACCCGGCAACTACTTTTCACTTACCACCTATGGTTGTGCTTCCCTCTGTGCGTCTTCCTCAAGCCGTGGTTAAAAGTATGCCAGATGAATGAGAAAGTGGAAGATCAGAAAGTGAACTCAGTCGGAAACATTTTTCGAATACGTGGCCAATAGTTTTAATGATTGCATTGGAATCAAGTTTTAACTTTTTATAAAACACCTTTTGTACAATTTGTCTAATTTTCAAGCACATATCACTGAAATAAACGTTAAATTTTGCTCTTAAATTATTTATGACTATTTTATTAATTACTTAACATTAAAGAATTTTTGTAAGTTGCTTTTTATTGTTCGTAAGAGGATGGCAATGTAGAAATACGTATTGGGGGTCATTACTCACGTGGCCGACTACTGCAAATGAAGGGGCTGACTACTCTAGAATCTCACTTACTACGCTCTTTTTGTTAATAGTTTCCATTAGGTAGCAAATAGAATTAATAAGATCAGCATTTTCTAATCTGAACATTCCAAACATTTAGAAATAAACTAAAAACTTTATCAAACAGGTGCCATCACCCTATTTATGTTTACTTGAAATTTATGGTTTACGCTGCTGTTCCCCCATGAAGCGCTCCATGGTGACTACAATTCTCCGAGTCAGCACTCCCGATGGTACCATATCGTGCATGAAAGTATCATCTATATAAAAGTCACTTCTAAATCTTCGACTAAAAGGCATACCAGTTAAATATTAGTAAATTTCTCGCTTATTTACTTTTTCTTTAAAGTCTTGGGATTTGTGTGAGGGTACTTAAGGTTTCTGCTTTTTCTTATTTTCGTTAGAACTGTACACTCTGTTTACAAAATTAATTGCCCATTGGGATTACGCAAATAGAGCTTAGTTTACGTGTTTTCTGCAACATTTAACTTTTTAATGGGTGGAGCAAGCTAAAGCATAGACTGTCACAGAAGAACTACTTTTCGCACTGATATACTGTGGTATTAATTTTAAGGAATTATTACTCACTGTAGAGCTATTTGGTTAAGAAAACATGAGTTTTATAATAATCATACAAGCTCTTGGGTATATAAATCAACGGGGATGTTAAAATTAGAACTACGTTTTTTAAGGAGCATTTTAAAAGGACCCAGTAAACGTCAAAAGTTGTTGCCCCGCAGTATTATCTGGAACGCTAAATCAAAAGTGCGAGTTAAAGACTGTTGCAGACCATCAGCTTGATCGAACGGTAGTTATTCGCTTTTTTCTTGCAACATCTGTATTCCATTTCGAAGCGAGCTTTTTCGTCACTATTATTAGAGGGGCACTTTGACCAAGCTTTAAAAGCCGCTTTCTCCTCATTTATCAGCTTTTTAGCTTCATCAGTCCACCGCCATGTTTCTTTGGCGTGTTTATGGTGGCCTTTTGAAGCTTCTAGCAGTGATTTGGCCTTCTTTAAGCAAGTTCGCTGTAGGGAATCCCTTATATTTTGTGCTCTGCGCTCTTCATCCTTAGATCCGTTGATGGTGTGAGAGAGGTCATTTTTCATAACGAAAACAAAAGCCTCGCCTCTTTTTTTGTCCAGATTGTACCACTTGATTTTCTCAGAGGCTTTTGTCTGTTTGCTTTTATTCGGTGTTTTCATAAAAAATTCTGTTAGTAGGAGACGGTGTTGCCGAGCGATCGCCTCTCCCAGTCTCACTTTCCAATCTTTTACCCGAAGCTTCATGAAACTGGCTGCCAAATTTTTTATTTTTTTTTGCCGAAAGCAGGTGAAAAATCTTCTAAAGACACCACAAGGCCCGACTGCGCGTGCTTATGGTAGTGTGAGATTTTTACTCACTAAAAAAACACCTCTCTTCAAAATGAATACTACAACTAAGCCGACGCTTATCCAGCAGTTTTATTTTCGCTTACGAGACTCGTAATTTTTGAAAAAAAAGGTGTTCCTATGAAGTTAAAAGAAATGTAGAACTTTAGGCAGGTTAAATTCCAACGGAAGCTCCTGACTTTTTCGCGACCGACATATACTATGACGCGAGGTCAAAAGGTTTTGTCCTTTGCAGACGACGAATTGAATTATTCGCGTCAAGTAGTTGAATGACGGTACGGTTACAATGGCCGTGATCACGATCTTTGTGTTTACGCGCAAATTTTGTTATCTCTTCGACGATGCTGGGAATTCTCAGATCTCGATGAATATCTTCGTTACGTACATATCACGGTGCGTTGACGATCGTTCTAAGAACTTTATTTTCAAAAGTTTGTATGATGTTTCTATTGCTTTTCTTGGTACAACCCCATAGTTGTATACCATACGTCCACATAGGCTTTAACACTTGCTTATAGATAAGCAGTTTGTTATGTAAGCTCAACTTCGAATGTTTTCCGAGTAGCCAGTACATTTGTCGGTATTTGTCTTCGAGCTCTTCGCGTTTCTTTTTTACGTGCGAATTCCATTTAAGCTGAACATCTAGAGTCATTCCTAGATATTTTGCTTCGTTCGCGTACGGTATTTGAGCCGAGTTAAGATATAGAGGTAATCTATCCACTTTTTTGTACGTAAAGTTGACGAGAGTTGATTTGCTTTCGTTCAGCACAATGCGCCAAGAATTCGTCCAACCGTGGACTTTATTAATAGCATGATGCAGCTTTCCAGTTGCTACTTCAATAGTTTCGCCCGTGGTCAATATCGCTGTATCGTTCGCAAACGTGGCGACGTCGCAGTTTTTTTTCCTGCGGGATATCACGCGCGTAGAGAACATATAGAAGCGGACCAAGGACACTTTCTTGTGGAACTCCGGCCGCAATCTCCTTGAAGTCAGAGTAATCATTTCCGTGCTTAACACGAAAGAGTCACTCAGTGAGGTACGATAGTAAGATAAGAAAGAGTTGCCGTGGCAGTAGTCGTTGCAAAAAAAATAAAAAATCTTTTGTCCTAACGTCCAAGGTACAGAGCCTATTGTTATAGAAAAGTATCCCAAATCAACCCATTCACTGGCTAAATTTACTTAAAGTTGGCGATTACAGCAGTTTTTGCTGTTGATATATGTATATTTTTGAAAGAAATTTTCTACCGATTTGCTTTAACAACTTTGAGATGTTGAATTTACAATCTCTTTTCTCTCTGTGTAGCACAGATCACAACCTTCATTCTCGTTCTCAAGGCCGTTGGAATAGGATATTATGCATCAATCATCCTCTGTTTTGCCGTTAGCTTGCTGAAAAGTGATACATTCATTCTGTTAGGTTTATAAGTTAAATTGATATCCTTTGTGTTGTTATCGATCAACTGTTTAAGGCTATCCATGTGCCAAATTCAACTACCGGTGGGGCAAATGGTCAAAAGACCACCTCTTGTGGAGATGCACATTTGTGCTCGTTTTACGGCATTTTGAATTATTGCTCGCAAAAGATCTGGCTCCAAATTGGCGTTTTCTTCGTCAATGTTGGCTTTCAAGACTTGCAAGGTTTGCGGTTTGTTGTGGTGAACGCGAGATTTCAAAAACCCTAAAGGGAAGAAGTCTGACGCCGTCAGATCTGACGATCTGCCCGGCCAGTTTAAATCGCTGAACTGGGAGATCACACGGCCCGGAAATTGGCAATTCAAAATCTCCATCATTGCACGAGCTGTGTGAGCGGAACCAATAATGTCCGGTCCTGCTGGAACCAATAATACTCGAGACCCAATTCAGTAACTTGTGGCAAAAAACTCGTTTAACATCTGCCTGTAGCGCGCACCAGTTTACGGTTACGGTGGTGCCGTCGGCATTCTAAAAAAAGTAAATGCCTATCACTTTTTCACTGCAAATGCCAAATGTTCTGCATTTCATGTCGATTCTCGGTACCCCAAAACACAAATTTTATTTATTCACACAACCGCTTAAGTGGAAATGGGCTTCGTCACTCATTATGATTTTGGAAACGAACAGACCCGAAATTGTCCAAATAAGCAATTACAATAATTCCGCGTTCTTCAGGTGTGTATCGCTCCATTATTTGATGTAAACAAATTCTTGTCTACAACATAAATGTGAAAGCACAATGGTATTTGAACCCCTTTGCCACAATTATAGCTCATTCTCATTATGACATTACTTTTGCCACAGCTTGTATATCTCATAGTATCCTGTGAATAATGTGGACTTACACATTTTCGCTTTTTCTTGCACAGTACTGACAAATGAAGGTGAACAAATCTAATAGAGCTTGGAAATTTATTCTCCAAAATTTTAATGTTACGCAACTTGAAATTTGGTATATCTTTTAGCTCTGTACGCTACGGTTTCACCCTTGTAAGAGATAATGTTAACATTTCGAAGAAAAAGACGTTTTGTGGACAAAGAAGGAAATCTCACTTGACAAGGAAATATGTAAAGCTGTTGTGTGCGTGCCGTGTCGTAAGTGGTTAGTGTGTCGTACCATTGTGCGTGAGGTTCCAATTTCGAATCCCAGAAAATACCAACAAGTTATTTTCGCGGTCGCACCTCTCGCGAACGTCTGACAAACATCCGAGAGTATTGTTGTCAGGAGAAAGCTTCCCATACCAAATTGCCCTTCGGATACGGCACTAAACTGTAGGTCCCTTCCATTCGGGTGAAAGAAATAATGCACTCAATATGAGTCGTTGCGAGAGCTATGCCCTGGCACTTAAAGAGCTCTTGCGCCAAATATTTATTTATTTTTTTTAAGTGCTGTTGTAAGAGTATCTCTACTTTTTTGTCTTAAACCCCATTGATGTACATATCGAAAGTTAAGAACTTCTGGCCACAAAATCAAACGCTTTAATTATATTACACTTAACGTAAAACTTTCTAAAGCCAAAAAAGCAACGTACTTACACAAATATGTACAAATACGTATACTAATCACTCTTTCTAATTACAACAGAGTACAAAGAGGGACTACAAAAAAGTGCGATCTTAATGTAAATGTTTCCTACTCTTTAATTATGCATTCCATGAACAGGAATACTCCACCATAAGTTGATGTTTAGCTTCAAATCTTAGAGAGTGGAAGGGGTCAGCCAAGGAAGAAACATAAAAGAGACCATGGCCTCGCATGCCAGGATTCAGTCCAGGAACGTTAAGAAGAAGCAGTTAAATGAAACCATTCACCCAAGCGGTGCTCATTAATCTACTTATCGCTAATGTGCTTCAAGTTTTCCCATTGCATAATTAATAGCCTTTCGTAAGAGCTTTCTTTTTGTTTCTTTGATGCCATGGCCCAGTCTTCAAAACAGAGTGAAAATGAAAAAGGAACGGCGTAAGGTATGTGATTTGAGATATTCGTAATGTAAAAGAACTTTGTTTCTTTGAACTTTATTCGGTTTGCGTGTACTGCTATTCTTTTTGGGTTGTTAGCACTTCGGCCTTAATATTAAGTGATGGATTTCCCAGGACGATTTTAAGTATTTTATATTAATTGACAAACGATGAAACCGATACATTAATGCCATAAATATCTTTTTTCTAGAAATCCCGCTTTTATCTTTCAAAAGCAACTTAAATTAACGGCCTTGAAACCAATGGCAAAAATAATTCTTAAGACATTTATCACAACTATACCCTATAAGGTATATATACAAGACGGTGCAAAAAAAACGCTAGTAAATCGTCTGCTAATGAAATTCCTTGAATCCCAAAACCACCTCAATGACCGACAGTTCGGCTTTCGTGGCAACAGGTCAGTCAATTGGTGATTTCATGTCATATTTCACCGATAAGTGGAAACAACCTCTGCATCACTCTGATGAAAGCAAAATTATTGCGCTTAATATTTCCAATGCAGAATTGACAGAATTTGGCATCAAGGATGGCTTCACGTCTGCATCTCACTGAATAAGTGCTGTTCTCCAAGGTAGTGCTTTGTTTCCGACTTTCTTTCTCATTTTCACAAGTGATTTTCTGGCTACAATCCACGCCTTCGCTGATGACATCATTACTCTCAGTTTTTCGTAATCCTTCGAAAGCTCACGACCCTGCTTTTCGTTCTGTGGCGTTTGACAGAACTCCACATTCCCAAAATTTCAAAAATTTAATTCAGTCGTTTCAAGAATTACACCAAGAATTGTCTCAAAAATTAAAAATTATTTTTTTTCGTATTTTTTTTTAAATAAATAAATGTTTCCAAATTATGTGTGCACTGGCATTTACTTAATGGATAGCGAGGCAGCGTTCAGAGTGCCGTCGACCCGCTACATTTGGTGACTCCGACGTGATGCCAGTGCACAATAATTTCTCGGAGCTATACCGGACGAATCACTGCAGCACCAACAACCGTTGACTGGACCAACGCCGCAGAGCTAACAACCGCTGAAGCGACCGGCCGGACCAACACCTACACCAGCAAAACCAGCAATTACGGCTGGCCCAACGCCTGTGGTGTCAGCAACCGCTCAACCGACCACGGCCGGACGAACAACGTAAGAATTAGGAACCGCTGAAGCGACCTGCCGGACCAACTACAACAGCTGCAGAGCTGGCGAGAGCTGGAACCAACCGAGTTTGGACCGACGCCTGCAGGGAGAGCAACACACATTCACGCATTTAAAGTTCACACATTCACAAATTGTAGTTCATGCCAGTGCTGCCAGATCGTGGTAAATTTACCTTTTCGTGGTAAGTTTCAACTCCAATTTTCAACATATGGTAAAAAGGCAATATTTTCCATTTTCTATACAAAAAAGGGAAATTCTACTGACATATTCGTCTTCTCACTCATTCTGACTGCAATAGTCAGTAATGAATTCAGGCCATAACTTGAAAGGGGTAGTTCCAGCGATCTCAGGTATTTGGTGATTGTATGCGTAGCGATCTACTATTGTTGTGTGGCAATTATTAATACATGTAAGGGAATATGGAATTATAAGTTAAATGTACACACGGTACACAACAGCATATGATTTTATTTTGAGAGTCATTCTTCTAGCAATACAAGGATTCTTTCAATTGTAGCAAATCTTCTTCTTCTTCTTCTTCCTTTTATCAGCAAGGCCATGATCCGAAAACAAGGGATCACAACCCTCCCACTTCACCGCATTTCTACTGATCCGCATGTGGGGTTCGCCTATTTGACCTCAGAAAATATCGGCAGGCCTGCCGATTTTGGATCACTCGGTTACTGAGGCCAATGAAATGCCGATGTCGTCGCATTTGTCTGATCCAGGCGTTTATAGGCCTGCCTTTCCTACATCGCGATGTCTTTGGAACGTACATTGATATTGCCTTTTTAACAGGGTTCAAATGATCTCTTCTTTGAACGTGGCAATACCAACTGAGCCGGTCACGCTCTATTTTTTGTACGATGGTTTCCTTGATGTGAAAGCTTCGACGGATCTTCGAACTTCTTATTCGATCAAGCTTTGTCACTCCTGCTGTCATGCGAAGCATCTTCATCTCAGCTGCCGTTAATTTACTCTCATACTTTTTGTACATCGTCCAACATTGTGAACCGTATGTGAGCGCTGGACGTACAACTGCGGTGTAGAGCCTTCCTTTCAACTTAGGGGGCATTTTTCTGTCACAGAAGATAGCGGAATTTTCTCGCCACTTCATCCACCCTACGCTTACACGATGATTGATGTCGTCATCACAAGTTGCTTTGCTATTGATCATAGATCCCAGATATTTGAACTTTTCGCACTTGGGAAGCACTGTTCCATTCAAATAAATGTCTGGAATAGGCCTGAGTGGATCAGAGAACGGGCAGCACAAGTACTCTGTCTTTTTTGAACTAATGCGATACCCATTTCCCTCCAAAACGTCCACCCACACATCAAGTGCTCGTTGCAGGGATGTAGGATCCTCACTTATGATGGCTCCATCGTCAGCAAAGAATAACTGATGTACTTTGGGGTCCATCACTTTACCTTCAAGCAGATAATCAAGGACTGTAATAAAGAGCAAAGGACTTAAAACGCTTCCCTGGTGTACCCCGACTTTGATTGGGAACTCTTCGGTTACTCCAGCGGGGCATCTTACTTTTGTCTTTGCTCCTTCGTACATGTCCATAATCATCTGTACATAGGTTTCTGGAACCCCTCGATGTCTTAGCGCCACCCATATCAGATCTCGTGGTTGTCTGTCGAATGCCTTTTCAAAGTCAACCAATACAATATGCAAATCCCTTAAGGAATCACGATGTTTTTCCATTATGATCCTTATACTTTGGATTGCATCTGTGGTTGATTTACCCGAGACAAACCCGCACTGATCATCAGATAGCCGTATTATTTTTCGCAGTCGGCCACCTAATACCCGCTCAACGATCTTCATGGTGTTTGACATCAGCTTGATTGAACGGTAGTTATCACAGTTTCGCGTATCACCCTTCCCTTTGTATACAGGGAGAAGGTAACTTTCCCTCCATTCATTCGGCATTGGATCACCTCTCACGAATTTGGAGATGAGAATTCTGAGCCATCTGAACCCGATATCTCCCATCTTTTTCCAGAACTCAGAGGGTATTTCGTCTGGCCCAATCGCTTTTCGTTTTTTGGAGTATTTGACCGCCTCACTAACTTCTTCGACTGTAATGTCGGGTATTTCTTCACAGTTAGGGGTGGCTCTTGGAAAGTATAGCCGGGGAAACTGTTCATTCAAAAGCTCTTCACAATACTGCCGCCACCTCTGCAGAATTTTGTCGTCATCCACAAGAAGCTGGCCATGAGCATTGCTAATGAACTTTGGCGAACGAATCTCCTGAGCATTCTTCCTTCTTTGGGCGGCTATTTTGAAGATAGTGGCACTCTTGTTCATATTGTGTCTTCGCAGCTCCTGGATAGTCTGGTTTGCATCAGCAACCGGGGAAAATATTTTCTCCAGCTCCCGATACAGGCCCTCCGTACTCTCTGCTTGAAGCTGAGCGCACTTCTTCTTCGCTTTTTTCTTGCAGCATCTGTATTCCATTTCGAGGCGAGCTTTTTCGTCACTATTATTAGAGGGGCACTTTGACCAAGCTTTGAAAGCCGCTTTCTTCTCATTTATCACTTTCTTAGCTTCATCACTCCACCACCATGTTTCTTTGGCGTGTTGATGGTGGCCTTTTGAAGCTCCTAGCAGTGATTTGGCCTTCTTTAAGCAAGTTCGCTGTAGGGAATCCCACATATTTTGTGCTCTGCACTCTTCATCCTTAGCTCCGTTGATGGTGTGAGAGAGGTAATTCTTCATTAGGAAAACAAAAGCCTCGCCTTTTTCTTTGTCCAGATTGTACCACTTGATTTTCTCAGAGACCCTTGTTTGTTTGCTTTTCTTTGGTGTTTTCATAAAAATTTCTGTTAGCAGGAGACGGTGTTGTCGAGCGATTGCCTCTCCCAGGATCACTTTGCAATCTTTTACCCGAGGCTTCATGAAACTCGCTACCAAATGGTAGTCAATCTGAGTTTCATCTCCACCACTGCTGTAAGTGATCAGGTGTCGGCTTTGTTTGATGAACATGGTATTTAACACGATAAGACCGTGTGATTTGCACATGCTTAGGATGTCTTCACCAGGAAGGTTCCTGGTGCCATATCCTAGTCCTCCATGGCAGTCTTCATAGTCTTCGTTTGATTTCCCGACATGTCCATTAAAATCTCCTCCAACAAACAGAAATTCTTCCTTTGGGATGTCCTTAAGGAGATTGTGGAAATCTAGCCAAAATGCATCTTTATCTCTCTGATTGTACCCATCGTGGGGAGCATATGCACTGACAATATTCCACACCTCTCCTTGTATTACTAGTTTGAGAGACATCAAACGGTCGCTGGACTTCGAAATGCTCAAGACGTTTCCAAGTAGCTCTGCCGCAAGGATGATACCGATTCCGTTCCGTAGTAGAACATCTTGTAATCTTTTGTCCTAACGTCCAAGAAACGCGCCCGATTCCCGGTGTTTTTCCATTTCGTCTCTTGGACACACAAGATGTCCACCCGCCTTCTATTCATCATCTCTTCCAGCTCGTAACTTCGACCGGTCATGCTTCCAACGTTCCAACTCGCGACCCTTAAATTGCGTCCAAACTGTTTCATTATGTTGCTAGCCCCCGGAATCCGTATAGCTCTGACCCGAACATTTCTGCTCGGTCCAGGATCAGTACCATGCACAGCAGTGGTAGTGCCTGGCGGGGTAGTGCCTTTCCTTTTTGCAAGTATTATCATAATGATACAGTTTTGCAATACAATTTTTGCACCATATTGCGATGGTGTTTGTTGTTTGACACGTGCATGCTCCTGTTTTAGTATTGTTTGATCTTTCTTTTATGACACCGGTGATCTCCAGTCGTGTCAACCCACGGACTCGCATGCACACTTGTGGCAAATGTAAAAAATAAAAAAATAATAGTTTAAATGATGGTTTGCTTAACAGTATTTGTAAAATAAGATCTTCCTTTCCGGCAAAAAATATTTCTTGTGTTGATTTCTGTGTCGAATCGGACATTACAGTTAAGAATTTTATTTTTATAAAAAAAATCATTTATTCAAAATTTAGATGCAGGTAAATAAATAAATATTTAAGTACAGATACCTAGGTTTAAAAAAAAATTTAATTTTGGTGTGCAATTGTTTTGCAGAAGATCGCTTGGCGCCTTATTGCTAATTTTTTGCAGTTGTATTCTTTTGCAATAGCATGGTCGTTTTCAAAATAAAAATATTTTGTTTGTTAGTTTTGTGGTTTTACTTTAATTCCGTTTCGTGCTTTTGTGGTGCTCTTATGACCTTGAAAGTCATTTTGTACTTGTGTGGGAAATTTTTGGTGGAAATGGTAAATTTTCATTCATCATGTGATATTTTTCTTGAAAAAAGTCTGGCAGCACTGGTTCATGCATTCACAAATTGAGAGTAAGTACTTTCATTGGTGGAAGCATGAATTCACAAATTGAGAGTAAGCATTTTCTTTGGTGGAATGGAAGTATTGACAGAATGACGAGATATTGTCATCGTCGATGAAAATCGGTTGACATTCAGTTTGAAATATTTGTGAATGGAAAAGGAAAATTTCAAGTTCTGTGCGTTTAGAAAACTGGAAAATACAAAACGAAATTTGTGTTTTAATGTTTTATATAAAAACGTATGAACATACAGAGATGCAGAGACTTTTAATTACACAGAAGGTAATCTTTTAATTGGAAATATTTTTCCACTCACAAAAGTGTCAAAAAGAGCCTGCTTTGCAGATATGACGAGTATGTTGGAGTGCTTGGTTAAATCTTCTTTGACGAAATTGAGCAGCATATCAAACAAATTGTACCGGATCATAATCGGTGGTCAAAGTTGAGATTAAAAAATCCATGAAAATCTCGGTCCGCGTAAAATCGACGAACCCAAAACCGGCGATTGTTACCCATGATTATTTTCATGTACTCAAATGCTTCTGATGCAGTAGGAAAATAATCGTTGAAAAGAATTCGCCGACCATAGGAATTTTTTTTTTTATAAATATTATGTAATTTTCGCACAACTTAATGAAACAGGCTTAACGTATCCGACGGATTCTATGGGAGTGTTTTCTCCGGTAATACGTCAACTTCAACGGCAACATTCAACGGCAACATTCAACGGAACGACGGATCAACGGATCCTATGGGCCTGGTCCTTAAGCCCAGCACGATCCGGCAGGGCCAACTAGGCCCAGCAGCTTCCAGCACGACAAGTCAGGTCCCGCACGCTTCTGCTCTAATACAGAACGCAGCCCAGCACGCCTCCAACATGCTTAACACGGCCAACGTGACCCTATTACACCTCAGCAAACGCCATCCGCCTTGCATTCGCTCTGTACAACCGTAATTCCAACTGCATTGCTGGAGGGGGAGTACTGTGGCGTTTGACAGAACTCCACTTCTTCTTCCTTTTTCAGCGAGGTTATGATCCGAAAATAAGGGATCACAACCCTCCCACTTCACCGCATTTCTACTGACCCGCCTGTGGGGTTCGCCTATTTGACCTCAAATTTCGGCAGGCTTGCCGATTTCGGATCACTCGGTTACTGAGGCCAATGAAATGACGATGTCGTCGCATTTGTGTGATCCAGGAGTTTATAGGCCTGCCTTTCCTACATCGCGATGTCTTTGGAACGTGCATTGATATTGCCTTTTGACAGAACTCCACATTCCCAAAATTTCAAATTAAAAATTTATTTTTTTCCTATTTTTTTTTATAAAATATTTAATTATTTATTTAAATATGTAAATTAGTTTTTTCCAAATTGTGTGTGCACTGACATTTATTTAATGGATAGCGAGGCAGCGTTCAGAGTGCCGTCGACTCGCTACACTTCGTAGATGAGGAGTGGCATCATACATACATATGTTTAACACATTAAATTGTTTCAGTTATTGTCGTGGCCTCGTGGGGGACATCTAACTGAAAACTTATCAAAGACTTAAAATTAACTGTCAAGTTTGTGCCGAAAAAATCATAAATACCGTGTGCAAACAGCGTTTTGGTGTGTTTTTTCGGTGTGACAAATGTTCAGTACTAATATGTACGCAAATTACTTCACATGGCAGAACCAAAAAAAAACTGAAACCGCAACGACACGCAGATAACAGCAAAGCCGAATTCATCAGCCTTAAACAGTATATATGTATGTATATACACGTATTGTACAATTAAGAGAAAAGGCGACGTCAATATTGAACTGAAAACGAAGGAATTATCCGTGCTGATTAGTGAATTTTAATTTTAAAATTTGTTTTTTAATTCTTTTTTTCTTTTCAATGAATTCCAGTAGTAAATTTATTGATGATTTTTCGACCTAAGATCTTAAAAACTCAAATTATGAAGGAAGTATTTAGTAACGAAGCATCGTGCCGCCGACCGACACGTGTTAATTACTTCGTCGATGCACAGAGAGAGTTGTGGCTCTCGATTTTGTTAAATTTTCCACACAGTAAGAAGAAAAACCGTTGCTCCTGTAACTGGTTGAATACAATGCATCCAGCTGCGGCCGGCGTAAGAGTGGCGTAGTACGACCTGTCACAAAGTAGAAATATATGGGAACTCAATAGTGCGCCCACAATGAGCTAGCTGCGGCGTAGCAGTAGCAGTAGTGTAGTACGAAGTTGGTTTACTTTTAACTTGTGTAGCGCTACAAGTGGGAGATAGAGACATTAGCTTGGTACAAAGGGCGCACCCACCATCTTCGATTTTTCTCTTTCAGCAGCTGTTTCCAATATAGCCCATCTGAATCACAATCAGTAAAAACACAACCATTTTATTCTAGAAACACTACTCTATTTAAAAAACAAACAAACTAACTCTATTTAGTGTTTACACTATTCTATTTAGTGTTTAGTAGGAAAAAGAAAAAAATAGTTTTCACAATATACTAATTAAATACAATTTCAACCAGCTGAGTTTCAAGTGACACTTTATTCGACATAACGCGCTACACCATTGTGGACGAATTTTGCGAGTATAGCGCCACACAATTTGACAGCTCTACGTACTACGCTACTGCTACGCCGCAGCTGCATGCATTGTGTTCAGCCAGTAACGCAGGCACCGCCACCAACCAATGACTGGCTTACTTCGTCGATGTATGATAATAGAGAGAATCTCGCGCCTTCGAACAAACTACTCCAGGATCATACTATACCATGTGAAAGTTTAGGAAAAATTAAGTTCGACCTGGTTATACATACTATAATTCACACCTTATTTGTGCAAAAGAAAGAGTGTATCAAAGATGGTAGGGAGAGTCTGCTCAAGTGCTGAAGGTAATAATCAAGTTTACTACTCGCAGGCTCTCTGGGAACTCCGTTTCCAACAACTTTTGATGCCTTCACTTTGGTGATTGGGCGATTAAGTACGGGTCTGCTTCTGACCATAGCCGGTCCGTCGTCCGATGGGTTTCGCCCTCTTGTGAGAAGCATTTATGATTGACGTCATAGCAGACCCTTGCGATCCTGTCCATAATGCGGACTGTCTTTCATAGTCTGGCCATAAAGCGGACTGAGACCTTGCGAGCAATGTATCAAAAAACTAAGTAAACATTGATCTCCCCTATAATCCGTCCATACATAATGTAGGAACTTTCCCACTTTGTGGAGCGTTTTCATCAATATACCAGATTTTAACAGAATCTTTGAATAATTCAAAGAAAGCACATCTGAAGTGCGTTCCAAATGGTAGCCTTTTTAGACTATTTCAATTAGAGCGACTAATATTTCTCTATTGTGTGGTAAAATGTAATGCTCGAGATTGTATTTAAACTAGTAAACTCACACATGACAACGAAGAGACATGGTTTTGAGAGTCAATGATGTCGTTTGTACAATTACAGTATTATTTTAATACTTTCGTTTAGTCTGCAGTACCGTATTACTATTATTATCTTTAATAACATACAATTCTTTCAATTTTTCACGTCTAACTTTATACATAACTAGCGACCCGGCCCGACTTCGTCCGCGTGCAATTCAATTTTTACAGCGATACACTAATAAATAAATTGGGAAAAGACACACTCGTAATAATACATGCTACTAAATTAGTGCTTGGCGTTTTTATTCTTTTATGAATTGTCCCTTGCCATTATACGATAAGCGTAGTAGTTTGTACATGAAACTGTTTTGTGTAACTGTGCCCCGGTATTTAGATTCACTTGAGGAATATTTATTGAATATCCTTCTTTACCTCTACATAAAATCAAAGGATATTGTAAAGCATCATATGATCGATGAATTTCCAATATTCTTTGCAGATTATCATTACGACTGCGTATTACAACATCCCGTCCGTCAAATTGTTCGCCGGCTATGATAACTGCTACCTCAGTCGTAGAAGGAGCGTTATAGCGACCACGATGTTCTCCAACAGGTGTCTTATCGGCGTGGATTAGAACATTGAAGTCCGGCACGTTTTGTGGAACACTCTCAATTGCTGTTTTAAAAGACAGAATATAATTATTATGGGAGTGTAACATATCTTGCAATTGTCTGATCAGTACATTGTTTAAGGATTGTCGAGCGATAGAACTTCGAGTAGAAGCTTGTGTTTCAGGATCTGCGATAAAATATATCTGCGGGAATTTATGGTCATCAGGCCGAAGAGGAAAAAGGCCATCGGCCAAACGATATACCTGGCCTTGTACCTTAAACAATGGCATGAAACCACTTCCGACTATTTAAGTATTCAAAAATTTTTTACTTTTGGGATGGTTACCTGTTAGAAGAATATAAAGGATCCGGAGTTTCAGAAATTTCATCTAATTTAATTTTGCTCTGTAAGCAGCAAATGCCTCTTGATTCGTCTTCCCATTTTAGGGCACAGCGATGTGGACAGACAACGGTCATACTAAGCAAAATAACTGCAGTCATTGCAAAATTGAGATTACAAATATAAAATTTAATTAGAAAAAAAAAAAAAAAAGAAATGAAATGTGAAAAATAAAAATTAATGAAAATTAACGCTTTACAAAGATAGCATTTATGCGGTTGTTAGCTCTGATTTGACAATGCTAAAAATAATTTCCTGCGAAATGTGACTGGTGATGTAGTGCTTTGCAATTCCTGTGGAAGGTTATTCCACAGTCGAATTGCTTGGACAAAGTAGGACCGCTCTCCAATAGTGTGTTCAAAACGGGGTATTATTAACTTCAACCCTCTGCGCGACTGAGCAAAAAGTAGCATTTCACGCAAAAATTCAGGACATTTACCATGAATAATGTTAAAAAGCTTCAAACTATTTCTAAAGT
Source organism: Brachypalpus laphriformis (assembly GCA_945910035.1). Lineage (NCBI taxonomy): Eukaryota > Metazoa > Arthropoda > Insecta > Diptera > Syrphidae > Brachypalpus > Brachypalpus laphriformis. Next base: position 86,787,456 of record OX246754.1, read on the forward strand.
GATGGTATATATCTAATTTTAAACCTAACAGTGACCCGTTTAGATGCGAAACACTTCTATGCCTTGGAATATTATAAATAAACCGAATACAGTCGTTAAAAGCTACATTCATTTTATGCTTACAATCATAATCAAGACAAGGGTACACAGAACAATTATACGTGAAAAAGGGGAGTAACAAGCTTTTAACTAAACGGCATTTGATTGTTATAGGCAGTGAATACGATGAAGACCTCAGCCCACGTAGACCAAAATATATCCTTTTTACAGTATCCGAAACGGCATCACAGCAGGTTAAGGTGCTATTGATTTGATATCCTAGATACCTGACTTTGTCTACATATTGAATAATGTTGCCATTTAGAACAAGGGCGGGATAATCAGAGGAGTCAATTTTCTGCCGTGAGCAAATCATTCCTAAAGTCTTTAAAAGATTGAGTCTAAGATTATTAAAATCTGACCACCGTTGTATATTTACGAGGTCCTCATTTATACGGGCTACACAATCTTCTATTAAGCCAACAGACTGACATAGATAGATAAGGACATCGTCCGCGTACATATGCACTTGACAATCTACAATTGAGTCTGGAAGATCGTTTATAAACATAGAGAATAGTAAAGGGCCCAACACAGATCCTTGCGGAACACCTGAGTTAACGGAAATAGGACTTGATGTTCCCTGGTTCGTCTTAACTACCTGTACACGATTGCTTAGATGGTGCCGTGACATAAGGCCAAGCGTCATAAGGTCAAATCTCTAAATTTGGGCTTATGTCGCTTTGTGAAAGTGACATAATGCCAAATTCTAGGATTTGGCATTATTTCACTTTGATGAAGTGACATAAGACCAATTTGGCTTTATGACACTTTCGATTGCATATTGTATTTCGCTTACCTGATACGTATTTACTTTTCATTAACCTTTCTGAAAGTTTAAAATTACTAAAAGTCTTGGCGAAATAAGTTAATGTTAATTTAGTATGTTTGATGGTTTTTATTTATTTTGAAAAAAAAATCTATTCATTACATATGCTTGTAAATCGTTAATAACTTTAAGCAAATATTCTTGTGCTGTTTTCAACAATTTGCCTGCAAATTGGGCACAAAATTAGCGGAAATTTTTTTTTATTACACAACCTGAAAGCTTGCAAAATGTAAAAATACCCATGAAGCTTTCAGGTTGTATAATAAAAAAAAAATCGGGCAAATTTTTATTTTTACACAACCTGGAAGCTTCGTAGGAAACTGGTTAGAAACTGTAACGACACATAATTAGTTTTTTTTACTTACACGGTCATCATGAAAAAACTGTACAATTAATAATTGCTTATAACCGCGAGAAGGCACCGCATTGAAAGTACCGTTCAAAAGATAGTTTCGTTGCGGTGTGTCGGGTCGATTTTGTATTGCGGTTGCAATAGCTGGGGACAAGAATATGGAGTAACTAAAGTTTTTTTCAAGTACTGTACTCCTATAAAAGGGATCGCTATTTTGGTATCGAGACATACCAAATTTACTCATGACACTATCAATTTTAGATATATCCGACACATCTTTAGGAGTAACGGGAGCTTTTGGCAACGCCTGGTTTCGAATGCGTATAAGATGCCTTCGTACTTTGCCGAATTGTACCTGCGAATAGAGTACCCAGATTTCTACAATGAGAACCAAAAATGTAAGGAAGTAATGCTTGGGAAAGTCTACGGATTTTTCCAATCAACAATGTACATTGAAGGCAATGAAACCGACTAACTTATGACAAGGACTACAATTACAGTGAAAATCGCTTATAACGATATCGTTTATAGCGAAATATCGGTTATTACGAACCAATCTCAAAGTACCTACTGAGGTAGGTATAAATTACATTAATGACATATCGCTTTTAACGAAATCGCGTATAACGAATATATTAGCACTAAAAACAAAACGAATTATTGCATATAACGAACTTAGTAAAAAACGGAAAAAAGGCAAACATAGTAGGCTTTGAGTTTTCTCATAATATGTATTTTAAATTATGTATCTTATTTTTGGGGATTCTCTCCGTTTAGTGCAGTTTCTTTTCTTCTCATTTCGTTCATAGGATTTTTCGTTATTTATTGGTGAACATTTAGCTGAGGTTGTCAAGGAAGGGAGTTCCTAGATTGAACATTCTTTTGCGTGATAGAGCAGGGCATGTGCATAGGAAGTGAGGAATGGTTTCCTCCTCCTCCTCGTCCCTACAGCTCCTGCAGAAGTCATTGGAAAAGAGGCCAAGTCTTTTGGCATGTTGGCCGATTAGACAGTGTCCGGTGATAACACCGATAACGCAGCTGATCTGTAATCGCTTTAGTGTAACCAACTCGGCACTACGTTTCTGGTCCAGCTTAGGCCAGATCTGCCTCGAAATGTGACACGTAGAGCCAATATCCCACCTAAGGTTGGTCTTGCTAATAGCGTTCAGCTTCAGTAGATGCTTACATGTAGCAAGGGGCATACCAAGGGCTTGCCTATCTGGCAGAATCCTTGGAGTAGTACCCTGTCTGGCGAGTTCGTCCGCCCTACAGTTTCTTGGAGTGTCTCTGTGAACTGGCACCCAGCATAGGTGAATGTTGAACTGCTCTGTCATCTCTGTAAGAGACAAACGTCTAAGACGGTCTTTGAAGTAAAGGAGCACGATTCCAGGGACTTGATAGCGGCTTGACTGTTAGTGAAAATGCTAATATCGCTGACAGATAAGGACAAAGCTAAAATGAATACAAATTTTGAGAGTTTCCATTTGAAAGCAAAAAAAGTTACATCCAGTCATCGTCCGGACATCGAAGCCGCTTTGCTTAGTTGGTTCAAAGCCCAAAGAAGTGCAAATGTTCTAATTAGTGGACAAATATTGCACAGTAAGGCGGAGGAATTTGCAAAGCGATTAGGTAAACCCGATTTTATCTGCTCACCAGCCTGGATTCAGCGCTTTCGAAGGCGACATGATATTGTTGGTGGAAAGGTAAGCGGTGAAGCAGGGAACGCTTCCTCAGAAATCGTCAATGATTGCTTACGTGTGTCTGGCCGAAACTTCGTGAAGATTATTCCGATGAAAATATTTTTAACATTGACGAAACTGGATTATTTTACAAAATAGTACCAAATAGAACGTTAAAATTTAAAGGGGAAAAGTGTATTGGCGGTAAGATGTCCAAAGATAGAATTAGTGTTTTGGTTGGAGCTAATACGACTGGAACTGAAAAAAAACTGCTCGTTATTGGTAAGTCGAAAAATCCAAGGTGCTTCAAAGATGTGAAAGTGCTTCCAATACTATACGAAAATAATAAAAGGGCCTGGATGACTTCGTAAATTTTTGAAAAATTTGTAGGAAATTGGGATAAAGACCTGAAAAAGGAAAATCGTAAAATATTATTAATGGTCGATAATTGTCCTGCGCGTCCAATGCTTAATGGGCTCTCTTTCATCAAGCTCATGTTCTTACCACCGAACACAACGGCTATCCTACAGCCAATGGACCAAGGCATAATAAAATCCTTAAAGGAACAATACAGAAAGCTTCAAGTGCTAAACATTTTAAAAAAAATGGAGGATGGTGTTGACCAGCTTAGTATAAGTTTGTTAGATGCGATTCTATTAGTTTCCAGGGCTCGGGAAAGGGTCTCAGTAGCAACAATAGCAAATTGTTACAGAAATGCTGGGTTTGTCTCACTTGAATTACCTAATCGAGCAGAAGATTTTGAAGAAGAGGACGAACTGCCTTTACATCATTGGATAAGGCATGTCCACTCATTGAATAACATTCTAGATTCATGCAGTTTTGAAGATTTTGTACATGTGGATGATTATTTTGAACCTTCGGAACGTTTGACAGACGAACAAATTTTGTAATCGGAGAATGATGACAGCGGGGAAGGTAACAAATTCTTATTCACAGAAATTAAGATTTTTCGGAGCAAAAAATGATTATTTCTTACAGAAAGTGAGATTTTGACACCAACAATCGGAGATGCACTTTCCGCAGTGAATAAATTGCAGGAGTACGTTTTGTTAAATGACATTTTTGATAATTCATACAAAGATTTTCTGTCTAAAATTTTTATTTTTTTTTTTGTGGTGCAGGAATCTTCAAAAGTTACCAATGGTCCGTACCATTGGTTATGCCCGATTCATATATCTGACAATGCCATCAGTGCTAGTCAGTATATGCCTACGGACTAAACCTCACCGTCTCAGAGAGGCACTATGAGAACCGGCTGCACGTACTCATAGTAGTAGGAAATTCATTCCTCTCATTTTTCATTTTTGTGATGACTACGACTAAGTTGCCTTAACGAGTAGTTTACGCTTCTGTAGTGTTAATCGCGTTAGGTAGGTAGCTTTCCAGTGAAGGCACCTACTTATACCGTCATTACATGCGGTCCTTCCTTACGGCGCTAGGTCGAAAGGTCTTGTTCTTTGTAGTCGGCGCTCAAGGTTTGTCACGTCCATAGTACGGATTATTTTATTATTGCAATGAACATGAAGACGGGTACGAAGTTTGCGAGCAAAGTTTGTTACTTCGTCCCTCACGGTAGCAATTCCTAGATCTCTGTGAATATCACTATTTCTTATAGTGAGCATTCACGATTGCTCTTAGTATTTTGTTTTGAAATGCTTGCAGTAGAGCCATTATGCTTGGTTTGGTACAACCCCAAAGTTGTATACCATATGTCCAAGACGGTTTTAGCACTTCCTTATACAGAAGCAGTTTGTTGTATACGCTTAACTTCGAGTATCTTCCGAGTAGCCAATACATTTCTCTAAATCTGATTTCGAGCTCTTCGCGCTTCTTTTTAACGTGTGGTTTCCACTTAAGTCATTCCTAAATATTTTGCCTCGTTTGCGTACGGTATTTGCACCGAGTTAATGGATATAGGTAAGTTGTTTATCTTTCTTAACGTAAAATTGACATGCGTTGATTTTGTCTCATTGAGGACTATTCGCCAGGTTTTTGTCCATTCGCATACTTTGTTCAAAGCTCGTTGGAGTTTTCCCGTTGATGATTCGACTGACTCATCCGTTACGAGGATAGCCGTGTCGTCTGCGAACGTTGCTACAACGGTCCCTTCATCTTGTGGTATATCTCTTGTGTAGAGCAAGAACAGGATTGGACCGAGAACACTTCCTTGTGGAACACCCGCGTAGATATCTTTGAAATCCGAATATTCACTCCCGTGTCTAACACGGAAAAGTCTGTTTTCAAGATAAGATTCCAATATTCTGTACAACTTTTCCGGTAAGATAACCCTTAGCTTATACCTGAGGCCTTCATGCCATACCTTGTCGAAGGCTTGCGATACGTCGAGAAAAGCGCTAGAGCATATTTTTTTCCCTTCTAGAGCTTTTTCAATTTCGCTCGTTATTCGATACACCTGATCGATTGTGGAATATTTGACCCGAAAGCCGAATTGATGATCCGGGATCAAGTGTCTTTCTTCAATTACTGGTTGCAATCGTTTCAGCAGAAGTTTCTCGAAGACCTTAGATATTATTGGCAGAAGTGAAATAGGTCTATATGATTTCTTGTCATTTGCACACTTCCCCGGTTTCGGAACCATAATAACTTCGGCGACTTTCCATTGCTTTGGAACATATAACAGTCTTAAAGAAGCATTTGTAAAGTAGAGCAACTTAACCAGCACTTTTTTCGGTAGCTCTTTCAAAATTTCGCCAGTGATTAAATCATATCCCGGAGCCTTGTTATTTTTCAATTTTTTTTATTATCATTCGAAGTTCGGACAGGGATACGGTTTTTACTTTAAAGTTGTCGGGTACCGTATTATCATTCGGATCTTCGATCAACGGTTGTCCATCGAACGGCTTGAACGTTTCCTCTAAGTGATCGGCAAATAATTTTGCTTTCTCTTTGTCTTCTTTTGCCCACTCTCCGTTAGCTTTCCTAATTGGCGGCGAGTGCATTACAGGTTTCCTTATGGACTTCAAGGCTTTCCATAGAGAGTAGTTTGAATGTTTATCAGCGGTCAGACCCTCGAGGTAAGTAGAACTCTCGTGATTTTTTAGGTCCTGCAGCACATTTTTTAGCTTGTTACAAAGGTGGTTCAGATAAGTTTTATCCGGTGGCGCGCGGGATTGTTGCCATCTCTTGCGCGCTCTCCTCTTTTCTCGTATGAGGTCTTCGATTTCAGGTGGGTATTTGACTTTATTGTTCCGCGCTTCTGTCTTCCGCAAAGGAGTGTTTTTCCATGCCGAGCTCTGAATGGCTTCGACGAGTTTGTCGATTTCTTCTTCTATTTCGAACGGTGTCTTTAGCGGTACATTTAAAGCAACATTTTCCTTGCAGTCTCTTCTGAAAGCGTCCCAGTTAGTTTTGTTACTAGTTAACCTAGGCGGTCCTTCTTCTTTTACTAGACTTCCACCTATTTTCAGAGTGACTGCTGATTGATCTGAGCATAGATCATAGCATTCTTCGACTTCCGTCAAATTTTTAGTTAACCCTTTTGCGATAAAGAAGTCGACGAGGTCAGGGATTTTATTTTTGTCAGTTGGCCAATAAGTTGGCTTTCCTGTCAAAAAAAAGTTCACCCCACGTTTCATGCTGACTTTGTACAATAATCTGCCTTTTGTCGAATTACATCTTGATCCCCAGAAAGTGTGTTTCGCGTTAAAGTCACCACCTAAGACAAAATTAGGTCCGAGTGAGGCAAAGAGACGAACGAGGTCGTCTTCCACTAGCTTATATCCCGGAGGGAAGTAACTAGATCCGATGTTGTAGTTTAAGTGGTTTATTTTTACGGAGACTGAGCTTATTTGCATAGAATCAAATTCTATTTCTATGTTTTCGGAGTGCTTAATACAGTCTTTGATGTAAAGAGAGGACCCAGCTCTCGCATTTTCCGAAGGATGATTCGCATGGTAACCGCTGTAACCTTTTATTTTAGGTCTAAGTCCCTTTTTTAAGTGCGTTTCCGATACCAAACATATATCAATGTTATTTTTCCGTAGGAACACTTCTAACTCGTCGATTTTTTTCAGAAGGCCGTTTGCGTTCCACGTTAGTATCTTAAGTAGCTGTTTCATATTCATGTTTTTTTGATTGTCTTGCGAGGTTTGAACTCGAGCTTGCTCAATTTGTCAAGTATAATTTTATTAACTTTGGTTTGCTCCTCAAATTTTTCCAATATAATGGTAAATATTTGGCTAACCGGATCTGTTGTAGCTGATCTTAATTTGTTTTCGTTTGACGCGACTTGCGCGTACGATCTCGCATCAACCTGCGGCGGTTTTTCCGCTGCACTTGGACCAGCGACGTTCTCTTGGGCAATTTTTTTAATTCCCTTTATCGGTCTCGTCGTTTTGACTGTCTTAGCGGTCTTAGGCTTATCGGTTTTACGATCTCTTAAGCTTGGGTTCGGGTGTATCGGTTTCTTGAGAGTATCGCGCCTTTTTTGAAGCTCCTTTGCTACTTCACAACCTCGATAGTTTGCTGGGTGCTTGCCTTTACAGTTTATGCACGTCGCCGGAGCCTGCTTATTTAAGTCACGCCTTTCTGATAAGTGGTTCCCGGCACATTTTACACATTTCGGTTCTTTTTGGCAATACGACTGGGTGTGATTGAAACCTTGACAGCGTTTGCACTGAGGTATCGATCGTGTATTCGTACGCATAGGCTCGATTTTAACTACGATATTCAAAATATTTTTTACGTTATAAATATCGTCTATATTTTCGCTTCTATCGAAGGTTAGCATAAAGAGCGAAAGTCCATGCTTGACCAAGATTTCAATGCCTTGTTCCGTTTTCTGCTTTATCTTCTTTAAGATATTAATTGCGTCGATAATTTTCAAACCTTTTCCTTTAAGGTCATTTATAATGTCATCTTTAGTGCACGAGGGGTGGAGACCCCTTGCTATAACACGGAGTGGTCTTTCTGATTTATTTTCGTACGTGAACCACAGGATCTTTTCCGCGTTTAGTTTTTTCGATATTGCTCGGTAGCCGTCAGAGTCAACTACATTAATTTTCCAATCATTGTTTCGGAATGATGTTACTTTAAATTCCGATGTCACAGTTCCCTTGAGAAGGCAATGCAATTTATTGTAGTCCATAATGCCGACGACGTTTATTGCAGGCGGGGGACGTAATTTGTCGTGAGTTTGTTTCTGTTTCAAGTCTTTTTCTTTGTCTTGTTTTCGTAACTCGATTTCAGGTGAAGAACCGGCTCTTCGTTTTTTGCTGGGTCTTTTCTTTGAGACCCCATTTGTTTCGCGTGCTAGCTCTTCTTCATCCGTGTGATATTTGGGACTAGCTGCACGGGGTGGGGTAACTTCGCGTTCTCTTTGCAAAAGTGAATTCTTTAAGGCCTTGTTTTCCTCTTTTAGTGATTCTACCTCCCTCTTAAGCTCTTGGTAGAGTAGATCCATTTTATTTAGCTTAATACGGAGTTCATTGTTTTCTTCCTCAAAGCTATTACATTTCACTGAGTCCCGTTTCTCTTGCGCTTGCGCTTCCGGCGGACTTCTTTTTCCGGAGACATTCGGTCTTGATGGTGGAGACCGAGTTACCCTTGAATTTCTCCAAAAGGGGTTTATTAAATGCAACAATTGGCTCTCCCCAGAATCCGTAGAGCCTACCTCCGAAGAGGGTGGATTTTCCAGAGAAACCGGACTGCCACCTGGGGTACTATATCTATTTGTTTTACTCTTCTTCTTCCTTTTATCAGCGAGGCTATGATCCGAAAACAAGGGATCACAGCCCTCCCACTTCACTGCATTTCTACTGATCCGCCTGTGGGGTTCGCCTATTTGACCTCAGAAAATATCGGCAGGCCTGCCGATTTTGGATCACTCGGTTACTGAGGCCAATGAAATGCCGATGTCGTCGCATTTGTCTGATCCAGGCTTTTATAGGCCTGCCTTTCCTGCATCGCGATGTCTTTGGAACGTGCATTGATATTGCCTTTTTAACAGGGTTCAAATGATCTCTTCTTTGAACGTGGCAATACCAGCTGAGCCGGTCGCGCTCTAATTTTCGTACGATGGTTTCCTTGATGTGAAAGCTTCCACGGATCTTCGAACTTCTTATTCGATCAAGCTTGGTCACTCCTGCTGTCATGCGAAGCATCTTCATCTCAGCTGCCGTTAATTTACTCTCATACTTTTTGTACATCGTCCAACATTGTGAACCGTATGTGAGCGCTGGACTTACAACTGCAGTGTAGAGCCTTCCTTTCAACTTAGGGGGCATTTTTCTGTCACAGAAGATAGCGGAATTTTCTCGCCACTTCATCCACCCTACGCTTACACGATGATTGATGTCGTCATCACAAGTTGCTTTGCTATTGATCATAGATCCCAGATATTTGAACTTTTCGCACTTGGGAAGCACTGTTCCATTCAAATAAATGTCTGGAATAGGCCTGAGTAGATCAGAGAACGGGCAGCACAAGTACTCTGTCTTTTTTGAACTAATGCGATACCCATTTCCCTCCAAAACGTCCACCCACACATCAAGTGCTCGTTGCAGGGATGTAGGATCCTCACTTATGATGGCTCCATCGTCAGCAAAGAATAACTGATGTACCTTGGGGTCCATCACTTTACCTTCAAGCAGATAATCAAGGACTGTAATAAAGAGCAAAGGACTTAAAACGCTTCCCTGGTGCACCCCGACTTTGATTGGGAACTCTTCGGTTACTCCAGCGGGACATCTTACTCTTGTCTTTGCTCTTTCGTACATGTCCATGATCATCTATACATAGGTTTCTGGAACCCCTCGATGTCTTAGCGCCACCCATATCAGATCTCGTGGTTGTCGGTCGAATACCTTTTCAAAGTCAACCAATACAATATGCAAATCCCTTAAGGAATCACGATGTTTTTCCATTACGATCCTTATACTTTGGATTGCATCTGTCGTTGATTTACCCGAGACAAACCCGCACTGATCATCAGATAGCCGTATTATTTTTCGCAGTCGGCCACCTAATACCCGCTCAACGATCTTCATGGCGTGTGACATCAGCTTGATCGAACGGTAGTTATCACAGTTTCGCGTATCACCCTTCCCTTTGTATACAGGGAGGAGGTAACTTTCCCTCCATTGATTCGGCATTGGATCACCTCTCACGAATTTGGAGATGAGAATTCTGAGCCATCTGAACCCGATGTCTCCCATCTTTTTCCAGAACTCAGAGGGTATTTCGTCTGGCCCAACCGCTTTTCGTTTTTTGGAGTATTTGACCGCCTCACTAACTTCTTCGACTGTAATGTCGGGTATTTCTTCACAGTTAGGGGTGGCTCATGGAAAGTATAGCCGGGGAAACTGTTCATTTAAAAGCTCTTCACAATACTGTCGCCACCTCTGCAGAATTTTATCGCCATCCACAAGAAGCTGGCCATGAGCATTGCTAATGAACTTTGGCGAACGAATCTCCTGAGCATTGTTCCTTCTTTGGGCGGCTATTTTGAAGATAGTGGCACTCTTGTTCATACTGTGTCTTCGCAGCTCCTGGATAGTCTGGTTTGCATCAGCAACCGGGGAAAATATTTTCTCCAGCTCCCGATACAGGCCCTCCGTACTCTCTGCTTGAAGCTGGGTGCACTTCTTCTTCGCTTTTTTCTTGCAGCATCTGTATTCCATTTCGAGGCGAGCTTTTTCGTCATTATTATTAGAGGGGCACTTTGACCAAGCTTTGAAAGCCGCTTTCTTCTCATTTATCACTTTCTTAGCTTCATCACTCCACCACCATGTTTCTTTGGCGTGTTGATGGTGGCCTTTTGAAGCTCCTAGCAGTGATTTGGCCTTATTTAAGCAAGTTCGCTGTAGGGAATCCCACATATTTTGTGCTCTGCACTCTTCATCCTCAGCTCCGTTGATGGTGTGAGAGAGGTAATTTTTCATTACGAAAACAAAAGCTTCGCCTTTTTCTTTGTCCAGATTGTACCACTTGATTTTCTCAGAGACCCTTGTTTGTTTGCTTTTCTTCGGTGTTTTCATAAAAATTTCTGTTAGCAGGAGACGGTGTTGCCGAGCGATTGCCTCTCCCAGGATCACTTTGCAATCTTTTACCCGAGGCTTCATGAAACTGGCTACCAAATGGTAGTCAATCTGACTTTCATCTCCACCACTGCTGTAAGTGATCAGGTGTCGGCTTTGTTTGATGAACATGGTATTTAACACGATAAGACCGTGTGATTTGCACATGCTTAGGATGTCTTCACCAGGAAGGTTCCTGGTGCCATATCCTAGTCCTCCATGGCAGTCTTCATAGTCTTCGTTTGATTTCCCGACATGTCCATTCAAATCTCCTCCAACAAATAGAAATTCTTCCTTTGGGATGTTCTTAAGGAGATTGTGGAAATCTAGCCAAAATGCATCTTTATCTCTCTGATTGTACCCATCGTGGGGAGCATATGCACTGACAATATTCCACACCTCTCCTTGTATTACTAGTTTGAGAGACATCAAACGGTGGCTGGACTTCGAAATGCTCAAGACGCTACCAAGTAGCTCTGCCGCAAGGATGATACCGATTCCGTTCTTAGACTTTTCCGTTCCGTAGTATTTGTTTTACTCATTGCATATTATGTATACATTTTATCCCCGGTATACGAAGGGTGGATTTTAGTCGCCTCTTACGACAGGCATGCCTACCTCGGGTATATTCTGGCCCCTACCCGAAGGGGGTAGGGTGTGTAGGGTAGGGTGTCTAAAATGGAGTTGAAAATTGAAAATAAATTTTAAAAACAAAAATGTAATGTAAAAAATTACGGATTACATTAATAAACAATAAATAAATAATAAACAAACGTTATTTTGATTAATTCAATAACAGTTTCAGATCTATTTTTTGTATTATATAGATGTACGTACACAAATATATCGGATATTACGAACTAAATTCTCAGTCCCTTCGAGTTCGTTATAACCGATTTTCACTGTATATTAAAAACAAATACAAAAAAGTTATGTATATAAGTGTACAAGGGCCTGGGCCCTTGAATGGATTTATTTTACCAACTTACCTGCTGAGCACTTGAATTGTCCTCTCCTCATATGTACTTCGTCAAAAACTTCCCGAATGTCACTTCTTTTTAGTGAGGCATTTGCGCATTCATTTTTCACTTCACTTATCACTTTAAGTTTTCCTCTAATTGTTTCAGTTGTTCCATGATTATGCACGGCAATTGATTTCGGAATTCTAGCTAATGTTTGGTTCTCAAAACCGATAACTGCACTAGCACTGCATGTTTTAACGTAACAAATGTATCGCTTAGACAATTTTGAATTACTTTTCAACCGATATAATTGCTTAATTTTGGGAATATAGAGTAAGTTACTCACTCTTCTTAAACCCTCACAAAACTCGAAGTTGTAAATAGAATCACTTAAATTTTCCATCTTACCACGCTTTACCTAAACGATGTAATACGAATGAGACGTTCGTGGGCTTGCTGCATGCCATTGCGCAAATATTCCTCATGCTCTTACGGTAAAATCAAGTCATTAGAAATAAAAAAAACAACTTAAACCGTTTTCTTTTCTAGCAAAACATGTACAGTAGGATTTGAGTACAATTTGGCCTTATGTCACTTTAGCAAAGCGACATAAGGCCAAATGCGAGAATTTGGCCTTATGTCACTTTTTGAATTTGGCATTATGTCACTTTCACAAAGCGACATAAGGCCAAATTTAGAGATTTGACCTTATGACGCTTGGCCTTATGTCACGGCACCTGCTTAGATATTGTGCAAGAAGTCTAAGTGACGCACTGTGAAAACCAAAATAATTTTTCAGCTTAGAAATTAGAATTGAATGGTCAATATAGTCAAAGGCTTTGTAATAGTTAAGTAGAACCATAATCCCGATTTTGTTTAAATCAAGTGCTATACGCAAATCTGTAGTTACTTTGATAACTGCGGATTCGCAGCTATGCTTATGACGAAACCCTGATTGGCACTTGGATAGGTTATTACCAGGGTCTAAAACCCTTTTTATTTGGTTAGCCATAATCTTTTCAAAAACTTTAGCTGGAAAACAAAGCAAACTGATTATCCTAAAATCGGACGGAGCTGACAGGTTAGATTTTTTTGGGATCGGAACAATTGTAGCTTCTTTCCCTTTCTCGGGAAATCGACTGCTATAAAAAGAAAAATTGAAGACTTGCAACATATATGGAAGTATTAGGGGCAAGACTAACTTTAAAAACATAGGCGACACACAGTCAGGACCAGTATAACTCGATTTAATACTACGAATCGCGTCATGAACATCAATTGACTGGGCACACTCAAAATTAAAACCTTCACTTAAGTCCTCTAAACTAGCTGGAAGTATTGATGGGGCTGTAGAGAGAGGAGCAAAAACAGAGCTCATTGTATTGGGGCTAAAATAACATTCAGATACATTCTTCTCGGCAGCCACTCCAAGGTTTTTCAAACTCTTCCATAACTCCTTAGAACCTTGTTTAGGGTCAAGTTTTCGAACGATATATGCCCGTTTATGGAAGCGAATCGTGGCAACTGTCTTATTCCGAGCAACGTTATATTGTCGTCTACTGTAGTCCGGCGGATTTCTTTTAAAAATCTTAAAAAAGCGTTCTCTTTCCCGAATCTGCTGTTTAACAAAATTGTTATACCATGGACAGGGCTTGGGCTTAACTATCTTAGTCACTCTTGGTACACAAACGTCATAAAGTTCATTTAATAGATTATTAAAAATACTAATTTTATTATCTATGTCAGGTGTAAAATAGATAGAGTCCCAAATATGAGAGTCGCTGTTTCTTTGTACGTCAGTGAAATTAAAATGTTGGCAGGATCTATAGTTAATTATTTTGTCATTACTTAGGACAGTATGCTTATATTTAATACGACAAAACAGAAAATCGTGAATAAACTCTGATGTAGGTCTAACCTGATCGTTTCCCAATACAGTGCGTCGTGGATTTGTCAAAAACATATCAATTAAGGACGGGTTACTACTAGACTTAAAACAGGTAGGCCAACGAGAATTGACAACATGAAGACTAGTTTTATCACAGAGATATTTAAATAGTTCAGTCTTGTTGTTGCTGACTAGATAGTTTACATTAAAATCGCCACCAATTAAGATGCTATTATATCTGGGGCTTAACCTCGTTATAGTTTCTTCAAGCGCATGTAAGTCTTCTTCCTTAAAGCTTTTAGATGGACAATACACTACAACTAATAAATGTTTTTCTACGCGATCATTCAACTCAACACACAGAAACTAAATAACAGACATGGATGATACATAAACACATTTTGTGGAGATGTGTTCTTTAACATACATACATACACCACCACCGATCCTGTTGACTCGATCGCTTCTAAATAATTTGTAATTCGGAATATTCACTAGTTGAGGTAAAATATTGCAACTAAGCCAAGATTCTGATATCATAATAACATCTAGCTTTGAAGTACTAAGTATTTGGTAGAGGACTGTAAACTTAGGACGAATGCTTCCTGCGTTCAGATGACACACATTCAACCCATTATGGGCGCCACACAACACGTTGAGAACGGCCCTGACTATATCAGGATCGGATTGATTCATCATTAATCATTAAACAAGCTTTTAAAAACATCACCACACATTCAGCAGAAAAGAAATGTGTATAAATCAGAGCTAATGGCTCCGCGAGGCCATATACATAGATAGTGTACAAATTTAAAAATTAAGTTAAAAAGAAAACATAAATAACAATAGAGTAAGTGCTGCAAATATGGCCCATGTTTGCAATATGGCCCACCACAATATTTCGCAACAGGAAAAGCATACACATACCGCTATGCATTCATTTCATTCATTTTCGAACCGGTTGGTGGTTATTGAAACGTGTTCAGTCTGGCTCAACAGATGTGTACAGTAAAGCACGTGGCAGATTTTTAATTATTGTATTATAATTTTTGGGTAAGTTTTGCTAAGTGTTTTTGTATAAAATTTTGTGAAAATAGTTTAATGTTTTTATAACCTTGTGTAGTGCTCAAATTGTTCAATTTATATTTTCAGTACAGGGAAGATAGGATATTTGCCTTTCACCCTTACTATTATGGATTTCAATAAGCTATCTCCATTTTAAAGCTCTCACATGGTTGCCGTAGTGAGCATTATAAATTGCCATAATTCTCTCACAAATGTCCTTAGGGTTACCAACTGTTTATTAAGATTTCATGAACAGAAACATGTAGATCGTAAACTAAATCTAAAAAAATTAAACTAAATTTAAATTAAATTAAATCTATCTTTTTCCACACCACCAAGAGGTAGGATAGTAGGCGCATTTTTTTAAGAGTCCCCCAGAAAGCCCAATCTCTTTTAACGGAAAAATAAATCACAGAAAAAAAACGTAAATGTATGTAATGTATGTAAATGTTTATTGCACTGGACTATTTTAAATATTATACACGAAACCCTCTTCTTTTTATTTTTATTTTCATGAACAAAAAAACTATTTGGCACTTCGAAATCAAAATTGCAATTAGTTAATGAACCGAACTCCATCAAAAACTTGCTCAAATAGTAAAGCTTCTTTATAACAAATAGCCAATAAATATTGTATAGCTGCATTTTAACCGTTTTTTCAACAAAAAAAACGAAAAGATGTAAGCAGAAAAACACACAGCGACAACACATTTTTCCTTAAACTTAAAATATATGCTCCCAAAAGCTCTAAGAAAGCTTCAATTCTGAAATCTCCATAGCAAAAACCAAAGAAAAAGGTATTATAATTTCCATCAACGCCCGAATGGTAACTCTGTGCTTTTTTTAATAAACACAATAAGCAAAAGGCAAATTGGCGATCAGTCTCCTCACAGCCGGGGAGCAGACAGGATATGGACGAATGAACGTGGGTTTATGGAATATTACAAAAACAATTTCAATGCAACTCAGGGTTCTGTTTTCAATTTCAGTGCCAATTTCTTAAGTAGAGTGCCATGCAAACACCAGCAGGCACCAGTGTGTTTGAAAAAGCTCTTCCATAAGCCCTGTTCTGAAAATATAAATTGAACAGAGTATAGTTGAAGTCAGCATCAGCATTAACGGCAACGGCAGATTCATTGAAGACATCAGACATACTGCATTCACCATCAGAGCGAAAAAAATCCAGTGAGAGCATGTCAACAATGCAAATTGGTGGCTTATCAGCTGTTTCCTTGACGTAGACTCTCCCGCTTCTCGTGAAAACAGAATGTAAACATTTGTTTCGTCGCAATTCGTTCGCTCTTCGAAAAAGAGCATGATTGAGTTTAGTCAAACTCTCATAGGCAGGTACAAACCGGGTACTGTTGAACCCAAGATCGTTTAGGGTAACTGACTTAGAGCTGTTTTTGTAATACTCAGCGGCTTTCCTTAATATGTGAGTTTTCATTTGTGCATGTGGTAGTTTAACAATGACGGCACTGCTCGTAGAATTTCTCAACGGCTTTGTGCGTAAAAAAAAGTTCGGTGTTGCTGAATTCACTTTAATCATTGCACAAAATTTCGTAAATATTTCGGAGAGATTCTCATCAGCAGTCATTGGAATGCCATGCAGAATAAGATCTCCCGATATGTTTTTTCTAGCCAGAGCATCAATTTGTGACTTAAGCTGTGAGTTGTCGCTTTTAAGCTGTTGTGCCCTTACCATGGAAATTTCATTTTGCAGTGCATCGATATGAGTGCATTGACTTTCCACAGTGTCAATACTTCTTTGGCAGTTTAAAACCATGGTGTTGAAAGAGGTGCATCTCATTAAAATCACGCTCAAGCAGTTTTAGTTTCGTGTTGAAGTCACTTTCCATCGCAGACATACGGTCCAAAACGGTGGTGAACATTGAGTTGAATTCTGTTTTCAGTTGAGAAACTACTGATGCTGTTAGTTTTTGTAAGCTCCTCAAAACGGCTTTCAATTTTACTCCAGGCTGACGACAGAGCCGTTGCTGGAGACTCAGAGCGCAGAGCAAGAGAGATGGAACTTTTTTCGGCCGGTCTCAGTTTTCTTTGTTGTTCATTTGTGTTGGTGTTAGACATGATTGTTTGTTATATGTATGTACTCACGAATTATAATTTGAAAAATAAAATTTGTATTTTATGGAAAATAAGGAGTACTTTGTGTCTTTTTGTTGAAACAATTTGGGGTTTTTAAGCTAAATAATCAGTAGAGACAATGTGCAGCCCAGTACAACACTTTATTTAACAAATAAACCTAAAACTTTGTAGAGCTAAAACTTTTGCAACTTTCAATCGTCTTCAATTGAATTAGAATTGCCATAAGCCAGAAACCTTAGTAGTTTGACATCTCATAACACGTTCCTTGGTTCCGAGATTAATGCGTATTGTCCTACGTTTTAATGGCCGATTGGTTCGTTCTACAAGCAACTCAATTTGCCTCTGTAAATTATGCCCACTTCGATTTAAAGAAAGATGCGTATTACGTTCAGCAGAAGTCATTCGCAAAATATTCCTCTCTCGGTTATTAGACAACTTAGATTCTCTTTCTTGTTCACTTTCATTAGTCCCTGATAAATGCTCTTTTTTTTAGCGTTAGTTGTACTACGATCTATATTTGATCAACGCCTTGGAATTATTGGCTCCTAACAAGTTAAGAAGGTAGCTAGAAGTGGTTGTGTCAGCAAACCATGCCGACACTTAATTAGCTCCGTTTTATTAGCACAACTCAAGTGACCTAACGGATGTAACACGGACGTTAACTACTAGGGAAAAGAAGAAGAAAAGGTGGAAAGGATTATTCAAATCGACCCCGTTACACTGAGGAAGCTGATAATATCCCCAATGCTAATCTCCGCTAGCTCTATAACCTTGTCGAAAAAGAGTTTACCTAAGGTGCGGTGTCTGGCCGTGCCTAAAGCCGGACACTTGCAGAGGAAGTGTAAGACTGTTTCTATCTCGTCAGCAGTATTGCAGCTGCGACAGTATGCCTATTCTGGCCGCATGGACCCCGATGGGTCAGTGGCCAGTACTAACTGCCAGAATTGTTGCGATATCTGCACGGTTTCTATTTAGTAGATCTTGCGTTCTTTTGCGGGAGTATTTGGGCCACATCTGCCTGGAGATGATACAGTTCCGCACCCCCTGCCATCTACTATCCGCCTTTAGTAGACAGTGCGCGAAGATGCCTCCCTTAAGGATCCCCAACGGGACGTTCACCTCTTTTACTAGGGAAGCATCAAGGGCAGATCCTTGCCTCGCGAGTTCATCAGCTCGCTCATTCCCCTCAATGTTGCTGTGACCCGGAACCCAAAGGAGACAGATCCTTAGCCGGTGACCAAGCGAGGCGAGTTCTTTTTTGCACTGTTCTACTATCCTTGAGGATGTAGTGGCAGATACTATAGCATTGATAGCCGCATGGCTGTCGACCATGTGCGACCTGAGAAACTGGTGGGAGGGCAATCTCATTACTACATCCTGGAAAGTGTGTTTGCATTAAAAGTTCCAGTGACTCGCTAGAGGAGTCCGTCCAAGTCCCATCCGGCCGTTTAATAAAGGACGGACTAGAATGCTCCTTGGACAGAATTCTACTCAGCCTGGCAGAGTCTTTTATGGTCTCAATGGACTGACAGTAGTCTTTCCAAGCAAGAGACTTGGCACTTTTAATGGATTTCTTATATTCCTTCAGACAAGAACTTGTGTTTAAAGCAGGCATTGAAGATCTCTCTAGTTATCTTCCTCAGATTAGATAGATCTTCGTTCCACCAAGGGGGGAACTTTTTCTTGCTATATTTGATAGGACACGAAACCTTAAAAGCCGCACCCATGGCAGTTTTGAAGGTCCTGATTTTGGCGTCTAGTTCCTCGACTGATTCAATTTTCAAGTCGGGTATTCTATGAAGTTTTGATTTAATAACCTGACCAAACTTCTTCCAGTCAATTCTCTTAGGGTTTCTAAATGGCTTGGGAGCCTCAACCTCGAGGCACACATTGTAGAGAATCCATTCGATCGGATACCCGCCAGTTAACTACCCTAAGGTTATTATTGTTGGTTTTAAGAGTGATGTCTAAAACTTCCTCCCACCCTCTGGAATTTTTCGTACTCGGAAAAACAAAAGTTGGTGTGTTACCCACGTTACAAACATAAATGTTGGACATCACTAGAAAATCAAACAAAGACTCACCGCGTTCGTTGATTTCAGAGCTGCCCCATAATGTATGCCTGGCATTTGCGTCGCAGCCCAGAAGCAGATTGTCCTTTTTTGCTGTTGTCATTAATTTTAAATGGCGTACCTCCTCTGGTGGTGATGGCCTATAACGATCCATGTAAACTGAGGATATAAAAAGAGTATTATTTGCAACCTCAAATTTAACTACCGTTAAATCGGCAGAGCTAGGATCAGGACATAGAAATACATTCAAATGTTTTTTTAGCTAGGATGCAAGTCCTAGGTTTGTTACTAACCTGGTTTGTGGTCTTGTAGAAGATGTTGTAACGGTTGTCCTTGAGACTTTTTATGGATGAACCCTTCACTCGGGGTTCCTGTACAATGCCGATACCTATATCCTCCTCGCCGAGGAAGACAAGCAAATTATCTGACGCACCCTTCGAGTGGTGCAGATTAATCTAAATGATGATCAGCATTGGTGGTATGTGAAATAATGACATCCCCCATATCCTCCGACATCCTGTCGGAACGATAGATTTCACCTTAATTTTAATCAGGACCAGAGGGGCGGAAAATCTTAAGTTTAGCATGCCTTATGCCGAAACACAGCTTGTGATCTGATTTCTCGAGAGCCACCAGACTAGCCGCGTTGATCAGCAACAGGAAAGAGGAGCTATTTTTCTGAGGTTCCTCCGCCTTGATGACTGCCCAGTCGTCCATCGGAACCGCCTGATTGTGCAGTTTCAGACATTAGAGAAGCCTTCCCCCAACAAACTGCATATTGGGCAGCCAAATGCGGGCCCTTGGTCTCCTGGGGATATCATTAGCGGGGATAAGCTTGAGCTTCAAGCCCTCCCAGGCGTCACTAACCTTAGTGACACACTCGCTAAGGAAATCCTGGGAGAACTGGTCCTCGCATCTGATGACCCGATAACCCCTGACCAACTCGGCGGAATCGAAGCACGGCAGAGGTACCCCAGGATTTCCCAACAGGTCTCTATGCTACCCCACGCTTCACTGACCGTCTTGCCATCTGAGGCGACCTGCAGATGGTCTCTTACCACTTCGGAAAAGTGTCGCGTTGTCTGAGTAGGACAGGCCGAGGATGTACCTGGTAGATTTTGTGTCGTAGTCGGCGTCCTGACAACCTTGGACTTTTTTGCGTCGCGATTGGTCTCATCCGAAGACCTGTTTCGCTTGCTTGCCTTGGTGTCATACTTCTTCTGTTGTGGATGTTGTTGTTGCTTCTCCAGACGTGCGTTGTACTCATCGACCACAGCTTGATATTTGGCCTTATCCGCAGCGTCCCTCTCATGAACGGTACCAGCTACTTCGTTTTGGCAACCTTGTCAAGAACGAATCGAGCCATTTTGTACCTGCTCTTCATGATGGCGTCCGGGGTTTTGGTTTTCTTTGACGAACCAGCGCCACTAACCATAGTGCCTTTGGTTGCCATATTGGTGTTTGCTGTTGTTGCTATCTGATGAGCCGCCCTCTGTACGCCAGAGGGAGTACTTTGCCTAGTACTTGCTGCGGCTGAAGGGAAGACTGTTGACTCCTGACTTGAGGCTAGAAGCTTGTCTTCCGATGAGGAGCCAATGTCGGGCATCCCCACCACATCTTGCTTGTTTTGTTTATTTTTTTTGTTTTTTTTTTTGATTTTTTTTTATAATTCTTGGTCCCACGAGTAGGTCCGGAAAGAAGAAGATCTTTGAGGAATTTGCTACCAACCACTTCATTTGCTACCAACACAACAACCTTCCCAAGGAAATGTATATCATAACAGTGAAAACCACATCCAAATCCCTTCAGTGGTTCTCGAGATTAGCGCGGCCACGTAGAATTTGGGGACTTTGTTTTATACGATGTAGTGATGATATTCGGTTCGGAAGTGGCGTTGAAATGACGTTTTTCATACCCCCGTCTTATGCTACGCAAAATCGCCCGTGTTTGATCGCAGTAGTTTTGCAAAGATGACTTCAAAATGGTCATGCTTGATAACGATAATGCATATCAGCTGCAAAGCTTGTCTTCTTCTTCTTCTTCCTTTTATCAGCGAGGCTATGATCCGAAAACAAGGGATCACAACCCTCCCACTTCACCGCATTTCTACTGATCCGCCTGTGGGGTTCGCCCTGCAAGCTGCAAAGCTTGTATTTTTAGAAATGTCTTTTTTTTATCATAATCAGCTGCTGCAGAAATCGTTGTAGACAATGTTCAAAATAATAACACTTTGTCGTAGTATTATTTACATAATAATTTCTTCCTTCAATTATACTGTTAAGCTTTCTGCTTTGCTAGTGGAGCATGCGACTTTAAATTGCTTTGGTCTTTTAAGTGTCTAGTCCTCGATAGAGTGAACTAATACAAACTGGGCCTGTTCACCGTAACGAGCGTGGACTCCTGAAGCAAATTTCATCAAAATGTGTATGTTTTTACATTCAATACATCGAACATAGAATATAGAATATACAGTGATAATTTGATCCTCTCCAATTCGAAAACCTCTATAAATAGAAGTACTGCCTAAGTCCAATGAGAAAACCACTACTAATCGAAGAAAACCTATGCAATTTGTCCTCTTCGTTAATTCGAACTTATTCTTGTGCAACATAACCTAAAAACTTCTCTAATTGAAACTTGTTGGCTTTTTTTACCTCTATAATTCGAAGTTAAGTCTATTTATTTCTACTCAACTGTTCGTTGAAGTGCGTATGCAATGAAAATTTGTGCCCTGTGTTTTCATTGAACGAAAAGGTTTCAGATGGTTTACAGTAGAGTTTACAATTTTTACATTCTAAACGAACTTTCAGAGAGGACAGATGTTGACGATGACGTTTTTTTAGCTTTAATCACGATCGAAAAAAAACCTAGACTGAGCTCGTTTGCAGTCGCTTACTCAGAAGAAAATTAAAGATTTTGTAATTTGTATACAAA
Source organism: Brachypalpus laphriformis (assembly GCA_945910035.1). Classification (NCBI taxonomy): domain Eukaryota; kingdom Metazoa; phylum Arthropoda; class Insecta; order Diptera; family Syrphidae; genus Brachypalpus; species Brachypalpus laphriformis. The sequence goes on from OX246754.1 coordinate 86,809,499, forward strand.
AAATTATAATTTCTTTACAAAATAAAATTAAGTTTTCTAAAAATCTTTTTTTTTTCTCTCTGAAACCTCCGTAATTTAAAAACCCTTGTAAGTCGAAGTTTTTCACTGGTCCAATGAAATATGCGATTCTATGCGCCGAGTTCATCGTTCTAATGTATGACTTACGATGCGTCGCTGATGCCCATATTGGGGCCACATACAGGAACATTGGCCTGGTCACGGTTGTTAGGAGATTTCTGATTGGGTGTCTTGGTCCCCAATATTTGGCATTAGTCTGCATAGCGCCGCTACTGCCCGCGAGGCCTTCTCGCCTGCGTACATTAGGTGGTCCCTGAAGCTGATCCTGTGTGAGGTGCTTCACTTTACATACTAAGCTTGGTAGTCTCGATCCCTTCGCAGGTACTTCCATATAAAAGTAAATGCAAAATGTGTGAAAATATATAAGGGGTATTCACGATTCGTTGTATCTGGTCTTAACACCAAAGAGTGAACGCACTCTTTCGTATTTGTAGCAACACTGAAGCTTATGTCAAAATCAACTAATTTTTGTTTACAAAATACCATTTTGCTAAGATAAATACACAAATTGCCTTTTCCCGTCGGCGCGTTTTATTTATCCACACATGTTCCTCGTCCATCTTCCGGCCAATTCTTTCCACTTAAATAAATTTCTATTAATTCAGAGAACCAACTGTCAACAAAATATTTTCAATTACAATAGGGTTGGAGCATTGCTAGAGTGTAAAAGTGTAACAAAATGACAGCCTGTGTATTTTGTTGTTGTATTGCTAGAAAATGATATACTTTTACACCTTAACAACGATACAAGACCAGATACAACGAAGCGTGAATACCCCTATAGATATATATTTATGCGATTGAAATTTCATTTAATTTCATTTAATTTTCCTTTGATCTATTTGAATGTAGGAAATTTTTTAAAACAGAGAGTAATAAGAATTAAAAGCTAGTCTGAAACTAGCTGAAAATATGAAAATTACTGGTTATTTAAAAAAATCTCTGCTTGACATCAGAAACTAATTACTCATTATGAAAAGCAACAAAATAAAGACAAAACAGATCATTTTGCTAAGCACTTTGAAGAAGTGTTCTCCAATGAAAAAGACAATGCGCATGTCCCACCCATTCTGATACAAGCACCAGTAATCTAAGAATAAAGAAAATAAAAATAAATGACATTGAGTACTGCATTAAGAAAAGGATTGACCATAAGAAAGCTCTAGGATATGACTCCATAAATGGTAAAATAGTTAGAAAATTACCCAGACAAGCCATAGGCTACCGAAGAAACATCTTAAGTACACTCATCCGACTAAAATACTTCCCAAGACTTGTAAGGCAGCTCAAATAATTGCAGTATTAAAACCGGGTAAAGATGCAAAACCCGCATTATCCTACAGACCGATATGCTTGCTTTCCATATTTTATTTGGAAAAGTTTTCGAGAATCTCTTTTACGATCGACTGAATTCAATGCTGACTAACAACAATTCGTTACCTGACCACCAAATCGGTTTCACCAGGCAGGACTCAACTGTCCAACAAATCCACAGGGTAGTAAATGGGCGCCGTGGCGTAAGTGGTTAGTGTGTAGGATCACTACGCATGAGGTTCGAAGTTCGAATCCTACAAAACACCAAAAAGTTTTTTCACGGTCCCACCTCTCGCGAGCGTCTGACAAACATCCGAGAGTATTGTTGTCTCGAAAAAGCTTCTCAAATCGCCGTTCGGATACGGCACTAAACTGTAGGTCCCTTCCATTCGTGTGAAAAATATAACGCACACAACATGAGTGGTTGCGAGAAGCTAGGCCCTGGCACTTAAAGAGCTGTTGCGCCAAATATTTATTTTTTTTTTTTTTTAGTAAATGAAATCACAACCGACTTTGAAGAAAAGAAGTGGTGCGTTGGAGTATTTTTAGACTTAGCTAAAGCATTCGACATAGTTTGACATAAGGGCTATTAAATAAACTTCAGACCCTACTTCCACCAGATTATTACCTATTAATAGAAAGCTACTTATCAGACCGCCATTTCTACGTTAAATGTAAGGACCAAACTTCAAACATACTCCGAACGAGAGCAGGAGTACAACAAGGATCAGTACTGGGACAATTACTATATGTTTTCTAACCTGCTGATATTCCTTCTCCAAGGGGCTATACATCGATGATAGCACTTTTGCTAACGACAAAAAAAAAAGAAAATATTTAGCGCAACAGCACTTTAAGTGCCAGGGCCTAGCTTCTTGCAACCACTCATGTTGTGTGCGTTATATTTTTCACACGAATGGAAGGGACTTACAGTTTAGTGCCGTATCTGAAGGGCAATTTGGTTTGAGAAGCTTTTCCGTGACAACAATACTCTCGAATGTTTGTCAGACGTGCGCGAGAGGTGGGACCATGAAAAAAAAAACGACACCATTCTAATGACTTCGAACGAGAACCTTGAAGTAGCAACAACCCCAGCACAATAGAACTTGGATAGTACAATAAAATGGTTTGACAAATGGAGTATTAAAATCAACGAGGACAAAACTCAACAAGTGATATTCACTACTGTGAGGGTATCTTTCTTCAAAGGCTGAGGTGGGCTCGCCGGCCCAAGGGTTAACCCAAAGGAACACCCTAGACTTTGGGAAAGAGGTACTTTATTTATAATTAGAATGGTTCGATACAATATTGTTTCGTTAACAATGAAAAGGGTTTCTTAGCTAACAATATTTATACCTAACAATATATGAATAACATAAGCTAATATTGGTCGTCCTGCGGCTGGTGCTGGTACGGGCCGGGGTTATGCGTCTGATTGTCTGGCTCGGTTCCGTACGTCGGCGGGCAGGAGTTTCAGTCTGCACTTCGGGCAGGCTTCGAAGGTCGCAGTCCGCACTTAGGGCAGGCGTGCTGTGACCCAGTCCGCACTTAGGGCAGGCTTGGGAAGGATCCAGTTCGCACTTAGGGCAGGCTTGGAATGTAGCCGTCCGCACTTAGGGCAGGCGTGCTGTAGCTCGGCAAAGGGCGGCAAATCCGCTATAATTTACTTAATTTGTTTCCCTCAGAAGGGGAGAAACCTATCGGACGGGCCGGCTATGGCTAGTAGCAGACCCGTGGATTATTGCTCTATCACCGAGGTGAAGGCAGAAAAATTGTGGAAAGTCGTAAGACCAATTCCGAGAGGCTGTCAAGAGTACACGAGATTGGTACTTCCACCACTTGAGCAGACTCTGCCGACTGACTCTCATCCACACTCCTTTATGGAAAAATCCTGCAAGACGAGAATGTGAATTTTGAGCCAATGCAAAATTTCCTCCACATTCTCGTCTGCGACCTTTGTATTTACATTTTCTCCTCTTGTTTGACAGGAGATTCGGAGAATATTCTCCGTTTCCTCCGTTTCCTCTTGTTTGACAGAAGATTTGGAGAATACTCGCTGCTTCGCTACCTGCCAACAGATGGCGGCCTCCGCATTAGGTGGTTAGTGAGGTGTGCGTGGAGAAATGGATGATCGCGTCTGGGGTGGTGGATTATGTCACTTCGTTACACTACACTCCTATACCTCTCAAAATAAAAGACAAATATTTGGGTATACACTTGATCAACAAGCTAAATTGGAAATATGTATTACATACAAAAAAAGAGAAATCAAGTAAACGAAAAATTCAGATAACTTTCATGCGTCCTTTACTCGAACTCAAAACTATCTTCTTCTTCTTCTTCTTCTTCCTTTTATCAGCGAGGCTATGATCCGAAAACAAGGGATCACAGCCCTCCCACTTCACTGCATTTCTACTGATCCGCCTGTGGGGTTCGCCTATTTGACCTCAGAAAATATCGGCAGGCCTGCCGATTTTGGATCACTCGGTTACTGAGGCCAATGAAATGCCGATGTCGTCGCATTTGTCTGATCCAGGCGTTTATAGGCCTGCCTTTCCTACATCGCGATGTCTTTGGAACGTGCATAGATATTGCCTTTTTAACAGGGTTCAAATGATCTCTTCTTTGTGTACGATGGTTTCCTTGATGTGAAAGCTTCCACGGATCTTCGAACTTCTTATTCGATCAAGCTTGGTCACTCCTGCTGTCATGCGAAGCATCTTCATCTCAGCTGCCGTTAATTTACTCTCATACTTTTTGTACATCGTCCAACATTGTGAACCGTATGTGAGCGCTGGACGTACAACTCGAACTCAAAACTATCTACAAATAATAAGTTACTGTTATACAAAACTGTCATAAAACCTATCTGGATTTATGGAATCCAACTCTGGGGGACGCCGAAGAAAACAAACAAAGACAGTAATCAGAAATCCTACGAACTATTATCTACTCGAACTGGTATTTCCAACAAGGACATTCATTCAGACATTCAAATATGAACTGTAGGGTAAGAAGTGACAAATACATATAAGCAGAAGACACCCCATCAAACTGTCAGTTCACCCAAACGTCGAAGTTAACTTACTTCCACGGAAAGATATACTCGGTAAAAGAAGACTGAAAAGAACCAGACCAAGTGACTTGATAGGAGGAAGCCCATCATAATGAACATAACTGTTAAACTCCATGTTACTTATTTCATATTGTTCCAAAAAAAGAGACTGGATGACATTGGTCACTAAGCCTAGAATAAGTCCCGTTAACTAGCATTGTAAAACAGAATACTAGGTGCCTTTATAAGACAGATGTATGCAAACAATTTGGAAATAAAAATAAAAAAAAAATTAAAAATACTTCGTACCAATAGCAACTACATATAGTCGATGTTTCTTAGCTCCCCTATTCGCCCTCCTCGCACACGGGACTTAACATCTGACGAATTATTATTTTTGTTTGCCCACAGTAGTTTTGCCAGACCGAAGTAGTAGCAGTTTCATAGGGCTATTCATCGTCGAATATCCACGAAAGTGTCTTTGTGGGTTCCTTAGCTAGCTTGAAGTTTAAGTTATTAACAGTGACGCTCTGTTAAATGCACGTGGGTTCTTTTCTGGCCCTATCAGTCTCTCTATTTGGTACCCATTAAGCAGCTGCTGGAAATGCTTCTTATACGCATCTACAGTTCCCTGCACTTCGGTGACCAGGTTACCCTCGCTATTCGGGATTTAAAGTTTTTTGATAGGAGCTCCTGATGTTGTTGGGTTCACGAGACTCTTTGATTTCCTTCAGCTGGGAGGCTGAGAGTTCTTTTTTGTTTTTGCCCAGGATTTTCTTCTCTTCCCGTCTTCTGGATCGATACTCCTCTCTTACTGCCCTTGTTTTGCGCTCCAGCGTTTGTTTATGTGCATCTTCTGTGCACTCATCATTATACCACGTTAAGCTTCTTGATGGTGGCTGATAGCCTAAAGTGGTCTCGCCTACCTCTTGGTGATAGTGCGATATTGGATACACTGGTTAGTTGTCATTGCCAGCAATGATTTTCGGGGATATTATTAGGATATCAAATTACTAAGGAGAACTGTCTGAACCAGGTTTTATGACAACTAAACCAATAGAAAGGACACTACCTATTTAAAGTCTTATTTCACAAAATATTCGCGGCGATAGATACCGAGGTACAGATCATGACCAAATGCCTCAATAATTATAATTATAACGGGAACAAGTTAGCTTCGATCCCGATAGGTCATTCAACGAAACTAAAGGAAGAATACCAAAATATTAAAATTGTTTTGGAGAAAATTTTGTATGCTGAACATCAGTGGTCAGTATGCGTTGATTTAAAAATGGTTAATTTTTTATTAGGTCAACAAGGTGGATATACTAAATACCGCTGCTTTCTTTGTCTATGGGACAGTCGCGCAAAAGAGGAACACTGGAGCAGAAAGGATTGGCCCTCGAGAGAAAATATGAGCCCGGGAAAAGAAAATATCATTCGTGAACCATTGATAGGTCGAGAAAAAATCATCCTGCCACCATTAAATATTAAGCTTGGGATTATGAAACAGTTTGTTAAAGCTTTGGACAAGGATGGTAATTGTTTCAAATATATTTGTGAAGCATTTCCAGGCCTCAGTATGGAAAAATTGAGAGCAGGTATCTTTGATGGGCCACAGATCCGCACTCTTATAAAGGATAACGGTTTCAAAAATCACATGACCCAAATTGAATTGAAAGCATGGACAGGCTTTGTAGCAGTCGTCAAAAACTTTTTGGGAAATCACAAAGCAGCAGGATACTCAATTATAGTCGCTAACATGCTCAGGAATTTTGAAAAACGGGGGGCCAATATGAGCATAAAAATGCATTTTTTGTTTAGCCATTTAGACAGATTTCCTCACAACCTGGGTGACTACAGCGAAGAACAAGGAGAAAGGTTCCAAGAGGACATTAAGATAATGGAGGAAAGATATCAAGGCCGGTGGGATCACCATGTGATGGCGGACTACTGCTGGACCTTACAAAGGGACTGTCCTGACCGAATATACAAAAGGAAATCATATAAAACACGTTTTTCTTAATTTTTTTTTTTATTTTATTTTAATATGATTAGTTTTATTTCATTCATCATTTATAACACTGTTGCCATTCGAAAATAAATCTTTCACAATATATTTAATATTTTTATTTTATTTTATTTTCGTTATATGAAAGTTGCATTTATCTCAAAAACTAGAGTCAATTCGGCGAATCTGTTATTATTTTCGTATGCAGTAGACCAGGATTACCCAAGATTGACTCCGAAACCTCATGCCGCAAAATCATTGTTCCCCTGTGTTATTATTACTACTACTGTCAATCGTTGCTTCATATTTGCCGAAATACATACATACATACATGGGCGTATTACTTCCAGCCCAGGAATTAGTATAAGCCAAAAATACCATATTTTAAAAGTCACTTAATAAATGTACTGATCGTACATAAAAAAAATAAAACAATCGATGAATTTTCTTCTCCCAATTTCCTAAATGGATTCCATAGACTCCAATACAGACACTTTCCAACTCAAACCCGGACAGCCTACCAAATTCTATCGGCACGAACGAAATATTCCTACAACCACACCATACATAGTGTTGTAGTCCTCGACTCATAATGCAAATTACAAATATTGGCAATAAATTGGCTTTTCGTGCATAAATATCCAACCACCTACATGATTATCATGAATACCCCTCTGATGGAATTGGCAATATTTCTTTTTACAGTTATTTAGTTCCATCGCATTTGGTGGTAGTGTCGGAAGTAAAAAGATTGATTTGAGCATATAAAGTACACATTAAACACGTATTGGGGCAAAAACCATGCAAAGTAAGGAATTTCTTGGGCGTTTGCTTAAGAAATTTTGCACATTCGTACCGGTGACGTAAAATCAGTACGATTTTATTGCATGTGTGCGTGTTTATCGAAATTAGTTTACTTACATAATATCCTTGATGTTTTTTTTAGTCGATACTATTTATTAAGATGAATAACCTTGGTAATCATTCCATATCAAAGTTCTAAAAACATACATATGTAGATTATATATAAAGGATGCTTCAATAACAACGCAGATTTAGTTGTTTTAATAAAATACGCAAAAGCTTGTTAACATTTTTTTTTTATTTCATTGTATTCGTCATTTATCGTTTATAAAAATGTTGAATCCAATGACACTTATTACAATAGAATTACTTATTTGCGAAATTTTTTAAACCCGTTTTCTCGAAATGCAGTGTATCCAGTAGTTCGAGCTGTATTCAATGTCCAAGATTGATTTTGGTCTACTGGTTTTAGAATTGCAGGACGCATAGTCTGCGGCTCACACACCCAAGCCCAATTCTAAGCCTGGTTCTGATGGTATCCCGGCAATTGTATTGAAAAACTGTTGTGATTCCCTGTGTACACCTTTGCTCAACATTTTTAATGCATCTTTTTCATTTGGCATTTTTGTTGACAATTGGAAACTGTCGTTTTTGGTTCATATTTTTAAATCTGGATCCAAGAATAACATTGGAAGCTACCGAGGAATTTGCAAACAATTCGCTACACCAAAGCTTTTAGAAAGCATCGTTAAACATAAATTAGAATTATATGTAAAAGAACATCTGTCTGAGTTTCGGCATGGTTTTGTTTCTGGTCGTTCGATAAAATCAAATTTAGCCCATTTTACATCCTATGTTATCAACGCTGTTGAAAATGGTTGCCAAGTTGGTGCTCTCTATACGGCCTTTAGCAAGACATTTGATTCAGTGGATCATAAGATTTTGCTAAAGAAGTCGGAACATTTTGGATTTTATTCTGCAATGCTGAGGTGGATTCTCGTTTTTAGTTGGTCGGTCCCAAAAAGTTTACATAGATAACTGCTGTTCAAAGCTAATTGCATGTACCTCTGGAGTTCCGCAAATAAGTCATTTGGGCACTCTACTTTTCATAATTTTTATTGACGATATTGTTCAATGTATAAGATTCTGTCAATGCTTAATGTATGCGGATGGTGATAAGCTATTTCTTAAGATAAAAAGTTGAGATGATTGTAGGAAGATGCAAATCGACTTTAGCAACCTATCGAACTGGTGTATTCACAATTGCTTAAAGCTGAATCAATGGCCCTGCCATTCTATCTCAGGTGCCCATTTATGCTCCGTAAGGTGCCTGAGAATTCTAAACGTTCTTTTTGAACTTCTACATAGTTCAAACGATGGTTGTAATGAGCCTATTTCTAGAGCTCTTATGTCTTTTAAAGAAGTCAGTAGAGATGTAGATTTTCATTATTCTAGAGATCACTTTAAAAACATTAGCGCAAAATTATAGTCGGATAAAGTGCCTTTTAAAATTATTTTAGTGCGTACCAAAGCTAAAATGTGTGTTATCTTAATTATAGTCGATATAATACCCACTTTATCTTTATAACCTCGCACTAAACTTAAAAGGAACGATAGCCCATATTATATTTTAGTAACGGATTTTAACCTTCTGTCATCGCGAAATTCAATAAAAATTTTTCTGAGGATATTTTTGAAAAAAAAGTTTATTATTATGCCAAATTCCTTTAAATTTGTCAAAAGAGTATCTCTCAAACTATGTTCGTTTTTCTAAACTGTCGTTTTTGGGTTTGTTTGACTAAAATTAATTTCAAAGCTGATACTAGTTGTAGGTAGGTTAAAAGTTGCTTTATTAATGAAGTAATTTGCTTGCCTCTTTCCCTTTTCTAAAGGCTATCAAAACTTGTATTTATTAATTTATCTATATTTAAATTTTTATTTTTTTTCTATTCATACATTTTTGTAATCTGTAAAGCTATGGTCATAGATAAAAATAAATAAAATTAAAACTAAAACTAAAAAAATCTTCTAGCAAATTTTGCAGGAGTATGGTATTGATGGTTCTTTCAATTTATAGAAGCTGTGGTCGGATAAACGGCGTCAGATCGATACCTTTCACTGTGGGCGCTGGACTTCGCCAGGGTGCGTTTTGTCACCCCTCCTCTTCATTGCATATATGGACTGGATGTTACAGCGTAAGCATGGTGGAGATTTTCAAAGTGTTAGATCTATGGATTAGTCATTTGCTCTTTCCGGATGATTTGGTCATCCTTGTGTGCGCGCACTCGAAAGGTTTGTATCCGTTTCTGATGATACTGGAATGAAGGTAAACGTGAATCGGAAGTAATGGTCGTTTCCAGAACGGCCATTCAGGTTAGTGGAGTCCCACTGAAGCAGGTGGATACGTTTAAGCACATCGGGGTCTTATTCATGAGTAATGGAAAGAGCAATGCCGAGTTATTCTGTAAAATTAGTCAAGCTGGATCAATTTTGAGAGAGCTTGGTCAATCTGTTATAAGGAATGCGAAACTTAGTGTTCAAACTAAGCTATCGGTTTTTAACTCGGTTTATTTTTCAACTCTCACCTATGGCGATGAAATCTGGGTAGTGACCGAAAGAATGAGATCGAGGATACAAGCTGCCGAAATGAGGTTCCTTCGCTAGAATAACTCGTAGGGATTGAGTACAATCCGCCAGAGTATGCGAGGCGCTCAATGTTGAGCAGCTACTTCTCCGAACAGAATGATCTATGCTTCGAAGGTTTGGTAACGTAGTGCGTATACCCCCAGACTGGCTTCCAAGACGTGCCATGGTTACCGTGCCATCAGGTAGGCGATTCCTCGGTAGGCCTAGAAGTAGGTGGTTGGATCAAGTCCGACATCTCTCCTGGAACCGTCTAGGGATTTTCCCTGATGAGTTGGCGTCATTTGCGGAGGATGGAGAAGGATGGAGGGTCCAACTGAGCATCCTACCCCCGCGATCCTCATAAAGGATTAGTGGCATTGAAAATGTATATATGTATGAATGTATTCCTCTAGCAATATATGATACGCGTAGCGAAATATTCCCAAGTTTTCCCAGTGTCCCGCTTGTTAACGTATCCATTCAACTGGAAATGTGCTTCATCGCTGAAGATGATTTCTTTTTTTAAAACGGCATCAACTTCTTTTCGTTCAAGCATCCAATTGGTAAATACCATATACAGCACTGCAAATGGTCTGTAGGCTTCAGTTCCCGTGTCAATTTAATTTTGTAGGCGTGTGAAAACATGTCTTTTCACTAAGTGGTGCTGTATGAAATGTTAACTTCATGTGCACGACGACGTCTCTGGTGTTTTCACGTTTTGCACCAACCCAAATTCTCAACATTTCTGCACCAAACGGCTTTTTACTGTCTCAGGATGAAGCAGAATAAACATAATTTAAAAACTACTGTTTACCAACAAACTGTGTGGGGACATTTTCTATTGGAATTTAGTCGGGCAATACAAAGAAATTAATTAAGGGCGACAAAATAATAATAATAATTACTGTTACAGTTTCGGTTTATATGCCGAACAAAATTTAATGCAAATGTTTTCAAAAGAATACGGCGAAGAAAAAAAAAAGAATGAGATATGCAGCCCACTTATAAGTGGGAAATACACGATACAACTGGCCTACAGACTTCGGTTATACCGATATCGGTGCAACCCGTCCATGTATCATATCTGGGCTCAATTTTCATACAACCAGGGTTGTTCTTGAAAAAATCTAAAAAATTACTTAACTATCCTGTACGTTGGAGGGACATAGTAAACATGCCACACGATTTCCATACAATATAGTGCATGTGACCACAAGTTTTCGATCGAAAGCTTTAGGCCGTGCGATATTGCTTCAACTGAAGATTTCGTGGACACACATTATACAGGTTGGACAGTAACTCATAATGCAGCTGTTAAACGTTTAAAAGCTTATTCGTTTATATAAGTTCATTAAGTCTGTTTTTGTGAATAACAAGCGGAGAAAAAATAGCGAAGAGACTCACAACTGAACAAAGACCTAGAACAATCTTCTTTTTTTATTTAAATTAGCCATCAACTATTTTAAAACAAGGAACATATCATATCATTGGTCGCTTCGAGAGAAAAATTATTCGTAAGATATTCGGTGCCGTTTGCGTTGACGGGTTTTGGAGGAGAAGATTCAATCACGAACTATACGAGCTGTACAGCGACATCGACCTAGTCAAAAAACTGCATATTGGACGTCTGAGATGGCTACGACATGTAGAGCGGATGGACACCAACGCTCCGGACCGCAAAGTCTTTGAATCTAACCGGGAAGGACGATGCAGTAGAGGACCTCCTCGCCGTAGCTGGCGCGCACAAGTTCAAGGAGACATCGACCAACTTGATTGCGCAACTGGAGGCAATTGACGAATGGTAATGTTGGAAAACCCTCTCTGGTATGAAAAAAAAGCTTAGTCCAGACAACGTATCTGTCAAACCAGAAAAAATACCCGCGCTTTTATAGAGGTAAGTTCATTTGTTTATATTGTCGCTATAATTGTTACTAATATTGCTATAATTGTTAATATATTGTTACTATATGCATGCGAGTCCGTGGGTTGACACGACTGGAGATCACCGGTGCCATAAAAGAAAGATCAAACAATACTAAAACAGGAGCATGCACGTGTCAAACAACAAACACCATCGCAATATGGTGCAAAAATTGTATTGCAAAACTGTATCATTATGATAATACTTGCAAAAAGGAAAGGCACTACCCCGCCAGGCACTACCACTGCTGTGCATGGTACTGATCCTGGACCGAGCAGAAATGTTCGGGTCAGAGCTATACGGATTCCGGGGGCTAGCAACATAATGAAACAGTTTGGACGCAATTTAAGGGTCGCGAGTTGGAACGTTGGAAGCATGACCGGTCGAAGTTACGAGCTGGAAGAGATGATGAATAGAAGGCGGGTGGACATCTTGTGTGTCCAAGAGACGAAATGGAAAAACACCGGGAATCGGGCGCGTTTCTTGGACGTTAAGACAAAAGATTACAAGATGTTCTACTACAGAACGGAAAAGGCTAGGAACGGAATCGGTATCATCCTTGCGGCAGAGCTACTTGGAAACGTCTTGAGCATTTCGAAGTCCAGCGACCGTTTGATGTCTCTCAAACTAGTAATACAAGGAGAGGTGTGGAATATTGTCAGTGCATATGCTCCCCACAATGGGTACAATCAGATAGATAAGGATGCATTTTGGCTAGATTTCCACAATCTCCTTAAGAACATCCCAAAGGAAGAATTTCTGTTTGTGGGAGGAGATTTGAATGGACATGTCGGGAAATCAAACGAAGACTATGAAGACTGCCATGGAGGACTAGGATATGGCACCAGGAACCTTCCTGGTGAAGACATCCTAAGCATGTGCAAATCACACGGTCTTATCGTGTTAAATACCATGTTCATCAAACAAAGCCGACACCTGATCACTTACAGCAGTGGTGGAGATGAAACTCAGATTGACTACCATTTGGTAGCCAGTTTCATGAAGCCTCGGGTAAAAGATTGCAAAGTGATCCTGGGAGAGGCAATCGCTCGTCAACACCGTCTCCTGCTAACAGAAATTTTTATGAAAACACCAAAGAAAAGCAAACAAACAAGGGTCTCTGAGAAAATCAAGTGGTACAATCTGGACAAAGAAAAAGGCGATGCTTTTGTTTTCGTAATGAAAAATTACCTCTCTCACACCATCAACGGAGCTGAGGATGAAGAGTGCAGAGCACAAAATATGTGGGATTCCCTACAGCGAACTTGCTTAAAGAAGGCCAAATCACTGCTAGGAGCTTCAAAAGGCCACCATCAACATGCCAAAGAAACATGGTGGTGGAGTGATGAAGCTAAGAAAGTGATAAATGAGAAGAAAGCGGCTTTCAAAGCTTGGTCAAATTGCCCCTCTAATAATAGTGACGAAAAAGCTCGCCTCGAAATAGAATACAGATGCTGCAAGAAAAAAGCGAAGAAGAAGTGCGCTCAGCTTCAAGCAGAGAGTACGGAGGGCCTGTATCGGGAGCTGGATAAAATATTTTCCCCGGTTGCTGATGCAAACCAGGCTATCCAGGAGCTGCGAAGACACAATATGAACAAGAGTGCCACTATCTTCAAAATAGCCGCCCAAAGAAGGAAGAATGCTCAGGAGATTCGTTCGCCAAAGTTCATTAGCAATGCTCATGGCCAGCTTCTTGTGGATGACGACAAAATTCTGCAGAGGTGGCGGCAGTATTGTGAAGAGCTTTTGAATGAACAGTTTCCCCGGCGATACTTTCCAAGAGCCACCCCTAACTGTGAACAAATACCCGACATTACAGTCGAAGAAGTTAGTGAGGCGGTCAAATACTCCAAAAAACGAAAAGCGGTTGGGCCAGACGAGATACCCTCTGAGTTCTGGAAAAAGATGGGAGACATCGGGTTCAGATGGCTCAGAATTCTCATCTCCAAATTCGTGAGAGGTGATCCAATGCCGAATGAATGGAGGGAAAGTTACCTTCTCCCTGTATACAAAGGGAAGGGTGATACGCGAAACTGTGATAACTACCGTTCGATCAAGCTGATGTCACACACCATGAAAATCGTTGAGCGGGTATTAGGTGGCCGACTGCGAAAAATAATACGGCTATCTGATGATCAGTGCGGGTTTGTCTCGGGTAAATCAACCACAGATGCAATCCAAAGTATAAGGATCATAATGGAAAAACATCGTGATTCCTTAAGGGATTTGCATATTGTATTGGTTGACTTTGAAAAGGCATTCGACAGACAACCACGAGATCTGATATGGGTGGCGCTAAGACATCGAGGGGTTCCAGAAACCTATGTACAGATGATTATGGACATGTACGAAGGAGCAAAGACAAAAGTAAGATGCCCCGCTGGAGTAACCGAAGAGTTCCGAATCAAAGTCGGGGTGCACCAGGGAAGCGTTTTAAGTCCTTTGCTCTTTATTACAGTCCTTGATTATCTGCTTGAAGGTAAAGTGATGGACCCCAAGGTACATCAGTTATTCTTTGCTGACGATGGAGCCATCATAAGTGAGGATCCTACATCCCTGCAACGAGCACTTGATGTGTGGGTGGACGTTTTGGAGGGAAATGGGTATCGCATTAGTTCAAAAAAGACAGAGTACTTGTACTGCCCGTTCTCTGATCCACTCAGGCCTATTCCAGACATTTATTTGAATGAAAAGTTCAAATATCTGGGATCTATGATCAATAGCAAAGCAACTTGTGATGACGACATCAATCATCGTGTAAGCGTAGGGTGGATGAAGTGGCGAGAAAATTCCGCTATCTTCTGTGACAGAAAAATGCCCCCTAAGTTGAAAGGAAGGCTCTACACCGCAGTTGTACGTCCAGCGCTCACATACGGTTCACAATGTTGGACGATGTACAAAAAGTATGAGAGTAAATTAACGGCAGCTGAGATGAAGATGCTTCGCATGACAGCAGGAGTGACCAAGCTTGATCGAATAAGAAGTTCGAAGATCCGTGGAAGCTTTCACATCAAGGAAACCATCGTACGAAAATTAGAGCGCGACCGGCTCAGCTGGTATTGCCACGTTCAAAGAAGAGATCATTTGAACCCTGTAAAAAAGGCAATATCTATGCACGTTCCAAAGACATCGCGATGTAGGAAAGGCAGGCCTATAAACGCCTGGATCAGACAAATGCGACGACATCGGCATTTCATTGGCCTCAGTAACCGAGTGATCCAAAATCGGCAGGCCTGCCGATATTTTCTGAGGTCAAATAGGCGAACCCCACATGCGGATCAGTAGAAATGCGGTGAAGTGGGAGGGTTGTGATCCCTAGTTTTCGGATCATAACCTCGCTGATAAAAGGAAGAAGAAGAAGAAGAAGAATTGTTACTAATATTACTTTTAAATTGCAGTCCAGTCATCGATCATCGACGACGACACAGTTCCACCCAATCCAACAGTTTTCAGAGCGCCTTCGCTACACACAGGACAAAAAAAAATTTTACTTTCGAATATCGATTAATCAGTGTTTAAGTAAGTATACGAGTAATTGTTATTAATATTTTGTTTTAATTACAGGTATATAAAACAACAGAAACAAGTTTTCCAAGATCTTATCCCCCGTCTTCGTCGTAGACGTCGTGAAAGTTCATACCTTCGTACTTTGAGGAAGAAGGTAAATGTTTTCTCTGGAACACCTAGTAATCAGTGAGCTACTTTAGAATTTTATTTTTACACATATAATAATACTTCTACATTACAGGAACTCAAGCAGTTGCAGAATTCTTCCAGGTTTTCTTCCCCAGTCGGTGTCCTAGACGTCGGCAAAAAATTTCCATCCATCGACTCGTACTTCGGGGACGAAACCAAACATTTTCCCCGGAAGAGCAATAATCGGTGACTTAGTTTAGTATTCTTTTAGTTTATAAGTAATTGTTACTAATAAAGTTTTTAATTATAGGAATACAACACAATAGCTTCATCATTCAGCACATTTCATCCCCAGTCGTCGTCATAGTCGCCGCCAAAGCAAATTAAACTCAAACTTTGACGACGAAGACAATTTTTTTTTCCGGAAGACCAAATATTCGGTGAGTTAGTTTAGTATTCTATTAGTTTATGAGTAATTGTTACTAATAATGTTTCTATTTACAGGAATACAACATAACAGCAAGATTTTCATCACAGCAGCACCAGCAGTAGCATACAAAATGTTTGGTGGAGCTAAAAGTGCACCCTAGGATAAGGATGTCCCAGCGCCACCACCAAACAATCCAATCGAGCAGGTTTATCTAGTTGCAGCTCCTGCTATCCTCGAGCACGAACAACGTGATATCAGATCAGATATCATTGCGCTACCAAATGCAATGTTAGTTGTTACCACTAGCATTTCGCTGACTCTCATCATGTTGTTTAGGTTCTTAAAAAATGTTCGACTTTCAAAACATTCATTTTTGTATGGTTTGGGTGTGCTTGACTTGCAAATTTTTCTGATCGCTTTTAATTATCACAAATCACACTATCACATAAACAAAACTTCCTTGAACCAGTGAAGGCTTGGTGGTTAACACAATTCAAAACTACAATTGACCTCCACTTTTTGCTGGAATGTATTTTCCTTATTTTCTGCCTAATGTTCGCATCTTTTTTGTCATGCTTCTCGAGCCAGAGTTTAAACGAAATGTTTTATTATTTTAACAGTTTATAAGTTTTATTTGTAACAACTGAACAATTCGTTTTATTAAGTTTGTGTACAATAAAACATTTTTCTTAGTTTTTCCATTCTCAATTAGTTAAGTTATAATAAATAAATTTAATTAAGTGGCTTAGAGCGCCCGCATGAGGCCAGTAAGTTAGAATGAGTTAGTTAAATTAATTAATCTAGTTCTAAGCGTTTTTGTTAGCATCTAAGGTGTACTGACTTGGATAAATAAAAACGATAAATAAAAAGGCTGGCAAATCTTTCGCCAAGCAATTCAGCTCCGTCAACGCTAGCAATCTGTGCCATGCAAGGAAGAAGGTGAGTATAAAAAACGACGTAGTCTTAAAATCTGTAGAAGAAGAAATTTTTAAAGAATTCTTAGAGAGTAGCTTATTTCATTTCAAGATAGTATTGCTTATTTTGTGTTCCCAAAAAAAATTCTAGCAAGACTCACCTGCGAATTGACAAAGTTCTTCTTTGGTCTTCGATCATCTGGAGAGAATCTTCAAGCAGAGGAGAAGAAAGAAGAAAGCGACGATTTTTTTTAACTTCGTCGTAAGCTCAGACGCCTTACGGCAGTTTATTCCGCTCGTGGAATCCTTTATCACTTCTTCTAATGCTAGTTTTTTTCGAGAGATATCGACAACTAGATAAAGAAGCTGCGCGAGTTGGTTAAGCTACCGTAAACCAAACTAGTGCCCAGTGGTTAGTTGAGAGGAGAAAACGTACTAATGGAAGCATCTCTTACCAACTTTTTCCGTATTCATTCAACAAAGCTCCAAATTGGCCAAAAAAGTTGTCGTTTATTTATGACAGCAACTTTAAAGGCACAGAGGCGACCCGATACGGTCATTATGCTGAAAAGTTGGCTAAAGAGGTGTACGGTAAACGTTACTTACTGTTTGATGCAGGCTAAATAATTTCCCTCAATCTACCATTCCTCGCTATAAGTCCAGACAGTTTGGCATACGAGTGGAGATTGGTAGAAATTAAGTCTCGAACTAAGTGAAAACAAGTGTTGGCGACGGACCTTTTGCACTCATTGGATTACCTCCAACTGGCTAATGGTAGGCATGTTTTAAAACAAAAACATGGCTTTTATGGTCAAGTTTAATTGGGTCTGGCTATACTGAAATTAAAAATGTGTGATCTTGTAATATTTAGTTCCTTCGATAATTCGATGGTAGTCATCAATATTGCTAGGGACGAATATTTTATAGAAAAGTACATTGAAAAACTTTGTGAAATATATTTTAATAATGTGATACCTTTTATTTTAAATGCAAGAATTCTTATTTTTATTTTGTTTTGTTTTTTATGTATGTACATAGTTCTAGTTTTTAGTTTGCTAAAAGTATTTATGTGTTTCTTAGCTTTAATTTTGATGTGATATTTTGAAAAATATTTATGTTTTCTTTGTACATATGTAATTCTTTTATTTGTTATTTTATTGTAAAAAATATATATATATATTGTATATATATATATACATATATAAATAAAAAACGAATGTTAATAAAAGTAAAATGAATTTTTATAATATATAAAAACAATATTCTTGGATTTTCTTTCTTCTTATTTTCTTATTTTATTTGCTGTTTTGTTGCTGAATAAAAATATGTAAATAAAAAAAATTATGTTTAAAGAAGTTAATAAAAATAAAATCAATTTTTACCTAAAAATAATATTCTCGTATTTTCTTTTTATTTGCTGCTTTGTTGCTGACAATTTTTTATTTTTTTTTTTTTCTTAATCTGGGAGGTGGTAATCTTCAAAAGACGAAACTGAGCCCGTACTCAGTAACAGTGTGTGATTTTTACCCACTAACCCCTACTCCCTTCTTCCCGTTTTTCCTGCGGTAACGCCATCTTGCCCTTTCAACGACGGCGGGGAGTAGCCAGCCTAATTGCGATCTAGTCACTGGACTAATAAGCAATTTTTTGCTGGCATCTACGTCAAAAACAATATGTAAATAAAAAAATATGTTAAAAGTTAATATAAATAAAATGAATTTTTACCTAAAAACAATATTCTCGGATTTTGTTTGTTCTTATTTTCTTGTTTTATTTGCTGCTTTATGCTGGAAAAAAATATGTAAATAAAAAAAATTATGTTAAAAGAAATTAATAAAAATAAAATCAATTTTTACTTAAAAGCAATATTCTTGGACTTTACTTCAACAATTTTTAGCACTCACCCCAAGAACTTATCGTCGCTGATTATCGGGGAGCCCAAATTGGACAAGCCACACAGGACCACCATTATATCATCCATATAAGGCAGCATGGAGACGTCAACTTTGTCAGACAACACTTTGAACATTTTTAGTCTCGCTATCCGTCGCTCCACGTGGACTCGAGCTGCAGCAATCTTGGTTTATCTATATACCTTGGCTGTAGCAAGTTCAGCCTTCTCTATTAGATTAGAGTTTGGTGGTGGGGAAGGGACATCCTGATCCTCTGCACTTTTAGCTGCAGGGAACATTTTGCAACTTGGTAATGATTTTGTTGCAAGCGTGTTGTATTCCTGCAATTAAAAATAATATTAGTAACAATTACACACACATATACTTATAAAATACTAACCTTAGTCACTGATTGTTTTTCCATCAACAGCAGGAGCTGAATCTAGTTCAGCCTGGTCGATTTGATGAAAGTTTGGTTTTGGTTTGGTGGTGACGACTACGAAGACAACGATTGGGGATGATGATGAAAGTGAAGATGATTTTGTTAGTGTTCCTGTAATTAAAAATAATATTAGTAACAATTACACGTGTACTAATAATACACTAAACATAATCGCTGATTATTTTGACTTTCGTGGAAAATATTTACCTTTGATCTGCACGAAGTTCGAATTAATCCACTATGTCGATGTCTGCGACGCAATGGGCGAGGAAAACTGCAATATTCTGCCGATATGTTGTATTCCTGTAATTAAAAAGAATATTAGTAACAATTACACACTGATAGTTATTCCGGACAGCAGGAGCTGAATCTAGTTCAGCCCTGTTGATTGGATGAGTTGATTGGTGGTTTGGAGGCGAAGACTACGACGACGATGAGATGCTTTTTTCTTCGTTTGTTATTTTCCTGTAATTAAAAACTATACTAGTTACAATAAGACATGCAATAGTAATAAAATAAACATAATCACTGACTATTTTATCTTCCGGCAAATTATTTGCTCTTGTGCGCGAAATTTCAAGGGACGAAACTTTTTTGGCGGCTACCACGACAATTGGGGTGAAAAATCCTTTGAAATGTTGTCGCAGTTATGTAGTATATCTGTAATTGAAGATAATATTAGTAACAATTAATTATGTTGAGACCTGAATTCAACCAGCGCTTTGGCAACATTCTGCCATGACATTTAATTTATTCTAGTAGTTTCCTTTGGTCTGACAAGACTGTCTTTTAACTCATCTGAATTTCAACGATTGTTCTTGTCACGTATCTTTTTCTTTTTACTTCGTTTTATTTTACCAAACAATAAATTGTTCTGCGTCATACTTGGAATTGTCTTTTATATTCAAGAGGTTATGGGCCCGGTCCTACACCATAACAACAAAATAAAAATAGACAATGTCGATAAACATGAACACAATCAGGCCGCTTACGAGCGAAAATTACGATACTTGGGTGATGCAGATCGAAGCGGTGATGACGAAGGGTGGGACGTGGAAGCAGGTCAGCGGAGCAGCACAGAGACCCGAAGTAAAGGACGAAAGTGAAGAGTCCAAAAGGGAGCTGCAGAGGTGGCTGGAAGACGACACAAGGGCAAAGGCAGATCTGATCATTGCCATTGATCCGAGTCTGTAGCGACTGGTGAAAGGATTGGACACGGCCAAGAATGTCTGGGAAAGATTGAAGTCTGAGTTCGCTTCCACAGGACCAGTCAAGAAGGCGACACTGTTGAAACGTGTGGCGACCTACAAAATGCAGGAAGGCGACGATCTGCGAAGGAACTTAATGGAGTTCTTCGATGCAGTTTCACAGCTGAAGTGCATGGGTGTCGATGTACATGAAGAATTTTTGTCGATACTGCTGCTGAACGGACTGCCACCTAGTTTCGAACTGTTCCGATGTGCGATGGAATCGCATGACAATCTTCCAAAACCAGCAGTCCTGAGGGAGAAAATTTTAGAAAAACATGACGCCCAAAATCATTGTAAGGTGGACGGTGATACAGAAGCGATGCATGTTCGTCGAGATGCATGCCAGAGAAGAAAGAAAAGCCATGGCAATGCAAGCGAAAGCAACAGAGCGTTCAAGTACAAGTGCTACAGATGTCATCAAGTGGGTCACAAGGCGTCTGAATGTCCGGATAATAAGAAACCACGGAGCTACTCAAAAGGTGAATCAAACAATGTAGAAAGTTCTTTCCGCATAGTGGATGTGGAAGATCAGGCTTTGGGGATTCTAAAGGGGGCGAGTGGAGGACGATGGTGTCTGGACAGTGGTTGCACATCCCATATGTGCAATGATGAACGTTTGTTTTTATTATCACCTTCGATGGTGCATGGGAAGCTGCTGTTGGCGAACGATGCGAGCGTGAGTGTTGAGGCAAGAGGAACTGCCGGGATTATCACGACAGACGGGAAGTCTGAAAGGTCAGTAAAACTCCAAAATACGTTATTAGTCAAAAACTTGAGAACTAATCTTCTCTCTGTTGCGAGGATAACGGATCACGGGAACACCATCACGTTCAACAGGGAAAGAGCAGTTGTTCGTGGAAATGATGGCGAAGTCAAGGTGATTGCCAATCGAGTTGGAGAATTGTACTACGTCCAAGAAAGTACTCCAGAAGCGTGCGTGGTCAATGAAAAAGGATTGAGTTTTGAACTATGGTACCGCAGACTCGGTCACCTGAATGGACGAGATATGTTAGATATGTCTCGGAGAAAATTGGCAACCGGACTAGACATCAGCGACGATGGAAGGTTGAAGTCATGCGACGTCTGTCTTCGCAGCAAAATGACGACATTACCGTTTCCTAAAAGGTCCAAAAGATGTACAAAGCTGTTGGATCTCGTGCATACTGATGTCTGGGGACCTTCTAGAACAGATTCGTTGGCTCAATCAAGGTACTTCATCACTTTCATCGATGATAGCAGCCGGTGGTGTGAAGTTTTCTTTCTGAAACAGAAGAGTAACGTTTTTAGAACTTTCAAAGACTACAAAGCTCGCGTAGAGACACAAACTGGTAAGAAAATTAAGTGTTTGATGTCGGATAATGGGCGGGAATTCCGTAACTACGAGTTTGACTATTTTCTGAGAAAGAATGGAATTAAACGACGACTTACAGTTCCACACATGCCACAGCAAAATGGAGTAGCGGAACGTAAAAATCGAACTCTTGTCGAAATGGCGAGATGCATGCTCATCCAGTCAGGTGTTGGGAATGAATTTTGGGCGGAAGCTGTAGCGGCGTCAAACTATTTACGAAATAGGTGTCCTACGGTTAGTTTGGACGGCCACACACCGTTTGAACGTTGGAACAAAAGATTGCCAGACCTGAGCCACTTGAAAGTGTTTGGATCAAAAGCATTTGTGCTAAACAAATCTCCTGGCAAGGGAAAGTTCGAGGCGCGTTCAAGTGAAGGTATCATGGTCGGATACTCTGAAGCATCCAAGGGGTACCGAGTGTGGGTTCCTGAAGAACGAAAGGTTGTTATTACAAGGGATGTTAAGTTCATCGAAAACGAATTAGTCGATTTGGAACGTCAAGAAAAATACTTTGCAGTTCCTGAAAGCGAATCCAGACCAACTTCAGTGCAGATGCCGATGCAACGATCGGAAGAAGATGAAGAGCCCGAAGCAAGGACGACACCACAAGATTGCAGACGAGTTTCGAAAGCTGTTTCTGAGTCCCAAGAGCAGCCCAAAGGGGCTCGAAGGATATATCAAACGAGATCAGCATCGCGTAACGCCAAAGTAAAAGAAGTCGAACAACAGAACCTGGCCGAAGACGAAAAGGAAGAGGAAACAGATGACGAAGTTTACTTTGATCCATTGAATGGAGCCGGAACTATTGAGATGGCGAATATTGGCGAGCTATCACTCGATGATGCGATGTCTGGAACAGAAGCACAAAAATAGCTGGAGGCGATCAAAGATGAGATTCGAGGACTTATCAAGAACAATACATGGGACCTGGTCGAGCGTCCAGCGAATAGGGCTGTTGTGACCAGCAAAGTTGTTCTGCGAAATAAGTTGAAACCGGATGGATCATTGGATCGGAAGAAAGCTCGTGTTGTTGCCAGAGGATTTTCGCAGCGCCATGGAATAGATTTCGGGGAAACCTTTGCACCTGTGGCTCGTCTTGAGTCAATCAGACTGTTAATGGCATTGGCTGTTCGTGAAAGATTAGCAGTTCATCAGATGGATGTCGTTGCCGCTTACCTGAATGGCGACCTGGATGAGGAGATATATATGGATCCTCCAAAATACTTTCAGCAGGCGTTGCAGATGCTTGTGAAGGAAGATGGACAAAAGGATGGAGTGGAAAGAAAGGCCAAGCAGATGCTCCAGAAGCTCAAAGAGGGCAACATCGTGTGTCGGCTGAAAAAGGCACTTTATGGTCTTCGACAAGCAGGGCGTCAGTGGCATAAGAAACTGGACGAAACACTTCGTGGTCTACGTTTGAAGCCGGCAACTAATGATACATGTCTCTATTATGGATCAAGTAAGGATAATTTCACAGTCGTTGGTGTGTACGTCGACGACATCTTATATGCATCAAGAAGTCAGAAGACACTGAACAGTATCCGGGAAGGACTTGCTGCTGTTTTCGAAGTCAAGGGTCTCGGATTGGCGCGGTACTGCTTGGGCGTCGAAATAATTCAACGAGATGGGGAAATAAGACTAAAACAACAGGCATATGTTAAGGAGCTGTTGAAGAAATTCAAGATGGACGAATCGAGGCCGATCAGCACCCCGAGCGATACGAAGGCGAAATTACCGAGTGGGGAGCGTCGAACTGAAGGACGTCAAGGCGAAAAACCATATCGGCAGCTCGTCGGCTCGCTCATGTATTTAGCGATTGCGACTAGGCCGGACATCGCTTTTACAGTTAATCGACTGGCACAGTTTAACGAGAGTTATCAAGACGTGCATTGGTCAGCTGCGAAACGTGTTCTACGCTACTTGCGAAGTACAGAGAACTATGGGTTGGTGTACACAAAGGACACACTTGGTCTTCGAGGATTTTCAGACGCTGATCATGCGAACGACGAGATAGATAGAGTATCGTATACAGGATACGTTTTTACACTGAGTGGAGCAGCAATCACCTGGCGTTCTCAAAAGCAAAAAGCGGTGGCTATTTCGACAACTGAGGCAGAATATGTCGCACTATCTGAATCATCTAGAGAAGCAACATATCTTCGAAACCTGATGAGCGAAATGAATTTGCCTGAGTTAGCTGAGATTACAGTTGGAACAGACAATCAAGGAGCAAAGCACATAGCCGAGAATGCAGTTTGTCACTCACGTACGAAGCACATTGCAACCAGGTATCACTTTGTGCGTCAGCTGTTAAAGGATGGAAAGATGGCCGTCGTGTACACCCCAACTGACAAGATGCCAGCGGATGTATTGACTAAACCACATTCTGGACCAGCACACTATCGATGTATGAGGGACATCGGGTTGACGTCATGTTAGGATGCGCTGTTTGAGGAAGGCGTGTGGAGACCTGAATTCAACCAGCGCTTTGGCAAACTTCTGCCATGTCATTTAATTTATTCTAGTAGTTTCCTTTGGTCTGGCAAGACTGTCTTTTAACTCATCTGAATTTCAACGATTGTTCTTGTCACGTATCTTTTTCTTTTTACTTCGTTTTATTTTACCAAACAATAAATTGTTCTGCGTCATACTTGGAATTGTCTTTTATATTCAACAAATTATATACTTACTTAAACAATGTTTATTCGATATTCCGAGGAATAAAATTCATTTTATCTTGTGCGTAGCGAAGGTGCTCTGGAAACTGCTGAATTGGCTGGAACTGTGTCAATTTCGATGATCGATGACTGGGGGGAAAGACTTCGAACACTTTAATTGTTCTTGATTTTATCACGGATTTTAGGGGAATTTAAATTCTACTTTGTTTAACTTCTAAATTCAATAGAAAGGGGTAGAAAAGAGATTTACTATGTATTGTAGATAAACGCAACCTTTGTTCGAATACATGACTTTAATTGGGTTATTTCGTATTTATACAAAGAATTTTGGCGCCAATGCATTTACTTTTACATAATAATAATAATTTATCTTTGTGTTAAATAATACATTATAGTAAATAAGTATTAGTAATTACTTGTATAACACTTTAGTATTGGAATTACTTTATGTTTTGTATACATTATTTAGTATGTTCTTTAAGAGTTGTCAAATACTGGTGACGTCACTGCGTGTGTATTGTAGTTGCCAACATTCTCCCCAGCCGTGAACGAAGTTCGCAAATTTGAGCCGACATAGTCGTCAACTTCAGTTCGGTGTTTCATTTCGGGACCACCCTGTGACCTTCGCTGCAGAGCAAATCTACTACATCTGATTGTAATAAATGGTTACATGTAAAGAGAAATGCGATTAGTGAATTGAAACATGAAAGAGACGACACATTGCGACATAGAGGAGAATAAATAGAGTGATAAGACGATAAGTCGATGTCTTTGGTCTATCAAAGAGACGATCGGTGGCTGATAGGCATCTGTCTTGCTCTTACGTCTGCCATCATATGTACTCTTTGTTGTCCGTTTATCCTTTTCGCACTAGCGTTGTAACGATGAATGGGATGAATTGGACGTGGATAATCGTGACGGATGATAGTAAACGGTGGCGTATAATAATCGTCGGGAGTGTTTTGTGTTTTGTGGTTTTTTTTTTTTTTGTTTTTGTGGTTGTGTTTTGTGTGATTTTATTTTAGGTACTTCATTTGGAATTATGGAAGAGTGTTGCTGATTCCGGAACGCAGGTGAGTTTTACTTTGTTAAGCTTTATTTTATTCAGACGGTATCCTCACGTGGGTTTTTCGCGATTTTATGAATGAATTTTACCGGTTCATAGGAAAATTTCGTTGATCGTTTTGTTTCGCGATTTTCGGTGTTTCGCGGTAGTTTGAACGAGTTTATGTGGTGTGCCAAAAAAAATTTATAAATTTTGAGTTTGTGAAGTGCATTAATGTCTTTAAGTATGAGTGCAGATCGATTTTGATTTTATTGTGCTTAAATTGTGTTCGGTCGAATGCGTTGGTACGCGTCGTGTTGATACCCATCGCATTGCTTGTTTATGTGCAAAGTGGATGTTTATCATTTGATCGTTTAACCGTACTGTTCGATCGTTTGTGACATTTGTGGGTGGCAATGGGTTACCGTCAGCTGTTCATCGATGACGATGAAGCGTCAGTTCCGCTTCTTCGATTTGCAGCTGATGCCCCGTTTTGTGTTAGACGAGGTTATGTACTTGCAATTGTACATATGTACATACCTGGATGTGTTAGTGTTTACGTTTTGGATTAGGCTAATTTATATTAGTGAATTGTGTTGATTTAATGGTATTTTATAATTTGAATAAAGAATATGGCTAAATATTTTATCCTTTGCGTTTTTCTGGGTGTTGGGTGGGAAGGTAGTGAACTTTGTTTGAATTGTTGATGTGTTTGTAGTGTTTGACAGTTTAGGTATTGAAAGTTTTAAATTAATGTGTCGTTTTCGTTGGTTTTGTTCGACGGCAGGTAACAAATTTTTGCTAGAGGGCGTTTGAGTTTGCCGGTTTTTGTCCTGAGTGTTACCACACGAATAAGACCGTCGGCTCCTGAATGTACCTGTTCTATGCGGGCGAGCATCCATTGGGAAGGTGGTAATCGTTCATCCTTGACGATGACGAGGTCCTCTGTTTTAAGCCACTTTGGCCTTTGTTGTAGGCGCGAAAGGTACTCACTGTACCATTTTCGCCAAAAGCCGTCGGCAAAACACTGAATTCTACTCCAGCGATCGATAGTGCTTACGTTTGCGCTCGATGTGTCTCCTTGAGGTACGGTGTGTAACGCTTCGCCTATTAAGAAATGTCCTGGCGTTATGACGTCCAAGTCCTCATGGTTGTCCGAGAGAGGGCGTAAAGGTCTGGAATTCAGACAGGCCTCTATCTGTGTGAGTAAGGTGTACAGCTCCTCAAATGTAAGCTTCTCGTTTCCGGTCGCGCGTTTTAAATGGTGTCTGATTGATTTTACTCCCGCTTCCCAGAGTCCACCGAAGTGAGGCGAAGCGGGAGGGATGAAATTCCATTTTGTTCCTTGATCAGACAGGATTTCTGCGACTTCTGCCCAATCGTGTTTTGCTTCTTTCAGCATACGGTCGAGTTCTCTGCTAGCTCCCACAAAATTGGTTCCACAATCGCTGTGGATTTGGCTGCATATACCTCTTCGTGCAGTAAAGCGTTGAAAGGCAGCCAAAAACGCCTGAGTGGTTAGGTCCGAGACAACTTCAATGTGTATAGCCTTGGTCGCTAAACAAATAAAGATCGCGAAGTACGCTTTAATACTCTTCGCATTACGTCCCTTCCAAGTTTTAATCTCAATCGGTCCAGCGTAATCGACTCCGGCATTCGCAAATGGTCGGGCCATTCGGACCCGAGGTGCAGGTAGACTTCCCATCAACTGTTGCATGTGTTGAGCCTTATGTCGGAAGCATACAACGCACTGGTGAATACACCTTTTAACAGCCCTTTTTATGTTTATTACCCAATATTTGGTCCGAATGTATGCCACCATTTGCTGTAATCCTCCGTGAAGAGTTCGATGATGTGCATCGCTGATAACGAGTTCCGTAAAGTGATGTTTTGTGTGGAGTATTATTGGGTGCTTTTGTTCATAGGGTAGAAGTGCGAATTGGAGTCGTCCTCCTACGCGAAGGATGCCCTGTCCGTCGAAGAAGGGGTTGAGTGCTCTCAGACCCTTTGGTATAGCGTTAGGAGCTTTGTGTGGTTCTGATAAGCACATGTCCTTTTGAGTGGTACGAATCGCGACGAATGTAGCTTGTTGCAATTCCTTTGGTTCGATAGTGCTCATTTTCCTAGCTCTCGGCTCCGTTCGACAGTTCTGTATGAATCGTAAGCAGAAGGCTAAGACTCGGAGTACCTTTGACAACCGAGAGAACTTGTGAATAACTCTGTTCACACTATCATATGTGTCTGGTGTTGTTACGTGATGAGTTAGAACCTTTTTAATCTCTTCTACTGTCTCTGTTGATAATGGCTGCTCTGGTTCCTGAAATTCCCATTGCCTTCGCAAAAAGGTTGGACCTTTCCACCATAAGTCTTGTGCTTCTAATGACGAAGGAGATATACCTCGAGATGCTAAGTCTGCCGGATTGTCGTGTGTGGGAATGTGCCTCCATTCATCGTGCTGGGTGAGACGTTGAATTTCCGCAACCCTATTACTGACAAATGTAGTCCATTTTGTAGGGGGTGCGCGAATCCAGGCTAACGTTATTGTGGAGTCTGACCATGCGTAGCTGTTGACCTGTTGCATCTCGAGGACGTCCTTTATGTAGTGCAGTAGTCTAGATAGCAGGACTGCGCCGCAAAGTTCCAGCCTAGGAAGACTTACGGTGTTTAAGGGAGCCACTTTTGTTTTCGCCATAAGTAGGTGCATGTGTGCTTTGTTGGAGTCATCTAGCACGCGTATATAAACTGCTGCTCCGTAAGCCTTTGTTGAGGCATCGCTAAAGCCATGCAGTTCAATGCCTCTGCAGGTTTTTTGAGTGTTCACCCACCGAGGAATCGCGATGTTTTGAATCGATGGAAGTTCTCGTTGAAAGTTCTCCCACTCATGCTTTAGCTCTGCTGGAATTGGCTGATCCCAGTCACTGCCACGCTGCCATAGCTGCTGCATAAGGATTTTGCCTTTGATAGTGCAGGGTGATATCCAACAGAGTGGGTCAAACAGCTTGGCTATCGCTGACAGAATTGCCCTCTTTGTTGGTTCTTGAGTTTCAGCGTGAAAATTCTGAAAAGAGAATGAGTCGGTTTTTGGGAACCACTTTATACCTAACGTTTTGACGTGAACTGACGACCCTAGCGGAAGATCAAAATCGATTTCGCGATCCTTGTCAGGTATGTCCGCGATGAGTTCCTGGTGGTTAGAGGTCCATTTGCGTAGATTCAGACCAGCTGATGCTAACAACTTGCGGACCTCATCCCGTTTTTGCCGAGCTTCTTCAATGTTGTCAGCTCCACTTATAAGGTCGTCTACGTACATGTCTTCCTTAACCGTTCGTGCTCCTATGGGATATCGATGTGCTTCATCATCTGCTGCTTGGTGTAGGATCCGGATGGCCAAATAAGGTGCACACGCTGTGCCGAACGTTACCGTTTTGAGTTTGAAGGCCCTTACCGGTTGACTCTCCCTTTCTCTCCAAAGGATAAGTTGGTAATACCTATCTAGTGGACTTACCCATATTTGGCGATACATTTTTTCGACATCTGCCGTAAAGGT
This sequence comes from Brachypalpus laphriformis, assembly GCA_945910035.1. NCBI lineage: Eukaryota > Metazoa > Arthropoda > Insecta > Diptera > Syrphidae > Brachypalpus > Brachypalpus laphriformis. Next base: position 86,838,492 of record OX246754.1, read on the forward strand.
GTATCGGTGTCTTCTCCACTGAAGTATGATGTCCACTATGTTGCTCTGAAGCTTAGGCCCTACCATTAAACTGTCATTTAGTCAAGTTCCGTGGGTAGTTTTTGCTGCGGCATCGAATACTACCCTGAGCTTTGTGGTGGTGCTGGCTTCTTTCAACACGGCGTGGTGTGGAAGAAACATGTGGTACGGTGACTTTATCACAGCATCATTGTCCATATCATCTTCCTCCATATGCTGCAACGTCAAATACTCCATGATACACTGGCTGTATCCAGTCTGTAACTTTTCATTGCTCTGAAGACGTCTTTCCAAGGAACCGAATCTCCTGGGAGCCACCTCTCTGCTAGCACTTAACACTGGACGCTTTCCGCCCTTAAAAGGAAGTGTTACTTCATAGCGTCCATCGGCCAGCCGCCTTGTAGTTGCAGTGAAGAGCTTCTCGCAAGCTATGTCCTCTTCAGAATCTTGAAATCGAAATGGAGCTTCTTCTATCTCCCAAAATTTCCGCAACTGTGTATCCAGTGTCGTTAGTTGGACGAAGCTCTGTATGGATCGTGGTTTCTCTTTAGGCACCTTACCTATGACGACCCATCCCAGCTTGGTCTTTTGTGCGATGGGGGTGTTGACGTCGTCAGTCCGGATGATTTCCGGAAGAATGACCTCAGAATACACATCGACTCCCAATAGTAATTCTATTTTTGCGGGTATGTTGAAGTTGGAGTCGGCTAACTGCAACCCATTTATGTGTTTCCAATTGTCAGGTATCACGGATTTGGCCGGAAGAAGCCCAGTTAACGACTTAAAGACTAAAGCCCTGGCAGAGCTCTCGAACATTGAATCCCTCGACGTAAAAGTAACGTCGACGTAGTGTTGACTGGTGCCGTTACTGACCTTCCCCAGCCCCGATACCTGGACATTTGTACGATATTTAGGGAGTTTGAGCAATTGCGCAGCTGATTCAGCTATGAACGTTGCCTCTGATCCCGGATCGATTAAGGCACGCAGGTAAACGTACCTCCCGTCCCTTGATTTTACCTTAACCACTGCCGTGGCTAGCAAAACATTCGTTGTAACCTGTTGGGATGTTTGAAATGCGTTACGCCTGCTGCAGTTGGGTTGGTTGTCACTCATTGGATGAAATGTTGGAGCGTTGGGGTTCACGGCTACCTGCTCCGTTTGAGTGCTACCATGATTTTGAATCCGTTGTGATTTGTAGGGGGTGCGCGAATCCAGGCTAACGTTATTGTGGAGTCTGACCATGCGTAGCTGTTGACCTGTTGCATCTCGAGGACGTCCTTTATGTAGTGCAGTAGTCTAGATAGCAGGACTGCGCCGCAAAGTTCCAGCCTAGGAAGACTTACGGTGTTTAAGGGAGCCACTTTTGTTTTCGCCATAAGTAGGTGCATGTGTGCTTTGTTGGAGTCATCTAGCACGCGTATATAAACTGCTGCTCCGTAAGCCTTTGTTGAGGCATCGCTAAAGCCATGCAGTTCAATGCCTCTGCAGGTTTTTTGAGTGTTCACCCACCGAGGAATCGCGATGTTTTGAATCGATGGAAGTTCTCGTTGAAAGTTCTCCCACTCATGCTTTAGCTCTGCTGGAATTGGCTGATCCCAGTCACTGCCACGCTGCCATAGCTGCTGCATAAGGATTTTGCCTTTGATAGTGCAGGGTGATATCCAACAGAGTGGGTCAAACAGCTTGGCTATCGCTGACAGAATTGCCCTCTTTGTTGGTTCTTGAGTTTCAGCGTGAAAATTCTGAAAAGAGAATGAGTCGGTTTTTGGGAACCACTTTATACCTAACGTTTTGACGTGAGCTGACGACCCTAGCGGAAGATCAAAATCGATTTCGCGATCCTTGTCAGGTATGTCCGCGATGAGTTCCTGGTGGTTAGAGGTCCATTTGCGTAGATTCAGACCAGCTGATGCTAACAACTTGCGGACCTCATCCCGTTTTTGCCGAGCTTCTTCAATGTTGTCAGCTCCACTTATAAGGTCGTCTACGTACATGTCTTCCTTAACCGTTCGTGCTCCTATGGGATATCGATGTGCTTCATCATCTGCTGCTTGGTGTAGGATCCGGATGGCCAAATAAGGTGCACACGCTGTGCCGAACGTTACCGTTTTGAGTTTGAAGGCCCTTACCGGTTGACTCTCCCTTTCTCTCCAAAGGATAAGTTGGTAATACCTATCTAGTGGACTTACCCATATTTGGCGATACATTTTTTCGACATCTGCCGTAAAGGTGTATCGGTGTCTTCTCCACTGAAGTATGATGTCCACTATGTTGCTCTGAAGCTTAGGCCCTACCATTAAACTGTCATTTAGTCAAGTTCCGTGGGTAGTTTTTGCTGCGGCATCGAATACTACCCTGAGCTTTGTGGTGGTGCTGGCTTCTTTCAACACGGCGTGGTGTGGAAGAAACATGTGGTACGGTGACTTTATCACAGCATCATTGTCCATATCATCTTCCTCCATATGCTGCAACGTCAAATACTCCATGATACACTGGCTGTATCCAGTCTGTAACTTTTCATTGCTCTGAAGACGTCTTTCCAAGGAACCGAATCTCCTGGGAGCCACCTCTCTGCTAGCACTTAACACTGGACGCTTTCCGCCCTTAAAAGGAAGTGTTACTTCATAGCGTCCATCGGCCAGCCGCCTTGTAGTTGCAGTGAAGAGCTTCTCGCAAGCTATGTCCTCTTCAGAATCTTGAATTCGAAATGGAGCTTCTTCTATCTCCCAAAATTTCCGCAACTGTGTATCCAGTGTCGTTAGTTGGACGAAGCTCTGTATGGATCGTGGTTTCTCTTTAGGCACCTTACCTATGACGACCCATCCCAGCTTGGTCTTTTGTGCGATGGGGGTGTTGACGTCGTCAGTCCGGATGATTTCCGGAAGAATGACCTCAGAATACACATCGACTCCCAATAGTAATTCTATTTTTGCGGGTATGTTGAAGTTGGAGTCGGCTAACTGCAACCCATTTATGTGTTTCCAATTGTCAGGTATCACGGATTTGGCCGGAAGAAGCCCAGTTAACGACTTAAAGACTAGAGCCCTGGCAGAGCTCTCGAACATTGAATCCCTCGACGTAAAAGTAACGTCGACGTAGTGTTGACTGGTGCCGTTACTGACCTTCCCCAGCCCCGATACCTGGACATTTGTACGATATTTAGGGAGTTTGAGCAATTGCGCAGCTGATTCAGCTATGAACGTTGCCTCTGATCCCGGATCGATTAAGGCACGCAGGTAAACGTACCTCCCGTCCCTTGATTTTACCTTAACCACTGCCGTGGCTAGCAAAACATTCGTTGTAACCTGTTGGGATGTTTGAAATGCGTTACGCCTGCTGCAGTTGGGTTGGTTGTCACTCATTGGATGAAATGTTGGAGCGTTGGGGTTCACGGCTACCTGCTCCGTTTGAGTGCTACCATGATTTTGAATCCGTTGTGATGTTGTGTACGTGTGGGGTGATGATGTGTGTGCGTGTGTGCTTGGGTGTAGTAGTGAATGGTGGCGTTGGTGACAGAAGTAGTAATTCTTACTGCTGGGACATTCTCGTGTCGGATGGCTATAGGCGAGACAGTTCTCGCAGACCTTGGCTTGGCGAACAGACTGTTGCCTATGCGCCACGTCCATGGCCAAAAATCGTTTGCATTTCCTCAAGGAGTGTTGCCCTTGGTTGCAAACTTTGCACGAAAACTGCTTCGATTGTGCCGAAGCGTGAAAGACCTTAGGGTTGGACTCCGATTTTGACCATGGCTTGGCGATAGGCCGAGCTGCACCCTGTTGCGCTACCGCCTCTAGCGTGCGAAAACGTGTTTCCAAAAATTCGTTGAACTGGCTCCTCGTTGGCAGTTCCTTACTATTGCCCAACTTTTCTTCCCATAGCTGTTGCGTGAGACTCGGTAGTTTTTGAAAGAGGATGTAAATTAAAATAGCATCCCATTGCTTGACTGGGAGTCCTAAGTTCTCTAAAGCATGCAGACTTTCAGAAGAAACATCTAAAATTGTTCTTAAACCATCTGCAGATTCTTTTCCTAACATAGTTTGGTTAAACAAAACCTTGAATTGAGCGTTGACCAACACCCGCTTGTGGTCAAACCTCGCCTTTAAAATTTCCCACGCCTTATCATAATACCCCGCATCTAGGGACAAATGTTGCAGAAGTCTCGCTGCGTCACCCGTGAGCGACGACTTTAAGTAGTGAAACTTCTGTATCTCACCAAGTGACCCATTATTATGAATCAGTGAGACGAAAATGTCGTGAAACGCCCGCCATTTTGTATAGTTTCCAGAAAACTCGGGTATATTAATTTTTGGAAGACGAATATCCACGTTATTAGAGGCTGCGGAAGGTGGCGGGGGTGTAAGTGGAGCGTGTGTCGTTGCAACCTCTTGAACCTTACTTTTCGGAGCACACTTGTCCAAGGCATCTAACAACTCGCACTTGTATTCAAGGTAAGCTTCCTGTATTTGTTCAAAGACTTCCACTACAACCTCCCTTTTAAATTCCTTTTCCAGCTTACCAGCGTTCATAATCTCCTCGTGATATCGCCGAGAAGCTACTAAGCTATCTTCTAACAAGGCAAGTCGAGTAGCTAAATAATTTCTTGTCCGGCGAGATTCACCTGTCTTCTTGAAATTGGTGAGATCTCGTTTCATCTGCGACAAAACTATGTTTTGGAGCTCCTCAAAGGACATTTTGGAGTTGTTTTCTCAATAAAAAAAACAAAAAGGAGTAAGAAAAGTAAGGACTTACGTGATGCGCCTTTAATGAATATACGTATATATATATACAGCAACGAAATTACACGTCGCGGGAATCCCGATTTGCACAATTGGGGGACACTTTATTTTATCAATAAATAAAAAAAGGACGAAAAAAAGAAATAGAAAAAATAAGGACTTACTTGAGGTGCCTTGAGTTAAGATGTCTATGCAGGAACGAAATTACGCGACGCGGGAATCCCGATTTGCACAATTGGAGGTAAAATGGCTTCCGTGGGACAAAGGAAGACAAAGGAATTGCACTTTCACACTGTCTTAAGTATATAACAAAGTATGGTATTTGCACTCAATTTAATTTTGTTCTTTTGTCTTTTGTTTTAGCGCGCACACAATATCTGGCTTCGAAGGACCAATGATTTTATCACGGATTTTAGGGGAATTTAAATTCTACTAACTTCTAAATTCAATAGAAAGGGGTAGAAAAGAGATTTACTATGTATTGTAGATAAACGCAACCTTTGTTCGAATACATGACTTTAATTGGGTTATTTCGTATTTATACAAAGAATTTTGGCGCCAATGCATTTACTTTTACATAATAATAATAATTTATCTTTGTGTTAAATAATACATTATAGTAAATAAGTATTAGTAATTACTTGTATAACACTTTAGTATTGGAATTACTTTATGTTTTGTATACATTATTTAGTATGTTCTTTAAGAGTTGTCAAATACTGGTGACGTCACTGCGTGTGTATTGTAGTTGCCAACAGTTCTATTTCTGCAATTTAAAAGTAATATTAGTAACAATTATAGCGACAATATAAACAAATGGACTTACGTCTAAAACAGCGCGGGTATTTTTTCTGATTTTTTTTTTCACACCAGAGATCTGCCTACAGTTGTCAATTAGCTAAAGACCAAGCTTAATGGAGAGGCTTGTTGGTTGAGGCCCAGGTTCACCCCGAACTGTAGCACCACCTAAGTAAGTAACTAGGTAACATATCATTCCGATTTGAATGTTAGAATTTCTCCATATGATTTTCCATGTTTCAGTCGCCGACCCGCACTCGCCTTGCTTTGCCAACCAGCCACTTTTAAGACAAATGCATTTTTACTATTCCGCCTGATATCAGGCTTAGACGATCTTTCACTCATTTTAGTTGACGCCCATATATGTACATATATTGCATTCTGTTATTGAAATACAATTGTCAACTGAATATGATTTTGAAAATGTGTAAACTCAATTAAAACGTCCCCAGTGGTAGTCGCCACCAGCTCACACACAAACACGCACTCAACCCGTCGAGCAGGTATAACTAAACTTACCATCTTTTTTTGGGCGAAAAAAAGGAATACTCTACTAAATTCGGCAACTTCGCGGGATATCGTGTTGTAATAGATCAAATCTATTACGTAAGGAATTACATTTGTTATGCCTCTGAACTATGTTCTACTTTTGTACTCTGAACTGCAATAAAACGAGACTTCCATCTTTTGTCTTCTTGCCGTATTGTGCAAATTTATTGGTTCGCCTTTTCTTTTGTTCATGCCAGGCCATGCCTAAGTAATAATTAAGTAAAGAATTATTTTTTAAAGAAGAGCAGGCGTAATTTCTGTTGATGCCGGAGATTTTCACAGATTTAAATGACGTCGCAGAACATGTTGCCGTCGATAGAAAAACTCAAAGGTCGAGAGAATTGGGATTCTTGGAAGTTTGCGGTTAAAACGTACCTCGAGCTTGAAGAGCTATGGGACTGTATCGAATATAAAGAAGGTGCAGTGGTCGATCCAAAGAAAATGACGAAAGCGCGAGCGAAAATCATCCTGTTGATTGATCCCATCAACTTTGTCCACGTTCAGTCAGCGAAGATTGCGAAGAAGGTGTGGGACAATTTGGAAAAGGCATTCGAGGACTCTGGACTTTTACGGACTCTAATCACTACACGTTTGGAAGAAAGTGATTCTGTCGAGTCGTACGTAAATAAAACAGTAAGCGCAGCTCACAAATTGAAATCTGTCGTCATGGACGTGAGCGATCAATGGGTAGGCAATTTGCTGCTTGTTGGATTGCCTGGCGAGTACCGTCCTATGATAATGGGACTTGAGAGCTCTGGTACGCCAATCACCGCGGATGCAATAAAGACAAAATTACTGCAGGATGTCAAAAAAGAAAGTTCCGATAACTCCGCTGTATTCTTTGGTCAGCGGAAGCCAGCCAAAAAATTCCGCGGACCGAAGTGCTACGAGTGTGAAATATATGGACATATTTCGAGGAACTGTCCAGCGAAGGCGCAGGGTAGTCAGCAGTATAAATCGAAGGCCACTAAAGGCAATGTTTTGTACACCGCGTTCACAGCTAATTCTACCAATGAAGACTGGTTTGTCGACTCCGGTGCATCCGCTCGCATGTCCATGAAGCGTTAGTGTCTCAATGGAATTTCAAAACCAGCGACGAGCGAGATCGTATGTGGCAATAACTCTCGCCTACGTGTGGAAGGTGTAGGTGATCTGAGTCTGCGTGTTGGTGTTGAGGAAAAGGTTTCGGACGTTGTCGTGAAAGACGTGTTGTTTATTCCCAATCTGTGTGCTAATTTACCATCCGTTAGTCAGATGGTAAAGAAGGGGAATTCGTTGTACTTCGATTCAATGGGCTGCACAATTTTCGATGGCGACAAACGATTAATTGCTACCGCGTCACATAGTGGTGACATGTTCAAACTGGATCGTCCGAATATCAACATGAGTCTGATGGCAAAGCTCAATATGAAGAAAGTAGCGGACAGCAAATTGTGGCACAGACGCATGAGTCATTTAAATTACGACAGTCTGGTGAAACTAAAGGGGTGTGTTGCTGGTGTGAATTTCAACAAAATTGACAAGCAGAGCTGCGAAGTCTGCGTGAAGGGCAAACAAACTCGGCTGCCTTTCAAGGATATGAGGACACGCGCAACCGAGGTTTTGGAGTTGATTCACTCAGATCTTTGTGGTCCCATTGATGTCGAATCGCTTGGTGGCGCACGTTATATAATGGTGCTCGTTGATGACTTCAGCAGAAAAATCTTTGTGATTTTTTAAAGTCTAAATCGGAAACTTTTGAAAGGTTTGTTGATTTCAAAAATGTTGTAGAAAATCAAACCAACCGAAAAATAAAAATTTTAAGCACCGATAACGGGACGGAATTTTGCAACGGTTCCTTTGATAAGCTGCTAAGGAAGTGTGGCATAAGACGTCAGACAGCAACTCCATATACGCCAGAACAAAACGGCATAGCAGAGATCAGATCTTGATGTCAAGTTCTGGGCTGAGGCTGTCTCCACCGCTGTCTACTTAATAAACAAATCTCCTGGCAACTCGACAACTGGCGTCACTCCTGAGGAGACTTGTTCTTGTAAGGCGTCGTACCTGAGACGTCTTCGAGTATTTGGATGCAATGCAATGGTCCACGTGCCGAAGAATTCCTGAAGAAAGTTCGATGCGAAGTCTGAGTGTTGTATGTTTTTGGGGTACTGTGAGAATACAAAGGGGTGCCGTCTATACCAACCCGAGAAGACGAAGATCATAATCAGCCGAGATGTAATTTTCTTCGAAAATTACCGCCTGGAGAAGAGTGAGGTAATCAAGTCAAATAATGCTGATTATTTTTATATATTCTCAGGCGAGGCGAATTCAGTGGGTGATGGTGGTGACAGTGAAGCTGTTAATGTCGATAGTGAGGAGAGCACCAGTACTAGCATTAGTGAAAGTGGCGAGACTACGATTGGAACTTTTTATTCCGATGAAGGTTAAGATTCCGAAGGGCTAGAACGCGACGATAATTATGCACCACCGAGTTCAATGCAAGAAGTCATTGTTGCTGAACCGCGACGAAGTCAGCGACCTCCGAAACCAAAGAGGATGGACGACTTCGTTAGTTTTCAAGCAAGGTCCATCAAACTTTACGATCCATTGACGGTTGATGAAGCATTGAACCGAAGTGATTCCAAATCCTGGAGAGATGCTATGCAGGCAGAGTACGATTCGTTAATGGAGAACGAGACATGGGTGTGGAGCGACATTCCACCCGCAAAGAGGCCGATTGATTGCAAATGGGTCTTTAAGAGGAAGAAGGACGTTGGAGGAAAAATATATCGATTCAAAGCCCCGCCTAGTCATCAAAGGTTGCGTGCAAAGAAAAGGAATAGACTACGATGAAACATACTGCCCCGTACGATATATGTACCTCAATTCGATTTCTACTTGCAATGTACGCCAAATACAATCTTGACATCGATCAGATGTATGCAGTGACCGCATTCCATGGTGCAACCAGAGGGCTTCAGCGATAACAGCCCTAAGGTATGTAAGCTAAAGAAATCCCTGTACGGCCTGAAGCAAGCCAGTCGCAATTGAAGGTAGATCCCTGTATTTACTACAGAATTTCTGATGGTAAAATGCTGTTTGTCGCATTGTATGTCGACGATCTCCTCATTTTCACCAATAATGCAAACCTGAAGGTGTAATTATAATCCAACTAAAAAAAACACATTTAAAATGAAGGATATCGGAGAAGTCCGCTTTTTCTTGGGTATTTAACTCACTGGAGATCGTGAGAAGGGTACAATTTCACTAGACCAGGAGCTTTACATCCATGGAATTCTAAGTCGATTCAATATGCTTGATTGCAGCCCAGTGAAAACACCTTTAAACGTTAATGAAAGGTTAACAAAAGGTGTCCACAAAATGAAGAAGAACGCAATGAAATGAAAATGTGCCTTATCAACAAGTTGTCGCAAGTATTATGTTTGCGGCACAAGTTTCACGACCTGATCTGAGCTTTGCTGTGAGTACAGTCAGCCGGTACAACCAGAATCCTGGAAAGGCTCATTGGGCGGCAGTCAAGCGCATTTTTCGCTATTTGAAAGGAACTGCTGCACTGAAGCTTGTTTATACTGTAGGAGCTGGAAGTGTTTCTGGATTTGGCGATGCCGACTAGGCGAGTGATGCAGACGAGAGACGGTGCGTTACTGGATACACTTTCTTGCTACAAAATGGTGCGATCTCCTGGGGTACGAAGAAACAGCCAACTGTTGCCATCTCTTCCACTGAAGCAGAATATATTGCTCTATCCTCCGCGATTCAAGAGGCAACGTGGTTAAGCAGCCTGCAGAAGGAACTCATTCCGAATTCTCCTGATTCAACAGTGCTTCGACGCGACAACAAAAGTGCTATAAGTTCGGCGCTCAGCAGCACTTACCATTCAACGACCAAACATATTGATGTCAAGCACCATTTTATTCGAAAGAAAATTAGTGAAGGCCGAATCATTTTGGAGTATGTTGGTACGGAGGACACGACGGCTGATGTGATGACCAAAGGCTTTCCCGCTCCGAGGCATATCACCTGTTCTGAAGCCTTGGGATTAAAATTCAGTAAAATCTAATTCAGTAGGGGTGTTGTAATAGATCAAATCTATTACGTAAGGAATTACATTTGTTATGCCTCTGAACTATGTTCTACTTTTGTACTCTGCAATAAAACGAGACTTCCATCTTTTGTCTTCTTGCCGTATTGTGCAAATATATTGGTTCGCCTTTTCTTTTGTTCCTGCTCGCCCAAATAAATTTATCATATCGGAATAAAAAAAAGGATAATAAAAGGATATTAAATATAAAAAAAAATTCATATTTTATTCGTCAAAAATGCTTATACGCTTATACCAACCAACCAATCAACATTGTTACAACTTCGTCATCTTCAACGTCAATCGCACTCACATTCGAATCAGTTTTGGTAGAATATTTCTCCTTTTAAGCAATTTGGAAGAGTAAATCTGGCTTCGTTTTCAAAAAGTGGTAGAACTCTACGCATGAATATGTCAAATTGCATTTCACCGTGAGAATCGCTTTCAATGTGTCCACTCTCGCGAACTTTTGCGTTGAAGATGCATTTTCCTTTCGGTTTAGACATTCGTTCGACCGAATCCATTCGCTCTTTGATACGAACATTTGACAGTTGCACAGCTGTGAATGGCTATGAACCACACAATTGCTTCCGAACACATACACCTAAGCTGGGCTACTTTTGCAATTGACAGTACTGAAGGAAACTTAACACAGAATTATGACATTAGCTTCCGATTGCTTCCGACTATTATACAATAATTCTGCATTTACTCGTACGCTGTGAACGTGTATAATATTCGCCTGCTGTCATCGTACAGTCTAACAGTGTAATGCTCGCCACATATAAAATTCGAAATATTATTTACGCTAGGAATTTTGCATGAAAAAAAGGATTTAGAAAATGTTCGCGGGATGTTTTTAGGAGCTGAAAAAAGGAGTATCGCGCGAACAAAAGGATAGATGGCAACTTTAAGTATAACAGAAAAACAAACCGAATAAAAAGTTAACTCGAAGAGAACCATACCGTTCCCCCTCCGTCAGCCAACCGGCTCTGCTCATCAAGATAGCAAAGAGACATCGAAAAGAGGATAAAGAAAAAAAGTATTGCAGCATCACAAAAGCACTTTCTACACAGTATTAAGTATGGATTTGGCAGTGGCACTACAGCTATCAGCAGCACCAGCAGTTTGTTTCAAAATTCACCCCAAGAGAGATCTAGCATCTTCGAAAAGAGAAGTCCAGCAAATACTCTAGAGGTTCTGTTTGATATAAATACAGTAATCAACCGATGGACACAGTCGATCAAATGGGAAACAGAGATAAAGTAGTGCGATTACTGTGGGAGTTGATTATTTGAAAATTAGTATTGTAAATAAGCGATACGCATTGGTTCACCAAAGGATCAAACGATACACATTCCTGATATAAAAAATAATGTCCTTAATGTCGTTCACAAAGAATGTTTTAATGATATATAGATATAATAATATTTAACATTAAAAGATTTAACGGATATGAATGTTTAAATTATTTTAATACCTACGCATATGTTTAAATTCTTATTTAAATTTCAATCAGAAAAACTACACTTTTTTTTCGAAATTCAACTTTTCTTTCATTCCTCTAGTATACCTTAAATTTGCTTCTTATTGTTTGGCATTTGGGAAACTTGATTCTGAGGCCAAGTTACCGGAATTATAATAGCTTTATCCAAAGGTTCACGATCTATCGTACATATTTGTCATTGTTGACGTTTGGTATTCAACCCATAAAATTTGTTCATGTACTGACGAGTAACTCAAACATTGAAGGTGATACTCGTAGATATCAAACCCACTGCTGAAGAACAACTGAATAGATTATCTAGTTATACGGAAAGCACAAGGAAATTGAGTGGTGGGTTTCCTACAAATAACGGTTGGGACGATGTCTACACATCGTCCATCTAGGGATGTCAAGCATCGAACAACACATTGTTCTACGCATCTCAAAATCGTTCGATCGACTTTGCCGTCGAGTTCTATTGAGCAGACTGAATTCCCATTGTCTACCACAAATGCTCTGCCGATGAATGGAAAATTATATTCAAGTCGTACATATAAGTGAAGTGATGGAAATGTCAGCACAATTCCGGACAGTGTTATATTCGATCAAAATACTCTAAACCTTTTCAATTTCAGGTTGGGAGCAATTATTTCCAAAAAGGAATAATCAATGTCAATTTTAGAATAATCACTTTTTAGTTCAGAATAAACCATTTCTAAGTAAATTGAAGTTGGAAATAATCAACTTGTAATTTCCCTTGGCTTGCTTTTCAGGAAAGGCTCTTGGTAGATGCATACTACCTATCATCAGCAATTTTCATGAAAGTGTCGACAAAAAACATGTCGGGTTGTTAGGATGGATTAATTATTCAGTGTTTCGATAAGCATGCATGCAACATTAAAAGAAAATTTAGTTTGCAATCCGCCTGTACATAATAATAAAGGGCGGCAGTCGTTTTATATATCGTTGAATACAAAATTGAATCGGCTTTTCGAATGTAGCTCATACAAAAATTTCATATGACATCGTAAGACTTATAACATTATAATTAGTTTTACTTAAACTGCTTTACCCAGAAAATTATATTAAAGTAAAAAAAATCCGTAAATCACACAGTGGTTCGATCCGACTTGCGCGATTGCTGTCCGAAAGAATGATTAGGCTTTTGTGTTATACCGTCAAATACCTACTGAGGAGAACCGAAATCTTTACAAACGGGCTCGAGACAACAGTTTCCCGCGAGACCAAAGAGTGGGGCAAAATATACTGCAACGTCCTTAAGGCAGTAAACCTCTTTAAACTTTCATCAAAAGAATTAAAGGACTGCCTTGTTTACAATGATACAAAATATCACGGACTCACATGAAAAAGCCAATCTGTCGGCTGCAATATTGGCAGGGAATTCCACACTCCCAGATATTTCTTTTCATTCACCTGTAGGTACTGAACCCAGTTCAATATTCATAAGGAAAAGTAGTTTTCCCATTAAATTACTATCGGTAATGAAGCAGCACTGCACCCGCACCGCAGCCGCACGGCTTCGCACTGCATGCCTACAACCGCACTGCATCTGGCCTGCAGCCGCACTGTATCGACACCGCATCGCCATTTCATCCGCAATGTATTGGTACTGCAGCCGCACTATATCGGTATTGCTGCCGCACTGCATCGGCACTTCGGCGTTTTAGCTGCGCGCAGCTTTGATATCCAAATTTATTCGACCAGACCATGGATTTTCAAGCTACAATGTATCAACCAACATTTCGAATTCATCTTTTGACTTACTTTTGCTTGATTTACCGAGACATCTTTGGACCAAACTGAATCGAGTACGAACAAATACAAGTAAATGTGCCGACCCTCTTTACCGATGCGATGGGGCGTCTTGGACTCTCCACCATGCGATTGTTCCAAGGTAACTTAATGAATTACCTAGCAGCAACTCCGGATGCTACAGAAAGCTAGTAAATTCAAGTGCTGATATTTGACCAAGATAGAAAGTTTTTGTGGCAGTCAAACGGTAGTGCATGCGATCATATGAAAACACAAGCGTTTTCACTTAGCCCAGGCGTATTAACTCCTGCTCTCAACCTTCACGTGGTAACCTCTGAGGCGCTGAGGTTAATGGACCTAAGGCGCATAGGTCAATGGACTTTTGACCAAGATGGGCCAAAAGTTCACAATCTTAAAGAAGAAGTGGGCCGTAGTTCACAACTATTCTTATGACATATACAATATAGTGTATTAAGACAAAGAGAACAAGTATGGGGATGCTTACCAATTTAGTTCCATCTAACGTGAATGAAGCGGGACAAAATTTAAAGAAATTTACTACAATATATTGGAAAGTAGGTGCATAAAAAATTCGCGCGAACATTTCCAAACAACTTTATTAATTTCCCAAAACTAAAATCTTAACCTTAAAGCAACAGATTAATGTATTTGAGATTTCGTTTTTGGTTTTAGTTTATAAAGTAATTTAGTGAATTTTTTGTATATTTTGTTGGCTCCCGGAAATTACACCAACATTTTTTTTGGAAAAAACGCCAGAATTTTTTTTTTTCACTCAAAAGAAGACATAAATACTGGGGCCGAAATAAGAATCTTAAGCAATTATTTTTTTTTTTCAAGAAAGTTTTATATCTATTAGGGGGCAAGGTTCCAGGCAAAGGGGCCAGAGGAATAGAGGAGTCAAAATGAATCTATCTCCTAAGACCGTCCATACGTGGTGAAGAATCACACCCTGCACGAGGTGTCCCTGCTGAATACGTAATATGGCGGATCTAAGGAGGAAAACTTGAAAAAAACCCGTAATTCCAGGTCTGCAACGACCGTGCCTAAGGGATGAATGGCACTCCGTAAATGTGTCTTATAACGGTGGACTCCGGAAACCAGGTGACATCCGGTTTAAATTAGCCCTCCCGTGGCATGGGGGTCTACCGCGGGTGAACTACCCTTCCGATTTAAGAAAAAAAAAACCATGGATAAAAATTTAAATAACATACATAGATGAGGAATGCACTCCTTTTAACGTGCAAACTGGGGCCGCTTTGGGCCTCTCAGACTCTACAGAGAGGGCACTTGGTCCTGCTGTGGAGTCTGAACTTATGGATGTCATAGCAGAGGACATGGCTTCAGGCACCATCGACACAATTGACACCATAAATACGGAAGATGAAGAGACTCTCACCCTCTCCTGCAACGGCGATTGATGCTCATATTGAAGGCGTCAAACGTCTCTTTTCAGAAAGGGTCAAGCTATCTGGAGCTGGACGCAAATGACTGAAAGAGTTTCTGAGGAAAGGCGACAGCCTGGAGAAAGCTCGAGAGCTAGCACAAACTCCATTGAACAGGCAAGAGGGCCCCTCAAAACGTCCAAGAGGAGACAGCGCTACCCCACCAGACAACGCAACAAAGAGGATGGCCACCACGTCAAGAGTTGAACTCGGACCATCAAGCCCTGTTAAAACATACAGTGATGCCGTTGATAGCGCCAAGATTGGTGTCTTACCACCCGACTTTCCGGGCACCATCTGGACTACAGACCAGCTTAGACGGGTACAGGACAAGGTACTGGACATCATTCTGCAGCAGAGGGAAAGTTCCACAAAACCGCTGTTCCTCAGCTGTACCTTTAAACCCAGCTGGCTTCTTTTCAGCTGCAAAAATAGAGCAAGAGCGGACTGGCTTAAGGCAACAGTCCCCAAAATGAACCTCTGGAAGAGGCCACACAGGGCCCCAGCACTGAGGCCATACGGGGCTCCAACAGCAGGGCGGAGGCCGCACAGGGCCACAGCACCAGCGCCGAGGCGGTATCTGTAAACAAACGGCTGCCAGAGAGAACATCAGCTGGAGATTCAAGCGCGCTACCGAAGCATCCGCACAACCCTTATCCACATCCACCCTCGCCCTTCAGACCCAGACATAAACCACGTCGAGAGGTGGATTGCACCCCTAGTCACAGCGATAGACGCTACATCCCTCCCTCTGGAAGGTTAAAGAAGTGGGAGAGAAGGAACCCCGAGGAAGCTGCGCTACTGAATAGCGGCAAGGCCAGAAAAACGGGCCACCGAGACAGGTGGCATAAACGATAGATGAATCCTCCACCACTCATCAGAATGCACTTCAAGTGCCTTCAAATCAACTTGCACCATGCTTGGGCAGCATCTTCCGTGCTGAATAGACGGTTCATCAAGGAAGATGTTGACTTGGCACTGTTGCAAGATCCATTAGTGCTCGAGGGAGCCATTAAAGGGCTCCCAACGAAGAACTGTAAGTTAATCTATTCTGACTCGTGGAGCAATCGTAGGGTAGCTGTTTTAATTAAAAATACTTATAATATATTTCCCATTACAGACTTCATTACTAGGGACCTGGTGGCGATAGTGGCAGAAGTGCCTCTAACAAGTGGAACCACGAAAATTGTTTTTGCCTCCTCTTACTTTCCCGGAGTCAGTTGTGCCGAAACAAAGAAAAAGACAAACCGCGATGCCGCCTGATGGAATAAGCGTCTTGAGTCACTTAGGCGTGAAACTAGGAAGCTATTCAAAAGAGCTAAAATCAATGGCGATTGGTGCCTTTACAAAGAAACTATAACAAGTTATAATAAAGAACTTAGAAAATCTAAACGCGAATCTTGGAGAACTTACTAGGGCGAACGAATTGAAAGCTTCCCCTAGCCCAAGCACCTTGGCTCCCTAAAGACACAAGATGGGGAATTCACCAGCAGTCCGGAGGAAACCTGTCAAGCTTTACTTGATACCCACTTTCCAGGCTGTATATCCGATTGTGCTGTCTCTCCAGAACACCTCAGGAACGACGTTCTCACTGCTTCTAAACGAGATTATAACCTATCTGGCAAAATCTTCACTGCTTACTATATTAGGTGGGCTCTATCTACCTTTAGCCCATTTAAATCACCAGGTATAGATGGCATACTTCTCTGCCTACTACAACAAGGAGCAAACCTGTTAATTCCGACCCTCATAAGAATTTTCCGATCCAGCCTAACACTAGGCTATATACCAAAAAGTTGGAAGGAGGTTAAGGTGGTCTTCATCCCAAGGGCAGCAAAGCAGGCGGAGCAATCGCCCAAATCCTTTCGACCCATTAGTCTCTGTTCCTTTCTCTTAAAAACGATGGCGAAAATTGTCGATCATCATATAAGGGAAAAGTTCCTTATACATGATCCTCTGCAGGCAAACCAATTTGCTTTTTAACCTGGGAAGTCTACGGAGATAGCCATTCATAGCTTAACGCTATTGATTGAGAAATCATTAGCTGGTAAAGAAACAGCCCTATGCGCCTTCAGATGAAGCTATCAAAAAGGCTATGATCAGTATCGCTCCTCTGATCATGAACTGGATCCTAACCATGCTATGTAGCAGGAAAATAAGAATCGAATGAGGAGGCTCGCATTAAACTATAACAGCTACCAGAGGTTGCCCACAGGGAGGAGTCCTCTCTCTAGGACGAACTCCTAGAGCTACTTGAAAAATCGGGTTACAAGGTACAAGGATATGCAGACGACATTGTCATCAGCGTCAGAGGCAAATTTAAGGACATAATTTCTCAAATAATGCAAGGTGCCCTCAATTTAACTTCCCAATGGTGCAGGACAAAGGGACTTACCATCAACCCCGGAAAAACTACACTTGTACCCTTTTCCAGAAAAAGAAACCATACTCTCACACAAATTACACTGGAAAACGTCCCAATCGACATATCCAAGGAAGCGAAATACCTAGACAAATACACTTGACAAGACGCTCACCTGGAATTCACACCTGGACAAGGTTACCGAGAAAGCGACAAGAGCAATGTTTATGTGCCAGCGCCTACATGGTAAAACTTGGGGTCTAAACCCAAGATAATATAATGGACGTACAGCGCCATTATGAAACCCATGGTCACCTATGCATCGTTGGCTTGGTGGTCAAAAACCTTACAGGCCAAGACTCAGGAACAGTTGAAAAAAATACATCGTCTAGCCTGTCTGAGTATCAAAGGAGCAATGAGAACGTGCCGCACGGCAGTAATGCTTCGCCTCACACCGTTGCACCTTGCAGTACAGAAAGAAGCTATGCTGAGTGCTCTTAGGCTGCCCAAGATCTCGGAACTTAAAATCGGCAACTTTACGGGTCATTTGAAGATTCTAGAGTATATTCAAAATGACCCCACTCTCAAAATCCCAGACACTATGCTCAAGAAATACCGGTTCTCTAGGAAATTCAATGTGGTCATAGGTGACCGCCACACATGGAGGAATGAAGGACTTGTAGTCTTACTAAACTCTCAAACTTGGTGCACAGATGGTTCCAAATTGGAAAATGGTAGCACTGGCGCAGGGGTTTATGGACCCAGGTTCCAACGTGTGGCTGCGCTTGGGAAATCACCAACAATATTTTAGGCAGAAGTCCATGCAATCGAGCTCTGTGTACGTGAATGTCTGCGAAGAAGGGTCGAGGGTACTCGTATCTATATCCTATCGGACAGCCAGGGAGCACTTATGGCTCTGAAATCGTACACGGTAGAATCAAAACTTGTAATGGACTTTCTAAACCTACTCGAAGATCTCACATCGAAAAACACCGTCACTGTGGCCTGGATATCAGGACACGAAGGCTTCGAGGGCAAGGAACGGGCAGACTGCTTAGCGAAAAGAGGCGCTAGTCGCCCACTAGTTGGTCCTGAACCCTATTTTGGAGTCACGCGGAGTAGCGGAAACATCAAAATAAAGAAATGGGAGAATGATCATCATGCAGAGTACTGTGCTAAACTCAAGGGCCTAAGACAGGCAAAGAAGTTCATAAATCTCAACCGTTGTAAGGCTACTCGAGCTTAGGAAAGTAGACTTAAGAACGGGATACTTGATTCGTCATTGCCCACTCAGGTAGCATCTGCACAAGATAGGAGTAGCAGATACAGACGAATGCCGCTTATGTGGAGAGCAAAAAGGGACTGCAGAACATATTCTTTGTGAATGCCCCATGGCCGCAAAAAAAAGACTGTCAAGAGGATGAAAAACTCTGAAATCTACTACGGCGATTACTACAGAGACAACAGGCAACGCTTATTCGGATGCGGATTTGTCATACGCGGTAGACTTAGATAGGAAGTCTTAAGCTTCCGCAACGTTACTGAGCATATTATGACTATCCGGGTCAAGGCTAAATTCGCTAACATAAGCTTAATATGTGTTCATGCCCCCACGGAGGAAAAGGACCCTGCCACCAAAGAGTGTTTCTACGAGCTCCTCGACAAAACATACGAGCAATGTTCTAAATACGACGTTAAAATCGTAATGGGCGATTATAGGCCAAAATAGAAAATGAGGACGTCTTTGGTAGGGCAGTCGGTAAGCATAGCCTACACGACAACACGTCTAATAACGGACTAAGGCTAATTGATTTGGCTGTGGAGCGAAATGTCATCATAGCAAGCACATGGTTGCCTCATCTCGATATTCATAAGCAGACATGGCGGTACAATGATCATGTAACGTTCAACCAAGTTGATCATATTGCGATCGACGCAAGGCATGTCTCCAGTATTCTGGATGTGCAGACCTTCCGAGCGGCTAACATAGACTCGGATTATTACCCTGTTGTAGCCAAGGTACGAATGCGGATATCCCAAACTGAGCAACAAAGAAGAATCACTGTGAAAAAATGTAACGTCGAAAAGTTACAATCGCAAGAGACCACCAGACTCTTCACTGAACGCGTATAAAAGAGGATGAAGATATCCTTGGTTGCCTCGAGAGAAAAATTCTTCATAAGATCTTCCGTCCTGTTTGCGTTGATGGGTTTTGGAGGAGGAGATTCAATAACAAACTATACGAACTGTAGAGCGACATTGACCTAGTCAAAAAACTACGTATTGGACGTCTGAGATGGCTAGGGCATGTAGATGGACATGGTGGTGTCCAATGGACACCAACGCTCCGGCCCGCAGAGTCTTCGAATCTAACCACGAGGGATGACGCAGTAGAGGGAATCATCGCCGTAGGTGGCGCGCACAATTTCAAGGGGACCTCGACCAAGTTGGAGTGCGCAACTAGAGGCAATTAGCTAAAGACCGAGCCAAATGGAGAGGCTTGTGGTTGAGGCCCAGCTTCACACCGAACTGTAGCGCTACCTAAGTAAGTAAGATATCCATAGAGATCTTGGCATTAAAACTATAAAAGACGAAATCGAAAACTACGTGAGAAAGCATAAAAATCGACTAGAAAGTCACGTTAATAATACAACAGCCCTCCAAGTTTTGGATGAAAGAAATTTAGTACGCCATCTAGAAAGAACCAAACCTTTCAACTTAGCGCGATAAGTAACCACATCTAAACCGCTGAGCTAGCAGGAACTTCTAATGGGAAGGTACCTGCAGATCGTCCTTATTTCGTGAAACGAAAACGAAAACTACTTGATAAGTCGAATACTTAGTTGTAGTAAAAACTATAAACAAGATTGTTTATAAGGGAGGTTTTTTAGAGGGTAAGAATCCCACACTACTATGAGCACGCGGTGTCGATCCTCATAGTGTCTTGTTGAAGATTTTCACCTACCCTCGAAAAAAAAAGAAGAAAGTTGCCCCGAACCGTAACATACAAATATCGTGGCAGCAGTGGGATGCAATTAAAAAATAAAAAATCTCGAAGAGTAAATAAAAAATAAAAAAACAGAACAAAGACAAAGACAAGTAGGATGGCTTTTATGTCGAATACGTCCTTGCAGTTCCTGCAATGTCTCTACGCTCTGTCATCCAAATAAGGTGCATTTTTAGTTGTACCAGCATCTTGTCAAGAGACGTGTGGCAATTTAGAGCGGTCTTGAATTGAAGCTGACAGATTGTATGAATTAAATCGCCGCTGAGCTGTCGGAAAAATCCGAGAAAAGTTCGAATCCCAGAAAATACCAAAAAGTTTTTCACGGTCCCACCTCTCGCGAGCGTCTGACAAACATCCGAGAGTATTGTTGTCACGAAAAAGCTTCTCAAATTGCCGTTTGGAGTCGGCATTAAACTGTAGGTCCCTTCCATTCGTCTGAAAATTATAACGTACACAACATGAGTGGTTGCGAGAAGCCAGGCCCTGGCACTTTAAAGAGCTGTTGCGCCAAATATTTGTTTTTTGTTTCAATGACATATAGGACTCGCTTTGTAACCTAAAATCATCCTCCCAGTCGAGTCTGGAGGAAATTGTGATTTTAAGGGAGGAATTATAATTTATTCAGAATAGCAGAGTGTCCGGTACGTAAACCGGACCACCGAGATTTGGCTGTAATGCATGTGATTGAACGGGCTGCCATTTGTTTGTCATGAATGTCTAAGGATAGGACGTGAAACTGTATATCGAGAGCCATTGAAGAAGTATTATAATAGTTCTAAGAGCGTCAAGATAGCTGCATTTTTTAAAACGGGTGTGCCAGCGCGCGTATTTCAAAAATGTTTACACTTACTGCTTTGGGCTCTTAAAAGCCCATATGCAGAATTTCGTCTTCCTAGCTCGATGCGACTAGAAAGGAGACTCCATAAACTGCGCCAATTATAGAGGCATGAGTCTCCTCAATATCCATACAAAATCTTTTCTGCGATATTGTGTGAATGGCTGAAAGCATTTATCAACAGCCTGGTTGGTCCTTATGAGTACGAGCTCAGGCCAGGAGAGTCCACCGTCAATCAAATCTACACAATTCGACAGATCCTGGAGATAACTCAAGAAGTCCAAATCGATACTCATCATCGCTTTATCGATTTCAAGGCCGTCTATGGGCTTTATACAGCCATGTCTAGTTTTGACATCCCTGCAAAACTTGTCCGTCTGTGCAGGATGACGGTGGCGAACGCTCGCTGTTCCGTCAAGGTCGGTAATGACCTCACCGAGACTGTTGATGTCAAAAAGCGTTTTAGACAAGGTGATGCGCTGTCATGTGACTTCTTAAAAATTGTACTTGAACAGATTGTGCGGAACTTACAACCCAACATCAGAGGCACAATCTATGAAACGTCCGTACAACTGCTTGCATACGACAACGATATTGACATAATTGGAAGAACTCAGCGGGTTGTCACCGATGCGTTTGCAAGCATTGAAGCAGAACCAGTCAAAATGGGTTTAGCGATAAACGAGGGCAAAACCAAGTATATGCTGTCAACAAGAAGGGACAATCAACACAGCTGAATTGGACAGAACGTAACAGTGGGCAGCTTCAACTTCGAGGTAGTAAGGGACTTTGTCTACCTCGGCTCTGATATTAATTCTCACAATGATACTAGCGCAGAAATCAAGCGAAGAATAACTCTTGCCAATTCCTGTTTTTTTTTTTTTTTTTTGATAATAAGGAAATTCAACAAAAAAACCCTGTCTCGAACAACTAAGGAGACTCTGTATAAGACCTTGATCATCGCAGTAATGCTTTACGGCGCTGAAACATGGACTTTATTGAAAGAGGATGAAGATAGCCTTGGTCGTTTCGAGGGAAAAATTCTTCGTTAGTTATTCAATCTCGTTTGCGTTGATGGGTTTTGGAGGGGAAGATTCAAAGACGAACTATAAGAGCTGTACAGCGCATTGGACGTTTGAGATGGCTAGGACATGTAAAGCGGATGGACACCTTAGTAGGTAAGTAAGTAAGGTCGAACTTGAATTTACAGTCAAACAGAGCGTAGGGCAGCGATGGGGGCCAGCGATTCTGTCCTTCGCGGTCGCTGTGTTACGTAGAATTTAGTCATATTATTAGTCGCAGTCTGGCTTTCGTAAAGCAAATTTCTTCTTTAATTTTCGCTGTGTAAACGCTCTGACGTGCACTTTTGGCAACTATCTTCGTTTATATCTATCTCTTTAAATCTTCCCAAAACCCGTTGTTAATTCTTTTCATAAATTAAGTGTCTCTAATAACTTCAAGCATGGGCCCATCGTCGGGGCCGAGGAGGAAGCCCGATGGCTACTAGGACGTGTTTTCTTACTACGGCAAAAAAAAAAAAAAAATTAACTTTATTGAATTCCCTGAGCTGTCAAACCTCGAAAACCCTAAATTTGTGGCCATTTCGCTAAAAACCCTTGATACGCCAATCACTTCAGTGAGTACATTTTTATTAAGAAAAGTTATAGACTCGGTCAGTACTGAGTAGTAGTATGATAATATCTCACAACTCAGAGATAGCGGTATTCTTATACTGCCAAAAGTCAAAAATCTGCAGACAAGTTGCTCAAAATGACCAACCTAGCCAACCAATGGCCCGTGAATGTAAAGGTGCGTCCAGACCAAAGAAACATTTCAGAAACATTTCAGAAACATTTCAGAAACATTTCAGAAACGAAGAAACATTTCTGAAATGTTTCTGAAATGTTTCCGAAATGTTTCTGAAATGTTTCTTTGGTGTGGACGCCGATGAAACATTTCTGAAATGTTTCTGAAATGTTTCTCAGTTTCCCATTCGCGACGGAAAACTATTTTTGTTTCTCAAGCTCCACGTGCAGAAAGTGAGTGTTTTTTTGTGAAAATAAAAATAAAAAAAATGTCAAGAAAGGCGTGGAGTAATGAGGATACAATTTCTTTAATTAAATTGTATGACACTAAAAGAGTTTTATGGGATCCCCAAAACGAAAATTACAAAAATAGAATTTTCTCTATTTTTAAAAAAATATCTTTGCCACTGTTTTTTTTTTTTTCTTCTTATCGTTTTCTATTTTTTTCATGATGATGAAGAACGACGCTATTAATACACTCTAGCTAACTAGACTAATACATATTCTAAACCATTATTAATGGCCGACTTGAAGAAGGAGAAAGCACACATTTAAAGTTCTTTCAAATCAATGTAAAGGTATTACAATGTATATTATTACACATTCAAAACGTAATTCTATTGTTAAATGGTGTATGTAAAAGGGTCATCAACCCCATGTAAGATGTTAAAGCCTAACAGCTGTTTTAGGCTGAGGCTAGCTTGTAGCATTTGATAAATCTATTCGACACTCATCAACTGTCCACCGAAAAGAAATCGTTCAATAAAATAATAAAGTGTTAAATTGATTTTTTTTTATTTCTTTTGGTTTTCCAAATTTTCAATTATATTCGGCTTCGTCTTAGTCCGGAACATGTTCCTTCGAAGCCTTTAAAAGAAAGATCTGTGTTTAGAAAGCAATAAAATCTAAAAAAAAAATATCGAAAAAACGGTGGCCTGTAATTAAATTGCTAGTAAAATGGAGACCAACCATATAAACTACAATCGAAATACATGTACCGAGACATTAGAAATCTCAATTCTGATGTTCTGGAGCAAGATATTCAAAAAATAAATTTGTATCCAATTTATCACGAAAACTCTACTGATACCCAAGTTGATTACCTTTAACAAATTGTACAAGAATTATACAATACACATGCGCCGCTCAAAACTAAAATTACTACGTATCCTCATAAGCCATGGTTTACACCAGAAATTATTGCCCTATGAAACAAACGTGATACAACCTATAAGAAGTGGAAAAGATTTAAGCTCCAAGAATTTTATAACAACTTTCGCCAACTAAGGAACTTGGTCAACTCCAAGATTAAACAAGCCAAAAGAGTGTTCTACGATAGACACTTTGACCACAAGTTACCCTCAAAAACTCTCCGGCAAAATTCACGCGAGCTGGGTGTTGGACGGAAAAAGAATGCTGAAATGAATGACATTGATTCCAACCAGCTCAATAGAGAATTCGCGACACCGCATATGGCATTTAGCACAAGTGCCGATCTATAGGGTGTAAGGCTGAATGGGTTTGAATTCGCTCGTATTGAACAGGATGATGTTGTTAACGCTATCCTTAAAATTAAGTCGAAAGCTGTTGGCATCGACGGAATTCATCCGATTTTAATTAATATCATACTTTCTTATATTCTTCCGGCTATAACCCATATTTTTAGTAGTATAATAACTACATCTACTTTTCCGGCCGCGTGGAAAACTGCAAAAATTCTTCCAGTTCTGAAGTTCCAGTTCCAGTTCACCGGCTGAGTATAGACCCATTGCCATTCTTCCATTCCTATCAAAGGTCATGGAAAAGATAATGCGTAAGCAAATGTCAGTCTCTATCCAGCGCAATAAACTACTTTGCACAAATCAATCTGGCTTTAGGCCGTATCATAGCTGTACATCTGCTCTACTCAAAGTAACTGACGATATTCGAGCGGCGATGGATAAAGATCTAATAACTTTTGTGACTTTGCTGGACTTTTCCAAGGGCTTTGACACGGTGGATCATATGCTGATTCTCCTAAAACTCAAGACTTTGTTAGGCTTTTCATCATCTGCTACCAAGCTCATCAAAACATATCTTTGTGGAAGAAAACAAGCTGTTGCTGTTAATATTGCGATGTCTGACTTTATTGCAACCTCAGCGGGTGTACGCAGACGATGTACAGCTCTACATAAGTAGCAAACTAGGCCTTATTAGGGATGCAGCTTGTAAACTTAACGAGGATGTCCGAAAAATTGGTCTGAGGACAAGTCCGGGCCACATACAAGCATATTATTAATTGAGTGGTTTCCATGTAGAACAACGAAGCGATCTTTATACTCATTTGGAGCGCCTATTCTTATCAGCGTCTGATCAATGCATCCCGCAATATTTGGCATACCAGCAATAGAATAAAACTTTTCAATCACTTCCGAAGTATTTGTTGGCCACTTTAGCTGATTAGGGAATACACTTTCGTTGACAGCGTTAACAACTCTTTTAATTACACGACAAACCTTTGACTTTGAAACCCCATGCATATCAGCTACACCATGATTTTGAGAACCTTTACCTAGCCAATGCCAGGCTAGTAAAAGTTGCTGTTGGACTGACCGCGCATGATTACAATTAGTTTCGTGTCGCAGTGATGATGCAATTTTTTGAAATTGACTTGTATCTACCAGCCTGGCATACTTGTTGTTATTACTGAATTGGCATTCTTTATGAAAGAAAAAAATGCACATAATTTGCAAGTAACAAGTGGATTCACAAATAATTATTTGTATTACAGTCTTATGAAATAGGCCCCTGGAGACGTGAATTACTGGAGTGTACTTTGGAGCTCCCCCAAAAGAAATAAACGTGGATATATTTTAGAAGAATTTATTAATAATTACTATCTGGCCATTCTCAATGGCGGATCTCCACCCACAGCATATTCACCCACATAGATATTACTAGCTGTTCGGCATAAATTTTACCAATGTTCATCCTAGATGATATACACAACAGCGACCACTTTCCCATTTTTAAAAAAATATCTTTAAAATCAAACGTTACCAACCTACATATTGCAAAACATAAAACTGAACAAACAAATTAGGACAAATTCAGGGGCATCGTCGATTTTAGGTTATCTAAGCAGCCATCCTCTTGTGTTAGTGAAGCATCTGAAGTATTTCTCAAATGCATACGTAGCGCTGCCAATGATTCCATTCATCAAACGACACCCTTTAAACCCAAAAGAAATGTTCCTTGGTGGAAGCCGGAACTCGCTAGGCTAAGAGCCGATAAAGTTTTAACCTGGAGAATTAAAAAAAAAAATATCCTACACGAGTTAATCATATAGCCTACAAAAAAGCAAATGCAATCTTTAGAAAATTATCAAAAAATCAACAAATCGAAATGCTTTATAAATTGTGCAACCCAAATATTTAAATCCCAACAAATCTACGAGCAAAGTTTGGCAAAATACTAGCCGTCTTACGGGAAACACATCCTATAGAAATATAGTTTCAATCACAACACCAACCGGTCCTGTTTATTCTACACATGAGATTTGCGATTTGTTTGCTGACACTTGGTCAACCAATTCTAAAGACCCCAACCTTTCCTCGGATTCTGTACTAAAAAAATTAGAATCATTAGCGTTAGTTCCAAAATCCGCAGCAAATCTACCCGCACAACACATTGAAAAATATATTTCTTTGGTAGAACTTGAGAGCTGCCTATCAAAAGTAAGTGGTAAACACCTAACCGTAACAAGATTCCCTATCCAATAATAAAGAACCTACCAGACGAAGCCAAAACTAGACTCATCACACTCTATAATAATATATTAGATAAGGGTATTATACCTCAAAGTTTGCAAACAGCCTGCATTGTACCAATTCCCAAGCAAAAAAAAGGAAATTGAAAAAATTGATGGATGCCGTCCGATTTCGTTACTACTATGCTTGTCAAAAATTTTAGAAAAAATAATAGCCAACCGTATCCTTTGGTTCACAGAATCCAAAAGGGTTATGAGCTTAAAGCAAGTAGCATTCAAACCAAAAAGAGGTTGTATGGACGCACTACTTTACTTAGATTATGTGTTATCAAACGCACTATCCGCCCGAAACGACTTTACAATTCTAGGGCCCGATTTCGTAAAAGCTTTCGATCGCATAGGCATTCACCTTGTATTAAACAAATTAAACGAATGGGGAGTAGGTCCCAACATTTTGAAATATATGTAATGGAAAATATAATATTATCCGTCCTAACAAACAAAAAATGTTGTGTCAAAATTTGAAACTTTTTCTGAAAAACCGTAACTCTTCATAATGCAATCCTTCAGGGATCTTCTCTTTCCGTAATTCTTTTTGTCGTCGGTTTTGACAAGCTAAGCATTATAATATCTAAATATAAAGATTTAGATCACAGTGTGTATGCTGATGACGCGTACATATTATGTAAACACAATGATCTCAATCATACGAAAGCTTTATTCTCTAAGTTACTCTACGAAATAACAAAATGATCTTCCAAGCCTGGTTTAAAATTATCCCTAGAAAAATGTAAAACGCTTCATGTTTGCCGTAAAAAAATGTCAGACTTAAATTAATCTCTTTATAATATTAATTGAAAATGAAACTTATCTAAGTATTCTAGGTCTTATTGCTAATAATAGGTATAACTGGAAACCTCACTGCATAACTCTTAACAAACCACTAGCACCAACATTATTAAGTACCTGTCTTCCAAAAAAAGTAATGTACATGTCAATACTCTATATTATAAGACTAAAACTTTAGTACGAAGTAAGATAGATTATGCTTTATCTATTTACAGTCTTGCCCCCAAATCTACGAAAAAAATACTTAAGACCACTTATCACCAAGCTGCTAGAAAAAGCATAGGAGGCTTCCCCACAAGCTCTATTAAAAACATCCTGGCTGAAGTCGGCTTACTTATAACTGAAGAAAGATTTTCGGAAGTTACACTCGAACTCATTCTGAAGCTGTCTTTTCAAACGGGTTCGATAATCGCCAAATACATAGCCCAAGCAATTAAACACAAACGACAGAGAAGAATTCCTTCAGTTCTACACAACATCTTAAAAACGGCACGCAGTTTGGAAGTCCCATTTAAACGATTCACGATATACCCGCCATTCTCATCATCTTGGAACCTAAATACATCCTCCATTCTACTACAACTCCACGATTTCCGCAAAGAAAATACCAGTTGTTTGATTTATAATAAGATGTTTCAATAAGCATTTTATGATCTTATCTCCAAAGGTTGAAAATTTCTGTATACCAACGGCTTGAAAACCACTGATAGAACGCCGTTCGCAGTAACATCACATAATCGGACATATTCAAGGCATCCTTCCAAACACTGCTTCAATATTTACAACAGAAGCTCAAGCCATATACGAAGCTATTAAAAAGTTCTCGCACACTGCGGGAAAATGGATTATTTGTTCTGATAGTCTCTCCGTTGTAAAAGCTAACCTGAACATTGAACATGACCCTACTACAATTGCTAAGATCCGAGATTTGCTTATTAAACCACCATTTAAAATAAAACTTATGTGGACGCCAGGTCATGTTGGGATTACAGGAAACGACCAGACCACTAACTCGGTTCATAACTCTCCAACGTTTATAAATACCATCGCCAAACAATCTACTCAAATACGATCCGTCCAGTATACCCCCACAACATGTCTAAACTCAACACAACCAATTTGTTCATCAGAGTCTTAAACATACCCAACTGACACATCAACACTTTTTGAAAAAAGAGGAACCCCCGATATGCCCAAAATGCAACAGCGTTATTACGATCTTACACTTTTTGGGATTATGCTACCTCTTAGCCTAAAATCTTCTTGAAGATTCCAACATAAACCATCATAATATACAGCTCCTTTAAGACCCAAACCACAAAAACACGCAAAATTAAAACTTAACTTCAAAAATATATGTGTGGCCATAAGGTAAAACCCACACCGCCTAAGTCGAGTTAGGACAAAATTGAGTTAAGGACGCCAGAAGATGCTCTACTATTCGAAGTTTATGCTACCAAATTGTTACCTTATTACCTGTTATCGTTACCGAGTTATACGCAAAAGAACAAGACTAAAAGTTCAAATTTCTATAGGTTTTCGGGAAAAACGAAAGCTTTAAACTTGTTTTCTGAGAATCTGTGAAAATCGACTTAGGGGGTTTTACTTTGTGGCCACAAACACCTATTACTTATTATCAAAATAGATTTTCTATACGCCTTATCCTTTAATTAAGAGCCGAAACTGTTTTGATGTTAGTGCTCTTAAAACTTTTATTAAT
The DNA here is from genome assembly GCA_945910035.1 of Brachypalpus laphriformis. Taxonomy (NCBI): domain Eukaryota; kingdom Metazoa; phylum Arthropoda; class Insecta; order Diptera; family Syrphidae; genus Brachypalpus; species Brachypalpus laphriformis. The sequence goes on from OX246754.1 coordinate 86,867,725, forward strand.
AATAGATTTTAATTTATTATTGATGTTTATAAATAATCATATTGTTCAAACAGAAATTGAGCAAGTAGGGCGAGCCAGTCGAGAACGCATCGGGCAAATTACAATTCTTTTTTACAAAGAACGCGATGAACAAACAGCAAAAATGTCTGATGAGAACCAGAAATTAATAGATTAGATGCGCCCGAATGATTTCTTATATACCATAATACACGCCATCTCGATTACAAATGTGTTTCAAAAATGCTGAAAACGGAATGAAATCTGCAGTTCAATAATCTCCAAGTTCAATAATGAAGAATCGGTCTTTAAATAAGTTGAGTTCCTTGCAAAGACGATGGAATTCACCACAATCTTTCCATTTATATCATGCATTCGGTTTCTTCCCTTCTTTGTTGCAAGAGAGCAGAAGAAGGAGCTCATCTTCTTTAGAACTACTGCTCATTTCTGTTGCACAGCGACCGATGTGTTCTGAAAAAAATCACATGGGATCTATCTCCATCATTTCTCTGTGTTACAAACTACGTAACGCCATGAAATAAATATGCGCTATGAGATAGGGTGTAAGAAGAAAATGTCGTATAAACCTTAGGCTGACCCTGCCAACAAGTCACTCACCGATCATCTGCATTTTGAACTAAAATCCCCTGCATATGGTTTCAATACAATATCCCATATAATATCCAATAACATGTTTTCATACACTATATATAATAATATTTATATATATGCATTATACAGGTATATGTATGTATTTATTTATTTACACAAATTACATACATACAGGTACTCGTATATACCAATGCGTGCGAGAAAAGGCACTACTTTCAGGTTTTACTTTTACTGTGGCACTAGGAAAGAAAGGAAATACACAAAACCCTCGTTATGTGTCACGAATGTCAACACCCTATTGAAATGAAACTTGTATCGCATGTATCCTTAATCGACTTTTTATTCCGGAACTTGAGTGCCTTCTTATCCTATGAGGTATTTAGTATAATTTTTTCTATGCCTTCATATATTTCTGATTCTTTTACATATAATATTTCGTTGGCTTTATGTGAAATTTTACGACGTAGCTACATATGTACATACGTATGTATATTATGTAAAAATGTACAATATTTATGGGAGGAAAACTTTAAAGGACATAAATAAAAAAGTTAAGAAAAATGACATCTTCCTCATATTGTATTGAATTGTTTATGCTATTAAAGACCTTAAAGGATTGGTTTCGCTTGATAAATATGTATGCGTCGATGCGCGATACGTGTATATATTTTGTTTATTTATTGATTACGTACTGAAAGCCTATAACCTTCTAAAATAAGGGTTATAGTACGTTTCCACCGAGCCCAAAATGCAAATTTTGGGGCCACAGTTTCGAAATTTCACGGAAGTTTTTCCACTGAACTAAAATTTTCTTTTGGCAGGAAAAAGAATTGTGCAAGGAAATTTCGACAGACTATTCTATTTCGATCCCGACGATATTCCCCGTTCCTATCTTCTGCAACCCAAAATCTCTTGTTTTAAATTCAAACATTTGCTGAAAATCCTCCGGGTCAAAATCTCCTGCAAAAAAAATAACTTTGTTCCAAAATTCCCCGGAAAAGACACTGCTTTCAAGGGGTTGCATATGAAATGTCCTTTTTCTTTTTCCCTCGAAATCCATTTTCTGTAGTATTTGTGAAATACCATATGTACTTGTTTTTATTAAAATAATTGCAGAATAACAAAATAACTCACCCGTTTAATCACACAGTTCAAATTTCTGCTATTTTTTTTGTCTCTTCATCTATCAAAACGAAGCAAAAGTTCAACTCATCTCAACTTTTGCCTCGGGTTAGAGTGTCGTTACGTAGCATTACGTTTTTCCTTACGAATGGAAAACGTCAGGTCGAGGTGGAAGCGACATTGTGATAGTGTACATTGATTTCCTATGTTTTAACTCATAAACGTCAGGCGAAGCTGAGGTCGAGGCGCTATTGTGTTTCAGGCATTATTCTCTCCCATTCTATATTGTGCCACCACTGCGTAAAGTGCACTGTACGTTCTAGCCTGATTTTCTTTATGAGTGCTGTTCAAGTTGTAAAGTCCAACAAAGTGCGTGATAAGTTGTCTGTTGATGGGTATTGTTATCACCTTAGCGCAAAAAGTAAGTCCACTTATAGGTGGTGCTGTGCTTGCAGAAAGAGCTTGCTATGCAAAGGTCATATAGTTACATTGGTTGTTGAAGGAAAGCGCGTGTTGAAAAACCCAGCTTCTTTTCATTCGCACGATCCAATGACAAGCGAAATAAGTGTCTGCGCTGTCAATAATCATGCAAAGGAGCTGGCAAAGACCATCGCTATTGCCCTTCCCATATGATTCGTGACAGTATAGTTAGCTGCAATCTTCCAAGCAAGGTTTATTTGCCATCAACTTCAGGTCAAAAAAAAAGAAAAAAATTCCAGAGTCAGAAGCAATTTACACGCAGTACCCCGAAATCCTAACGAAATTGATATACCACTGCATCTGAGGCACGTGGAAGGTCAACTTTTTGTACTATCGGAAAAGCAATTCGACGACCAAAAATTCATAATATTGGGAACAAATTCTAGCTTGAAACTGTTAAGCGAATTAACATGTTGGATAATGGATGGAACTTTCAACGTTGTAGATTGTTTGGGCAGATTATTTGTAAAAAATATTATTGTAAAAAATAATATTCAAAGAATGAGCTCGGGGAAAAGCATCAAGAACAAAAGATCTCCTGAGGCAAGGCGCAAAAGCTTAGAAAACAATTTTGAAAAGCGGGACTCGACTTCAGAACTTGATTTTTTAAAGTTCATTGCGCATAACATCACGCTGCGTCAACACCTCGTTTTTAGATTTTGATGTTTTAAATTCTGGCGCCAGAATGGGATTTTGGTACAAGGGATTTTGGGACAAATGATTTTTGGACAGGCGATTTTGGTAAAAGGGTTTTTGGAGTAGGGGATTTTGACACAGGGGATTATGGAAAAGGGATTTCGGAAAAAGGCATTTCATACCCAACCCTGAAAAAATACAGGAAATATACAAAAGGCTTTAAAGGAATAGATTATACTATAGATATGTGATTTTATTTAATCATTAATCAATAAATACAAGAATTCGCAATATATGCATGGCATAAGCCATCAGCGGAAAAGAAAGATAGATTTAATATACAATAATTCAATTTAAAAGAAAAATGTATAGGTGTTTATAGGTCCATTCGCCTACACAATCTAAAGCGCTTTAAGGTGCTCTTAAGTGCTTGAAGTGTGTTCGAGTATTGAGCGAACATGACAGAAAAAGAGAAAAATTGATAAGTAACGCTTAGCAAATATTTCCCCTCTGTGCTTGAATGTGCTCCAAGAATTTCTGCCGGCACGAACGTAAAAACTGTCAAGTGGAATCAGCTGAATGTCAAATGAGTCAAAGAGTTTTTGATGCCATTTCAAAAAGTTAATAGATATAAAAAACAGATGCAAAGTATCTTGAAGAAAATGCTGTCTTGGGTGAATGTTCTCCCAAAACTTTTATTTTTAACTTACTTAATATGAATCTGTTGGTTTTCACACGAGTTTGATTTGCTCATTATCTTTTTTTTTAATGACAGTTGGCTTGACATGTCTCGAAATGGCTCACTACTTTTGTTTAGATTTTCCGCTCTCCGAGAGTTGTTACTTTCATCAGGTCATATTTGACAATTGATTAGTTTTTGGCTCGGAAAGTACGCGAATGGACCTACGTAGCGAAATAGCAAAAAATAAAAATAAAAGTTGATTTAAAACTGTTCGTTTATAATTTGCGTACGAGACGAGTACTTCAAAACCGATTTTATGTAGCTAACCAGAGTAGACCAACTGTGGCTATTTAAAATGTTTGTAAGATCGTCAGCTGTTAAACAAATTTTTCCCCAGTGTGACCATCTAATGGAATTGAGGATGGGACAGGTTCCGATGAAATGTACATATAATGTCTTCTTTTGCATGCATGTTCCACAGCGAGCATTCGGCATTACGATCACTTCGATGGGGTATGCAATTGTGGTATAGAAGTTCTCCTCTTGTTTTAAATATAATAGATATTGTATCTATGGTGTGAAAATAATTGTTTGCTAAATTGTGCTCCAAAGTCTGGTACATGATCCTGGATTCACTTTGCTGTGCTCGTTGGTGAAAACACTAAACTTTCGCTTATCTCATTTTATCCCAAAATGTCAGCAATAAATTTTTCCACAAAGCGGGGTTATCATTGTCTAGTTCGTTGTTGTTTTGCAGGCACAATCTTGACCACTCACCAAAGAATTGTATTTTGCGCTGTACGATGCGGGTAGCAACAATTTTAGGGAGTCTATGCGACTGGTACTCCATGACTTTTCTAATGTAGTCAAAGTGTAATTCTAGTGTGTAGTGTACAGATAGAGAAAAGGTAACCCAGTTTCCAGGTGAAGCATGTAGGTTGGCGTATTTTCTGCTAGTCGAAATATTTTCTTTAAAATGAATCTCAGCAGTTTATCCCCGTCATCGTGCTGGGAGACTCCCCAGACCTGAGCTGCAAAGCACGCTATAGCCCTAACAACCACTTTAAATAGATTATACTTCAGGCTTTGTCCCAAGACTTCTTTCAAGTTGCAGCTTATAGCGGTTTTTTCTTCCTGGAAAGTGTTTTTTTAATGAAAGGTTGGGTGTGATGATGATACTTTAACCGCCATATTATTCACTCACTTTAACCCGGGTTAAAACTTACCTCCGGATTAAAGTGAGTTTAACCCGAAAATTAAACCCAAGTCCATAATATTTACTCGTTAAGCCCGAACTTAAACCCAGTTGTATAAACCTGGTTGGCGTTTAAACCGATCAAATTTAAACTGCCCTCTGAAGACCAGTTGAATTACTTTAACTCGGATTAAAACACAATTTAATAATATTGACTCGTTTTGTTCAAGTCACATTTGACATTCTTTTGTTCGCAAGAGGCAGGAGTCAAGAAAAGTAAAATAAATATAAAAAAAATTGTATAATATCAAATCAATAATGACAAAGAGATAGTTATAGTTTGTTTTTTTTTAATGTGGCTGGCAATGGTCCTAGGTGATCTACATGGTAGGTATGGAGGGGGACGTCAAACTTATCAATCCGCCCCAGAGTACCTTCTTGCTTTCCGGCTTTTTTCTACGCAATAATGAAAAGAACACAATTATTCACAACTTATTGAACTTTCTTCGGTAGTTTTGGGATGTAATAGCTTTGGCCTAACTCTTTCTCTATTATTCGAGCACTTGTATGACCTTGGCTGCGCAAGTCCTTTATGATTGAATTCTGGATACTCCTCGGCGCAACAAGTAGGTAGTTCCCGCCAACAAACCTGAAAAGAATGTCTCGCCGCATTGTGTATTTATCGAATTTCCTCTCGGCGACTATAGACTTGATTAGTCTGCAGTGTTCGTCTAACTCCTGTACCTGATACCTGCATGCTTCATTCCCTCTGCTGGTCTGTGGTTGATTGAGCAGTCAAACTGCTCGATAAGAAGCGCCCACTTAGCGCAACATAAGCGAGCACTTATTCCACTTGATTTCGAAACAAAAGGCCTCGGCGATCGACAGCACATCTTTTACCATAGAATGTCTAAATTCTCCACCACCTCCTTCGTCAGGATGATGATGTCATCGATGTAAATAAAAATGCTCATCTGCACGAGTGGTTTGAACACTATTAATGAACCGCTGAAAAACGGCTGGTAAACTATTTGATCTCCTCAGCTACGTCCACATGAACAAATTTATTTCTCAGGTCTAGTGCGGTTGACTCGAGCCTCGTACAGATCCTCCAACAATTCCTCAATAACAGACAATGGGTACCTATCCTTCACCATTTTTGCATTTAGACGGTGGTATTCCACACACAGTGGCGAAAATCCGTCTACTGGACTGGCATTATCCAATGTGCTGGGCCTGGCGATGCCTTCCTTCAGCCAAGCGTCGACCTGTCTCCGGTTGGTTTTGCCACCGTCTTTTCTCCTTCGCTTGCCGATGTCACCGGTTACTCACTTATACTCGCCGCTGTCACCGCCCACTCATCTCCGATTGATGTATACTGCTTGACCGCCGGTCTGGCATACTGGTCCTTCTCCTTGGTTTGAATCGAAGTTACTCGCCGCCATCTAGAACGATAGTAACGTGTTGTAGAAAATCCTTACCCAGGAGAAGATCGTGATGCAACTAATGGTCGGATCGCGTGCAATCGCATTTCTAGCATCTTTGGCCCCACCGACAAACGTTCACTGAGCCCAACGTGGATTTCCTGAAGTGTTCAATGCCATTCATCGAAATGCTGGGACCTCGAATCGAATTCTCCTCGGCTAAGGTTTGGACAGATTGCCACTCAAGGGTGACGTTACGTCCAGTGTATAACAGAGCTGCATATGGCCATTTTCACAACTGGATGCACGTTGGAGTCCTTATTCACATTGTTGGTCGTAAACTTTGTTAAGTTCCGTGGACATTTTGTGGCTATGTGCGCAGATTCGTTGTAAGCAAAACACCTCGGTCCTTTGTCCTTGTTTGCGCAATTATCCTACTGATGCGATCTGCCACCGCATCTAAAACACCTCTAACGACTAGCTGTCATCTCGCGCGAGTTTTCTGTCTTTCTCTGATGTCCACCTATTTGCTTCCTCACAAATTCATAGGCTTTGAAATTCTCTTTCAGTTCAGCTGGGGTTTTCGCCTTGTTCAAAATAATTTTATTTTTTAGGTCATCCGCAATGTTGTTGACTATGTAGATCACGAGGGACTTGTCATCGATCATCCTCCCTTCCTCCCATCCTCGATGCATATTGATACCGGTCAAGGGGTCATCAAATTCGCTGGTGAGAAAATAGTTGATTTCTTTCCACCCCCGTTCATCTACTGCTATCTCTGCTACCAATTTCGCAGCTCCGGTCAATAGTCGTCTACAGTACAAATATGTTTGTAACTCTCCCCGCATGCATTGCGGCATCCTCAAAGTTTTTTTATCCACAGTTTGACATTTTTTCGGCTTCGCCACTGAACTTTTCATGCGACTCTTCTACGTCCTTGTAGGAGTATTTAACACCTTTCTTCTTTAACGGAAATTTTAACAGTCTTGTAGTAAGCTCTTCTGGATCTCCCACCGAATTTAAATCGTGCCATTTGAAGGTTAAACGATTAACCGACACTTTTTAGATATTTTAAATTTTCCGCAAAATTTTTAATTTAGATTTCTTCACTGAGACAACTTCTTTAATCAATATCTTTCGAACTCCGATCCCATTTCTGACACCAACATGTGAAGGTTCGACTGAATAAAACTATAAAATTTGAGGAGTTCAAATTTATTATTTAATTTAAATTTCGTAGTTTGATTTAGGTGTAAAAAATTCATAAAATATAATCATTTTCTTTTCAATTTGTCTTAGGAAATATACTTTCTTAACTTGGCAAATATACTTTACGGCTTGGTACTTAACAGCTTAGTACTTCTCTTCTTTACTCTAGTTGGTCGGTCTTGGATACTCCACTCTAATAAATTTTCTTTTTTTGCTTTCGGCTAAGACTTGCCTTTTCTTCGTTCTCTTTTCTCTACTATATTCTTACATTTTCTTCTATTACAATTTTAAGTGGTATTTATTTTCAAATCAATTAAAACTCACAAATCCTACATACATAGATGGAGTAATATTTTACTAGTCTAGAAGAACTGATCCTTAAAATACCTCAGCCATAACTTTCAAAAAAGGTGCATGTCTCACCCACATAAGCAGTAAGCACTTGGTCGAAGTGAAATAGTTCAAGAAAACGTTTTTTTTATACATATAAACTATACTCGCTGATACATCTACTAAGTTTGGATTATCGGAATATACATATGTATATGTATTTTATTGGCTTATCTCCATTATTTCTCTGTTAAAAACTAGATTTCAAACTTAATATCTCCCGGAACAGAAACAGTTACAGTTACGACATTATTTGGTGAAACAAAGCTTCCCCACTGTCTCTTCCATTCCTCATTCAGCTGAAATCTCGAATATTTAAGCAATGCCGTACACTTTATTGGAGGTCTTCCCGATTTGACCGCAGCCGTTGTGTCATCGAGCCGTAGTTTTGCAAAAATGTTATGGAATTTTGGCCTGGCAACGTCGTGGGGAAGTTTAGTATAAAAATCCTTTTTCAGCCATTTGGGCAATTCGCAAAGTCAAATAGTTCGAGAATGTTCTGACAGAGAAAAAAGTTACACAGACAGAAAACAACCCCACGACGTTGGCCGCAGCCAGGATTTCAAAAATACCAATGTAAGCTAATCTGTTTTAAAATTATTTATTCTTATATATGAACTTTTTGCAGTAAATAAAATCCTAATAATCAGAGGATATTTGTCATTGGAATAAGACGTTTCGTGGGGAATCCAAAGGTAAGCCGCGAGCCAACATTATTTTATTTAATTGCATTGTTTGTGTGCATTGTTTTGACTTCGATTTACGACGATGGCAGTCAATTACAACTGCGCCACTCCAAGTTGCCGTCTGCCCGACGACGATGATATGGTTTCATGTGAAACATGCCGGCGCTGGTGGCACTACACATGCGCTGATTTTAACCCCGAATTATTTGACACAGCTACTCCTTGCTTTTGTCGCTTGAAGGATTGCGATGGCCAAGGAAGTCAAACTAAGGAGGGAGATACAAGCGCAGATGTCGCCAGACATGTTCACTCTGACGTAATGTCGTCCGTGGATGTTTTGATTGAGGCGGCGCAAGTAGCTCAGTCGACTGTTGAGGAGAAGGAGAAGGAAATCGCCACGCTAAAGAATGAGATGGACAAGCTCAAGAAGAAGTTGGAAGAAGCATCTTCGGTTCCAGTTCAAAAGGTCGCAGATGTTCCACAGTCCGAAGAGGTAAACAAACTTGCCAGCGATAGGCTGGAAGCAATGCGGCAAATTAGCAGCAGACACCGACAAATTTTGGCGAGTTCCCATCAAGCTGCCCACTCCACTCCCGTGTCAATCAAGTCTTAAGTTGGAAATAGGTCCCGGGTCAAAGTTAATCCTTGCCATGAGGATCGTACCCAGACCGAAGTTAAGGCTAGCCATCAAGATAGTACCCAGGACAGTTTGTGCCACCAGTCAGACATGGCGAAACTACTGACGATCCTGAATCGTAGCCAGGTGCAGGAGTTGCCGCCTTTCTCGGGTGATGACAAGAAAGAATGGCCATATTTTGAATCCGTGTTCAGGTCCAGCACGTTAGAGGGTGGTTACAAAGGTAGAGAAAACGTTGCTCGTCTAAGGAAGGCGCTGAAAGGGGAAGCTTTTCACCTCGTGAGCGATCGTTTGAGGTACTCGACAGATGCAGATGCTATCATGGATTCGTTGCGTGCGATTTATGGCAGGCCCGATATTTTAGTGCACAGTCTAACTTCGAATCTGCTAAGGCTGCCAGCGTTGGTTTCAGGCAGCGATGCAAAACTTCGTCAGTGGGCTGTGACGTTGAATGGGTTTGTCGCGGATATCAGGTCCATGGATTTAGAGAGGGAACTCTACAACAACTACGTTTTGACGGATCTAGCAGGTAAATTACCTCCTGGATTGTATCACGACTGGCGGAAGCGAATGATGACAAAGCTCGACGCAAATCTAGGGGATTTTGCAGTTTTTCTCACCGATAAGTTGTTTGATTTGCCACCGGAGATATAGAAACCAGCTAGGGCGTCAGCTCATGAGAAGGTGGGCGGTTTAAGTTCATCCCGAAGAGTGTTAACCCATCAACCACTTTCTTCTACTAGTGCTTGCGTCAAGTGCGCAGATCGCCATCATACATTGACTGAGTGCGCAGAGTTTAAGGCTTTGTCTACGGATCAAAGGTTCGCTTTCGCAAAGGACAAGGCCATCTGTTTTAGATGTTTGAACCCGGCGCCGCACAAATGGAGAAGTTGTTCGCAATCGAAGGCATGTGGTGTTGGAGGCTGCGCGAAACACCATCATCCACTGCTTCATCCGTCAAGTTCGAGGCCATCTTTGAATTCATCAGCTCATCCGTTCGTTCCCCCACCGCAGATTCATTCGTCGCATGTAGGACCTAAGGTTCCTGTAATGTTCAAAGTTGTTCCTATACGCTTATACGGGAATAATAATAAATCGTTGGACACGGTTGCATTTTTAGATGACGGTTCCTCAATTACGATGATTGAGAAGGACGTTTTCGATGAACTGGAGCTAGGCGGTGAACCGGAGCAGCTTACTCTCTAATGGACAAAGGGAGTCTCCAGAGTTGAGGATTCATTGCGGACCAATTTAAGTATTTCTGCCGTGAACAAGCGTAAGCGGCACCTGTTACGGGACATTTATACCGTGAAGGGTCTGGAGTTGCCGTGTCAGAGCATCAACACTGCTGTTTTAAAGGAGTCGTATCCTCATCTTAAAGACTTGCCGTTAACAGATCTCCGTGATGCGAAGCCAAAGATCTTGCCAGGCTTAGATCAAGCGAAGCTTCTTGTGAGTCGAAGCCAGCGGACTGGAAGGGATGAAGAACCACATGCTATTAGGACACTCCTTGGTTGGACCGTTTTCGGAAAAACAATCTCGGTGCCCAATGTCTCTTGTGTTAACCCACCGAGAAGGACTTCGCAATTATTCTTTCACGATAGCATCAAGCATGACGAAGAGCTACATGATCTAGGCAGACGTCATTTCACAACCGAAGAGTTTGGAGTTCGACCACCAAGGGGAGACTTTGTATGCCAGGCAGACAGTCGAGCTATAGAGATGATGGAGCGGACGCTGCGTCAGGTTGAGGATCACTATGAAATCGGTTTACTTTGGGGCTCGGACAAAGTGAAGCTTCCGGACAGTTACCCCATGGCTGAGAAACGACTTATTAGTTTGGAGAAGTCGCTGCTCAAGAATCCTGAATTGTTGCAGTGGAAGAACCAGCACATGCGCGAATTGGTAAGCAAAGGATATGCAAGGATTGCGTCAGATGACGAGTTAGGTCGAGAATGGGCAAGAGTTTGGTATGCCCCAACCTTTATCGTCTTTAACAAGAACAAGCTTCCTCCGAAACCCAGGGTTGTTGCTGACGTTGCAGCAAAGGTGAATGGAATCTCTTTGAATTCGCACTTGTTAAAGGGTCCAGATAAACTGGTACCTCTTCACGCTGGACTTTTCAAATTTCGTGAGCGACAAATTGCTGTGAATGCCGACAGCAATTATCCCTTCACAGGATAAGGATCAGCGAGGCAGACCAACAGTGCCAGCGAATTCTCTGGAGAGATGGTGATACCTCCCGAAAGCCTTCAGTCTACATCATGCAGGTGATGATGTTTGGGCCTCGTTGTTCTCCCACTTCCGCTCAATTCGTTAAGAATTTTCATGCTAACCTTTTCCGACGACTACTTCAATAGTCACGACACGGTGGAAGAAGCTGCGGCTGTGAGTAAAGACGCCATTAGAATTTGCAAAACCATGAATTTCGATCTGGTGGGCTTTCAGTCGAATAGTCGTGCTCTTTTGGAACAGTTACCGGAGCCGAATATAAAGTCAAGCCTGGTCAGCATTGATCCTAACGAAACTGAGAGTTACGTCACCAAGATCCTGGGAATGTTTTGGCACCCCTCATCAGATTGTTTGATTTATCAGCTGAGCGACGACGAGTGCTTGAGGAAGATGTCGGAGGCAGGTGCTGAAATTTCGAAGCGTGAGATTCTAAGGACCATGGCAAAGGCGAAGGTGGCTCCAGTTAAGAAATTGTCGGTTCCCCGTTTGGAATTGCAGGCGGCTGTGCTTGGCGTGCGAGTTGCAGAAACGGTTAAGAAGTCCCACACAATTCGTCCTGCAAAAGTCATGTTCTTGTCCGACTCCAAAACAGTGCTCTCATGGATCAGTTCGTCCAAGTTCAAGTTTCCATCCTTTGTGGCAGTTCGTGTTGGTGAGATTTTGGAAACTACCGATCCGCATCAATGGTGGTTTATTGGATCTGCGGATAATGTTGCTGACGACGGGACCAGATGGGGTGAAATTTCGGGAACCATCGATAGCAGGAGATGGTTTGCGGGACCTGCATTTTTAAAGCGTCCCGAAGCTGATTGGCCCATATCACCAGGCAAAGCTGTTGGAAGTGAGGTAAGCGAGATTGATTTGATTCCTAACTTCTCTGTAAATGTACACCAGTGAAGCATTTCCTATGGGATATTTGATGAGTTAAGGCCGAGGTTCCGTTCAAGATGGTTTTCGGCGGTGAGAGTTCTCGCCCTGCTTCTTCGTTTCAAAGACATCTTAAGAAGGAAAACAACTGGAAGGGATATTTTCGCATCACCGCCAGAAATTCTTCGCGCTGAGAACTGGTTATTTAGGAAGATCCAACAAGAAGCATTTCCAGATGAAGTTGCTTGCCTCCGAGCCAAGCGAAGCTTAAAACCCACGAGTTCTTTATTGAGTTTGTCGCCGATTATGGATGAAGAGGGTACAATACGGTTAAGTTCGAGAGTGCAAAAAGCAAACATTTCCTACGCAGCACGTAATCCAGCGATCTTACCCAAATCCCATCCCTTGGTCGATTTACTGGTGCAGCATCATCATGAAGCGAATCTCCATTCAGGAACAGCAACAACGATTTCCGACATTAGGGAAAGGGCTTGGATTATTAGTATCCGCGGAGCAGTAACGCGAGTCAAATCAAGATGTTTTATGTGCAAGAGGCATAAGGCGAAGCCAGTTATGCCACTCATGGGTCAGCTGCCAGCAGGCCGGTTAGCTTTCCAGTTAAGACCCTTTAGTCACGTGGGGGTGGACTGCTTTGGGCCAATGAGCGTTAAATATGGAAGAGGCACAGCTAAGCGATATGGGATGATATTTACCTGTTTGAGTTTCCGGGCCGTGCACATTGAGGTGCTCAGTGATCTCAGTTTGGACCAGTGCACCATGGCGGTGCGCCGATTTCTCGTCATCCGTGTCGTCACCAAATTCATTTATAGTGACAATGGACTTAACTTCGTTGGAACGAAGAATCGTTTAAAGAGGGACATAAAGGAGATGGAGAGCGCTCTAAGTGAGTACTGCGCGAAATACGAGGGCATCATTTGGCGTTTTATTCCGGCGTATTCGCCATGGATGGGCGGAGCGTGGGAGCGACTTATTAAGTCCATCAAGTTCAGTTTGGAGTTTATTCTAAGAGGAGTGACTCCTCGAGAAGATGTTCTTCTGAATGCGTTATTGGAGGCGCAGGGGCAGATCAACAGGAGGCCGTTGACTCATATACCCGTCGACCCAGAGGATCCAAGGCCGCTCACGCCGAATTCAATTCTTTTCGGTGATGGAGACCGAGATGTTACAGCGCCTTGAATTTTCTCCGGACGTAATCAGTGGAGTAGGCTGTATTGTCGACGAGCGCAGCACTTAATGAGAGAGTTTATAAGGCGTTGGTATTCTGAGTACCTTCCGGAGATCACGAGGCGCTCAAAGTGGTACAAAGAGACGAAACCGGTGGTAGTTGGCAGCGTTGTCCTTGTGGTGGAGCCGGGTGATGTGCGTTCTATGTGGAAGCTTGGGAGAGTGTCAGCTGATTACCCAGGTCCGGATGGAATCGTACGGACTGCCGATGTTTGTTTGTCAAGTGGAGCGTTGATGGCTAAGAGAGCGGTTGGAAGGCTCGCTGTTTTGGATCTGGAGTCTTCGCCCTAGAGCTTCAGACGGGCCCCGGGATGTCATCGAGTCGTAGTTTTGCAAAAATGTTATGGAATTTTGGCCTGGCAACGTCGTGGGGAAGTTTAGTATAAAAATCCTTTTTCAGCAATTTGGGCAATTCGCAAAGTCAAATAGTTCGAGAATGTTCTGACAGAGAAAAAAGTTACACAGACAGAAAACAACCCCACGACGTTGGCCGCAGCCAGGATTTCAAAAATACCAATGTAAGCTAATCTGTTTTAAAATTATTTATTCTTATATATGAACTTTTTGCAGTAAATAAAATCCTAATAATCAGAGGATATTTGTCATTGGAATAAGACGTTTCGTGGGGAATCCAAAGGTAAGCCGCGAGCCAACACGTTGATTAAGGCCATTTAGATCTTGACGTATAGGAAGTTCTGGATTTGATCGAAATTGTTTATACCGACTAATCAGCGCGCTTGAGCGTACTTTATTGAAATAATGTTCAAATGCTGTGGATGTTTAATAATCTCTTTCTTAACATTTCGCATGGCTTAATCTACCTCTGGCTTCTAGGTCCGTTCCGGGGTAGGCGTAATTTCTCTGAGTGGAGGGCTTTGTAAGCCCGTTGCTGGTATCAGCTGCTGTGAAGGCGTTCTCGGATCTACTTTTTAGGGTAGGCCTGTGGTTTGGGATTCTTTGACGCCTGTTCAAGAGTATCAGGATCTATTTTTTTAGGATATGCCTATAGCTCGGGGCATGCGTTTGACGGTGGGCTGAGAGTATCGCGATCTACTTTTCAGGGCAGGCCCGTGGCTCAGGATTCTGCTTTCATCGGTGGTACCAGAGTATCAGGTATATTTTAAGGGTAGGCCTGTGGGTCGAGGCCTGCGTTTGATGGCGGCCTCCAAATATGGAGCCCAATAAAGGTGGCTCGGTGGCGGCAATCCCACTTTTAGCGACGGTCAAAAATACTTCTTCCAGAGGAGGTGATTCTAAGCGCAAATTGGACCAGCTGTAAAATAGCAGTCCGAAATGATCAATGGCTCGTCACCGCAGCGAAGAGCTTAGGAAAACGTTACGGGGATTACTCCACCTCTCCGGTGTACTCGGGACTGGTACGTTCTGAGAGCCAAGCAGGCTCTGACCTACCATTACCGTCGCTCTGCTATTTAAGCAGTAATACGTCAGTCTGTGGTGACGTCAGCGCGGTGTGAAAGACGAAATTCTCTTTGCTAGTTAAAGGAACAGACAAAGGCAAACTTAAAGTTCCCTTTGTTCATCGACGGAATAATCCATGGAATTTTGGAATGAGCGATTACTTAACATATTGCTTATTAGATCTGCTTTCTTTTTGAGGCGTATTAAAAGATAGTTAAAAGATGACTCCAGTTTTTGCTATACCGTAGCGCTTGGGTGTCAAATCGCCCAAATCGGAAAAATGTCACATCGCTCAAAAATTGTGGGCGATATGACACTACGACACATCACCCAAAAATTAAAAAATGACAAAACGCCCAAGAAAGTATGCGTTTTGTCAGAATTCATTAATAGCCTTGCTTCCGATCGCCGAAAACCAAATCGCCCAAAATGCGAAAAAATGCAGAAAAATGTCAAATCGCCACAAAATCTTTTTGGCCGATTTAACATTTTTAATTTTGGGCTATTTGGCATAATGTCAAATCACCCAAAAATATAACAGATTTTTGGCGGATTGACATTTTTGTTAAATTGGGCTTAAGACTGCATTCAAAACGAATGGTTACAATTACATTAGCGGTCACAGCGCTTTCACGTCGCGTCCGCGCGCGAACGACGGCCAGACGCGGCGCGATTACCGTTTCGCGTCGCGTTGCGCCACGCAACCGCGCAGACCCCCTCCCCATCACCGAGCGATTTTGTTTCCTCGTAACTGTAAGTGTGAGCCTGATAAAGCAATCAGCGCGATTGACCTCGTAAGTAAGGCTCAATGCAGCTTACGTTTTTTTTGATAATACATCAATTTCTTCAATCCTTCATTTCCGATTATTAATGAATATAATATGAGCGCAGGGACATATGTATGTCAAGATTTTTTTTTTGCCGAAGATGGAGTATACATAAGTCCACAATGCATAAACTGTGCAATGTGTAAGGGGGGGGAATGCTGCCCCCCAGCAACCACCCTACTTGGGGTCACTGTTGGATTTGAAGGTGGGTGCCGAGAATGCGTGTGTGCAAAGTTTCTTTATATCCATGTTTCGCACCCAACCTCGCACTCGGCTCAAATCCAACAGCGACCCCAAGCAGGGGAGCTGCAGGGGGGCAGCATGCCCCCCATACACATTGCACTGTTTATGCATTGTGGACTTATGTATGCCCCATCTTATTTGGCCGTTGTTTCCCTTGAGAGGTTTGTAGGTGGGAGATAAGACCCAACATTCTATGTTGGGACTTACGTCCCGATGCGGTGGGACTCATACCCCGGGGACTAATGTCCCTGCACCCAAAATTGTGGAAAATAAATGTTCCATCCTTTTCAATTTGGTCGTCTTTTTTTGACCTTCCTATGTGTTGGTATTTTCAAATTGCGATAAAATGCCCATTTCTGCTTTGGGTGATTTGACATTGAATTTCTTGGTCGACCTGTCATAGTGTTAAATCCCCCCAAAATGCTGGCCGATGTGACATTTTCCAGATTTTGGCGAATTGGTGTTGGGCGATATGACACAGATCCGTCTATAAATAGCCCAAACACAAAATCGCCCAAAATCACTTTCTTGGGTGTTTTGACATCATGTCAAATCGCCCAAAAAACAAAAATGTTAAATCGCCCAACCTTTTTTTCGGGTGATTTGACATTTTTTTAGTTTTTTGCATTTTGGGCGATTTGGTTTGGGGCAATTTGACACCCAACCTACCGTAGCGTATGCTTCAGAAAGATCTACCGAGAATGCTGATATCTTAAGCTTGTTCTGATACCCGTTCTCGATGTTTGTAGTTAGGGCTAGTACTTGGTCGACGCAGTTTCGACCTGTACGAAAGCAAACTTGCTTTAATGGGACTTTTGAGTTGACTTCTGCCTCTATCCGGCAGTAGATGAACCTCTCAAGAAACGTATAAGTAATGTTTAGCACTGCTACTGGGCGATGGCTATCCGCTGTTTGGAGCTGTTTCCCCGGCTTAACTTACCTACTTACTTAGGTGGCGCTACAGTTCTGGCTGAGCCTGGGCCTCAACCAACAAGCCTCTCTATTTAGCTCGGTCTTTAGCTAATTGCCTCCAGTTGCGCACTCCAAGTTGGTCGAGGTCCCCTTGAACTTATGTGCGCCACCTACGGCCATGATTCCCTCTACTGCGTCATCTCTCGGGGTTAGATTCGAAGACTCTGCGGGCCGGAGCGTTGGTGTATATTCGCTCTACATGTCCTAGCCATCTCAGACGTCCAATACGCAGTTTTTTGACTAGGTCGATGTGGCTGTACTGTTCGTATAGTTCGTTATTGAATCTTCTTCTCCAAAACCCATCAACGCAAACGGGACCGAAAGTCTTACGAAGAATTTTTTTCTCGAAACGACGAAGGATATCTTCAGCAGGACTGGAATGATCAAGGTCTTATATAGAGTCTCTTTAGTTGTTCGAGATAGGGCTTTACTGTTGAATTGCCTAATAAGCCCAAAAAAACAGCGATTGGCAAGAATTATTCTTCGATTGATTTCTGCGCTGATCTTGTTTGTAGAATTTATAACAGAGCCAAAGTAGACAAAGTCCCTGACTACCTCGAAGTTATAGCTGCCCCTGTGACGGTTTGTCCCTTCTTGTTGACAGCATATACTCGGTTTTGCCCTCGTTTATCGCTAAACCCATTTTGGCCGCTTCCGCCTCAATGCTTGCAAACGCACCGGTGACAGCCCGCTGAGTTCTTCCGATAACGTCTATATCATCCGAGTATGCAAACAGTTAGTTATGTCATCGGATGATGTCATACCTAAACAATCACTTAATGGTGTCCTACCCAAACAATCACTTATGTCATGAGACAATCATATCACACATGTATAAAACATATAACACAATCATATAAAACAATCATGTAACACTTAAGACCCCACATGTCATATAACACTTCAGTAATTAGGAATGGACCTCTTGCCAATATAAATATTATATATAAACATTACTTTATCCGAAGACACAGTTAAATAAGTTAGTCTTAAGTTATCACTCAGGGAATAAAGAATTCTTAAAAGTTTACTTGTGTTTTTATTTTTGACTCACATAGAATTAAATTCTAAAACTAGTTATACAGACTTGTAATAGATTGTGCCTCCGGTGTTGGCTTGTGAGTTCCGCACAATCCGTTTAAGTACAATATTAAAGAAGTCACATGACAGTGCGTCACCTTGTCTAAAGCCTTTTTTGACATCAAAGGTCTCGGTGAGATCATTACCGACCTTGATGAAGCAGCGAGTGTTCTTCATCGTCATCCTGCACAAACGGACAAGTTTTCCACATGGCTCTATAAAGCTCTTGTCTATAGATGCTGTCATAGGCGGTCTTGAAATCGATAAAGAGGTGGTGAGTATCGATTTGGAATTCTTGGGTTATTCTCCAGGATCTGCCGCAGTGTGCAGATTTGATCGATGGTGGACTTTCCTGGTCTCAAACTGCACTGATAGAGTCCAATCAGGCTGTTGATGAAAGGTTTCAGCGTTCACACAATATCGCAGAAAAGATCTTGTATGCGATGTTGAGGAGACTGATGCCTCTATAATTGGCGCAGTCGAAGGGGTCTCCTTTCTTGTGGATCGGGCAAGCGATGCTGAGATTCCATTCATCAGGTATATACTCGTCTGACTAAATCTTAGAAATGAGTTGGTGTATGCACTTATCAATTCATCACCAGCTGCCTTGAAAAATTCGGTCGGTAAGCCGTCAGGTCCAGCAGCCTTGTTGGGTTTTAGCTTGGATATTGCTATCCTCACTTCGTTTTGGTCAGGTGGACGGAAATTTTGACTATCGTCGTCTATGTTGAATGGTTCATTCTGCCTGACTGCGGGATGTTGGTCTTCGTCGCCGTTATACAGTCTGCGGAAGTAGTTTTTCCATATTCTCAGCACCGACTGTGATTCGACTACGGGTATTACTTCTTTGACACGTTCTTTTTACCTTTTGGTAAAACTTCCGTACACTGTTCCTGGAGTATAAACTCTCAATATTCTCGAACGCGCGCTTCTCATGCTCTTTCTTCTTCTTTTGGAGAAGCCGATGTTCTTCCCGTCTCTTTTGCTCGTAGAGCTCACGAGCACGAGCAGCTCTCTGGCGGTCTCTTGCGATTGTAGCTTTTCGACGTTAAATTTTCTCACAGTGATCAGTGATTACGTTTGGTAACTCCCTTTTTTTTCTTTCCATCTGCCTGTTTTGCCACGAATTTAAGTACCCCTTCTCCAAAAATCTCAAACGAATTAAACGATAGATTACACTTTTGATCCATTAGCACTGGTTGGATTAATGAAGTAATATCAATAACATCCACAGCCACACTCCAGACCATTTCCATTAATTCAAACCATATTCGCTGAAAGCATTTTTGGGCACAGATTATATAAATTGTCCCATTTTGCTTATTCTATTATTAATTCAGCAGTCTTCTTCTATGTTTCCGCGTCATAAACTTCATTAAAATAACATTTTGCAACACAAATTTCCAATCACGGATGTGACGCCAACAGAGCAAGCCGGCAAATCGTATAACGTGTCACATCTGTGCCAGCTCCAGTGCGATTTCTCTCCCCAACTTAGCATATACGCTTATGCTTATGCAAATGCTTTTCAAAATCCAAAACTCTCTGCTTAAGATCACAAGACAAGCTGCTAGGGTATCAGGAGGCAAATATACCGACCATTGCCAGTAAATTACATATGCTGAATAGCACATGATTTATATTCGTAATAAGCGCTTGAATTTAATTGGAAAATTATTTTGATTGACATGAAATGAAGGAAGGAGGAAATGTTGGCAGTAATTGCGCATTGACTCAATATGTTTAATTGATTTAAATTTTAATACTTTCGTATGCATAAATACGGCTTTGGTTAAAGATAAGCATTGGGGTACCTATGTACCTAAATTTAATACAGATTAAGGGTCTCTAGTTAGCAAAATCTTTTTACAACTGACAACAAAATTCTCTTAAAACTGAATTTAAAGCACGTTTTTAAATTCAAAGCACATATTGGCATTTTTAAACTAGTACCTATATTGAAATCTGCGAGTGAGTAGCAAGATCTAGATGTTCAGACCACTTACTTACTTACTTAAGTGGCGCTACAGTTCGCGGTGAATCTGGGCATCAGCCAACAAACTTCTCCAGCCGCTTCCAGTTACGAGCGCCAAGTTCGATGAGGTCCCCCGCCAATTATTTGCGCCACTTGCCGGACTCGAACGTTGGGGTACATCCGCTCTACATGACCCAGCTATCTTAGTCGCTATATGTAAACTATTCCGGCTAAGTCAATGCCCTTGTATAGGCCATATAGTTCAGCATTGTACCTTCTCCTCCACTCGCCGCATATGCAATCGGGGCCAACGATCACTTTTCTCTCAAAGCAACCAAGGGCATCATCATCCGATTTTGACAAAGTCCATGCATCCGCGCCGTACAGTAGAACTGGGATGATTAATGTCTTATACAAAGTTACTTTAGTAGTTCGGGGTAGGGCTTTGTTACTCGATTGCCTTCTTAGCCCATTAAAACAGCAATTGTCAAGAGCAATAATTCGTTTGATCTCCCCACACTGGTTCCATTTGCGGAGCTCACCTTAGAGCGACTCCTATGAAGGATTAGCGGGCCATTGGATATGTATGCATGTGTGTAAGTTGAACAAAAACAATTGTAATATTTGTGAACTTTGACGAAGTCAAATGCGACTTAAAATTATTAAAAACACGCCCCTTATACCCTATCGCTACTCTGACTTTAAAAAATGTTAGGCCACGCTACGTACAATAGAATCGGCCACCAGCCTTTCAGTTAACCCTGGATGGTTATGCTTCGTCGAATCGACGAACACCTCTTTTATTTTGTACAATCTCTCTTAAACTATCCAACGTCCAATTTTTATTTTAAGTAAAGTAAAAATATCA
This sequence comes from Brachypalpus laphriformis, assembly GCA_945910035.1. NCBI lineage: Eukaryota > Metazoa > Arthropoda > Insecta > Diptera > Syrphidae > Brachypalpus > Brachypalpus laphriformis. The sequence continues at coordinate 86,888,523 of OX246754.1, forward strand.
GGATTTTTAATAAATCTAATTTTTTCTATTAAAAATACGTTTAAGAGTTTTGTTTACTAATTTCAGGTTCCAGGTTACCATAGTTTAGGGAGCAGGTTGGCTTTAAGGTGGACTTTGTCGATTTGACGAAGCATAACCTTAGTGTGCGTAAAATATCCATAACCATCCAGGGTTAAGTAAGTAAAGCAGTTGCGCTGAGCGCTAGAAAAAAAGGGTCTTCTAAATAATTATCGACAATACTACAACTACTTTGCTACATAAATAATTCTTCTCAAAATATTTTCTTGCAATCATATCATATTCTAATCAATCAGCTGTCCTACTGAAACTTTTGATTTTCAGCACAACGAAACATAATATAATTTATGATATTCTATGTACAATACATATATGCATCTACCAGCTAGACCGTTATAAGTCTATGCAACTATAACCATAGCATAGAATAGAACCCAGCGAAAAGACCCAAATTAAAAAAAAAACGCCACGGTGCGAGATCGTTATATCGCTTCATTTGCGCCCACTAGATAACACAAAAAAAAAAACACATTTCTACTTTTATATTAATGATAAGTACCACCAGCCGAGTTAATTGAGCCGTGTATGTTACATCTTTTTGGGCCTTAAATATTGAATCTGTACAGTTTAAGTTTGTCCAATTTGCACTTCGTCACTTAAACTGGAATGACCCTACACGTCTTCCACCATATTTCGACCGCCTCCTTCTCTTAAATCTTCATTCTTTGGAGGAACGTCGGGAAGTATGTGAGGTAGCATTTCTACACCAACTGGTAAATGATTTTGTTGACATACGATTTAAATGTAAGATGATACGCTCCAGAACTACTGATAATTTCCGCGTCAATTTCAACCGAATGAATTACGATTCTAACGAATTTCTTACGCAAATGGTTTCGCGTCAAATTCAATTTCAGCGATAACAAATTAAAATTAAAACACAAATAATACAGGCGATACTAGATTCTTTGATGTTGGAAGAGTTTCGTATCATTACGTTTGAGAATACTGTAAGTAGATAATTATACCTGGAATGTTTGTGTTAACTTATGCGTAGCGTAAGTTGTTGGTTCATACATCTGCTTAGTACAAGTATGTATTCTGATTTCTATTACTTGTACAGTGTTTTTTCTTACGGTGTCGGAATTTATACATATTTATATAAATAATACCAACATGTGTGGTAGGCTTTATTTCCAAAGCTGTGACCTATCCCCAGATGAGTAAGTATCTCAAATGGAAATCGTGGATGTGCTGAAAAGTTTGCGACTGAGGAAATCAGACGGTCTTGATGGTAGTATAAACCTATATTTCAAGCAATTACCACAATCAGGGAAACAATTCTTAACTTTTCTGGTGAAGTTGCCTAAAGCAACTCCCCCCTTCGGGTAGGGGTTAGAATATACCCGAGGTAGGCATGCCTGTCGTAAGAGGCGACTAAAATCCACCCTCCGTATACCGAGTATGGCGTATACAAAAAACATGCAATGAACAAAACAAAAGATTTAAATACCCCAGGTGGCAGTCCAGGTAAACTGGAAAATCCACCCTCTTCGGAGGTCGGCTCTACGGATTCTGGGGAGAGCCATTTATTGCACCTTATAAATCCCTTCTCAAAAAGTACAAGGGTATCTCGATCTCCACCAACAAGATCGAACGTCTCCGGAAAAAGAAGTCCGCCGGAAGCGCAAACGCGTGAAAAACGGGACTCAGCGAAATCTAAAAGCATTGAGGAGGAAAACGACGTACTCCGTACCAAGCTTAGCGAAATGGAGCTACTCTATCGTGAGCTCAAGAAAGAGGTAGATTTACTCAGGCAAGAAAATAATGCCCTAAAAAACACGTACCTACAAAAAGAAAATACAGTTAGCTCACATCGCTCACCTAGTCGCGAATACCAGACGGATGAAGAAGAGCTAACACGCGAAACGAATTGGGTCGAAAAGAAACGACCAAGCAAAAAACGAAAAGCTGGTTCCTCACCGGAAGTCGAGCCACAAAAAGATGAAAAGCGCAAGGAGATGCAAGAAAAGCAACAACAACCAAAATTACGTCCTCCGCCACCGATAAACGTCGTTGGAATTACGGACTATAATAAGTTGCATTGCCTCCTTAAAGGAACTCTGGCTTCGAAGTTTAAGGTGACATCTCTGCGAAACAATACGTGGAAAATCAATGTCGATGATGCCGACGGTTACCGATCAGTATCTAAAAAATTGAATGCCGAAAAGATTCAGTGGTATACTTATGAAAATAAGTTAGAAAGACCACTGCGTGTTGTAGCAAGGGGACTCCACCCCTCGTGCACTAAAGAAGATGTAATGCACGACCTTCAAGACAAAGGCTTTAAAATTCTTGATGCCGTCAATATTATCAAGAAGGAGAAGCAACAGTCGGAGGGAGATCATGAAAAATTGGTAAAGCGCGGTCTTCCACTATTCATGCTTAGTTTTGATAAAGACGAAAATAAAGATATTATATATGGTATCAAGACTATTCTAAACATCGTGGTCAAAATCGAACCCATGCGTAAGACCTCCAAATCGATCCCGCAGTGTAAGCGCTGTCAAGGCTTCAATCACACGCAGACTTACTGCCAGAAAGAGCCGCGATGCGTCAAATGCGCAGGTAAACATCTCTCGGAAGAGTGTCACCTAAACAAGCAAACCCCAGCCACTTGTATAAATTGCAAAGGAAAACATCCTGCGAACTATCGAGGTTGCGAAGTGGCGAAAGAGCTTCAAAAACGCCGCGATACGCTAAAAAATTCGATGCGTCCGAATATGAAACCAATCAAGAACAGACCCAAAATAGCTACGAAAAAAGCAGCGAAAGATAGAAAGTCCGTCAATATTAACTTAAGATCGGTTAATGATAAAAAATCCGAAAGTAATAGAGATAAGGTAACAGAAGCAAAATCTCCGAATATTGGAGTGCAGTCTTATGCTCAAGCGGCGAAGACAGTTAAGGGTACGTACACGACCGACAACTCACGGGAGATCAAAGCAAGAAACCGTCCAAACTTTAATGTAAAAACTCCTTCTCAAGTTGCGACATTGAAAAATAGTGATAGAGGTAGTTCAGAAGATCATGTATCCAATGTTTTTTCCCTAATTCTTGCGAAACTTGAAGAGCAATGCAAAACAAATAAACTAATTTTCGAGAGACTAGTTGCACTAGAAAACAACATTCATAACACGCGCACTTCAACCAGAATATGAAAGAAACGCTTAAAATTCTTACTTGGAACGCTAACGGGCTCATACAAAGACTCGACGAGTTAGAAATATTTATGCGAGAGAAAGATATTGATATATGCTTGGTCTGTGAAACTCATATGAAAAAGCAATCGAATATTAAGATAAGGGGATATAGCGGATATCACGCCTTTCACCCATCGGAAAGAGCCAGAGGCGGATCATCTTTGTTTATAAAAGAAAATATCGAACACTCAGCGGAAATAAAAATTGAATTAGAAGCAATGCAAGTAAGCACGGTACGCGTTAGAAATAGACATTTTGCTTTCAACATTTCGTCTATATATTGTCCACTGCGATGTAAACTTGAAGAAAGTGATTTCACAAACATCTTCAACTTCCTTAAACCAAATTTTATTATTGGTGGTGACTTCAACGCGAAACACCCCTTCTGGGGCTCAAGATACGCCTCTCAGAAAGGTAGAAAGCTTTATAATGCGGGTATGGAATTCAGTTGTGATTTTTACTCGACGGGTAAACCAACATATTGGCCAACTGATAGAAATAAGATACCAGATCTGATTGATTTCTTTGTTGTTAAAGGAATATCTAGCAACTGTATAAAAGTTGAAGAAAGCTTTGATCTCTCCTCTGATCATTCTCCAATCATTATGACGATAAGCGAAGCTTTGATTAAAAAAGTAGGACCGGCCAGATTAACTGGCGCGAAAACTAATTGGGACGGCTTTAAAAAAGATATTGAAGCAAATATTGAGCTGAGCGTATCACTTAAAACGCCCTATGAACTTGAAGTTGAAGTAGATCGCTTCGTCGAAATCTTACAGGATGCCGCGTGGAAGAATACTCCCAAACTAAAGAGAACCCCGGCCAGTTACATTAAAATTTATCCGCAGGAAATAAAAGAGATGATCAAGGAGAAGAGAAAAGCGCGTAAAAGATGGCAACAAACTCGGGCTCCGCAACATAAAGCACATCTTAACCGTTTGTGCAACTCACTAAAACGATCTATTAAAGACCTTAAGAATAATGAAATACAAACTTACCTAGAAAGCTTAACGGCAGAAAAAGATTCTAACTATTCGCTTTGGAAGGCTATAAAAGGTATTAAAAAACCTCAAATTCAAGCCGCGCCAATTAGGAAAAATCAAGACGAATGGGCCAGGCATGATAAAGAGAAAGCGCAAGTTTTCGCCGCCCACCTGGAAGAAACTTTCAAACCGTTTGATGGACAAGCACTTATTGAAAATATAAATACGTCGTATATAGACAATAGCGTGATAAGAAATGCAACGCTTACCGAACTTAAGGAAGAAATAAAGAAACTTAAACCTAAGAAAGCTCCTGGATACGACCTAATTACGGGAGAGGTTCTTAAAGCACTACCAAGAAAAGCTCTAATTAAGCTTCTGTTCATTATAAACGCCGCGATTAGACTAGAATATGTTCCCAGTCAATGGAAAGTCGCCGAAGTTATAATGGTCCTTAAGCCTGGAAAACCGCCGAATGAAAAAACCTCTTATAGACCGATTTCGCTTCTTCCAATTATATCCAAAGTGTTCGAGAGAATATTGGTTAGGCGAATACAGCCGGTTATAGAAGAAGGGCATCTCATCCCTGATCATCAATTCGGATTTAGAAGTAAGCATTCAACAGTTGAACAAGTACATCGAATAACACATGTAATCGAAAAATCACTTGAAGAAAAAAAGATTTGTTCAAGCGTATTCCTTGACGTTTCTCAAGCCTTTGACAAGGTCTGGCATGAAGGCTTAAAGTTTAAATTACGACAAGTTCTGCCAGAGCACCTATATAATATTTTGAAGAACTACCTTACGAATAGACTATTCCGCGTCAAATGTGGAAACGAATATTCAGATTTTAAGGAAATAATGGCTGGGGTGCCGCAAGGAAGCGTTCTTGGTCCAGTCTTATATCTATTATACACTCGTGATATACCGCAAGTAGAAGGCACTGAGCTAGCTACATTTGCCGACGACACTGCTATCTTGACAGTAGGTAAAACGGTCGAAGATACTACAGAAAAACTGCAAGAAGCTTTGAATAGAGTAAATGAATGGACAAAGATTTGGCGAATCGCACTCAACGAGACCAAATCTGTTCATGTAAATTTTACTTATAAAAAAATAAATAATTTGCCGATCTTTTCAAACTCGGTTCAAATCCCGTTTGCAAACGAGGCTAAGTATCTTGGAATGACACTTGATACAAAGCTGAAATGGAAAACGCACGTTAAGAAAAAACGCAAAGAACTAGATAACAAATATCGAGAAATGTATTGGTTACTTGGAAAATATTCCAAGCTTAATATATATAACAAACTGCTTTTATATAAGCAAGTGCTAAAGCCTGTATGGACATATGGTATACAACTCTGGGGTTGTACCAAAATAAGTAATATTAAAATTTTACAAACTTTTGAAAACAAAGTGCTAAGAGGTATTGTAAATGCGCCATGGTATATCAGAAATAGCGATATCCACAGAGACCTTGGCATTAAAACAATCGAAGATGAAATTCAAACCTACGCGAGAAAGCATAGAAGTCGACTAGAAAGTCACGTAAATATTACAGTCCTCCAACTTTTGGAAGAAAGAAATTTACTGCGCCGTCTACAAAGAACCAAACCTTTAGACCTAGCGCGATAAGTAACCGCGTATAAACTGCGGAGCTGGCAGGAACTTCTAATGGGAAGGTACCTGCAAAACGTCATTATTTCGCGAAACGAAAACTACTTGATAAGTCGAATACTTAGTTGTAGTATAAATAAAAACAAGTCTGTTTTGAAGGGAGGTTTTTTAGTGGGTAAGAATCCCACACTACTATGAGCACGCGCTGTCGATCCTCATAGTGTCTTGTTGAAGATTTTCACCTACCCTCGGAAAAAAAAAAAAAAAAAAAAAAGTTGCCTAAAGCTTCAAAACTTTCCTGGAAAATTGCGAAGTGATACCGACTTTGAAGTCTGGGAAGCGAATTCAAAATCCAGATAGTTATAGGTCAATAAGTCTACCTAGTTGCCTTAGCAAATTTTACGAAAAAGTTATTAAAATAAACTTTCTTTTTTCCTTCTTATTTAATTAAAAATTTATTTATTTATTTATTTATTCATTTATCTAATCATTTATTTATTTGTTTATATACTGATTTATTTATCTTTTTTATATATAATTTTATTTCTTTCATACTTTTTTATACATACATACATGCATACATTTTCAATGGCCCGCTAATCCATCATGAGGGTCGCGGGGGTAGGGTGCTCATGTGGACCCCAAGGCATTGGGTATTTAACAAAAAAAAAAAGAAAATGAACAAATTTTTTTTCTTCGATTCTAAAAGCATTTCATGTAAAGTTTTTTCAACTTCTTCAAAATTAGACTTCAAGAATTTACATAATCTCCTTGTTACATTTATTTAAAATTCTTATTCATATATATTCGCAAAATTGTTTAATCTTTCGAATCCTATAGAGAGACATATTAGTAAACACAAAAAATTGCAAATTATGTGGAAATAATAGGCATCATACTTTATTCGCTAAGCGTGGACTAGAGTAGAATGTCCCGTTTGTTTAATTAATTCATAACTAGGTTTAAGGTTGTAGGGTATTAGTAAAAATTTAGTAGCTAATACTTTTATTTTTATTTTTCTTTGCATAAAAACTTTTACATCTTTAAGAAAATCGAACCCATGCGTAAGAGCGCCAGATTGATCCCGCAGTGTAGCGCCACCTAAATTAGTCAACCCCAGCCACTTGTGTTAAGGGGAATCATCCAGCGAACTATCAAGATTGGCGAAAGAGCAAAAAAAAGGCACCATACGCTTAAAAATGCCATGCGGCCAAATCCGACACCAATTAGAATAAATCCAAAATACCTACGAAAAAAGCAAATCGAAAGATCGAAAAGATCTAGGCAATATTACACCCAAGTGAGCCTAGCGACACATACACTACCTTAAAAACCCTCCCACAAGGGTCCGTGGGTACATCCGCTCTACATGACCCAGCTATCTTAGTCGCTATATGTGGACTATTCTGGCTAAGTCAATGCCCTTGTATAGGCCATATAGTTCAGCATTGTACCTTCTCCTCCACTCGCCGCTTATGCAATCGGGGCCAACGATCACTTTTCTCTCAAAGCAACCAAGGGCATCATCATCCGATTTTGACAAAGTCCATGCATCGGCGCCGTACAGCAGAACTGGGATGATTAATGTCTTATACAAAGTTACTTTAGTAGTACGGGGTAGGGCTTTGTTACTCGATTGCCTTCTTAGCCCATAAAAACAGCAATTGTCAAGAGTAATAATTCGTCTGATCTCCCCACACTGGTTCTATTTGCGGAGCTCACCTTAGAGCGACTCCCATGAAGGATTAGCGGGCCATTGGATATGTATACATGTGTGCAAGTTGAACAAAAACAATTGTAATATTTGTGAACTTTGACGAAGTCAAATGCGACTTAAAATTCTTAAAAATACGCCCCTTATACCATATAGCTACTCTGACTTTAAAAAAATGTTAGGCCACGTTACGTACAATAGAATCGGCCACCAGCCTTTCAGTTAACCCTGGATGGTTATGCTTCGTCGAATCGACGAACACATCAAGCAAATCGAAAGATCGAAAAGATCTAGGCAATATTACACCCAAGTGAGCCTAGCGACACATACACTGCCTTAAAAACCCTCCCACAAGGGTCCGTGGGTTGGCACGACTGCAGATCACCGGTGTCATAGAAGAAAGATAAAAAAAAACAATAATAAAACAAGAGCATGCACGTGTCAAACAACAAACACCATCGCAATATGGTAATATTGAAAAACTGTATCAATATGGTACAAATACTTGCTCGATTCCGGGTTCCGGGGGCTAGAAAAAATAATGAAACAGTTTGGACGCAATTTGAGGGTTGCGAGTTGGAACGTTGGAAGCATGACCGGTCGAAGTTACGAGCTGGAAGAGATGATGAATAGAAGGCGGGTGGATATCTTGAGTGTCCAAGAGACGAAATGGAATAACACCGGAAATCGGGCGCGTTTCTTGGACAAAAGATTACAAGATGTTCTACTACGGAACGGAAAAGGCTAAGAATGGAATCGGTATCATCCTTGCGGCAGAGCTACTTGGTAACGTCTTGAGCATTTCGAAGTCCAGCAACCGTTTGATGTCTCTCAAACTAGTAATACAAGGAGAGGTGTGGAATATTGTCAGTGCATATACTCCCCAAATTGGGTGCAATCAGAGAGATAAAGATGCATTTTGGGTAGATTTCCACAATCTCCTTAAGAACATCCCAAAGGAAGAGTTTCTGTTTGTTGGACGAGAATTGAATGGACATGTCGGGAAGTCAGACGAAGACTATGAAGACTGCCATGGAGGACTAGGTTATGGCACCAGGAACCTTCCTGGTGAAGACATCCTAAGCATGTGCAAATCACACGTTCATCAAAGAAAGCCGACACCTGATCACTTTCGGTAGTGGTGGAGATGAAGCCTCGGATAAAAGATTGCAAAGTGATCCTGGGAGAGGCGATCGCTCGGCAACACCGCCTCCTGCTAACAGAATTTTTTATGAAAACATCGAAGAAAAGCAAAACCCTTGTTTGAGAAAATCAAGTGATACAATCAAAGAAAAAGGCGAGTCTTTTGTTTTCGTGATGAAAAATTACCTCTCTCACACCATCAACGGAGCTGAGGATGAAGAGTGCAGAGCACAAAATATGTGGGATTTACTACAGCGAACTTTGTCAAAGAAGGCCAAATCACTGCTAGGAGATTCAAAGGGCAACCATCAACACGCCGAAGAAACATGGTGGTCGAGTGATGAAGCTAAGAAGGTGATAAATGAGAAGAAAGCGGTTTTCAAAGTTTGGATCTGATATGGGTGGCGCTAAGACATCGACGGGTTCCAGAAACCTATGTGTTTGCGAATAGTTGGCTAAATCTCTGAATGATGTCATTTTTCCTTTCTTTTATATTTTCAAATGTTGGCATGCATGAGCAGCATAATTTTTTTGGATATATATAGATGCGCTTTATGCATGTCCTCTCTCTCTTATTTTCTGTTTTTGCTGGTCTCTGACTCTCAGAGCACATTATACTAAATTTATATTAAAAATAGCAGAAAACAAAAAAGCTTGTTTTTTTTATTAATTTCATGGTGACCCCGACGTGATCGGCGACCAATTATTGTCGATAACATATATATCCACATATTGGCGGAACGTAACCTCAATATGACTCCACCAGAAACTAAGATTAATGCGAAGGCCGAAAAACGTCTTGAGGTGCTCAAAATTCGACGCACGGTGGCGTGCAATCAAATCGGTCGTGCGCAGGAATTCGTGAATGCCATGTCAAGCAACGTGTCGATGCATGAAGTCGAACTCCGGCTAACTGCGCTAGACACTAGCTTCACAACCTTCGAAGAGCTTCAAGGTAAAATTGAGGAACTGGATTTGGAAGAATGCTGAAAACATTCGTGCCACATACGAAGAGAAGTGCTATAGTCTTCGACCACAAATGTTGGTAAAAATTGAGTCACTTCAACCTACTAAGAGGCACCACGAGGCTGACACTAGCATTCAAGTCAAGTCATCTGAACAGTTAAAACTACCCACAATGAAATTGCCCTTTTTTACAGGTGAGATCACAAAATGGTTGGACTTCTATGAATCCTTCAAATGCCTTATTCATTCCCATCCTACCCTCGATAAAATATCCAAATTCCAATATTTGAAATCATCGTTGGATGAGAAAGCCTCAAGAGCAATTGACAGTCTAGAAGTCAATGAGGCAAATTACGATGCTGCCATCAAAATTCTCGTGGATTTCTACGAGAACATACGTCTCATATGTTCGGAACACATCCGTCAAATATTTGAAGCTCCAGCTATTCACAAGACATCAGCTGCGGCCCTCCGCGAACTCATCGATGGAATAAATAGTCACCTGCGAGCTCTAACTTCTCTTGGACTCCCAGCCGAAAAGTGGGACGACCTCATCATCTACATCGTTGCCTCAAAGTTCGATGTCGCCACTCGAAACAAATGGCAGGAGAATGTTCAACAGAAGACTTACCAACACTTACCAAATGGTTAAAATTCATTGAGCGACGGTGTCAAGTCTTGGATTGCTATCCATCCACCAGCGGTATACAGGCAAGTAGTATTATTACACCTTCTAAAAAACCTAAGAATTCTCCTGCAAAAGCTTAGCCTTAACCAAAAGTGCTGACCATAATAAACCCAAGTGCTTGTACTGTGATAATATAGGTCATGTTATTCAAAACTGTTACAAATTTCTAAATCTTTCGCTAATCGAAAAACAACAATTTATAAACAATCGTCAAATCTGTGCCAATTGCCTACGAAACAATCACAATTTTAACACCTGTCAATCGTCCCTATGCCGCAAATGCAATGAGCTACACCCATTCCCCTGATCAGACATCGTCAAGTCGTTTTATTGCTCCACTTAATGCAGATGCTAAGGAATATGTTGGTGCGTCGTCTCAGCAGAGAAATAAGGTGCATCACGCAACTGTCCCTGGAGAAAACACATCCACTATACTGGCTACCGCCATTGTTAACGTGTTAGATAAACATAACACCCCAATTCCATGTCGTCTGCTTCTGGATTCTGGTTCGCAGCTCAATTTAATAACTGAGCGCCTCGCACAAATCCTAGGGATCAAAAGGGAAAGATTTAATACGGCAATATCTGGCATAGGAGCGAAGCTATGCTCATCTAAATTCAAAGCAAATATTATTCTCAAGTCCAGATTCAATAATACATGTCATGTTTTAGAAGCAATCGACATCAAACGTATTACTCACACATTACCTGAAAATTACATTGATATCTCTGAATGGCGAATTCCTTCAAATATCAAGCTCGCTGACCCCCTATTCAACAAACCTCAACAGGTGGACATATTGCTAGGCGCAAGCCACTTTTTATCACTTCTTTCAATTGGTCAGATTCGCATTGATGACAATTTACCGGAGTTCCAAAACTCTGTTCTTGGATGGCTCGTTTCGGACATGGTTAAGGGAACAAATATGCGCGATAATACTTGCATGAATCATTTTTGCATGAACTTGTATGAAAGCATTGAATCCATTATGAGTTCCTTTTCGAAAACCGAGAATGTTATTGAATCTGTCCCTTTAACGAAAACCGAACAAATATACGAGGAATTATTTGTTAATCATTTCGAGCGTTTGCAAACCGGGCGCTACAAGGTACGACTACCATTCAAGATTGGTCCGCACGAACTGGGCATGTCATACCACACAGCTTTGCGTCGATTTACCAGTCTGGAGAGGAAATTACACAAGGATGAAAATATCTCCAGAGATTACATCAACTTTATGCGAGAATACTGTGCGCTCTCTCACATGGATTCTGTTGACAATGTCGATTATAGTAAGCCTCATTTTTTGTATGCCTCATTACTGCATCATCAAGCCGGATAGTTCCACCACGAAGCTGCGAGTCGTTTTTGATGCCTCATGCAAAACTGATAGTGGTCTCTCTTTAAATGACGCCATGCACATCGGACCAGTGCTGCAATTGGACCCGTTTTCCATTACCCTCAACTTTCGGTGTCACAAGTATGTATTTACGGCTGATATCACCAAAATGTACCGGCAAGTGACCATGCACGAAGATGATCGAAATTTTCAATACGTTCTTTGGAGAGAATCTCCTACTGAGGAACTCAAGGTATATAGGCTCTGTACGGTTACTTACGGTACCAGCTCAGCCTCTTATCTTGCGACTAGAGTATTACATCAGCTGGCTGATGACGAGCGAGATTTGTTTCCTCTTGGTTCACATATTCTCAAAAATTATTTTTACGTTGATGATGTACTTGCGGGAGCCAGTACATTGGACGAAGTTTTAAGAATGAAGGTTGAACTGCAATTGATTTTAGAACGAGGTGGGTTTCGCTTACGGAAATGGTGAGCTAATTCGGAAGATATAATAAAGGATATACCAGTACAGGATCGAGAGCAGCTTTTCCAACTAAGGCAAGACAACGTTATCAAAACACTTGGGTTAATTTCGGAGCCGGTTAATGATACCTTTCAAATAAAGGTTAATCTGCAAAAAATTGGCAAGGTTACCAAAAGATCGATTCTTTCCAACGTTGCGAGACTGTATGACCAGTGGGATTAATCAATCCAGTGATTGTGAGAGCCAAACTTTTTATGCAAACATTTTGGAAAAGCAAGCTGCATTGGGACGAAGCGTTGCCCCAAGATCTTCAACAATCCTGGATATCTTTTAGGGCAGAATTGACAGAATTGGAGAAAATAACAATCAGACGGCACGTTTTAGAAGATTCACTTGGTCACGCAGAGTTGCATGCGTTCTCCGACAGCTCGGAGAAAGCCTATGGCGCTTGTTTATATGTACGTTCAGTAAAGGCGAATAGCGGCATAGCTGTTAGGTTACTATGTGCAAAATCAAAAGTAGCACCTATTGATAAGCAACGCGTAACGTTGCCCAGACTTGAATTGTGTGCCGCCGTTATAATGGTACAGCTTGTGGATAAGGTCCGTGCCGCTACTACAGAAGGGCTTGGCAAATATTATTATTGGACCGATTCCAACATCGTTTTGCATTGGGTTTCAGAAGAGACACATCAGTGGCCAACTTATATAGCCAATCGCGTTGCTATCATCCAACGATTGTCTGAACTTCATGAGTGGCATCACCTCCGCAACAATCATAATCCAGCGGACATCTTGTCAAGAGGGTCAACATCCCTAGAGGTTATAGGATGCGACAAATGGTTCTCTGGCCCACCATTCCTACGTGAAGAAGAAAAGGACTGGCCGAATTAGAAAAGAAAAATCGCTATCACCGACGAACAATCAGAGCGAAGGAAACCCAAACCCGTGAGTATATTTCTAGCTAGAGAAGTGGTTGATATCTTCGAACGCATTAAATTTAAAAAAACTATAAACGATTTGTCAATACGATTGCCTTTATTGTACGGTTTGGCGCAAATGCTTTATTAAAAGGAAAAAAATGATAAGCGGTTAACAGGAGAAATTACAGTTGGGGAGTTCAAATCCGCCATCAATAAGATAATCAGGGTAATACAGCATCAGCATTATCATGGCGAAATTTCTTTGCTTCAGAATGGTCAACAAGTGAAGATGAAGTCACACATAGCATCGTTGAACCCGTTTTTAGATGACGACGAAATTCTTCGATTTGGAGGACGATTTGGAAACTGCGGCACTATTTTGGCTTAAGTGATAGAGCTGCAATACTCATAGGTAGTTTTTTGAGTGATAGGTTGCAGAGAGTAGTTGTGGGGGATAAATGCTCTGAATTTAAGCCACTTGTGCAAGGTGTACCCCAGGGTTCAATCCTGGGACCCATCCTGTACATTAATGACTTACCGTCGATTTGCAATCATGTGTCAATCCACCTCTACGCTGACGATGTTCAACTCTATTCCTCGCAACCAGCTGATAAGTTGAAAGAACTTGTATCAGAGATGAATGAGGATCTACTTGGGATCAATCAATGGGCAATGAGAAACGGACTAGTCTTAAACCCAGCTAAATGCCAAGTCATACCTATTTCGAACAGGTCCCTCGAACTAGCTTCTGTGCCAGATATCTTGCTGTCAGGCGCTAAAATGAAACTAGTTGAAACTGCAACAAGCCTAGGATTTGTCATAAATCGACATCTATCATGCTACAATCACATCAACGTCGTAATTGGTCGTATTTATGGATGCTTGCGCAAATTGTGGATTTCAGCTAGTTTCACTCCGCTTGAGACACGTAAAAGGCTTGTGAAAACACTCATCATGCCTATAATAGCATACGCTGAAGTGGTCTACAGCAGTCTTGATTCACTCTCATTTCATAAGCTGCAAGTAGCTTTCAATGATGCTGTCAGGTATGTTCACCAGCTCCGTAGGTATGATCGAATCTCTACGTATTCGAAAGATTTTCTAGGCTGTACACTACAGCAGCATATGAATATTAGAAATTGTTTATTTATGCACAAAATTATTACAACGCAATCACCCTCATACTTGTACTCCAAACTTGAATTTTCGCGCTCCACTAGAACTTTCAACATTAATACACATCACTACAATTACCTGAATTCTTCTCGACTAATGCTATCCGGTTATGGAACTCCTTGCCGCCACATATTAAAAATGTATCAAATGTCAAAAACTTTAAGACTGCACTCTTAAGATATTACACATCGCAGCATTAAAAATAGAAATAGAAATAAATATCTTCATTCACCTCTAAAGTTTATTTTGCTAACCTTATTCTGTCATTTCACTACTTTTCCTTTCTTTCTTCTTCTTCTTTCTTTCTTTCCTTTTTCCTTCTTTATTTATTAATCATTATTATGAATTATTATGTTGTATTATTAACTTTGAGATTTATGTAAATTTAACTTAAATACTTTCCTCGCTGTTAAAGACTGTCTTAATGTATACCTTCTTTTTATAAATAAATTGAAATTGAAATTGAAATTGGAGGACGCCTTAGGCATGCTGAAATCGCCTTCGATCATATATACCCAATACTTTTACCTGATAAACTTTTTCACAGAAGCCATGATGCGACATTTTCATCAACAAAATCATCATTTGGGAGCACAGGCATTATTGGCTTATGTTAGGCAAAATTATTGGCCTGTGCATGGAAGGGTGTTGGCGAAGAAAACAATTCGACGCTGTGTTAAATGTTTCAAGGCTAATCCTAAATCGGAGCATCCTCTCATGGCAGACTTATCGTGGCATCGCGTAATCCCTTCGCGTCCTTCTCTATTGTCGGCACTGATTTCTGTGGACCATTTTCAGTACATTTCAAGCGAAGAGGAACTTCTTCGGTGAAAGCCTACGTAGCCATTTTCATTTGTTTTAGCACAAAGCCTGTTCACTTGGAGTTGGTCGGCGACTTGAGCACGGCTAGTTTCCTTGGAGCTCTACGACGATTCTTTGGAAGAAGGGGTTTGAGCAAAATAATTTATAGTGACAATGCCACAAACTACATAAGTGCAAGAAATGAGTTAAAGGAACTCACCTGGCATCTCCGGATTACCAAAGGATAATAATGAACACGTTGACACAAGAAGGGGTTGAATGGCGTACGATACCTCCGAGATCACCGCACTTTGGGGGCATATGGCGGCAGTCAAGGCTGCCAAGCCTCACATGAAGCATGTTCTACATTTAGCTTCGCTAACATATGAGGAGTTAAATACCCTTATTGTCAAAATCGAGGCCATCCTTAATTCCTGTTCCCTCTCCCCTCTTTCTGAAGATCCTTCTGATTTCCAACCATTGACACCTGGGCACTTTTGAGTAGGTAATCCTTTACAGAGTATACCTGATCCATCCATCACTGTCAAGAATATCACATATGGTATCTCAGTCGATGGCAACGAGTTCAATGGCTAATTCAACCGTTTTTGGCGAGGTGGAGAAAGGAGTATCTTCACAATCTATAAACGAGGTACAAGTGGCGAAAATCGAGTAAATGTCTTGATATAAACGACGTTGTAATGCTGAAGCATGAGAACTTGCCTCCACTAAAGTGGAAACTTTCCCGAGTAGCTAAACTTCACAAATCCGATGATGGAACTGTTCGAGTAGCAACACTGCAAACGGAGAAGGGCTTCACCACTGTGAAGCCTGTGACTAGGCTTTGTCCTTTACCGAAGGCTGAAGATCCTGGGATCATTCAAGGCGGCGAGGATGTTTGCGAAAAACAGGCTAAATCTCTGAATGATGTCATTTTTCCTTTCTTTTATATTTTCAAATGTTGGCATGCATGAGCAGCATAATTTTTTTTGGATATATATAGATCTGCTTTATGCATGTCTTCTCTCTCTTATTTTCTGTTTTGCTTCTCAGAGCACATTATACTAAATTTATATTAAAAGTAGCAGAAAACAATAAAGCTTATTTCTTAATTAATTTCACTATGTACAGATGATCACGGATATGTACGAAGGAGCAAACACAAAAATAAAATGCCCCGCTGGAGTAACCGAAGAGTTCCCAATCAAAGTCGGGGTGCACCAGGGAAGCGTTTTAAGTCCTTTGCTCTTTATTACAGTCCTTGCACAGTGGTCGAAAAAGTCGATCTAAGTGGGCAAAATTAAAAAAATGTTGGGTTCCGTGATGGACCCGAAGGTATTATTATACATCAGTTATTTTTTGCTGACGATGGGGCCATTGTAAGTTAGGATCCTACATCTCTGCAATGAGCACTTGATGAGTGGGTGGACGTTCTAGGGGGAAATGGGTATCGCATTAGTTTAAAAAAGACAGAATACTTGTGGTGCCCGTTCTCTGATCCACTCAGGCCTATTCCAGACATTTATTTGAATGGAACAGTGCTTCCCAAGTGCGAAAAGTTCAAATATCTGGGATCTATGATCAATAGTAAAGCAACCTGTGATGACGACATCAATCATCGCGTAGGCATAGGGTGGATGAAGTGGCGAGAAAATTCCGCTATCTTCTGTGACAGAAAAATGCCCCCTAAGTTGAAAGGAAGGCTCTACACCGCAGCGCTCCTCTACGTCCAGCGCTCACATACGGTTCACAATGTTGGACGATGTACAAAACGTATGAGAGTAAATTAACGGCAGCTGAGATGAAGATGCTTCGCATGACAGCAGGAGTGACAAAGCTTGATCGAATAAGAAGTTCGAAGATCCGTGGAAGCTTTCACATCAAGGAAACCATCGTACAAAAAATAGAGCGCGACCGGCTCAGCAGGTATTGCCACGTTCAAAGAAGAGATCATTTACCTAACCCTGTTAAAAACGCAATATCAACGCGCGCACGTTCCAAAGACATCGCGATGTAGGAAAGGCAGGCCTATAAACGCCTGGATCACACAAATGCGACGATATCGGCATTTCATTGACCTCAGTAACCGAGTGATCCAAAATCGGCAGGCCTGCCGATATTTTCTGAGGTCAAATAGGCAAACCCCACAGGCGGATCAGTAGAAATGCGATGAAGTGGGAGGGTTGTGATCCTCTATTTTCGGATCATAACCTCGCTGAAAAAGAAAGAAGAAGAAGCTAGGAAAAAAGCAACAAAAGACAGAAAATCCGTCAATATTGATATAAGATCGGGTAATGAAGTAATCACCAAATGTAGTAGAGAAAATGTGACAGAAGCAATATCTTCGAATACTGGTGTCCAGTAAAGACCGGCAGCTCACGGGAGATCAAAGCAAGGAACCATCCAAACTTTTTTAAAGACTCGTGCTCAAGTTGCGACATTGGAAAACGGTGATAGAACTAGCTTACAAGATCCTGTATCCCATGTTTTTTCCCTAATTCTTGCGAAACTTGAATAGCAATACAAAGCAAAGCACACAAATTCATTTTCGAAAGAAAAGTTGCACTTGAAAACAACATTCATAGCACCCGCACTTCAACCAGTAAGAAACGCTTAAAATTCTTACTCGGAACGCCAATGTGCTCATATAAAGACTCGACGAGTAAGAAATATTTATACGAGAAAAAGATATTTATATATGCTTGGTCTGTGAAACACATATGACAAAACAATCGAATATTATCATGCCCTCCACCTATCGGAAAGAGCCAGAGGTGGATCATTTTTGCCTATAAGAGAATGTATCAAACACTCAGCAAAAATAAAGATGGAATTAGAACCAATGCAAGTAAGCACTGTATGCGTTAAAAACAGGAACGTTGCTTTCAACATATCGTCTATATAAATATTGTCAACTGCAATGTAAACTTGAAGAAAGTGATTTCACAAACACCTTCAACCTCCCTAAACGAGATTTTATTATTGGTGGCGACTTCAACAAGAAACACCCCTTCTCAGGTTCAAGGTACGCCTCACAAAAAGAAAGACAGCTTTAAAATGCGGGTATGCAATACAGTTGTGATTTTCACTCGACGGGTAAACTAACATATTAGCCGACTGATAGAAATAAGATATCACTTAGTCCTATGAACTTCAAGTTGAAGTTGAAGTTGATCGCTTCGTCGAAATCTTACAGGAAGCCGCGTGGAAGAATACTCCCAAACCGACGAAAACGAGTTTTTGAATCCAACCGGGAGGGACGACGTAGTAGAGGACATCCTTGCCGTAGGTGGTGCGCACAAGTTAAAGGGACCTCGACCAACTTGGAGTGCGCAACTAGAGGCAATTAGCTAAAGACCGAGCTAAATGGAGAGGCCCAGGTTCACCTCGAACCACCTAAGTAAGTAAGTAATGTTGAGCAAGTTCGAGCGATTGCTGTTTAAGGATGCAGTACGAAGGTGTTTTTAATCTAGCATAAGATGGTGGCCGCGTTCTTGTCCGATGTCGGCACCACTTCTGCTTCGGACGTCTAGAAGACAATTTTTGAAGCGGTGGCCGATTTCATTGTCAAAAAAAGGATAAAAAAGCGCCCATATGATGGAAGACTGTCAGCCAACATTCAACAGTAGACATAACTTACAAATCGTCCTAGCAACTTACCTAAGAAACTTACTGAGCTTGCCCTCTTCTATCAAAACGTGAGAGGGCTAAGAACAAAATTCACAAACTTTTTGTTAAATGTCTACAGCTCTTCATCAGATATAATTGTCGTCACAGAAACTGGATTTGATGAAACCTTTCCTAATGCTGTTATGTTTCCTGATTACTTCTCTGTCATCTTTGAAGACTGGAATCTTTCCAACCACATGGAAAACCTCTTTTATAGTCCCAATATTTAAATCCAGCAGGAAAAATAAAATTGAAAATTATAGGGGGATCTGTAAGCAATCGTCCATCCCTAAACTGTTTGATTCATTGGTTACTGAGAAATTATATTTCTTTTTTGTAAAAATATGATTTGCAATAACCAACATGGCTTTGTAAAAAACAGATCAACAGTTACAAATCTTCTCCTTTTTACAAATTTTGTAATCAGTGAGATCTGCAATGGTAATCAATCGATGCAATTTACACCGACTTCAGTAAAGCATTTGATCGTGTTGACCACAGGCTTCTTCTCTACAAACTTGAACAACTTGGATTTCCTGTAGTCTTCCTAAAATGGCTTTCGTCGTATTTAAAAAACAGATACCAATTTGTGAAGTTTCCATGCCAAATATCTAAAGAAATCGTAGTAACATCTGGTGTCCCACAAGGAAGCCACATTGGTCTTTTATTAATTCAGTTTGTTAATGATGTTGTAAAATGTTTACCACAATGTAATATCCTGATGTTTGCCAATGATTTTAAAATATACTCTTCGTGCAATGACTACCAGTTTTCATCGTTTGAATGGACATCTTCGAAAATTTGTTTTGTGCTGCTCTAAAAATTACTTGTCTTTTAATGTTAGTAAATGCTCAGTCATTACTTTTTCTCGCCGTATCTCACCATGTATTCATGATTATTCCATTGATCATAGTGTAATCTCTCGTGTCTCTTTAATAAAAGACTTGGGTGTTATGTTGGATAGTAACCTATCCTTCAATAACCATATTGAACATTCAGCTAACAAAGCGAAGTGAACATGAGGAATGCTTAAACGTTATGCTAGGCAGAGGTCGGCAAGTTATTTTAAGTGGGGTCCAGATACGGTTGAAAACTTTTATCGAGGTCCAGAAAAAAAAAAAACTCATGTTTTGTATTTTTTTTTTATTTTGCTTCATTTAAGTAACTGTAGAAAACATAATACGTAAAATTAATGAGAAAATGAGAGAAATTACAACGACGGTCTTGAGCCAGTTTTTTAAAATTTGGTTCACGTGGAGAACAGGTTTGTTTACATTTTTAATTTCGAATTGATTTATCTGTCTGTGAATATGTGTTTAGCCGCCATATTTGAAATTGAATGGATGAGTTGCAAACGAACTTGCTTGTGTGTTATAGAGAAGCATATTTTTGTACAGTTTTCAGTATACTTGCAAGCAGTATTTCATTTCATTCATCAAATGAAAGTATCGATACTCCGTTAAACAACGGTGCATCGGATTGACACACATTTATTTACATAAAATGTTGTATTAAATATCAACCGCATTGTTTGGTGCAGGTATGGGTGTTGAATGTATGAATGGTCGGCTAATTATAAAAAATATATGTAGGTAATTGAATTGAATAGAAAGTCGGCATATTTAAAAATATTTGAAGGTCCAAGGTTTAACCTTCCGCCTGTTGCTGGCCACTGTGCTAGAGTATTCTCCGACCCTTATGCTCTAAAAACATTATATGTATCATTTGTTTGATCATTGTTGGAATATGCATCGGTTGTTTAGTATCCCTATTACAGCACTCACATCGCGAGAATGGAAGCAACTCAAAAAAGATTCCTAAGGTTTGCCCTCAAGGGTCTTCTTTGGTCTGATTTGTATAACTTACCCCCCAATTCAGCTCGATTACACGTAATTAGTCTGGTATCACTTGAGGTTAGAAGAAAGGTGTCAAGAGTCGTTTTCTTTGACAGAGTACTGATTGGCGAGATAAGTCGTGTTACTTTGAAACCTAGCCAGCCAGTCATTTAAACGATTTGCCATAGAGCCAAAGCCAGCCGATTTTATAACTCCAAGTTGGTACGTGTGATTTCAGTCCAATGACATCCAGCTGTCTTCTGTCAAATATTCGGCATTCAACCATTTGTTTTTTTTTGTGTTCATCGTAAATTTTCGTGTTTGAGAAAATAATTCGATGGATAATCTACAAAAGTAGGTATGAAATCAAAACACATTTGACTATATTTGTGAAACATGATTTATTAATTCAAATTTCAGATTTTACGTGAAATGCTTGATTCCTCCAGCGAGGAGGAACCTGAATTCTTTGAAGATTTTTTCGGTGACAGTTCGAGCTCCGAAGATTCAGCAGAAGAGACGGAAAGGCATGCTTCCATTAATAATTTTATGGATGTAGTCGATGCATATAGCGATGATGACTTTAAGTCCAATTTAAGATTACAGCGGTCAACTATAGAACACTTAACATGTAAGTTTTGGTCATATTCTTTACTAGGAGTGGATATTATTTTTCTGCGTATATTTCAGTATCCTACGCTCAATCTGGAGTGGAATCATCTAAGGTGATAGTTGATAGTCACACTCTTGATAGCCAAAGTTGATGATCACACTTTGTTAGCTCTCCGTAAAACGATCGCAAAGAATTATTTAAAACTTGGCAGCACAGCTTTTTGAAATGTCATTTTCTTACCAGTGGTATCGCGCGCCGGTCACAGCTGTTATTGTTTATTTGTTTCACGTTACTGTTTTATTACATTTGGTACGTGAAATATAGCATAGCATAGCATTTATACTATGCCTTCCACTTGGTATGTCCAACAACCGCAGGACATACATAAAAAATTAAATTAAACAAATAAAATAATTGGGCGACACAAAAAATAGGAATTTTTTTCTATTGGATTTGGATGCTCCACCATAATTGATTACTTCTTAAATTAGATCAAGTCGTACATTAGAATTATGTTCATCAGCATTTGCTTTATCAAATAATTGCAGAGAGGTAAACATTTCCGTACCACTTCGCAAATAACATTTCTTTACTAATCGTAAAAAATAGAATGGGTCTATATGGAAGTGACACCTAAATAGCTGTCACACAAAAACGATCTCAAAAATATGATTATCACGCTGGTGGTCACCTTAGGGAGAGCAAAAGGGATGATTGTGATCGTCAACAATCAACTATCACCTTAGAGGATTCCACCCCTGGATTTTCTCCAAACTCAAACCGTGGAGGCAAATGTAGGATTGGCGCAAGGAGAGAATTTTACATATATGTGTGGTATATTAGCAATACCATCACTTTCAGACAACTGGGGAACTTGTTTGGAGTACCAAAGTCTTCCGCCTGGGTAGCCGTTCGTCGTGTCTGCAACTGGTTTATGGAGAACAGAAGAGATTATATTAACCCTTTAGCCACTAAGACCGTCTATAGAAGGTCATCACTCCAATCCAATTCTATCCAAACTCAACATTTTTACCGCTCTGACCACTAGAGACGTTTTTCGTCGGCTAAAATTAACTATCTAACGGTGCCAGTTTGAGCCCTCTCTTTTGACTGGTTTAATCGTTACAGTCATTTCTGTCAAGATTTCTGTGAAAACGGGCGCGAAAATTATTTGTGATTTTGGAGTAAATTAAAATTAAAATAAAACTACTTTCCAATAGCTCAATCGATTCGGGAATTTTTTTGGTAAGTTGTTTGAAATTGTATTTTGATAATTTGTTTCTAGTTTTATTTGTGAAAACAAAGTTTCTGTCCAATGAAGTTTTTTGTGAAAACCGTCTGTAGATGGTCTTAGTGGCTTAGCTTATTTTTTATTTAAGAAAATGTCACGACGAAGCGGAAGAAATGAGGACTGGAATAAGCAGAAAAAATTTAATCTTTCTTCAATGACTGATGAAGAGATTGCAGATTTTACGTATTCAATTGAAACTGATGATGAAGACTTTGATGACAGCATCGAAGATCCAGATTATCGTTGTGATGAGCTCGAACCCGAAGATAATGCAATGATAACCGATTGTTTACAACTAATGGATTCCTCAATGCTTATGAATGCATTTCAATTTTCAACAACAATTTCTACACATCTCTACAGTTTATGTTGTATCTTAAAGCGCGCGGCATTTATAGCCTTGGTACTATGAGAGCAAATCGGATTCCCAAATGCAAACTTCCAACTGACAAAAGCGATGAATTGAAAAAAAAACCACGATGTTATTCAACTGAATTCGTTGGAGCAGCTTACGGTGTCGACATCACCACAGTTTTGTGGAAGGACACGAAGAATGTCAAACTCTGCTCAACTTAAGTTGGCACTAGGCCTTTCCAGAGAACCAATTCAGTTAGTCAGCCATCGAAAATTGCTCGTTATAATCGGAAAGAAAAATTGTATAGCAAGATTGATTGTCCACAAATAATCCGTGAGTACAACGCACACATGGGCTGTGTCGATGTGATGGACTCTTTTATGGGCCGCAATGGACTCCAAATCAAAACCCAGGATAAGGCAACCAGGATTTGTTACCATCTTCTCGACATGGCTATAACAAATGCATTCGTTTTATATCGGAGACTCAACGCTGAAAAGATAAAAGATATGACGATGTATAAGTTTCGCTTGAGCATTGCGAACGAACTCTGTGCTGCTTTTGAAAAACGATCCGTTGACCGTCCACCATTCGACGTACAACCAACCACTAGCAATGGTGCTGGCAAAAAAGCAGTTCATCCAGTGGCAAGTGTAAGATTCGACGAAGAAAGCCATTTTCCTGAATGGGGATTGAAAAAATAGTGTAAATTGTACAAAAAATCCGATACACACACGTTTTGTACCAAATGTAACATCCATTTGTGTTTTCCAAAGCAAAAAACAGTTTCACAAAGTATCACGTAGACAAATGATTCATTATCTATTAGTATTTACCTCTTTAGATCATTGTATTGATCATTTAATTTGAATAAAAAACTGTTTTCTGTACTCGAATTATACAACACATTTTATATTTTTTTTCAACTAACCCACTAACCCAGTCTACAGCCGGTCTTTCACTTTTTTTACCTGGCGCTATCAGGTATAATTTTTTTTGCAAACGGACTTCACATTCTTGTTTCTCTGTCTAAAATCATTCTAGAACCAAAATTCTTTTTACAAAATAGCTCGTATTTCAATTTCAGTGGTTAAAGGGTTAAATGGCCTCGAGGGGGTGCTGTGGCGTACAGCAGTAAGTTTGAGGCAAAAAAGAAAATTCCTGGAGTTCTTGGTGCAATCGATTGCACGCACATCGTGATTGCAGCTCCAAAATTGAATAAAGAGTGCTACTACAACCGAAAGCACAACTTCACAATAATTCTGCAAGCAGTCGTTGATGCAGATAAAAAATGCGTCGATATTTGTTGTGGTGAACCTGGATCCTTTCACGAAGATCAGCCTTATACAGAATAGCCGACTCACATTATACGCTGCTGTTTCCTTCGAATACTTTCATCCTGGGTGACTCGGCATATCCTGCTATTAGTTGGTTAGTGCCACCATTTAAAGATAATGGAAGACTTACGGAGCAGCAGCGATGTTTTAACTATCTGCATTCTGCAACGCGAATTATAGTGGAGAATACTTTTGGTTTGCTAAAAGGAAGATTTAGAAGATTGCTGAAGTTTACTGAACAAAGGGATCTACGTTCGGTGGCAAACATTGTTGTAAGTGCATGTACTATGCACAACATATGCATCACAATGAACGATGAATTCTCAGCTGAAGTTTCTGAAGAAGATGTTATTGGTGCTGAAATTAATTTAGAAGATTCTGCAGCAGGCGCAACTGTAAACAGACGGCAAACTCTATTCAATTATCTAGCTGAAAGAAATATAATCTGCAATAAAAGAAATTATTTTACGCAATGCAACAGCTCACCTGGGAGGAAAGTGGATGTTCACACGACCTGAAAATTACTCTGTGTATTTTTAATCAATAAAATTCAATAGATTTTTTCGCATTTATTTCATTTTTTATTTGTTTCTATCTTTCAAGACATTTTTTGAAAACCTCCATTTGCTCCTGGTGTCAGTTTTCTTTTTCTTGTTTGAGCTTCATCCACTGGTCCCAGCGCGTTGCCTTTTCTTCTCTATCTAAAGCTTTTTGCTTCAAGCGCTCTTCGAAGTAAAGTGCACGCGTCATCTTACGCTTAGCACCGCGCCCCTCCGAAGATGTTGAAGCAAAAGCTTCAGACGTAGTAGGTCTAGGTGAAATGGACACATCACTTAAAAACGAATCCGATGCAGTTGGTTGAGACCTGGGTGAGGGCAGACATACTCCTGGAGACGACACGTTGGGAAAAGGTTTGGAAACCTAGTTTTAAAATTCTGTATTAGAAACCAATATTTGACATAGATGATTTTATTCCTTACCTCTAGTACATCACATCCTCCAACTTGAACGCTGTTGTTGTTGGCTATAATTACTTACTTACTTAGGTGGCGCTACAGTTCGGGGTGAACCTGGGCCTCAACCAACAAGCCTCTCCATTTAGCTCGGTCTTTAGCTAATTGCCTCCAGTTGCGCACTGCAAGTTGGTCGAGGTCCCCTTGAACTTGTGCGCGCCACCTACGGCGATAATTCCCTCTACTGCGTCATCCCTCGGGGTTAGATTCGAAGACTCTGCGGGCCGGAGCGTTGGTGTCCATTCGCTCTACATGTCCTAGCCATCTCAGACGTCCAATACGCAGTGTTTTGACTAGGTCGATGTCGCTGTACAGCTCGTATAGTTCGTGATTGAATCTTCTCCTCCAAAACCCGTCAACGCAAACGGGACCGAAAATCTTACGAAGAATTTTTCTCTCGAAGCGACCAAGGATATCTTCATCCTCTTTTAATAAAGTCCATGTTTCAGCGCCGTAAAGCGGGACTGGGATGATCAAGGTCTTATATAGAGTCTCCTTAGTTGTTCGAGATAGGGCTTTACTGTTGAATTGCCTTATAAGCCCAAAAAAACAGCGATTGGCAAGAGTTATTCTTCGATTGATTTCTGCGCTGATTTTGTTTGCTGAATTTATAGCAGAGCCAAGGTAGACAAAGTCCCTTACTACCTCGAAGTTATAGCTGCCCACGGTGACGTTTTGTCCAATTCGTCGATGTTGGTTTTCCCTTCTAGTTGACAGCATATACTTGGTTTTGCCCTCGTTTATCGCTAAACCCATTTTGGCCGCTTCCGCCTCAATGCTTGCAAAAGCACCGGTGACAGCCCGCTGAGATCTTCCGATAATGTCTATATCGTCGGCGTATGCAAGCAGTTGTACAGACTTGTAATAGATTGTGCCTCCGGTGTTGGCTTGTGAGTTCCGCACAATCCGTTCAAGTACAATATTGAAGAAGTCACATGACAGCGCGTCACCTTGTCTAAAGCCTTTTTTGACATCAAAGGTCTCGGTGAGGTCATTACCGACCTTGATGGAGCAGCGAGCGTTCTCCATCGTCAGCCTGCACAGGCGGACAAGTTTGGCAGGGATGTCAAAACTAGACATGGCTCTATAAAGCTCTTCTCTATAGATGCTGTCATAGGCGGCCTTGAAATCGATAAAGAGGTGGTGAGTATCGATTTGGAATTCTTGGGTTTTCTCCAGGATCTGCCGAAGTGTGAAGATTTGATCGATGGTGGACTTTCCTGGCCTGAAACCGCACTGATAGGGTCCAATCAGGCTGTTGATAAAAGGTTTCAGGCGTTCACACAATATCGCAGAAAGATCTTGTATGCGATGTTGAGGAGACTGATGCCTCTATAATTGGCGAAGTTGAGGGGGTCTCCTTTCTTGTGGATCGGGCAAACGATGCTGAGATTCCATTCATTAGGCATACTATAATTGGTTTACTGCCAAATATTTCATCCATTTCAGCCATAAATGGAACTACACAGGGGGCTGCTCCTGTCCGCTTGACATTATCATTTGCGGCTTTGTAGGCTCGTACCAGAGGTTGAATCTTAACCTCCAGGTGTAAGGTTCTTGTGTTGGAGTCCTGTAATGTAAAATGAATGAATCAAGTAAATAAATATTAAAATCACTTACAGCAAACCCGGCCGAAATCATGTCTTGAAGGACATTCTCGTAAGCGTATTTCTTACGCCGGTGGTGCACGAATTCGACCTTCCGCGCGTTGCAAAATTCGAGCAGTGCTTGAATTTCCTCCTTGCTCCAATTTTTCTTGTTTCTGTAAAATAAATTTAGTTAGCTTAATATATTTGAAATTAGTAAACAAAAACATTACCTTTTTCTTCGGTCTTCCATCTTCGTAAAAAGCAACCACTCGAATGATAAAAAAAACGCTATGTTTTTGTAATTCGTAAGTGCTGTCACTATAACTAAAAAACATTCGTTTCTGCGCCGCCTGAAATTGTGCATCACGAAATTCCCGGCCAGCAACTTTTTGCTAGGGATAAATTCAAGTGTAGTAGCCATCCGGTTGTTGCATTTGTTTTATGCGTAAAATTTTACTTTACTAGCAACTAATGGCTGGCTAGGTTTAAAAAAACACGGCTATTGACTGCCGGGAAATCATAAGAACATATCTTAATGTTCCATTTCTCAATTTGCGTAATAACAGAATCTTTAATGTTCTCGTTCTCGTACTAATTATGGCCGATCGTCTTTTATAAAGGGTTTACTGTTATTGTATAATGATTGTGCGTCTTTAATTGACTTTAATATGTCGATATACTTAATAAAATCAAATTTGATAAATTATTTTTAAACTGTTGGTTTTTTTTTTTTTTTCTTTTATTATTTTATCGTTTCTTTATCTTTATATTATATTTAACAAGTATTATTGTATTAACTTTATTTTCCCTATTTTCCGTTATCCAACTGTTTTAGAAAGCTACATGGGCTTTGTTGACAATCATACAAATAAATAAATAAAGACATTTCATTGATAAACGTATTTTAGTATGTGTGCTGAACAAACTTTAAAGTGAAACAGTAACTCATTGATAAAATAACAAACGTACACTATCAACCCAATTTATCGAAAACAAAACTCATTAGTAACTGCGAAAAAGTATTCGCATAGTACCACAGCATCCACAAAGTAACAAATAATGAAAATGAAACTTTTATAATACCACGCAGTATTTATGACTCACTTCAATTCCTTTTCTTTATTAATAAAATCCATAATAGGTCATCTGGGCACAGCTGGACTCTGGCCGAAAGTTCAAGTCGAACAATCAACCTCACCAAATGGACGATAAAGCAAAATCCTGATTCATATTCTGAGTTACAATTAGAATAACGAATCACCTGAAGGTAAAACAAGAGCCATATGCATTGAAACTAGGGTTGCCGGATAGGAAAACTTTGATTCTAGGGCAAGTCTGAAAATTTAGGGATTTTAAATATCTACCTATATCTATTTGAAAAAAGTTTTTGGAAGTTCATCCTAGATTATACCTCCGATCATGAGGATTTTGAGTCGGACTTTCTACATAGTACGAGAACTTAGAAATCAAATTTAACTAAGACTAGCTGAATGTGTCTGGAGTTAGGCGTAGAAAAAGCTCGATTGAGTTGAATCCCAACTCAACCATCATACCCTAACTCCATTCGATGTCGATCATTTTCCGTTAAGCACCAAGCAAACCACAAACAAATGTTTGTTGTACAGTCAACTCCGCTTATCTGAACTACGCTTTACTAAAAAAAAACGATTAACTGAAACACAAAATTTGCCACGGAGCATTTTTTCATAATCTTCATACAAATTACTCCGCTTAACTGGAAAACCTGGTTAACTGAAAAAAACTTTTACCACAGAAATTATTAATTTATACTCAAACTACTCCGCATAACTGAAATCAAATAACTGAATGCACCTATCCCTAACAGTGACCTGTAAATTGGCATAAAAATATTTATTTTTTTTATTTTTGTTTTTCTTTATTAATTATTATCGAAGTTTTGTTTTGTTTCGAGTTTTTTTTAGATAAAATATTGACATTAAAAATTATGTTGCTGGTATTTTTTCGATTTTCAGGTTCGATAAGTGAAATTGTTTTTCAGTTATCCGAACTCCGGTTAAAGGAAATTATTTTTCAGTTATCCGAAGTCCGCTTAAGAGAAAATACCGCTTAAGTGAAAAAATAATTGTGGCAAATTGGTGTTTCAGTTAAGCGGAGTCGACTGTAATACCATCCTGCACATTTAATTTCAACTTCGTCATATGTATGTTTATCTGACCCACTTATACAGGGTGACCAAATAAGAATGATAGGAAAGAAATTGAAATAAAACAACAACGGAGTGAGATATAAAATTGATTCTGGCTTTATTTTGAAGCTACATTCATGCCATTATGTGTGGAATAGAACATCATTCAAATGGCCGCCTTGGCTTCGCTGGCGTTGCTTCAGGCGGAAGGTCCAATTTTGATGAAATGCCAGCCTTACTGAATATTTTGACAGCTGGATGTTATTGGTAACTTTGACAGCTGCTGAAATATAACAATTGAAAGAAGTATTATTGCTATCTGGTCACCCTGTATACACTACTAGTCTTTTGATTACTCTCATTTAAAATTTCGAATTAAATCATTATGCAGTGGTAATATTTCTTCCCATCCCTTTCTAAAACTTTCATTTTCGCTTGTTCTGTGTTACCTGATGACAAACTGTTAAAAATTTAACGGAGCAAAAAGGAAACTCCCCATTTTCGTTTTTTTTTTGTCTACTTTAACAGGGACACTGGATTATCTTCATACGTAAAAATAAAAGGAGAAACAAATGTTTTTAATGGTTTTCGTATTTTTTTTTTTATTGCAAATAGGTCCTCCGTTTTTGCATACAACTTGAAAAAGAATGTTTTCTAAAGGTCGATATAATTTTTTTAAACAATTTGGTGGAATTTCCTCTAAAGCACCTTCAATGGCTTAAATAAGATCTTCTCTATTTTCGAATTGTCTTCCTTGTGCGCAACTTTTCGCGACAGCCATCCGCAAACGTTTTCAATTAACTCTGTGCGTAACTGCGTTGCGTTATTCTGCTGGAAAATCCACCGTTGGCCCTCAAATATTTCGTAGAAATTAATTGTATTTCAAGAAGGTCGGTGTAATCCGCTGAGTTCTGCCGACATTCTAAGACAACCAGATCTATTGCGCCGTGCAATGAAACTACAGCCCATACCATTACACAACCAAACGCAGTGTGACGAGGTGACAGGAGCAACTCCAATTTCCTCAAATCGTGTCATAGTCAGGGCCATCCAAATTACATTTTTTTTCTCGAGGGAAAAAATCACGGCTTTCTATTCTTCCTTCCAGCTTATGAATCTGGCAAAATTCAGATTTACGATCTTTATGCCGCTGATGTACTCGTAAATGTAGCTTTTTCTTCATGGAATCACTCTGCGAACTGTCCGAGCACTTGCTGAAGTTGCAACTGCCTTATTTTGCAAGTAGACGCAGCAGAATTTGAAGCTTCTAAATTAGTTAGTGTTTTACCTCAACCCATCTTCTTTAGAATGCAGCAAAAAAAATATTACAATCATAAAAAATCAAAAAAATTGAGTTGGCAACCTTGGTTGAAACTACCTTCGTATTAAACTGGGTAACATTGACACAAACGTGCATACCTACATATGTTCATGTAAGTACATGTGTACACATACGTGCATGCGTAATGTGGGTAACGTAGAATATTGAATGAAACTTGACTATAAATTAGTCTTTGGCTGGGGAATGAGAACGAACATAACTTATTTGTTTGTAGTGTGAATATGGAAGTAAATCAGAAGTAACCACAGGTGTCCATTGGGAAGTAGTTCACTGGTTCCTTGGGGGAAAATTAAGGAGAAAGCTGAAAAGATTTAGCAGCATGATATCCATAGCAAAGAAAATAATTTTAGTTTATGGTGGTTGAGTTAACTGTTATTATGGCAGATATCAGCATTTCGATGAAATTTGTATTTATTTACATAGATGTATATAAGTACCTTTTTTATACGAAAAACAATTTTCCTGTATAGTTTAAGGTAAACTTCAATCAACACGAGTTTAAATTAGTCCATTTCTGTAGCTCATGCACAGCACAACCTGATGTCCAGTAAACTATGCAGCGTATCATTCTCAGTGTTACCACTCAAGATTTCAAAGTGATATTAGTTAAAATAGTAGTTAAAATAGTAAAAAAAATGTGGGATAAATCTGAAATAAAATTGGTAGATTCTAAGCTACATAGCGCCTTTTTTATAAATCATCATCATCATCATCATTTTCAATGGCCCGCTAATCCTTCATGAGGGTAGCGGGGGTAGGATGCTCAGGTGGACTCTCCATCCTTCGCGATCCTCCGACATTGACAACAATTCATCAGGAGGAATCCGTTGACGGCTCCAGGAAAGATGTCGAACTTGGTCCAACCATCTATTTTTATGCCTTCCGGGGAGTCGCCTACCTGATGGCACGGCAATCATGGCACGTCTTGGAAGTCGGTCTGGGGGCATACGCACTACGTGACTAAACCATCGAAGCATAGATCGTTTCGTTCGGAGAAGTAGCTGCTCAACATTCAGCGCCTCGCGTACTCTTATGTTGCGCACTCGATCCCTAAGAGTTGTTCCAGCAACACAACGAAGGAACCTCATTTCGGCAGCTTGTATCCTCGATCTTATTCTTTCGGTCACTACACAAATCATGACCCTAGGTGAGAGTTGGAACATACGCCGCGTTAAAAATCGATAGCTTAGCTTGAACACTAAATTCGGCCTTCCTTATAATAGATTGGCCAAGCTCTCTCAGAATTGATCCAGCCTGATCCACCCACTTCTACAGGATAACTCGGCATTGCTCTTCCCATCGCTCGTGAATAAGACCCCGAGGTACTTAAACTTATCCACCTGCTTCAGTGGGACTCCACTAACATGCAGAGTGTACTGAATGGTTTTTTTTTGGAAAAGACCATTACTTCCGATTTGTTCACATTGATCTTCATTCCAGCATCACAAACAGCTACAAACTTTCGAGTGCGCGCTGAAGTTCGGTTTGAGAGTATCCAAGGATGACAAAATCATCCGTAAAGAGCAGATGACTAATCCTTAGGTCTCCCACTTTGGAACACACCCCGCCACGGCTGCGCTGCAACATCCAATCCTTATATACAATAAAGAGGCGGAGTCCAACGCCCACAGGGAGAGGTATTCTTCTAACACCGTTTATCCAAACACAGCTTCTACAGTTTGTATATAAAGACTGAATCGCCCTTAACAGGGAACCATCAATCCCATACTCCTGCAGAGCACTCCAGAGTTTGCCTCGAGGAACCCTATCATATGCTCTTTAAAAATCCACAAAACAAGTGTAGACAGGTTTGGCATACTCCCAGGCCTTCTCAAGAACCATTCTGAAGGTGATAAACTGGTCGGTTGTGCTTCAACCGGGACGAAAACCGCACTGCTCATCCGCCAAACTATCCTCAACCGCAGCTCTGAAACGCGTTTCTAGCTCCTTAGCGAAGACTTTTCCAGGGAGACTTAAAAGCGATATAAATCCTATAGTTAGCGCAATCTTTTTTGTCCCTTTTTTAAAAAGAGGAACTATCACCCCCATTTGCCAATCACCAGGTGTTTCACCGCATTACCAGGCCATTTTAAGGACACGCGAGAGCCATTGCACTCCCTCTTTACCTAAAGCCTTGAGCATTTCTGGCAGAATTTCATCCACACCAGCAGACTTCCCAACTTTTACCGGTTTGATTGCCAAAGTTACATCTTCTATCGTAGAATTACTTTCCACCCTACTCTCGACCATAGGTTTGTAATCTTCGGTGCCCTGTTCGGGATTGAGCGATTCTGAAAAGTGCTCGCTTCATCTGTGGAAGATGTCCTCCCCATTTGAAAAAAGTGTACCGTCTTTGGATTTGACTCCTTCAACGATACTCAACTTTTTTACTCTGAGACGGCGGACGGTCTCTCAGAACATCTTATTTGCAGATCTGTGGTCACGGTCCAATTTCTCGCCAAACTCCTTCCAAGACTGTTCGTTCGCTGTTTTCACAACTAATTTGCAAGTTCTTCGCGCCTCGGTGTACCGATTTCGAGAATCGGAGTTCCCCAAGTGCATCCACACCTTAAAGGCTCTCTTCTTCTCTCTGATGGCTTCTTGAACTCCGGGCGTTTTAAACTAAGCAGTCCTTTTCTCACCACCAGCCGCCACACCAAGCCGCATCACTCCACAAACATCTCCCGCAGAGGCAATAACCGCTGTTGAAAACAGTTGCCATTCTTCCTCTACATTTGCCGGAACAGTTGGAATTCGTTCAAACCTTTCAGATATTTGCCGTGCAAATGTCTCCCGTATCTCATCGTCTTGTAACCTCTCCCATCGTATGCGTGTAACCGTCCTTGGTTTACGCTTTGGTAGGGGAGGCACTCTCTTGCTAAGATATAATTTGCACAGCACTAAGTGATGATCAGTTGGAAGTTCGGCCCCTCTCAATACGCGAATATCACGACACGATGGTACCACAAAGATATCGATCAGCGACTTCTGCTAAAGACTCTGACGGTACCACGTGTATTTGTGAATGTTTTTGTGTGGAAAGATAGTGTTCATGATGGATAAGCCGTTTTCACAACAAAAGTCCAACAACTTCTCTCCGTTCGCGTTTTGATCAGGATCATCGTTCCGCCCAATCACACTCCCCCATATCATAACATATACACCCACGGGAGCATTGAAGTCAGCCATCAGGACAAAAGAATCCATATCTGCAACCTTTTCAAGGGCAGCATCAACTTGATCTAAGAAGCTGCATACTCTGACTGAAGGTTCGGTGCATACACCTGCACCAATGCCAGAGTTGATCTTTCAAGCTTGAGCTCCCCTCCTAATGGTATCCACTCCAATACTCTGTCTGTCAACCTGGGACTTGTGAGTATCCCCACTCCCGCCCGAGCAGACATTGAGGGTGCGACTCCTGACCGGAAGAGCTCCCATCCATCCGAAAAGTCCACAGTTTTAGAACCTCTCTGCTTTGTTGAAGAGACCCCAACTATATCTAGTCGACTTTTAACAGCCTCCCCAACAAGCTCAAGGACCTTCCATGTGAGCGATGAGGCGTTCCATGTTCCAATCCTAAGTCGATGCCATTGTCGAAATTCAGAGAGTCCATCTGTGCCCCTAACGGTGCACAGCGCTCTTACCCCTCGACCCCTGTAATGGTTCGCGAGACCATTGACAGGAAGCTCGTAGCCATTTCGGGTTTAACCCGGTCGGCTGCCGAGCGGGACAGGCCGACCACCAGACGCTCGCACACTGACACCCTTCAGGCCTGGCTCCAAAGGATGTCCTGGTTTACCCGGTTTGGCAATATCCGAGGCCCGTTTATGTCGTATTGTCATCAGGGGGTGTGCGCTTTGTTAGCCGTGACTGGATTGTATGGATGGAAAATAACTATTAAAGTTACCCCATCTGCACACCCCAGTCACGTTGCCCGCCCCCCACCACAAGGAGGTCAGCTGCCAGGGGGGGCTTTATAAAACATGGCATAGCAAAAGCAAACTGCAACTTAAATACAGTGCGCTCTCGATTATTGCAACCTCGATTTTCGCAAACCTCGATATTTGCAACCCACGTAATGGATTCGCTTTTTTTCGATTTTTGTAACAAATTCTAAAAAAATGTTCTCGATTTTCGCAACTTTGAAATTGTCTGACACAAAACACATTTTTAAGTACATACAGTGCGCGAATAAAATATAGCACAAGCTGTAATCGTGAAATTCATTTTAATTTAAAACTGGTTCAAGACCTAAACCCTTTTTTTTGTTTCTTATACCTCTCCACGCTTCAATAAAGCCACAATAACTTTAAACTGGGTACCTGCAATAGTAACTAGCAAATCCCTAGAAATGAGGGAAAACGCTAAATAACAGCGCGAAAATTAGCAGAACTACGACGAAGAGAATTAACCCTTCTGTTACCTTAAAAAAAAATTACACTTATTACCTTTCGGGTCATAAAATGACCCCTTTTGTTTTAATACCATAGAAAACGGAATAGATTATATGCGTTCTTAATCAAACAACTTCTAGCTTATGCTGGTTACAACAACTAGTAGTTACCTTAATAGTATCATTTTGTGGACATACTGAGGTATTACAGACAGAACAGGAGTTAACCGTCTTCCGGTCATCTTTCTGCAGCGCTTTCGCTTGAAATTTTTATTTTTTTTTTTTGCAATGTCAAACGATAAGGAAGATTGTGCAGTTGCTTCATACATTTTTTACAATCGAAGCAAAAGATGGTGCTTTAGGTAGAGAACTGCGTCGATTAATATATTGCCGAACAAGGCGAGCTTGAGCAAAAACAACCAATTTTGTGTGATTTTGTAATGTTCCATTCCAGATAAACCTCTGTCTATAAGACATATGTGTTCAACGCAGAGGTGTCAATGAAATAACTTAACAAAGCCAATGGCCAATGGTTTGTTTGACGTTTACAAGTGTATGTTCTCACCAAGTGTTCAAGCGTGGTAAACCCCACCTTTTGTAAGGTTGTAGAATTTAATAATTCCTGGAAGCTTATTCGTATGTGACTCTAAAACACTATAATCATTGTGCAAAGTGCTTAGAAGTGTTACCAGCTTACGAGTATGTTGTTTTGGAACATATTGCACATTTTCACTAAAAAAATGTGCTAGATAGCACTTGAAGCTTGCGGAGCCTTATTACTGTAGCCTAAACTGGCAAAAATCTTTTATTCTTTGGCACTGTGTCAAAAAGAGTAGTTTTAATTTTCAGTTGCTCCATTGCCATCTTATAGGTTGTAAAAAGATTATCTGTCGTTACACAGCGTATCCGCGGGCTATGATTCTTGCTCGGACATCTGTCAGACAAGAAGCTGCCATATTCTAATGGGAGGGTAGTTCATGCCTGAACATTTAATTGAAGATGGAACTATATAACAGGCAGCTACAGCTCATTTTTGCACTCAAAGTTTTAGAGCAACTGCAAAACGATGAAAAAAAAAAAGAACAAAAATAAAGACAACATAGATTCTGTCTAAATCCTTGCATTTTCCATCTGGCCATGACTGAATTTTGTTCAAATGGACGGCATATGTTTAACTTCATGTCCGACATGGATGGTAAGCGATAGATCCAAACATATATGTCAGGGCATGCAAACATGGGGACATAATGCGGTCTACATAAGACATTTTGAAGACTTGTCATATGCCAAAGCATGAATCATAAAGCTCGTGGAGACACCGTGTTACGTTTCTTCTATGATAAGTTGACACTAGATCTAAAACCATCCATTTTGCTTTATTTCTTTCGGGAATGGGATTTCTTGAATCTTTCCTAAGGTAAACTTGGAAGTTAGCTGCAACCCATGCTTTGATCGCGTATTTTCCGGGCTTACTTGGCATATAAACTTTGAATGGGAACCTTCCTCGAAAAGGAATCGGTTGCTCGTCGACAGTAATGTCATCGCATGGAACGTATAAAAACACATGGAATGACAAAGTCCAGAATAGGCGCAAGTTTATCTCCAAGAGCCTCTGACTTTCGAAGTCCTCTGTCATCGAATGCAAGGAAATGAGATATTTCAATGGATCGGTTCAGAGGCATATAAGCACAAAATAGAACAGCAATCAATAAATTCACTGCAACGGTGTCAAATTGCAGTTCAATTCCAAATCTTCTTTCGCCATACGTTTCTTTTATTTTTTTTATACATTAAACTTGTATGACTACGCTCAACCAAAAGAAAAGTGCTGTACATAATATTACAAAGGCGCCTAGTGATCAAGAAAAATAGCAGTCGACTGATTTTATGTCAAATCACATTTAAAATTTGCATGGGTCATCTAATGACCCGTTAGGTAACGCATGTGTACAACTATCGGCAAGGTCTCACCAAAACAATTTAAGGATAAACAATTATTTTTCCTTAAAATATACACGAATTCATACACTGAGTAAAGAGGAAAAAAATTCCAAAAAAATATAAACACCTATATTTCTACTTCAAAGTCATTTTGGGTCACAAAAAGACCCTAAGGTAATAGAAGGGTTAAGCAAAAAGAGGAAGTTTTAAAAAAAATTGTTGGACAATCAGTTTGTGAACCTGGCAATCGAAAAAACATAAAGCTCCTGAATTTCCGAAAATGAAAAAATCACTGTATAAACCTTTCCTTTCCTTTAGATGGCGCTACAGTCCGGGGTGGACCTGGGCCTCAACCAACAAACCTCTCCAGCCAGCACGGTTACGAGCCAGCTGCCTCCAGTTGCGCACGCCAAGTTGGTTGAGGTCCCTTTCCACTTGTTTGCGCCACCTACCGCGAGGTCGTCCTCTACTGCGCCGTCCGTCCGGGTTGGATTCGAAAACTTTCTTAGCGGGAAGGTTGGGCTCCATCCGCTCTAAATGACCCAGCCATCTTAGTCGCTGTATGTGAACTCATCTGGCTAAGTCGATGTCCTTGTACAGGCCGTATAGTTCGGCATTGTACCTTCTCCTCCACTCACCGTCTATGCAGACGGGACCAAAGATCGCTCGAAGAACTTTTCTCTCGAAATAACCAAGGGCATCCTCATCCGGTTTTTTCAAAGCCCATGCCTCTGCGCCATACAGCAGGACTGGGATGATTAATGTCTTATAAAGAGTGACCTTAGTAGTTCGAGATAGGGCTTTGCTACTCAATTGCCGTTTTAGCCCATAGAAACAACGATTGGCAAGAGTAATTCTCCGTGTGATCTCTCCATTCATGTCATTTGCGGAGCTGACCATAGAGCCTAGGTAGACAAAATCCTTTACTACCTCAAAATTGTATCTGTCTATTGTGGCGTTCTGCCCAAGACGCCGATGTTGGGTGTCCTTTTTTGTAGACAGCATATATTTTGTTTTGCTTTCATTGACCGCTAGACCCATCTTTCCTGCCTCGATCTCAATACTCGTAAATGCCCCATTGACGGCCCGCTGAGTTCTTCCGATTATGTTAATGTCATCGGCATAAGCGAGTAGTTGTACAGACTTGAAGAAGATTGTACCTCCGGGGTTGGCTTGTGAGTTTCGTACAATTCTCTCAAGTATTATGTTAAAGAGATCGCATGATAGCGCGTCGCCTTGTCTAAGACCTTTCCTGACATCGAACGGTTCGGTGATGTTCTTACCGACTTTGATGGAGCAGCGAGAGTTCTCCATCGTCATTCTGCACAAACGGACGAGCTTGGCATGGATGCCAAGACTAGACATGGCTCTGTATAACTCGTCTCTATACACGCTATCATAGGCAACTTTGAAATCGATGAAAAGGTGGTGCGTATCGATTTTATATTCATGGGTTTTTTCCAAGATCTGCCGTAGTGTGAGTATTTGGTCAATGGTGGACTTTCCAGGCCTGAAACCGCACTGATAAGGACCTATCAGGTTGTTGACGATCGGTTTTAGGCGTTCACATAGTACGGCAGACAGGATCTTATATGCGATATTTAGGAGACTTATACCTCTGTAGTTGGCGCAGTTCAGAGGGTCTCCTTTCTTCAGGATCGGGCAAACGATGCTGAGGTTCCATTCATCGGGCATACTTTCGTCCGACCAGATTTTACAGATGAGCTGGTGCATGCTCCTTACCAACTCATCTCCTCCTGCCTTGAAGAGTTCAGCGGCAAGGCCGTCGGCTCCAGCAGCTTTGTTGGATTTGAGTTTAGATATCGCTATCCTCACTTCATTATGATCGGGTTGACGGGAATTTTGACTGCCATCGTCACTGTTGAATGGCTCATTCTGCCTAACAGCGGAATATTGGTCATCATCGCCGTTTAACAGTCTGCAGAAGTGTTCCTTCCATATCCTCAGCGCCGACTGCGATTCTACTACTATGTTGCCATTTTCGTCCCTGCAGGCTTCTGTTCTGGCTTTGAAACCCTGGCATGTTCTTTTTACCCTTTGGTAAAATTTTCGAACATTATTCCTGCAATAAAGTCTCTCAATCTCCTCGATCGAGCGCTTCTCATGCTCTTTTTTCTTCTTTCTGAGAAGTCGATGTTCCTCTTTTCTCCTGCGCACGTAGAGCTCGTAAGCAGCTCTAGTCCTTCTATGCAGCGCCGCTTTGTACGCCTCTTGTTTTGCTGCATGTGCTTGCCGGCATTCCTCATCAAACCAGGGGTTTCGTTGTGGTGGGCGAGAGAAACCCAGTACATCAGAGGCGGCATCTCTGATGGCTTTTTGG
Source organism: Brachypalpus laphriformis (assembly GCA_945910035.1). Lineage (NCBI taxonomy): Eukaryota > Metazoa > Arthropoda > Insecta > Diptera > Syrphidae > Brachypalpus > Brachypalpus laphriformis. The sequence goes on from OX246754.1 coordinate 86,927,530, forward strand.
CAACGCTGCCACTGGTCTTCCGCATTTGCTGCTGGCGGCATAGGACTAAGATTGAGATTAGAAGAAACACGATCGGCAAAGGTTCTGGCAGTCTCTTGCGATTGTAGCTTTTCGACGTCAAATTTCCTCACAGCATTTCGTTGATTTCGCTCCGTTGTGGATATCCGCATCCGTACCTTGGCTACAACTAGGTAGTGATCCGAGTCCACGTTGGCTCCTCGGAAAGTCCGGACACCCAGAATACTGGAAGAGTGCCTTGCATCGATCGCAATGTGATCGATTTGGTTGACGATTTTTCGATCAAAGGAGAGACATGTTCCTTTGTGAATATCGAGACGTGGGAACCGCGTACTAGCTACAACAAAGTTTCGCCCCGCCGCAAAGTCGATTAGCCTGAGTCCGTTGCCGGAAGCGTTGTCGTGCAGGCTGTGCTTTTCGATCACGCTACTAAAGACTTCCTCTCTTCCTAGCTTTGCGTTAAAGTCGCCTAGGATAATTTTAACGTCGTGGCTAGGGCATTGCTCATTCGTCTTGTCCAAGAGCTGGTAGAAGTCATCCTTTGTCGCGTCGTCCTTCTCCTCGTGAGGGGCGTGAACGCATATTAGGCTAATGTTGGCAAATTTAGCTTTGATACGGATAGTCATGAGGCGCTCGTTCACATGCCGGAAACTCAAGACTTCTTGCCTACGTCTGTCTCCAATGACAAATCCGCACCCGAATAGACGCTGTCCTTTTTGTCTGTAGCAATCGCCGTAGTAGATGTCGCGGTTTTTCATACTCCTTTTGCCCGGCCCATCCCATCGCACTTCTTGGATGGCGGTAATGTCTGCTTTGAGACACTCTAGGGCCTCCGCAAGTTGTTCGGCTGCACGTGGTTTGTAGAGGGCCCTAACATTCCATGTGCAGACATGAAGATCGTTGTCCTTTTTACGATTGCATGGGTCGTCAACAGTAAGATCATCCGTATCCGAGGCTGTTGGTTGCTTCGTAACCAAAGGTTTTTTACGTGGTAGGGAAGTTAACCCGACGGCACAACCCCCAACCTGGAGGGCCAGATCCTTTTTTTTTGTACCCCTAGGACAAGAGGCCGGATACACCGATGTCAGTAACCCACTTCGGGGATATGAGCGCTGCCGTTGGCCCATTAAGGGTTCATCCGCCATCATCTCTTTTTCAATACCCTGACGTAGTATTGAAAATCCTTACAGACCTCAGCTCCAAATATGTTGAAGTAGCTCCAGTAAGGTATCCGCTGGTCTGTAGACGTCACCGTTGATTCCATCGAGAGAATTCGTCCGCCGCACGTCCTCCTTCTGAGGACCTCTTGCTAGACTTCTGAGACGCATATTTCAGCCGATCAGGTCAACAAGAGATGCCTCGTCCGGTTAGACATACGCGCTGAAGTTCACCCAGATGTGCTTATGCAGGTCTGAGTGTTCAGCTGCACATATATCGTCAGACTCAGCATACGCTCATCGTTAGTTCACTATCAGATAGCTATCCAGCGGGCACCGCGTTGAGGTGATGATGCGATTTTGCCCACCTCACTGTATAAACGGCTAATGTGAAAAAAGGGCGCTCATATTCCAGTTTCCGAGGATATTTTGTGTACAAAGGCAAAATAATTGCATAACAGCATACAAGAAAAACCGGAAGAATTTCAAGCAAGAAGTGGTTGGCTTTCGAAATTCAAGAAGCGTCATGCGATACGATTCTTAAAAATAAGGAGATAAAGTTTCCAATGCTTCTAAGTTTGCAGGGTCTTTTTTAATGGAGTTTAAGAAACAAGTTGCTGAAATAGATGTACATATGTGCGGAGCAAATTTATAATGCGGATGAATCTGGATTATTCTGGAAACTCTTTCCAGACAAAACATTAGTCCTTTTTAGGCCCTGGAAGGAAGACACCTAAGCAAAGAATATTATTCACGGCATGTGCAAACGCAACCGATGAACATAAATTAAAACAACTTCTGATCCGAAAAGCAAAAAATCCAAGAGCTTTATAATTTTTTACCAAGATACCAGTAATCTACAAAGCCAACAAAAATGGTTGGACGACATCAGTGCTTTTTGGCTTTTTGACGAATGGCTAAAAACCAATTTCGTCCCAGAAGTAAAGAATGGTAAACTTTATACAATAGATAAAAAAAAACAGTAGACAAAACAAATTTTCTAAAACATTTTGCGACTTTCAGGTATGAAGATGAGACTCAACATACAAATTTGGCCACCAAAATTTTACTTCTTATCCATTATGCTCCTTGTTATCGAAAAGACTCGTTAATTGAAATTGAAGGTCTCAGCATTACTATAATGCGTTTTCCTCCTAATCGCACAGCCATACTACAACCTATAGATCAAAATGTAATAAGATTGACTAAACTATTACAAAATAAGTTTGTTGAGCCATCTTGCTTCTTCCTATAACTATGAAGAAGCACTGAACAGCTTAAATTTGAAACATACCATTTGTTTTTCGGGAAACGCTTGGAGCGACTTAAAAGCGAAAACAATCGCTAAATGCTAGGAAAAAGTTATTAAAACTCCTGATCATTGGAAGGAAGAAGACTGCGTTCCTTTGCTTCTAATTCGCGATCAAATTTTGTCAGAAAGTTCTGACATCACAACAATGCTGAACCAGATGTTTCCAGACGAGAACTTTGAAAGCGATGACATCTCTGAATGGATCTCCGAGAATTTGCAAAACGTAAAGGCCCGAGAAGAAGTAGAAGTCTCTGTTGATAGTGTCGAAATGGCTATTTTTGATATACAGCCCAAATTAAAATTAGAAGAAGCAATAAAATGCTTCACCACATGCTTGCATTGGGCAGAACAAAATAAGATCACGGTTTTCTATTCTTCTCTGCTCGGGAAGGTGCTTGAAAATGGTCTTGTGAAGTCTAGGTATGGCGTTGTGCAGTCTGTGCTAGATACAATGCACAGGTATCTGCGTAGAAGCATAGTATGACCCATTGCATTTGGTGTCCAGCTATCTGTTTGCCTTAACCTTACCTGGCACTAATATCCGCAGATACTTGTATAAAGATGTCTAGCTCAAGCAAGTTGAGGATGGCTTCGAGCCCTGCAGTAGGTGTGGTTCTCATTGCACTGGTCTCGCCAATGCACGCTAGTCTTTGTACTTTTGTGATGGCAGTTAGGTTGTTCGCTTTGTAGGCGGCTTGCAACCATATAAGGCTGCCATAAGTTAGTGTTAGCCTTACTGTAGCTGTATAATAATTTTGGGGTTTGGTCCCCAAGTTTTTCCGAATATTTTGTTACACGAGTAGAAGGCTATCGTGGTTTTTTTGACTATACCGTTAACGTTCAGTCTCCAATTCAGTTTTCTATCGAGCACCAGGCCAAGCTATCTCACGCTACTTGAGATACTTAAGAGGATACCCCTTACAGAAGGTGTTACGAACTGTGGAATTATTCCTTTGTTTGTGAATAGTACTAAATCCAATTTCTGGGGATTGACCGCTAATCCACATTTCTGCGTCCAGGAGTCAACGGATCTTAGAGCCCGTCCGAGCTCCACTTTAATATGTCTTTGGTCTAGCATATTGACTATTGAGGTTCCTTAAGGTTCAAGAAAATAGACCCCCTCAACTGCGCCAATTATAGAGGCATCAGTCTCCTCAACATCGCACACAAGATCTTTTCTGCGATATTGTGTGAACGCTGAAACCTTTTATCAACAGCCTGATTAGACCCTATCAGTGCGGTTTCAGGCCAGGAAAGTCCACCATCGATCAAATCTTCACATTCCGGCAGATCCTGGAGAAAATCCAAGAATTCCAAATCGATACTCACCACCTCTTTATCGATTTCAAGGCCGGCTATGACTGCATCTATAGAGAAGAGTTTTATAGAGCCGTGTCTAGTTTTGACGTGACCGCCAAACTTGTCCGTCTGTACAGGCTTACAATGGAGAAAGCTCGCTGCTCCATTAAGGTCGGTAATGACCTCACCGAGACCTTTGATGTCAAAAAAGGTTTTAGACAAGGTGACGCGCTGTCATGTGACTTTTTAAATATTGTACTTGAACGGATTGTGCGGAACTCACAAGCCAACACCGGAGGCACAATCTAGTACAAGTCTGAACAACTGCTTGCATACGCTGACGATATAGACATTATCGGAAGAACTCAGCGGGCTGTCACCGGTGCGTTTGCGTGCGCCCAAAATGGGTTTAGCGATAAACGAGGGCAAAACCAAATACATGTATATGCTGTCAACAAGAAGGGAAAGTCAACACCGACGAATTGGACAGAACTTCACAATGGGCAGCTATAACTTCGAGGTAGTAAGGGACTTTGTCTACCTTGGCTCTGCTTTATACCGAAAAACAACATCAGCGCAGAATGTAAGCGAAGAACAACGGTTGCCAATCGCTGTTTTTTTTGGGCTTATAAGGCAATTCAACAGTAAAGCCTGCAGCGGACAAGTCCGATAAGGTACTCTCCCCTACAACAGCGCTGCACTTAAGGAACACACCACCACCGTGGAACGCGACCCAGCTGTCATCCGTCAGAGGACATGTTGTATCCAACTTCTTGTTTCCGTCTTTGCTTTCTTCTCTCATCGGCGTTCGACAGCAGCAGACCAGTAGCAGCAGGTCGCAGATTTTATATTGTAAATCGAGTAGTTTAGAGTAATGTAATTTCATATAAGAATAATAAAGTTTAGTTAATATTATGAAGCGTAGAGCGTAAACCTTTACTCACTTCACATTGGTGACCCCGACGTGATCTGAACACGCAACCTTCTGATTGGTTTACTCAAACCTGCTCCCGCGGTATCAGATAATCACCCTGCCGTTCAGCCCTCTACGAACACCACGGCATTCAGTTTAACATACCTTGGAGACCACTGGTGCACCCGTTTCGTGTCAAAATACTACAAGGCGGCCAAGGTCGAGTTTCAGCGAGTGGTGAGTGCAGGCATTTGCCGACCATCAAGAAGCCCATGGGGCAGCCCTCTCCACATCGTCACAAAAAAGAATGGTCAAATACGTCCATGCGGTTACTACAGACGCCTATATGCCGTCACCCTTCCCAATCGCTATCCACTGCCGCGCCTCACGAATTTCCAGCTGGTGTTGCCGGGTAAGTCAATTTTTACTCGCCTTGACCTGGCCTAAAACTGCGACCATCACGCCGTTCGGGTTATACGAATTTACGCGTATGACCTTCGGCCTACGCAACGCGGCCCAAACCCAGCAACGATTCGTCGATTCTATATTTGCAGATCTTGACTATGTTTTCGCCTATATAAACGACATGCTTATACCTTCGAGCTCACAGGGACAACATTTAAAGCATTTAGAAGAAGTGTTCAACCGCCTCGAACACAATGGCATCACTCTTAACCAAGAGAAGTGTGAGTTCGCCAAGCAGGCACTCATCTTCGTAGGATATCATGTCGATGGAACGGGTATTCGACCACCGCAAGACACCATCAAAACAATGACAGAATTCCCCAAGCCAATTACCACCTGCGAGCTACGGCGCCTTCTCGGAGCGCTCAACTTCTTCAGGTCAAGTATGCCACATGCCGCCTCGGACCAGGCACCCATCTGTCAAATGCTACAAGGGGCCAAGAAGAAGGATAAACCTCCAATCAATTGGACACCAGCTGCCAATGCAGCTTTTCTTCGATGCCGCCAAGCTCTTGCAGAAGTCACATCCTTGGCCCACCCTCTACCAGACTCTGACCTGCGCATGATGACCGACGCTTCAAACACAGCTGTTGGCGCAGTTCTTCTCCAGGTAGTCAGGGGGAGATCCGAACCACTCGGATTCTTCTCGAAGGCACTATCCACCGCGGAGCAGAAATACAGCACCTTCGACCACGAGCTGTTGGCAATCAAGAAGGCAATCTAGCACTTTCGGCACTTCATCGAAGGTTGCTCATGTGCTATATTCATCGACCACAAGCCGCTGACTTTCGCCTTTCGCAACCCACCCTCAACATCAAAAACACCACGACGACAACGGCACTTGGAGTACATTTCCCAATTCTCCACAGTTATCCGCGATATCGGTGGATCTGAAAATGCCGCAGCTGACGCGCTCTCTCGTATCGCAGCTATAGACAGCAAAGGCACAAAGAGTGGACAAGGAGCTAGAGAAGCTGAAAATGCTAAGTCATAAACTTTCTTTCACTAATCTCGTTCTTCCCGGAACCGAAGCAACGGTTACGTGTGAAACGTCCTCCGGGCGAGCCCGCACTTTCATACCCAAAGCCTTCAGACGAACCAAATTTGCAACCGTACATAATCTCAGCCATCCAGGGATAAGAGCCTCCCGCAAAGCCATCGCCCAGCGTTTCTTCTGGCCGTCAATGAATGCGGACATCGGCAAGTGGACACGCAGCTGTCACAACTGCCAGCGAGGCAAAGTGAACAGACACACCAGCCCACTATTGGGTACATTTGCAGCAGCTGAGAGGTTCGAGCATGTACATCTGGACATCGTTGGTCCGTTGGCGCCCTGCAATGGATTCAGCTACCTGGTCACATGCATCGATCGAGCTACGCGCTGGCCGGAAGCCATCCCGTTTGCTGACATCAATGCTGCTACCGTCGCCGACGCATTCTTCTTCAACTGGGTAGCTCGTTTCGGTTGTCCTCTGCGCATAACCACAGATCAAGACCTTTGCTTTCTTCTCTCATCGGCGTTCAACAGCAGCAGACCAGTAGCAGTAGGTCGCAGATTTTATATTGTAAATGGAGTAATTTAGAGTGATGTAATTTCGTATAAGAATAATAAAGTTTAAGTTAATATTATGAAGCGTAGAGCGTAAACCTTTACTCACTTCGCAAGCCCCATCTCGAACAAATAAATAGACTCTGTATAAGGCCCTGATCGTCCTAGTCCTGCTTTACGGCGCTGAAGCATGGACTTTATTAAAAGGAGATGAAGATGTTCTTGGTTGCTTCGAGAGAAAAATTCTTCTTAAGATTTTCGGTCCCGTTTGCGTTGACGGCTTTTGGAGCAGAAGATTCAATCACGAACTATACGAGCTGTACAGCGACATCGACCTAGTCAAAAAACTGCGTATTGGAAATCTGAGATGGCTAGGACATGTAGAGCGAATGGATATCAAGGGACAAGGACAGGACTCCGTCCGTCTTCCGTTGGGTTCTTTGAGGGATCCTACGGTTTCTGGTTCTCTGGAAAGGATTTTCCTTAATATCGCAGATTCTGCCGTATGTTTGATCTCGTTACAGAAGTGTTGTCAAGAATGGCGTTTACGATTTATACTGTTCCCAATCCGCGTCTAGTCTAGTATTGTTGGAAGGTGTCCTGTTACCTTTCTGATGTTAGCTAGTTCCTTCGACCACCATGGTGGGGATTTTTTATATTTCCTTTTAGTTTCTGGACACGCTTTGACAAAGGCCTCATTAAAGATGCACCAGCATGTTGCAAGAACTACGTCTGAAGGAACGAGCAGTAGCGAGAAATGAGGATCCTACAAATACTGTAAGGTAGACAAAGTTGCACAAAAACTCCCACATATGCAATGTAATGCAAGTGAAATGTTACAGACACACAATGAGAAGTGAATTCACGCAGTAATAGAAATTTGAATGTGGAAATTGAGCTGCTGTAAAGCAGCAGAAGCATAAGAAGCAGCAGTGGCATAACATGCTAACCAGCCCCGCGAAGTAATACCTGACGGCAGTCCCGCGGAGTGGTAGAAGTGTGCAGGTGTTGATTAGTACATAGGCGCATTCCTGGCATCGATTATTCGGGTTTGCGAATCGTGCATGCTAATAGCCCGGGCTACTAATATCCTTAGAAGATTACCACATCCCTTGGTGCAACTAAAAAAAAAAAAAAAATAGAAAATTAAAGATGGTTGTTACATCCTCAGTCTTGCGATCGATGTTAGCAGGTCCTAGCCAAATACATTCCTGCAAGACTCTGGGAGTTTTCTTCACCTCGTTACTAAAGAGATCCCAGTTGGTTTTTCTGGGGTTTCTGTATGGTTCAGGTGATTCATAGTTGCTACCCACGAGAAATTTAATAATTTTGTGGTCAGTGTAGAATTCTTGTCCCACCACGTTCCACCTGTCGATAAATAAAGTTCTTCAGGTACTGGCTAAAGTTTTGTGTATGACTTCTTGCCTGTTTTTGACTACAAAGGTTGGTTCATTACCCCTATTTATTACAATAAGGTTGTTTTTTTTTATTACAAACTCAAGCATAGACTCACCGCGTAGGTTGGTGTTGCTGCTTCCCCATTGAGTGTGGTGTGAGTTAGCGTCGCACCCCAGCAGCAGGTCCCATCTTTCCAGTTCCACCTTCTGTACAAAGGAGTGGGTTAGCACGGATGGCGGTCCCTCTTCGGCGTCAAACGGCATATAAACGGCTGATAAAATCACTGGGGAAAGACCCCTCCGTTCAAGCCTTACTACTGTTTGATCCACGTTATTGTAGGTAGATAAAAGAAAAAAAGGTAATCTGTTTCCTAGCTACAATACCGGTTCTAATCTTACGTTCCGCGCTTTGCGGTTCTACGCTATATGTTGTAAGGTCTTTATGGCTTAGCCCACTTATTTTGCCACGGGAGATCCACGGCTCTTCCATAAGGGCAATATCTATACTTCTGTCTCCCATGAGATAGACAAGGTTGGCGCTAGCTGCTATGTTGTGGTGAAGGTTAATCTGTGCTATCTTCATCATTGCTTTTCCTTTACACCCGCCTTCCTTCCTTTTCTTTCTTCCATCACTAAAGGCTTGATCTTGCATCGGGTGATTCCAATGCGAACCTTGTAGTTGTGCCATTTTAGGATAGCATCAACCTGTGGTTGAGCAAGACCACGATCTCAGTTCCGATGTCAGTATGGGCACCTACTTCTAACACCTCCCAGTTTTCGCTATACAGCACAGGGTTAAGGTGTTGGAGATTTCTCTCGAATCTTTCTCTCGGAATGTGTGGGCCTGGAATTAGAATTAACCCTTTGGGCCTAGTGAACTCCAGCAGGTCCTTCTTGTCGACGAATCGCAGGTCGGCATTTGCCCATGGAGCCAGCGTGTTAGTTACAAAGGCCTTAAGCCAGTTCAGTGTCGATTCGTTATCGCACGACAAAACCTTGAACACTTTGAAGGTGGTGAGCTGCTCAAAGAAAGGATAGTTCCCTGGTTCTTGACAATAGCGTCTTTTACTCCATTGAGTATGCGCAGTTCCACCAGGCTCCATTGGTCTGCTGTTAACCCGCGATGAGGGTGGCTGAAGTCAACAATCGCCACGTGAAGATTAACTTTTATTGCTTTAGCTGCCATCTTGGCTTTTTTGCTAATTCTTCGTGATAGTAGCTACGTTGTGTCGTCGTGCCTACCTCTTTTGGAACAGCCCGCAATCGGCACGGAAGAAGACCCTGTGGCCCCATCCGAAACGGTTGATGGGGGCTTAAGTCTGACCGCGACTGGAGTGGAATGCAAGAGGCGTCCCTTCCACGACTTGAACAGACTCTTGCCAGTTGCCCTAGTCTGCCCTGCACTGCGTCCTTTAATGCCTGAGTCTAACAATCGACCTAGGTTTAGATTGTGAGTCCTCGGCAGAGCCGGTTGTAAGCGGTTTAGGTCTAGCCGCAGCTGAGGTGGATGGCAAGAGGCAATCCCTCCCCGCCGCTGACAGTCCCACACCAACACCAGTTGCGGGTTGGAGCAGCTTGCGACCGGCTCAAGTAAGTCTGAGTCGGTAGCTGGCCAAGGTCCCCCCACGGCTGAGGTGGGGAGAAAGAGGCTTCCCGCCCTAGCCGTGAGGGATCTTCTTTCCGTACGGCTTGTCCTGTTTTGTCGGGTGGACCTTTTGAGCTTAAGCGTATTAGTGGCTCTATGCAGAGCCACTCTGTCCTCGGCCGTATAGGACTCTGGATCGTGCTTTCTGAGCCGCCGTATCAACCCAATAGCCTTGCGTATTCTATTAGGTAATATCATCTGTTTTGGGTAGTTGCTAGTCAAGCCTACTTTGGGAGGTCGGGCTAGTCCCGAGCCGTGGCTACCTGCGCTAACTACTTTCGAAAAACTACGAGCTGAAGAGTTCATAATAGGTTCAGCAAGGCTGCATTGGCCTGGTTGTCGAGGTGTTGACGAACCCTTCCCGCGCGAGCAGCTAAGGCTAGTTGCACTGGAAGTGTCCATCTTTACCCCAGCATCCTCCAGAATCATCCTCTCACCCAACACTGGGACTACCCCAGCCAATCAGAAGCTTCATCTGTCGGTTTCCGCTTTTCCACTGAGCTATTATTCCCCGGACATGCCAATGGGATCACCTTATGTCCTGACTGGCAGAGGCTTGCCGCAGACTTAGGTGGTCCCATCAACCCTTCCTCCCTCGTGCCCTCCGCCGCCTCTGTTCTCTTTGGAGAGCTAGCAGTAGGCTTACTCTCCGCGGACGACTATTCCTGCAGAAAGGATCGAGCGTTGTGGAGTCTCTTTCGCTCACATTCGGCAAGTTCATACCACTTTTTGTCCCTAGTCTCCGGATTGTGAACTTGCAGTTTTTAGACCGCTTGGAGGATGTCGACAGGTTAGAGAAGGATGAGCTGGCGATGTCGCTTGATTCTAGAAAGAGGTTTTCTAGATTGACGTCAATCACTCCAACGTTTTCTTCATCCGAACCACGGAGAAGAATTGCTTCTTCATCCACTCCTACACGTTGATCGGTTTTTATATAGCTAGAAGTGTCCGATCGAATTACACTCTTCACTTTTAAATTTTTGTTATTTATGAATTTAGACATGTTTAGGTCCCACGAGTAAGGGGGAAGAAGATGTCCGCCTGCACTCACCCCTGTATGCAGGTAAGAGGGATTGGGATAAAACTGAAGGTCCTCAGGTATTCAGAGTTTGCGCTCGCGACTGAGCTTCCTGGGGCCATGTAGGCCTCGGTGCGTCGTAACTTGGTTTTTTGGTCTCTAAATCCTCCCATTCAGTCGAGCCGATATATAGCAAAACATCTAGCTGGACGCAGACTAGATTTAGTTATTCTCCTCGGCTCGTCATTCAGATCACAGGAAGTAGATTAAGCCTCTCCAATACGACAAGGTAGGGATCAAGGAGAGGAGTATTAGATGTAACTCCATTCCTATATGGTTCAATAAAAGGCTATCTAATCTTAAGAATAACAAAATTAAAGCTTATAAACTTTATAGGAGTAACAGGGAGAATTTAGAGTTTCGCGATTGTTACTTAGCTCGTCAGCGCGAATTTGATTCGCTCAATAAATTCTTATATCGCGACTACGTTTTGTCAGCCGAATCAAAATGAAAAAGCCAGAGCAAATATTTTTGTAGCTATATTGATACAAGCGTAAGACTAATGGATATCCAAATTGTATGAGCTACTCAGGAGCAACTACTAGTGACGTATCCACAATTTGTAAAATGTTTGCCACCCACTTTAAATCTGTTTATTCATCCGTTTCTCCGAAGACTTACCAAATGTATCGGAAATCTTCGATTTAGGTTCACTTAATGTTGATGTCATGGAGGTTTTTTTTTCCCCGAGGGTAGGTGAGAAATCTTCCATAGACACTATGAGAATAGCAAGCGCATGCTCATAGAAGTAACAGATTTTTACTAACTAAAAAACAGCACCCTTCGATATAAATTTGTTAGATATCGCAACTTAGTATTAACTTATCAATCAATTTTACTATCATGAAATAAAAACGTTCGGCAGGTTACTTTCCACTGAAAGATCCTGCATATTCCGCAATCTAGACGAGGCTAATCCTTATCTCGCCAAGTCAAAAGGTTTCGTCCTTTGTACTCCGCGCAATGAATTGCTCTCATCCAAAATTTGTAGGACTGTATTGTTGACATATCCGATTAGTCGGTTTCTATGCTTTCTCGCGAAGCTTCTAGTTTCAGCTTCACTTATCGGAATTCCGAGATCCCTGTGGATATCGTCGTTTCTACTATACCACGCTGCTTGAACAATTTCTCTTAGCACTTTATTTTGAAAAGCTTGTCAAATATTTGCATTTGTTTCTTTGGTACATGGAGGTGGAGAAGGCGTTATCACTATTAGACTGCAATAAAAAAGAATGACCGGATGGTATGCCACCCTTACTGCTTAGGAGTTGTGATAGCGCAATAGCTAAGCCGTTGGCACATATTTTCAATGTGTCTGTATCTTTTATGTAAGCAATTTTGAAATCTGGCTCCAAGCAAGATGTTACAAATTATAGACCAATCTGTAAAATTTCAACTATTCCTAAGTTATTCGAAGGAATTATTTTATCTTTATTTTCTCGTTAAAGAATATATTTCCGTTTATCAACATGGGTTTTGTCTCCGGTAAATCCACAACTACAAACTTGTCTATTCTGACAAGCTTCATAGTCACAGGTTTTGAAAAAAGGTTGCAGACCGAAATTAGCAATTCAATTTCTTCTGAAGTAGACTTTTTTCAGTAATTGTACGTGTGACGCTTTCAAATCTAAAATTCTTTGTTTGCTTGCCAATCAAACAGTATAAGCTATGATATATACGTATATATATTTATTTGTGTCAAATTGTATTTCATTAACTTTTTATGTGTATTTATTTTTTGTTTATTCTTTCCTTATAATAACCGTTTATTCATATTAATTAAACGAGTAAATGTACATATTTAGTTGTATTATCCTTGGTGGGCAAAATCGCATCATCACCTCCCCGTGGTGCCCGCTAGATAGCTATCTGATAGTGAACTAACGATGAGCGTATGCTGAGTCTGACGATATATGTGTAGCTGAACACTCGGACCTACGCAAGCACATCTGGGTGAACTTCAGCGCGCATATGTTTAACCGGGCGAGGCATCTCTTGTTGACCTGATTGGCTGAAATATGCGTCTCAGAAGTCTAGCAAGAGGTCCTTAGAAGGAGGATGTGCGGCTTATGAATTCTCCCGATGGAATCAACGGTGACGTCTACAGACCAGCGGATACCTTACTGGAGCTACTTCGACAGAGGAGGCCCTAGAGTGTCTCAAAGCAGACATTACCGCCATCTAAGAAGTGCGATGGGTTGGGCCGTGCAAAAGGAGTATGAAAAACTGCGACATCTACTACAGCGATTGCTTCAGACAAAAAGGACAGCGTCTATTCGGGTGCGGATTTGTCATTGGAGACAGACTTAGGCAAGAAGTCTTGAGTTTCCGGCATGTAAACGAGCGCATTATGACTATCCGTATCAAGGCTAAATTTGTCAACATTAGCCTAATATGCGTTCACGCCCCTCATGAGGAGAAGGACGACGCGACAAACGACGACTTCTACCAGCTCTTGGACAAGATGTATGAGCAATGCCCTAGCCACGACGTTAAAATTATCCTAGGTGATTTAAACGTAAAGCTAGAAAGAGAGAACGTCTTTAGAAGCGTGGTCGGGAAGCACAGCCTGCACGACATCACATCCGACAACGGACTCAGGCTAATCGACTTTGCGGGGGGGTGAAACTTTGTCGTAGCTATTACGCGGTTCATACAAAGGAACATGTCTCTCGTTTGATCGAAGAACTGTCAACCAAATTGATCACATTGCGATCGACGCAAGGCACTCTTCCAGTATTCTGGGTGTCCGGACTTTCCGAGGAACCAACGTGAACTCGGATCACTACCTAGTTGTAGCCAAGGTACGGATGCGGATATCCACAACGGAGCGAAATCAACGAAATACTGTGAGGAAATTTGACGTCGGGCGGTTACAATCACAAGAGACCGCCAGAACCTTTGCCGATCGTGTTTCTTCTAATCTCAATCTAAGTCCTATGCCGCCAGCAGCATATGCGGAAGACCAGTGGCAGCGTTGCCAACAAGCCATTAGAGATGCCGCCTCTGAGGTACTGGGTTTCTCTCGGCCACCACGGCGAAACCCCTGGTTGATGAGGAATGCCGACAAGCACATGCAGCAAAACAAGAGGCATACAAAGCGGCGCTGCATAGGCGCAGAATGAGCCATTCAACAGTGACGATTACAGTCAAGATTCCCGTCAACCCGATCAAAATTAAGTGAGGATAGCGATATCTAAACTCAAATTCAACAAAGCTGCTGGAGCCGACGGCCTTACCGCTGAACTTTTCAAGGCAGGAGGAGATGAGTTGGTAAGGAGCATGCACCAGCTCATCTGTAAAATCTGGTCGTACGAAAATACCATATGCGCGATGAATGGAACCCCAGTATCATTTGGCCGATCCTGAAGAAAGGAGTCCCACTGAACTGCAGGTGTAAGTCTCCTCAACATGGCATATAAGATCCTGTCTGCCGTATTATGTGAATGCCTAAAACCGATCGTCAACAACCTGATAGGTCCTCATTAGTGCGGTTTCAGGCCGGGAAAGTCCACCATTGACCAAATATTCACACTACGGCAGATCTTTGAAAAGACCCATGAATATAAAATCGATACGCACCACCTCTTCATCGATTTCAAAGTTGCCTATGATAGCGTGAATATAGACGAGATATACAGAGCCATGTCTAGTCTTGGCATCCCTGCCAAGCTCGTCCATTTGTGCAGAATGACGATGGAGAAGTCTCGCTGCTCCATCAAAGTCGGTAAGAACATCACCGAACGTTTCGTTCGATGTCAGGAAAGGTCTTAGACAAGGTGACGCGCTATTATGCGATCTCTTCAACATAGTACTTGTCTAGAATTAGACACAGTTGGTCACACCAAAATAACCGACATGCAAGAATGGAAAATTCCATCAGCGCATAACGGCGCCATCATCACCCAAGCAACACCTATAACGACAGCCGAGAACAAAGGGTATCGCGTCGCCAGGCAGTTTTCTTCCTTCCTCCTTGTTCTTGAGATTCGTAGTCTGTCGTCAGTAATCAGCGAGCATTGACACGCTGCAGTCATCGTTTTAGTTGTTCACCCCAATTTTGCTTGTGCAACGTTATACGTTAATTTACAGTCCACTATTAAAGAGCAAATAAACATTCATATTAAATTACTTTGTGCGTTTCCTCTTACCCTATTATTTAGACTCTCCAACTGAGCACCGAATATTGGTCCTATCGAACCGAATTAACCAGCGCAGTGATACAACGCAATATACATTTAGTGCATTTCGGAAAAGGTCAGAATATATGTATATGTGTGCGTAGTGCAGTATAGTGTTACGAGTACCACCACCAGATTGGTATTTTCTTGCAAATAGCTCGATTCCAGGTGTGATCACAGCGTTTCCGAAGGGTCGATCTGAATTGCTGACGATCACATTTGGTCTTACGGGGAGAGCGAGTAGGAAATTACCGAGCGATATTGTGCGTAGTGCAAGTGCGAGCAATGGGCGACCTGGTACGCAGAGATGTGTTTCGCTCATCACTTATGCGAATCACCAAGTGGACCCAGGAAGAAGATTTTGATAAGGCAGGCCAGGCACTGCTCAAGACTAAGTTGGCCGCAGCCGAAAGTGCGTACGAAAAGCTGCTGTCGGAACACATGACGTTGGTGGAGAAAGCGGCAACTGCGGAGGAATTAAAAGTGCACGACTCATACCTGGAGACGGTCGAGGATACTCATCACATAGCGATGGGGATATTGAAATCGCATATAGAGGAGCTTGAGAGTCAGGATGCGGCCAATGCAACTGCAGGCAGGTCATCAACTCCGCAAATCAGCGTAATACAAGTGCGGCAGGAGCGGCCCACGAAGTTAACTGTATTCAAGGGCGACTACACCAAGTGGCGCGAGTTTCGCGATCAATTCATCACGGAGGTAACGATAATCCAGCGATGGCGAATGTGACCAAAATGCGCGAGCTAAAGCAAGCGCTGGAAGGCGCTCCAGCGAGATTAATAAGCAGGTGGCAGGTCACAGACGGAAACTATGCGGATGCGTGGTCCAAGCTGAACGAGGTATTCGACAACAAACAAAACATCGTGGATGCGCATTTGAATGCCTTGCATGCCATTCCTAAGGTGAGCAGGGAGTCGTCAAGATCACGTGCGATCCGCGACCTAGTGAACGAGGCGAATGTCCACCTAAGCTCATTGCGCGTGTTAGGTCTGGATACATCATCCTGGGACCCTATCATTGTTAACATGCTTAGAGCGAGGCTAGACTCCGAGACAAACCATGCGTGGCAAATAACCAGAGGACGTGCGCGAAATTGCTACACTCAAAGAGTTTCTGCAATTCCTGGAGCGACGAGCGAGTACGCTAGACTCAGCCTTCTTCGACTATCAGGAGATGGGTACCGAAAACCCTAAAAACAGTGAGCAACGGAAGGAGAAGACCAACAGCAGTGCGCCTGGTGCAGGCAAACCGGGAGGAATCCCAAGGTGTCCTTTGTGCGAGTCACAACACCCCTTATATCGTTGTGGGGACTTTTTGGCGCTGTCGATTCAAAGCAGAAATGACAAGGTCCGAAGCTGGAAATTGTGTGCTAATTGTTTGAAGAGCGGACATTTTGCATCAAGCTGTAACGCAGGGGAATGTCGCAGGTGCAACAAGAAGCACAACAGTACACTTTGCCAGGAGCAGAACATACTCAGAGCCAGCTTGGCGCTAGTGGCGGCACCTGAGCAAAGTCAGCCATCCACCTCACGAACTGCGAAGAGCCAACCAGACGCATAGCAATCAATTTATGGAACCCCCGTAAGGCCGTCGGAAGTTGGCCATGTCATGCCTTTGCAAGTCGCTGACATTCGAGGGGGCAACGACAAATCTAGAGACCAAGGGCAGAGCGAGGCAGAAGTCGAATGTGCGTTATTGGCAACGGCGCGTATTAAAGTAAGGTGCGGTGCAGGGCGAATCATGGAAGCAAGAGCACTTCTAGACAGCGGAAGTCAAATCAACCTCATCACGGAGCAGTGCACACAAAGAATCGGCATAGCGAAACGCCGATGTGATCTCCATGTGCATGGAATTGGTTCTAAGGTTAACGTGCGGCCAACCGGTGCTGTAAATATCGAAATACAGTCTGGAACCGAACTAGCGTTCGCATTGAGCTGTAAGATGTTCGTGATTCCCAAGATATCATCTTGCCTTCCCGTTAAAGACCTACCGGAAGAGCAGATGACAGATACAAGCGAATTGAGATTGGCAGACTCGGGATTCAACAAACCTTCTAAAGTAGAGATGTTACTTGGAGCGCAAGTATGGGCGAAAATCATCAAAGAAGACATCAGGAGGTACGATTCCGGTTTGACAGCGCAGGATACACATCTGGGCTGGATTGTGTTCGGGCAACTTCAACCCAAACAAGGGCAAGTGACTGGAGCGACGGTTACAGCAAAAGAATCGTTAGATGTGCAACTCAGCGAACTTCTTAGAAGATTCTGGGAAATCGAAGAGCCGAGTAGAGCAGTCACAGTGTCAGTGGATGATGAATGGGCTGAGCAGAATTTTAGAAGCACACACTACCGTGACTCAACCGGGCGATACGTGGTAACCATCCCCATAAATCCACGCGCAGACCCCTTGGGTAGTTCAAGGGCAGTAGCCCTGAAGCGATTTCTCCAGCTTGAGAAAAGATTATGTGCAGATCCAGAGCTTAAGGAGAAATATCTCAACTTCATGCGCGAATATCAGGAGCTTGGGCACATGACAGCGGCAACGAGCGAGCCGCCAGCAATTGGGCGTACCTACTATATACCGCATCATTGCGTCACGAGAAAGTTCCGTGTGGTCTTCGACGCATCGTGCAAAAGTGACAGTGGTATATCACTCAACGACGTGCAGTTTCATGGAGCGAAACTTCAAGACGATCTCACAGCAATTATCACACGCTTTCGGTGCTTTAAGGTGGCGATAACTGCGGACGTAAAAAGGATGTTCCGGCAAGTGCGAGTCAATCCCGACCAATGGGATCTTCAAAGGATATTTTGGAGAGAGAGCCCTGACGAGCAGATGCAGGAATACTGGCTAACTGTGGTGACCTATGGCATGGCATCCAGCAGTTTCAACGCAGTAAGAGCAATGCAACAATGCGCGGCTGACAACAGGAGATCGTACCCGATGGCATACAAGGTCATAACTGAGAACTTCTACATGGACGACATGTTAACTGGAGCAGACACCGAAAGAGGAGCAATAAAGCTGTGCAGACAAGTAGCTTCGTCGCTGGGAGCTGGCAGCTTTGACTTGGACAAATTCATGTCATCGAGCGAGCAGGTACGGTCAGCGCTTTGTAGCGCAAGGAGCAGTCATACGGAATTGGTTCTTTCTGAGGATTACGGGACTTCAATCTTGGGCTTGGTCTGGGACTCCTCAACTGACGAAATTCTATTCAAGGTGCATCTGGACGAGGGCAGCCACCACCCGACCAAACGGATGGTCGTCAGTGCAATAGCGAAGCTGTATGACCCAAACGGATACCTCGGACCAGTGGTTGTAAGTGCAAAAATCCTCATACAGGACTTGTGGCGATCTAACGTGCAATGGGATTAGCAAATACCCCCAGCTCAGGTGCCGGTATGGGGAAGGTTCTGTAGCCAATTACCACATTTAGCATCGGTCCGGGTTCCAAGATGGCTAGGCAGTGAGCAGGTGAGCAGGATATAACTTCACGGATTTGCAGACGCATCCGCGAGAGCGTACGCAGCAGTCATATATCTGCGATCAACTTCAAGGAATGGTGAGGCTAGGTGCACCCTAGTAGTGTCGAAGACCAGGGTAGCACCACTTAAGACGGTTAGCATACCGAGACTGGAGCTGTGTGCAGCAGAACTTTTATCCAAACTGATGGTTTAGGTAGTTAAGGCGTGCGCCCTTGATAACGTCCGAAAAACTTTCTGGAGTGATTCGATGGTAGTGCTTTGCTGGATTAGCAAAACGCCATGTGAGCTGAAAACGTTCGTCGCAAACAGGGTCAGCTCCATTCAAGGACGATCCGGTAATCACCCTTGGAGGCATGTCGCTTCTAGTGACAACACAGCAGACCTAGGATCAAGAGGAGTTTCGGCAGAGCAGCTGATCGAGTCAGCGTTGTGGTGGGAAGGTCCGAAATGGCTCAAGAACCCAGAGCAGGATTGGCCGAATGTGCAGCTACATATGAGCGCGGAGCAAAAAACAAGAGCAGCTTCGCAGCCAACTGGGCTGAATATCAACGGCAAGGGTCTTTTGGAGCGAAAATCAACGTTGCAGAGCGTGCTGAGAATAACGGCCTTCGTACTAAGATTCATACGGAGGGCTAGGAAGCAGGTAATGGTCACCGGACCGGTATCGCCGTTGGAGTGTGAAGACGCTTTGAACTATTGGCTAAGGCTCATGCAGCAAGAGGCGTATCATCACGAGCTGCGTCAATTGGAGGAGAAGCACGGAATAAGCAAAACGAGCAGCCTCATAACTCTGAATCCTTTCGTAGACGGCAGTGGAATTCTCAGAGTAGGAGGACGCCTACAAGGTTCATCGTTGCCGTACCAGAATATCCATCCAGTAATTCTGCCGGCTAGGAGTAAGCTGACCGAGCTCTTGCTGAGAGAGGGGCACCTTAGAACACTCCATGGTGGCGTGCAGTTATGTATGCAGTACGTCAGGCAGAAGTACTGGATTCCAACACTAAGACGCGCATTGAGGTCTCATATTGGACGGTGCATAGCGTGTTTTCGTCAGAAACAGCAGAGCAGCTTATGGGCAGCCTTCCGAGCGATCGAGTGCAGCCAGCCAGAGCGTTTAGGCATAGCGGAGTAGACTATGCTGGACCAGTGCAGATCAAGGCCAGAGCAGGCCGTTCGAGAGTAGTCGAGAAGGGCTACATTGCAGTTTTTGTGTGCATGGTGACTACGGCAATTCACTTGGAGCTGGTGAGCAGTCAAACCACAGAAGCCTTCCTGGCCGCATTTCAGCGATTCACTGGACGACGTGGCGCATGTTCAGCGCTGTGGAGCGACAATGCCACAACTTTCGTGGGCGCAGACAGTGAGGGACACAGGCTTCCAATCGAGCAGATCAACGCCATGGGCACAGATTGGAAATTCATCGTGCCAGGGGCACCACACACTGGTGGCATCTGGGAGCCCGGCGTGAATTCGGTGAAGCACCACCTACGCAGGATAATGGGCAAGCAGATCTTTACATTTGAAACCTTGGCAACCACGTTGGTGCTTATTGAAGCATGTCTAAATTCGAGACCACTTAGCGCCTTGTCAGACGATCCGGGCGATTTGTGCGCGCTTACGCCGGGCCATTTCCTGGTCGGGGAGCCAATCGTGCAGCCATTAGCCGCCGACGTTAGCGACGTGCCGCATAATCGACTTAAGCTGTGGGGTATCATCCATCAGATGCAACAACATTTTTGGAGCAGATGGAGTGCGGAGTATATTAACACTTTGCAGCAACTTACTTACTTACTTAGGTGGCGCTACAGTTCGGGGTGAACCTGGGCCTCAATTAACAAGCCTCTCCATTTAGCTCGGTCTTTAGCTAATTGCCTCCAGTTGCGCACTCCAAGTTGGTCGAGGTCCCCTTGAACTTGTGCGCGCCACCTACGGCGATAATTCCCTCTACTGCGTCGTCCCTCGGGGTTAGATTCGAAGACTCTGCGGGCCGGAGCGTTGGTGTCCATTCGCTCTACATGTCCTAGCCATCTCAGACGTCCAATACGCAGTTTTTTGACTAGGTCGATGTCGCTGTACAGCTCGTATAGTTCGTGATTGAATCTTCTCCTCCAAAACCCGTCAACGCAAACGGGACCGAAAATCTTACGAAGAATTTTTCTCTCGAAGCGACCAAGGATATCTTCATCCTCTTTTAATAAAGTCCATGTTTCAGCGCCGTAAAGCAGGACTGGGATGATCAAGGTCTTATATAGAGTCTTCTTAGTTGTTCGAGAGAGGGCTTTACTGTTGAATTGCCTTATAAGCCCAAAAAAACAGCGATTGGCAAGAGTTATTCTTCGATTGATTTCTGCACTGATTTTGTTTGCTGAATTTATAGCAGAGCCAAGGTAGACAAAGTCCCTTACTACCTCGAAGTTATAGCTGCCCACGGTGACGTTTTGTCCAATTCGTCGATGTTGGTTTTCCCTTCTAGTTGACAGCATATACTTGGTTTTGCCCTCGTTTATCGCCAAACCCATTTTGGCCGCTTCCGCCTCAATGCTTGCAAAAGCACCGGTGACAGCCCGCTGAGATCTTCCGATAATGTCTATATCGTCGGCGTATGCAAGCAATTGTACAGACTTGTAATAGATTGTGCCTCCGGTGTTGGCTTGTGAGTTCCGCACAATCCGTTCAAGTACAATATTGAAGAAGTCACATGACAGCGCGTCACCTTGTCTAAAGCCTTTTTTGACATCAAAGGTCTCGGTGAGATCATTACCGACCTTGATGGAGCAGCGAGCGTTCTCCATCGTCAGCCTGCACAGGCGGACAAGTTTGGCAGGGATGTCAAAACTAGACATGGCTCTATAAAGCTCTTCTCTATAGATGCTGTCATAGGCGGCCTTGAAATCGATAAAGAGGTGGTGAGTATCGATTTGGAATTCTTGGGTTTTCTGCAGGATCTGCCGAAGTGTGAAGATTTGATCGATGGTGGACTTTCCTGGCCTGAAACCGCACTGATAGGGTCCAATCAGGCTGTTGATAAAAGGTTTCAGGCGTTCACACAATATCGCAGAAAAGATCTTGTACGCGATGTTGAGGAGACTGATGCCTCTATAATTGGCGCAGTTGAGGGGGTCTCCTTTCTTGTGGATAGGGCAAACGATGCTGAGATTCCATTCATCAGGCATACACTCCTCTGACCAAATATTAGAAATGAGTTGGTGTATGCACTCTACCAATTCATCCCCAGCTGCCTTGAAAAGTTCGGCCGGTAAGCTGTCAGGTCCAGCAGCCTTGTTCGATTTTAGCTTGGATATTGCTATCCTCACTTCGTTTTGGTCAGGTGGACGGAAATTTTGACTATCATCGTCCATGTTGAATGGTTCATTCTGCCTGACAGCGGGATGTTGGTCTTCGTCGCCGTTATACAGTCTGCAGAAGTAGTTTTTCCATATTCTGAGCACCGACTGTGATTCTACTACGAGGTTTCCATTCTCATCTCTACAGGTTTCTGTACAGGTATTACTTCTCTGACACGTTCTTTTTACCTTTTGGTAAATTTTCCGTACATTGTTCCTGGAGTATAGACTCTCTATATTCTCAAACGCGCGCTTCTCATTCTCTTTCTTCTTCTTTTGGAGAAGCCGATGTTCTTCTCGTCTCTTTTGCTCGTAGAGCTCACGAGCAGCTCTCGTCTTCCTTTGCAGCGCCGCTTTGTATGCCTCTTGTTTTGCTGCATGCACTCGCCGGCATTCTTCGTCAAACCAGGGGTTTCGCGGTGGTGGGCGAGCGAGACCCAACACATCAGTCGCGGCGTTTCTGATGGCATGTTGGCAGCGTTGCCACTGGTCTTCGATACTTGATGCTGGCGGCAAAGGGGTGATTGAGAGATTTCGGGATACGCGTTCAGCGAAGAGTCTGGCGGTCTCTTTCGATTGTAGCTTTTCGACGTTAAATTTTCTCACAGTAATTCTTCTTTGTTGCTCAGATTGGAATATCCGCATTCGTACCTTGGCTACGAATGGGATAATGATCCGAGTCTATGTTGGCCGCTCGGAAGGTCCGGACATCCAGAATACTGGAGGCATGCCTTGCGTCGATCGCAATATGATCAATTTGGTTGATCGTGACATGATCATTGGACCGCCATGTCTGCTTATGAATATCGAGATGAGGAAACCATGTGCTTGCTATGGTGACATTTCGCTCCACAGCGAAATCAATTAGCCTTAGTCCGTTATCAGACGTGGTGTCGTGTAGGCTATGTTTACCGACTGCTCTACCGAAGACGTCCTCCTTTCCTATTTTGGCGTTAAAATCGCCCAATACGATCTTAACGTCGTATTTAGGACATTGCTCGTATGTTTTGTCGAGGAGCTCGTAGAAACACTCTTTGGAGGCAGGGTCCTTTTCTTCTGTGGGGGCATGAACACATATTAGGCTTATGTTAGCGAATTTAGCCTTGATCCGGATAGTCATAATACGCTCGCTCACGTGTCGGAAGCTTAAGACTTCTTGCCTAAGTCTGCCGCGTATGACAAATCCGCATCCGAATAAGCGTTGCCTGTTGCCTCTGTAGCAATCACCGTAGTAGATGTCACAGTTTTTCATCCTCTTTTTGCCCGGCCCATCCCATCGCACTTCCTGGATGGCGGTAATATCTGCTTTATAGCAGTCTAGGGCCTCTGCTAGTTGTTCGGCTGCACGTGGTCTGTAAAGGGACAGAACATTCCACGTACAGATCCGAAGGTCGTTGTCCTTATTTCGTTTGCTGGGGTCGTCATTAGTTGAGTCATCCTTATCCGAGGCTTTTGGTTGTTTCGGAACCATGCGTTTTTTACGTGGTAGGGAAGTTACCCCGACGGCACAACCCCCAACCTGGAGGGCCAGTTCCTTAATAATTCCCCTAGGACGAGGGGCCGGGTACACCGGTGCCAGTAGTCCACTACGGGAGTATGAGCGCTGCCGTTGGCCCATTAAGGGGCTTCGAATACGTCGAAGCAGCTCGCGCAAGGAATTCACTAAGTTCAACCTAACTGGAACTATAGACGCCACCGTTGACTCCGTCTAGGGAATTCGTCCGCTGCCGCCTGGAACAGGAAGAAGTGCTCTAGTGAGAAAAGCACTCTTCCCCCCCTCTCTCATCTGCTGCCACCAAGAATCCGCCAAACTGGGTTGGTTACCCATTTCTTGGATTAAGGTACTAGGCACCCGGCTGTCACCGCGTGGAGGTTGAGAGTAGGAGTTGGTAGGCCTCAGCTGAGTGAAAACGCTTGTGTTTTCATATGATCGCATGCACTACCGTTTGACTAGCCACTTTGCAGCAACGGTTCAAGTGGAATCAGCAGCGCAAGAACCTGGAAGTTGGCGATTTGGTGCTGATTAAGCAGGAGAACATGCACCCCACGGTATGGCCCCTAGGACGGGTCACGGCGGTTCATCAGGGCAAGGATGGGCTGGTGCGGAGCACAGATGTTAGGACGGAGCATACGAGCTTGGTGCGACCAGTGCAGAAATTGTGCGTTCTTCCCAAGGACGACGGTTCGGGTGGCAATTGAAGACAAGCCTTCAATTGGGGGGGGAGGATGTTTAGAATTAGACACAGTTGGTCACACCAAAATAACCGACAGGCAAGAATGGAAAATTCCGTCAGCGCATAGCGGCGCCATCATCACCCAAGCAACACCTATAACGACAGCCGAGAACAAAGGGTATCGCGTCGCCAGGCAGTTTTCTTCCTTCCTCCTTGTTCTTGGGATTCGTAGTCTGTCGTCAGTAATCAGCGAGCATTGACACGCTGCAGTCATCGTTTTAGTTGTTCACCCCAATTTTACTTGTGCAACGTTATACGTTAATTTACAGTCCACTATTAAAGAGCAAATAAACATTCATATTAAATTACTTTGTGCGTTTCCTCTTACCCTATTATTTAGACTCTCCAACTGAGCACCGAATAGTACTTGAAAGAATTGTACGAAACTCACAAGCCAACTCCGGACGTACAATCTTTTACAAGTCTGTACAACTACTCGCTTATGCCGATGACATTGACATAATCGGAAGAACTCAGTGGGCAGTCAACTGGGCATTTACGAGTATCGAGATCGAGGCAGCAAAGATGGGTCTAGCGGTCAATGAAAGCAAAACAAAATATATGCTGTCTACAAAAAAGGACACCCAACATCGGCGTCTTGGACAGAACGCCGCAATAGACAGATATAATTTTGAGGTAGTAAAGGATTTTGTCTACCTAGGCTCTATGGTGAACTCCGCAAATGACATGAATGGAGAGATCACACGGAGAATTACTCTTGCCAATCGTTGTTTCTATTGGCTAAAAGGGCAACTGAGTAGCAAAGCCTTATCTCGAGCTACTAAGGTAACTCTTTATAAGACTCTAATTATCCCAGTCCTGCTGTATGGCGCAGAGGCATGGGCTTTGACAAAACCGGATGAGGATGCCCTTGGTTATTTCGAAAGAAAAGTTCTTCGAGCGATCTTTGGTCCCGTCTGCATAGACGGTGAGTGGAGGAGAAGGTACAATGCCGAGCTGTACGGCCTGTACAGGGGCATCGACTTAGCCAGAAGAGTTCAAATACAGATGGCTGGGTCCTTTAGAGTGAATGGAGCCCAACATTCCCGCTAAGAAAGTCTTCGAATCCACCCCAGATGGACGACGCAATAGAGGACGAACTCACGGTAGGTGGCGCAAACAAATGGAGGGGGACCTCAACCAACATGGCGTGCGCAACTGGGGGCAGCTGGCTCGTAACCGTGCTAGCTGGAGAGGTTTATTGGTTGAGGCCCAGGTCCACCCCGGACCGTAGCGCCGTCTAAGTAAGTAAGTAAGTATCCTTTTTATTATACTTATAGTCTATAAGAAATATATGTACTCTGATTGATGAATAAAGAAATGAAATGAAAAAATACATATATTTATACGTACATACATCAACTCTTCAAAAAAAAAATATAAAAAATCATTGAATTCCCTAGCCCACCTTTAATGCAAATTGGACAAATTCTTTTACCTTGTAAATCCAACTTGAACTTACATTTTGTTTTGATGCTCCTTGAATGGATATCCCACTCCAAAAGACTAGCATGACAATGAAGAAATTTCGCTCGCAATTGTAGATAAACACTATTCGCAAGAGTACAATATACAAATTTATATGTAGATATGCAAATTGACTATTCTTTCGTTTTTGGAATAATTTACATAGGAAGTATTTGTGCAGCATGGACATGAAGTT
The DNA here is from genome assembly GCA_945910035.1 of Brachypalpus laphriformis. Classification (NCBI taxonomy): domain Eukaryota; kingdom Metazoa; phylum Arthropoda; class Insecta; order Diptera; family Syrphidae; genus Brachypalpus; species Brachypalpus laphriformis. Next base: position 86,953,288 of record OX246754.1, read on the forward strand.
TGTCCTTCGAAATCGTTCAGAAATTTTTTTTTTTTTATTATTTCAAAGGGTATAATAAATTGTACGCATTGACTGTAACACATATCAAGTGAACTGAAACACTCAATTTAAATTGTCCTTATCTTGAGATTTAGATAAAAATGATTACTTAAATATTTTTTAGGGATTTTACTTTGCATTGTTCTGGATTTTGCTATTATGTAATTGGTTTCGTAAAAGATTTTCTATTCCGATATTAGTTGATACTAGCCCGTGTTCGCCTTGCTTTGCTCGCCTGCCACTTTTAAGACAAAAAAATATTAAATGGGTAAACTTCCCCTGTAGGAATGCCCAGCAAAGCACACAGAAACACTCACAAACACAACCCGTCACGTAGGTATAACAGAAAAGAAAACCGAAGAAGAAGAAAACACGAGGAGCACTATCCCCCTTCCGTCAGCTAATTACTTACTTACTTAAACGCCGCTCCAGTTCGGGATGGACCTGGGCCTCAACACAACAGCCTCTCCATTAAGCTTGGTCTTTAGCTAATTCCCTCCAGTTGCGCACTCCAAGGTGGTTGAGGAGGACCCTTGAACTTGTGCGTGGCACTTAAGGCGAGGAGCACCTCTAGTGCATCGGACCTCGGGGTTTAATTCAAAAACTCTGCAGACCGAAGCTGGTATCCATTCCCTCTGCATGTCGTTGTCATCTCAAACGTCCAATACACACTGTTTATTTTACTAGGTCAATGTCGCTGTACAGTTTATATAGCTCGTTATTGAATATTCTTCTCCAAAAGCCGTCAACGCAAACGAGACCGAATATCTTACGATTAATTTTTCTCTTGAAACGACCAAGGATATCTTAATCCACTTGCAATAAAATCCATGTTTCAGCACCGTAAAGCAGGAGTGGGATGGTCAGGGTCTTATATAGAGTCTCCTTAGTTGTTCGAGATAGGGCTTTACTGTTGAATTGCCTAATTAGCAAAAAAAAAAAATTTAAATCGAGAAAGAGATGATGTGTATCGATTTATACTTCTTGGCTTTTCTCCAGAATCTGTTGAAATGTGAAGATTTTATCGGTAGTGCACTTTCCTAGTCAAAACCCCCATTGATAGAGGGCAATCAGGCTGTTGATGAGAGGTTTCAGTCATTCACACAATATCGCAGAAAAGTTATTGTATGCAATGTTGAGAAGACTGATGCCTCTATATTTGGGGCAGTTGAGGGAGTTTTCTTTTTTTTGTGGATCGGGCAAATGATACAGAGATTTCGTTTAAGCATACATTCGTCTGACGAAATCTTAAAGGTGAGTTGGTGTATATTCTCTACCAATGCATCACTAGCTGTTTTGAAAAGTCCGGCCGGTTGTTTGACTTCAGCTTAGATATCATCATCTATGTTGTGGTCTACCATGATCTGCTGTTAAAGATAGCAAAGTGATAGCGAAAGGAAGACACAAGAAATGAATACTATCACCACTGGCTGCAGATTCGAGATCATGATAAAGAAAAAGTTAATTAAACTCTGAATTTAGCGAAAAATATTTTCGATATTGCTCTGTTTCTAAACATGATTTTGGACTTCAAATCTGCATATTTTTAAACCAAACTCCAAAACTAATTTTATTAAAGCCACCAAAAACCGAAGTTGATCTTTGTTGCGTTTTTTAGTTTCTTCGTCTCTTTCGTAGTCTCTCAAACTCAAACCTAAATAAAGAGCTTTATACGAATCTGCTCCAGCAGATTTCCTAATCCGTGTAGCTTGTGACAAAGGAAATATCAACTTAATTTTATGACAGTAGGTACCAGTCACAAGTAAATGCCCAGCGTTTGCTGCTGCGCTTCAAAGATATGATACATACAAATTGGTATCGTTCAATAATCGTTGTATGAAGAGGTATTCAAAGAAGTTGAAAAAGTCATATTTGAACTACCATAAGATTGTTCCTGGCATGTAACTTTTTCAATAATACATTGTAAATATACAAACGCGTGCACAAGCTGCTTCTCCAACTCACGGATTTTTCTTCATAACCCTCGCAAAGCTTGAGGAGCATAACAAGAGAAATAAACTCATTGTTGGAGCAATTTAACGGCAACAGAGACCGGTTTGTTAACTCTAAAAACTTGCCTTAATTTGAGGTAGGGATTTTTTTTACTGATGGAGTTACAAATTTGTTTATTCAATAACAATAATAATTAACATTTTTTACGATAATAATAATAATTATTTATTATTTAGTTATTTCTGCAATTAAATTCAACTTTAGTCGATGACCACGTTTGATGAGGGATGAATAAAGTCATCTGGCGACGTGGCCGATCGAGATTGCAAAATGGCTGAAAAGTAGTACTACGTTATCGGCATAGCCATAAAAATGACTGAATGGGAGGTGCTACTGCAATACCATTAGTTGCAGGTTTGTTAACACTCCTGCCTAGTAGATACACCCGTCAGCTCACATTTTTTGGCACCTATGACTTTCAGTGCCGCCAGTGGCATAGCGGTAGATACCACTCTGCGTTTGAATAAAGGCGTTCCGAACCTGGGCGCCCATTGAAGTCTTTACTCGGATAATTGCCCCTTTGGCCAGAAATTTCATTGGCTATCTGGATCTCCAATGAGGATTATATCACCTACGTCGATTGGCCTAGCAGGTGTAAACCATTTGGCGCGACGTGTTATCGAGGGAAGACACTCCCCTACCCAACGACTCCAGAAGCGACCCGCAAACTGCTACGATGCGATGCCAATTTCTGTGTAATACCTTAACATCGTCGTCAAATACTGCAAATAGTTTCGATCCGCTTGAAGATCACAGGAAAAAGTTGTTAGGGGTCAGAGCCTTTTCACTCTTGTCGTCAATAGAAATATAGGTCAAAAGACGAGAATTTACTATATTTTGAAAATAGTCAACTCGGACGAACGAAAATGGTGTGCAGAATGAAGCAAGACGGGACGGAGGAAGCTGTGCCATGATAGGCTGCCTAGGTTGAGCGCTGGAGATTTTGCACTGTTGGCAGGATCGTCTGAGTTCGGTTTTAATCGCCGTGACGAACGCACGTAATTTCCTGTGTCTGTATCGTAGCAAAAAAAAAATTACTAACCTAGTTTTTCCTTAAAGTGTTGGGCAGGTATTCATATATCTTGCCCAATCGAATCATATTTTTTGAGATAGTGACTCTAATTAAAAAAAAAACACACAAACACTGGAAAACAGTGATTCAACCAACAATCGTGCTCCAGAATCCATTCTGAATTGCAGCTTAATAAGCACTGTATTAAATCTAGCAGCCATTGAGTGTAAAGTTGATAATCTTAATCATAAATTTGTTAATTTAGGTTATAGAAAAACCAAAGTATATGTAGACAATGCAAATGTTCATAGATTAGTTATTGAAAAAATCCCTGAAAAAGGTATTGGAGCTTTCTCTTTCTCACCTAAAGAAACTAAGCGGGCATCTATCTTATTGAAGGGTGTTGATGGTGATACTTCTGTGGAGGTAATAATGCGTGCTTTAAATAAAGCTGCCAAATATCTCCTTTTACTACATTAAATTCCATCGAGTCAAAGACAAAATTAAATATTTTCGTTATTCAATTAGAAATTGGAGAATCTCCCAAAGATCTTACTCACATAAAGTATTTGCTTCACCAATGTGTTTATTGGGATAAAAAGCACAACAAAACAATCATAAGGTGCTATCGATGTCAAAGGCTTGGATACACTGGCGAATGTTGCGCCTATAACAGCCGGTGTGTATTGTGTGGGGAATCTCATGATTCAGGGATTTGTATCGATTCTAATAGGGCTCTTAAAGAGAAAAATCAAGAAGTTCCTATACCCAAATGTGCAAATTGTGATTCTGTAGGACATGTTGCTAATAATAAGCAGTGCCCATTCTTTCTAAGGTATAAAGAAAAACATGAAATGTTATCTCAAAGAGCAAAATATTTAGTAAACAGAAGTAGAATGCAGGTGCAGGACACAATTAATGCATTTACGAACAATAACTTTTCTTATGCCGATATGGCAAAAAACCACACCGAAAAGGTACTTCGAAAACTAAACAGACGACTATTGTCAACACCCAGACGCCGAAACCTCATCCTATTGAAGAAAATTCCCAATCAAATAGCATTAATGATTTTCTTAACGAATCAAGAAATTTATTTTGCATATCCTTTACAGATCTTTTATTTAAAATTCTCCAATTTTGGCCCAGTTATCAAAAATTACAAACCAAAGAATAAAAGATGTTCGCATATCTTAACTTTGTTGCCTCTATTGTAATATGATCCAATCCGCTACACTAAAAACTATCTCGATTAATATAAATTCCATAATTTCCCACGATAGAAGACTTACTCTGATTCATGTCCTCAAAAGTCGTAAGCTTGATATTTGTTTCCTTTCAGAAACCAGATTAAGCAAAAGACCTAGACCTATTTTTAATGGCTATAACATCATAAGAAATGACGATGGGAGAGGAACTGCCATCGTTATTGATGAAAAATTTAAGCTAAATAAAGTTTCTTTCCATAGCAACATTTTTTCAGTCTGCCTTGGTGCTCTAAACTGTCAAAACCATAGGGGAGCAAGGAAGCGAATACTCATTGGAAGTATTTACATATATACCATCGTCAGCCGGTCAATATCTTACGAGCGAACTTGATAGGCTATGTAGTATTGCAAACACTATCGATGCATCGCGATGGCGATTTTAACGCGAGGCATCCAAATTGGGGTGATACAACTAGCAATGCCAATGAGAGACTAGTAAACAATTGGTTTTATAATGGTCCATTTTTCCAACTTGATGTAATATCTCTATATAGCCCGACGTTCCCCAGATCCTCTTCCGTCTTGGATCTTTTTTTAATATCTAGTTCTTTGAATGTTATTCAGAATGGTATAAATAGCGGATTTTGTAACACATTCCCCACACCTTCTGACCATTTCTGAATAGAGGTTCTGCTAGACATATTCAACATTATCCCGATACTGATACCACCAAAATACTACACTAGTTTTAGAAACACCAATTGGGATGTATTTAGAAGTCAACTGAATTCTAGTTTATCACAGTTAAAGATTCCTACCGAAAGAAATATCTCTAACTCTGAAATAGATAATGCGATAAGTGACGTAAATAGGAAAAATTATTTCATGTATTTAAAGCAACTCATCTAATGAAAAGATAAAGGACCAAAGTTACAGTAATATCTCCGCACAAACTAATAACCTTATCAAACTTCGATCCATTTGGATGAGAAAACTTAAGCGAATCTATCACCGTCATTTTAATAGGGTAAATAGGAAGTATGTAGAACTCAACTCCAGGATACAATGCTTAAGTAAGTTAATTAAGGAAAGAGTGAAAATGGATATCGATAAAGCGTTCAGGGAACGTTTGCACAAAATTAGACCTTCCCCGCAAGCCTTCAAAGAAATCGATCGGGTAACTGGAAGACTGGGACTGATATTGCTAAAGATATTCTTAATTATACCCTTACCTTATAAATAATAAAATGGATCTACTCTACCAAGAGCTTAAGAGAGAGGTAGAATCACTAAAAGAGGAAAACAAGGCCTTAAAGAATTCACTTTTGCAAAGAGAACGCGAAGTTACCCCACGGATGAAGAAGAGCTAGCACGCGAAACAAATGGGGTCTCAAAGAAAAGACCCAGCAAAAAACGAAGAGCCGGTTCTTCACCTGAAATCGAGCCACGAAAACAAGACAAAGAAAAAGACTTAAAACAGAAACAAAGTCACGACAAATTACGTCCCCCGCCTGCAATAAACGTCGTCGGCTTTACGGACTACAATAAATTGCATTGCCTTCTCAAGGGAACTGTGACATCGGAATTTAAAGTAACGTCATTCCGAAACAATGATTGGAAAATTAATGTAGTTGACTCTGACGGCTATCGAGCAATATCGAAAAAACTAAACTCGGAAAAGATCCAGTGGTTCACGTACGAAAATAAATCAGAAAGACCACTCCGTGTTATAGCAAGGGGTCTCCACCCCTCGTGCACTAAAGATGACATTATAAATGACCTTAAAGGAAAAGGCTTGAAAATTATCAACGCAATTAATATCTTAAAGAAGATAAAACGGAACAAGACAATGAAATCTTGGTCAAGCATGGACTTCCGCTCTTTATGCTAACCTTCGATAGAAGCGAAAATATAGACGATATTTATAATGTAAAAAGTATTTTGAATATCGTAGTTAAAATCGAGCCTATGCGTACAAATACACGATCGATACCTCAGTGCAAACGCTGTCAAGGTTTCAATCACACCCAGTCGTATTGCCAAAAAGAACCGAAATGTGTAAAATGTGCCGGGAACCACTTATCAGAAAGGTGTGACTTAAATAAGCAGGCTCCGGCGACCTGCATAAACTGTAAAGGCAAGCACCCAGCAAACTATCGAGATTGTGAAGTAGCAAAGGAGCTTCAAAAAAGGCGCGATACTCTCAAGAAACCGATACACCCGAACCCAAGCTTAAGAGATCGTAAAACCGATAAGCCTAAGACCGCTAAGCCAGTCAAAACGACGAGACCAATAGAGGGAATTAAAAAAATTGCCCAAGAGAACGTCGCTGGTCCAAGTGCAGCGGAAAAACCGCCACAGGTTGACGCGAGATCGTACGCGCAAGTCGCGTCAAACGAAAACAAATTAAGATCAGCTACAACAGATCCGGTTAGCTAATTGTATATTGGAAAAATTTGAGGAGCAAACCAAAGTTAATAAAATTATACTTGACAAATTGAGCAAGCTCGAATTCAAACCTCGCAAGACAATCAAAAAAACATGAATATGAAACAGCTACTTAAGATACTAACGTGGAACGCAAACGGTCTTCTGAAAATAATCGACGAGTTAGAAGTGTTTCTACGGAAAAATAACATTGATATATGTTTGGTATCGGAAACGCACTTAAAAAAGGGACTTAGACCCAAAATAAAAGGTTACAGCGATTACCATGCGAATCATCTTCGGAAAATGCGAGAGGCGGGTCCTCTCTTTACATCAAAGACTTTATTAAGCACTCCGAAAACATAGAAATAGAATTTGATTCTATGCAAATAAGCTCAGTCTCCGTAAAAATAAACCACTTAAACTACAACATCGGATCTAGTTACTTCCCTCCGGGATATAAGCTAGTAGAAGACGACCTCGTTGGTCTCTTTGACTCGCTCGGACCTAATTTTGTCTTAGGTGGTGACTTTAACGCGAACACACATTCTGGGGATCAAGATGCAATTCGACAAAAGGCAGATTATTGCAAAGTCAGCATGAAACGTGGGGTGAACTTTTTTTCGACAGGAAAGCCAACTTATTGGCCAACTGACAAAAATAAAATTCCTGACCTCGTCGACTTCTTTATCGCAAAAGGGTTAACTAAAAATTTGACGGAAGTCGCAGAATGCTATGATCTATGCTCAGATCACTCAGCAGTCACTCTGAAAATAGGTGGAAGTCTAGTAAAAAAAGAAGGACCGCCTAGGTTAACTAGTAACAAAACTAACTGGGACGCTTTCAGAAGAGACTGCAAGGAAAATGTTGCTTTAAATGTACCGCTAAAGACACCGTTCGAAATAGAAGAAGAAATCGACAAACTCGTCGAAGCCATTCAGAGCTCAGCGTGGAAAAACACTCCTTTGCGAAAGACAGAAGCACGGAACAATAAAGTCAAATACCAGCCTGAAATCGAAGACCTCATACGAGAAAAGAGGAGAGCGCGCAAGATATGGCAACAATCCCGCGCGCCACCGGATAAAACTTATCTGAACCATCTTTGTAACAAGCTTAAAAAAGTGCTGCAGGACCTAAAAAATCACGAGACTTCTACTTACCTCGAGGGTCTGACCGCTGATAAGTATTCAAACTACTCTCTATGGAAAGCCTTGAAGTCCATAAGGAAACCTGTAATGCACTCGCCGTCAATTAGGAAAGCTAACGGGGAATGGACAAAAGAAGACAAAGAGAAAGCAGAATTATTTGCCTATCACTTAGAGGAAACGTTCAAGCCGTTCGATGGACAACCGTTGATCGAAGATTCGAATGATAATACGGCACCCGACAACTTTAAAGTAAAAACCGTATCCTTGTCCGAACTTCGAATGAAAATAAAAAAATTGAAAAACAACAAGGCTCCGGGATATGATTTAATCACTGGCGAAATTTTGAAAGAGCTACCGAAAAAAGTGCTGGTTAAGTTGCTCTACTTTATAAATGCTTCTTTAAGACTATTATATGTTCCAAGGCATTGGAAAGTCGCCGAAGTTATTATGGTTCTGAAACCGGGGAAATGTGCAAATGACAAGAAATCATATAGACCCATTTCACTTCTGCCAATAATATCTAAGGTCTTCGAGAAACTTCTGCTGAAACGATTGCAACTAGTAATTGAAGAAAGACACTTGATCCCGGATCATCAATTCGGCTTTCGGGTCAAACATTCCACAATCGACGAGAAGGGAAAAAAATATGCTCTAGCGCTTTTCTCGACGTATCGCAAGCCTTCGACAAGGTATGGCACGAAGGCCTAAGGTATAAGCTAAGGGTAATCTTACCGGAAAAGTTGTGCAGAATATTGGAATCTTATCTTGAAAACAGACTTTTCCGTGTTAGACACGGGAGTGAATATTCGGATTTCAAAGAAATCTACGCCGGTGTTCCACAAGGAAGTGTTCTCGGTCCAATCCTGTTCCTCTTCTACACAAGAGATATACCACAAGATGAAGGGACCGTTGTAACAACGTTCGCAGACGACACGGCTATCCTCGTAACGGATGAGTCAGTCGAATCATCAATGGGAAAACTCCAACGAGCTTTGAACAAAGTATGCGAATGGACAAAAACCTGGCGAATAGTCCTGAATGAAACAAAATCAACGCATGTCAATTTTACGTTAAGGAAGATAAACAACTTACCTATATCCATTAACTCGGTGCAAATACCGTACGCAAACGAGGTAAAATATTTAGGAATGACCCTAGACGCAAAACTTAAGTGGAAACCACACGTTAAAAAGAAGCGCGAAGAGCTCGAAATCAGATTTAGAGAAATGTATTGGCTACTCGGAAGATACTCGAAGTTAAGCGTATACAACAAACTGCTTCTGTATAAGCAAGTGCTAAAACCGTCTTGGACATATGGTATACAACTTTGGGGTTGTACCAAACCAAGCATAATGGCTCTACTGCAAGCATTTCAAAACAAAATACAAAGAGCAATCGTGAATGCTCCTTGGTATATAAGAAATAGTGATATTCACAGAGATCTAGGAATTGCTACCGTGAGGGACGAAGTAACAAACTTTGCTCGCAAACTTCGTACCCGTCAATGTTCACTGCAATAATGAAATAATCCGTACTATGGACGTGACAAACCTTGAGCGCCGACTACAAAGAACAAGACCTTTCGACCTAGCGCCGTAAGGAAAAACCGCATGTAATGACGGTATTAGTAGGTGCCTTCACTGGAAAGCTACCTACCTAACGCGATTAACACTACAGAAGCGTAAACTACTCGTTAAGGCAACTTAGTCGTAGTCATCACAAAAATGAAAAAATGAGAGGAACGAATTTCCTACTACTATGAGTACGCGCAGCCGGTTCTCATAGTGCCTCTCTGAGGTGGTGAGGTTTAGCCCGTAGGCATATACTGACTAGCACTGATGACATTGTCAGATATATGAATCGGGCATAACCAATGGTACGGACCATTGGCATCTTTTGAAGATTCCTGCACCTCCAGGCGCAACCAAAAAAAAAATAAAAATTATAACGGTCAAGAATTAGCTGATATTGAATCTAAACTTAATATCTTTAAAAATGTATATTCAAATATATGTTTTGAAAGAATACCTTATTTTGACCAAACCTTGACGAGCCAAGTACTTCAAACAGTGGACGATTTTAAACCCGCTGAAGAAAACTTGTATCTGACATCCTTTTCTCCAAACAACACGGTGCTTAACCAATTGTCATTTCCATTTACTACATCGAATAAAATAAATCTACATAGAATTAATATAAATAACAAAAGGTCGCATGGTCCAGATCAGATTCCAAACTTTGTGCTACGAAAATGTCCACATTCATTGGATATTACTCTTTCGGTCATATTTAACCATTGTATTAACAATGGTTATTTTCCCACAGTCTGGAAAAGGTCAAAGATCTTGCCCATAGCTAAGAAAAAAAGCACGAGAGATGTTAAGGAATTTCGGTCTATATCATTGTTATCCAATGTAGGAAAGTTATTTGAGCGCGTTTTAGCAGAAAACCTAGATCAGTATTGCGAGGGCATGAATATCATTCCAAATAACCAGTTTGGCTTCAGAAAGGTACACTCGACGGAGCATGCCTCATTACTTCTGTGCAACAATATAGTACATAACCAGAGGCAAAGAAAATGTACTGTTGCATTAGACATACCATATACCTACAGGCGGCGTTTGACTCTATTTGGCATAAGGGACTGATTTTTAAGTTATTAAGTCGTAATTTTCCTGTTACTCTCACCAGAATGATCATTAGCTTTTTAAGTTCAAGAAGCGCCTGCATATCTATTGGTTTGGAGGTATCTGCTGAATTTCCTGTCCTTTCGGGCGTTCCCCAAGGATCTATACTTGGACCCAAGTTATTCAATATTTTTCTTCAAGATTTTCCTTTCAAAGAACCGATTGCGAACGAGCCCGGAGCTATTTTGTACGCTTGATGACACCATAATTTTGGCTAGTGATGTAAGACCTCATGTTGCCCTAAATAAAGTTAGAAATTCGATACTGTTGCATTGGCAGCACTACCACAATTAGTCTGTAATGTTAACACCTCTGTATTCATCAATGAAGTTTCAATAAAACGTCACTTTGGATTTGGACATAGAACATGGTGGCAGCGAGAAAAAAGAAACTAATCTAACCTAAATTAGGAAACCTTAAATAAAATAAGCAAAAAGGAAAGTATATAAAACAAATTATAAAATAAACAAGGACTAATATAGAACCGATATAAATAAAAGTGGACAGGGCTAGGCAGCATTGAACTACTGCGAAAAACTAAAAAAAAATGAAAAGAAAGAGCATTAAGGCACGTGCGGATTGCAATGACTGAGGAGACAAAAGATCAAGGAAATAAGGCGGGATTATCGAAGTCACTACCGGCAAATATGTATATGCAGAAACAGATGGCTCTAAGTCCTCCAGAGGAATTTTCATTTGTGCCTACAGACTGGGAAAAATGGAACAAACGCTTTGAGAGATATCGCATGGGCAATGGGTTGCATGAGGCTGACAACAAGTCACAGGTAAATATTTTAATCTATTGCATGGGCGAAAAAGCCGAAGAGATTTTTGCGTCTTTCACTCCAACACCTGACACATATAAAGCATGCATAACAAAATTTGAGGAATATTTTATTCCAAAACGAAACATTATTTTTGAGCGAGGCAAATTTTTAAAAAGAAAGCAAGGGGAGGAAGAGACAGGAGAAGAATTTATCACAACGCTGCATACGCTCGCAAGACACTGTAAATGGGGGAGTTTGCATGACGACATGGTCTTATTGACTCTTATCATTGGTATGAAAGACATAGGTTTGAGCGATCGATTGCAGTTGGATTCGAGTTTGTCGCTAGAGAAAGCCATCACTTCAGTGCGTCAGGTAGAAGAACTACTTAGGCAGAAAAAAGAGCTTTTTCCGTCATCATCATCAGAGGTGTGCAGAGTCGAGCGATTTAGGGACCAAAAGAACAGAAATGAGAGGAGCAAAACAGGTCCCCCCCTTCAAATGCAAAACAACAGGAGGGGCGAAAAAGACAAATGCATACGATGTGGATACGAGCGGCATGAGTACGATGATTGTCCAGCCAAAAATGCCAGCTGTAACAAATGTAAACGAGTTGGGCACTACGCTAGAGTATGTAGATCAAAAGGGGTCAATGAGGTTCGAGATGGGGAAGACGGATACTTTGTTGGAGCGGTCTCACAAGAGTGGGCCGTTTACTTGTGACTTAATGGGGGGAAAGTGGAATTCAAGGTTGATACGGGTGCTGACGTCACGTTAGTACCATGGTCAATCATTAAGAATAACAAAACGATATGCATGGAGCCGACTGGGGCAAAATTATATAGCGTCAATACTGCAATTAATGTACTAGGGAAGATTAAGGCAAACTTAAAATACGGAGAAAAGGATATTGAAGAGGTGATTTATGTTATCAAGGAGAAAATAACACCGTTATTGGGAAAACCGGGAATTGAAAAACTAGGATTAATTAAAAGGCTGTTTGAAATCTCATCTAGAAATTGGTTTGAGGATTTTAAGGATGTATTCGAGGGCTTGGGAACATTTAAGGAGGAGTACAAAATTGAATTAAAGGCAGACGCAAAACCCTATGCCATCTCTACTCCCAGATTGGTACCTATCCATTTGTTACCGATAGTTAAGAAGGAATTAGAGAAAATGGTTCGGAACGGTGTAATTGCGCCCGTCGAAAATGCGTTAGATTGGTGTGGAGATAGAAAAAACAAGAGCTATCAGGGAAATGGAAGCACCAACTAACACAAAGGAGGTTCAAAGATTTTTAGGTATGGTTAACTTTATAGGAAAATACGTGCCAAATAAATCCACTATTCTTAGGCCAATCACAAACCTGCTTAGCAAGAAAAACGCATTTATCTGGGGTGGCGCGCAAGAAAAGGCATTTGAGGAGATAAAAGCAAAATTATCTTCAGCCCCTAACTTAAAAATCTACGATCCATCGAAATTGACAACTGTTTCGTGTGATGCTTCCAAACTTGGACTGGGGGCAGTGCTTTTGCAAATGCATGGTAAAGATAGGTGCCCAATTGCATACATTTCAAGAGGCCTTACACAAGCGGAAAGAAACTATGCAAGCATCGAAAGGGAAGCACTGGCTATAGCTTGGGCCTGTGAGAAATTTAGTGTGTATTTGAAACCTCCTTTGAAAATTTTACAAAGCAAGGATCTGGACGATTTGTCACCAAGGTTGCAACGCATCCGATTACTTTATTACTTGCATACCGGGAAAGAATTTAGTCGCAGCTGATCACCTGTCCAGGACGCCCTTAAAAAATATCTCACAATCTGAGGAAAAGGAATTGGAGGAAGAAATAAGTGCCTATATACACCAGATATCTCTACAAAAAGTAAGCACGACAAATGAAAACATTGTTCAAGTCATCAAATCGCAATTATCTGACCCAAAAATCCAAGAAGTGAAAGTGTACATCAGAACGGAATGGCCGTCCATAAGAACAATGAGCTCAGAAATGAAGAGCTTCTACTCCGTGAGGGATGAGCTTACGGTTATCGCTGATCTGCTCCTAAGGAAGAATAGAATGGTGATCCCCCAAAATTTGAGAAGGGCAATGCTGGCAAAACTGCACGAGGGACACCTGGGCATAACGAAGACCAGGATGCGGGCACAAAGGACTATGTGGTGGTCAGGGCTGTCAAAGGATATTGAAGATAGAGTCAAGAGCTGTCTTACATGTATACAACAAACAACAAATAGGCATGAACCGCTAATTGCGTCTGAGTTTCCAGAATACCCGTGGCAAAAGGTTGCGATGGACCTGTTCAAACTGGAGAATAAATGGTACATAGTAATTACAGATTGCTTCTCCCGGTACTTTGAAATTGGGGAGTTAGCGGGCATGCGTATGAATAACATCATCGAAAAATGCAAAGAAACATTTAGTCGCCATGGCATACCAGAGACAATATACACTGATAGTGGAACGCAGTTCCAAAATCTGGAATCATCCGAATTTCGGCAATTTGCCAAAAGTTGGTCTATTGCTGTAGTCACAAGCAGCCCACAGTTCCATCAAGCCAACGGAGCGGCAGAAGCTGCCGTAAAGATAGCAAAAAACATTATGAAAAAAAATAAGCGAAACATTGAATTAGCATTACTGGCGTATCGTAAATACCCCCATTTCAAATGGATTTAGTCCAGCGGAACTTAGTTTTGGAAGAAGACTAAGAGATACTCTGCCAGATTTGAATGTGAAAGAAAAACCCGATCTTAGAAACCTGAGGAAGAAGGAAGACATGTATAGAAGCAGATACAAGAGAGATTATGACGGGAGGCACAGGGTGAAAGAATTTAGTGAGCTGAAGCCGGGGGATTTCGTGTGGCTGACGGACTTAAGAAGACATGGCAAGGTTTTGAAAAAAGTTCAGCATAGGTCGTATTTGATTGAAACAGACAAAAGGGTTGTTCGAAGAAACAGATTTCATTTGATTCATGCATCATACTTAGATTCGTTACAGGCTCGACCCTCTGTTCATGGTCCTATAGAACAAGTACCCGAAAGTGGTTCACCGATGCCCATGGGAGAACCGATATCCGGTGCGGAAGGCGATCCAGCGACAGATACAACAACAAGAGATGAGAACATCAATAGAAGAAATTCAGCGGACGCATTAGTCACAAGATCCGGGAGACGGATACATCGCGTTTAGAAGAAAAGAAAAAAAAAAAAAAAAAGATTTTGTAATTAATACCTTGTATTTCTAATTATTTTATAAATATTAAATTAAATTATATTTTAATATCTAAGGGGGGATGTTGCATTGGCAGCACTCCCACAATTAGTCTGTAATGTTAACACCTCTGTATTCATCAATGAAGTTTCAATAAAACGTCACTTTGGATTTGGACATAGAACCGATACCATCTTTGGTTTCTTATCTAAGCTCTTGGGGCCTAAACATAAACATAGAAAAATGTGGACTGACATGTTTTAGAAATGCCTTCGGAAAAGGTCATCGTCTAGCTGTAAGAGAGTAGAATACCTCTTAAAACAGAGACGAAATACTTGGGCATACATTTGCACAATAGATTTTCATTTAACAAACACGCAAGGAAAGTTTTAAATAAAGCTAAGGCAGCTACGTCTATGTTAAAGCAATTGCTTTCTTCCAAACAACTCTCTCAAAATACTAAATTGTTACAGTATAAAACTCTAATTAGATCAATTATAACATATGGTTTTAGCTCCTGTTTTACCATATCGCCAACGGTGGCGAAAGAGCTTGAAGCATTTGAAAGACAAATGTTAAGAGCTTGTAGCGGTAAATTTAGAAAGCCAAATAAAAAATGGTTCTCTAACAAGTTTTTATACAAGTTAACAAAAGTAACACCGCTTATGACTTACATGACCTATATCTTGCAGAAAAGAGTGCAGAGCGCGGCTTCTCACCCTAATCCGCTCATCAAAGCGTTGTGGGAGGCCAACGCGAATGAAAGTGTATACGATCACTATTACCTATCACCCTTCAATATTATGGATACAAGATCGCGTTCTATATTTGAATTAGAGTCAAACACAAGATTAAAGTTACCATTTTATGAGAAAGTTTCATTGCCTAACTTAAAGGATAACTCTCTAGTGAGAACATTATGTTACGAGTTTGATAGCTAGCGCTTGTTTTATATGATTTGTTCCTGTATACCGTGTGTATATTGAACTAAGGATGTAAAACTTGTGCGTCGCTTTTGATTTAGATTAAGAGAATAGCAGTTTGTACCTTTTTGTTCAATTCTAGTCATTAATTTTAAGTCGGCCATAAGAGCCAAATTGTTAAATTATGCCGGGAGCAAGCATATACAATTATATCAAAGTAAAATTTATTATATTGTCATAATTAAAATTAATCTTTAGGTAATATTTATCTAAACTATAACGTATACTAATTTCTGGGTCAGATAAAACTTATTAAGTCGGCTAATTGAAAATACTTGTAATCAAAAAAAAAAAAAACCTGTAATGTTATATGTCTCAATAAAATAAATTGAATTGAATTGAATTGGCAGGATCGTCTAATTGCCTTTAGGGCCACCCTCATCCGGAAAATATGAAATTTTTGAAGAAACTCGTTTATCTTGATTTAGGTGCAGTCAACTCTGCAATTTCGATCTGATATGCGCAGCCTTGCGCTTCCCTTATAAGCGCGTTTTCTGCCAGCTGAAAGTCTTCTTGTGATAGAGGTGGAATCGCTTTTGACCTTGCCAAGTTCCGGATCCTTGTGTTTTGTATAAAGCGATATATGAAAGCCGCTCTTCTGGGTAGCCGGTTCTAGCTCGAGATCTCGTTGGCTCGGAAAATATTTTCGCCAGGGTTGCTATAGACATTGATAAACTGCGACTATAGACTTTTAGCTCCTCGAAGGTATCGACATTTGGCTGAACTTCTTGCGGCCAATTATCTGGAGTTCCGGTCCTGTAAACAATCACCCCGATATATTGAATTCGGGCGGTCTCCGCCGTTTTCTGCCTCATCAGCTACGTTCATTTTCATTGGGATCCACCGCCAGCTTGTTACTTGCGTTAAGTCCAATATTTCGCTTATACGAAGTGCGCCTATATGTTCGGTGGTCCGAGCGAAGCCACCTCAGGACATTTTTGGAGTCCAACTAAAAGCAACGCTTAGAGAATCTTATGGTAAGCCTAGGTGCATAGCCTTTGACGATGTACTCCTTTATTTTGCTGTTGAGTGCTTCAGCTAGTTGCGGTTCCCAATTTCGGACCTCCAATTTCGCAGGCCAAATGCGAGCCCTAGTTTTCAAATCCCTGACTGGGCTTCTTCCGGCTCACAAGATTAACGTCGACAAATGGCCTTACCTTAACGGGTTGCAGCTGGCTGATCCAACGTTCCATCTACCGGCGAAGGTAGACCTGCTCCTTGGTAGCGACGTCTATCCTGACATCATCCTGGGAGACGTGGTGAGAGGATCTGAGTGCTTAGGACCAATAGCACAAAAGACACGATTAGGCTGGATCCTGTTAGGCAAGGTGCCGTTGGAAACACCGCGCAAGGTACACAGCTTTGTCACCCAGCTGGATCTCGATGCGACTCTTCGGAAGTTCTGGGAGATAGAAGAGGAGCCCTACGAAAAAACAGAAGAAGAAAAGGATAAAATCTGTGAGAAACACTTCAACCAACACACGAAGCGCTTACCTGATGGCCGCTACCAAGTCTGTCTGCCATTCAAAGGCGGCAAATATCCCAGTATGGGACCAACACGGGAAGGTGCGGTCAGACGGTTCATGCAGGTGGAGAAGCGGCTTCAAAACAACCCAACCCAACACAAAGAGTACTCCAAATGTATGTCAGAGTATCTCCAACTAGGACATATGACTGAAATGGAGCAGTCACATGAAATCCTTCAAACTCCATACCATTTTTTTATTCCCCATCACGCCATCATTAAGGAATCCAGTACCACCACGAAGTTGCTAGTCGTTTTCGACGCAACGTTTAAACCCCTTTTTGGCTCTTCCTTGAATGACATGTTGATGGTGGGCCCTAAGGTACAGACCAACGTAATCGACATCATACTAAGATGGCGTAAGTATAAGTTTACCTTCACTGGTGATGTGGAAAAGATGTACCGTCAAATTCGAGTCGGCGTCCCTGATGCGAACTACCAGCTGATCTTCTGGAGAGATCATCCCAGCCAGGAGTTGAAGACTTATCGTCTGGAAACGGTAACCTTTGGGACAGCATCAGCACCGTTCCTGGCCATCAGGGTCCTACAGAAGCTGGCAGTCGACGAGGCATCCAAATTTCCACTCGCCACAGCCATCATCAAAGAGGAAACTTATGTCGACGATGTCATAACGGGGGAGACACTGTACAGGAAGCCCAACACAAACTAAACGCTGTAAGCGATCTCCTGGCCACAGCTGGTTTCCATCTCCGAAAGTTCGTGAGCAACAAGTTTAACGCACATCTTTCATCAAGGGATACTAGAGTAGTTTCAGTACTCTATGTCCCAAAATTATCTGAGCGTATGAATTCATTCACCAACCATTCCGAATCGGAGTTTTTGGATTCACAAACATGAAAGGTGTGATGTTCAGTTCCATATCTTCCCTCTGTGTCGCTTCATCATAATTTCCATGCACAACCCATCCAATACGTGTTTTTGTGGCGATATGCTCAAAAGAGCTTCCCGTCTTAGTATTTAATGGAAGCCCGAGTTTGATATGAGCAGCCGTGGCATAGCCTTGTAATAGGGCTTAATGGCCAACCCACGAAGATGTCTATACTTTCGTTTTAAACCGATTTGGTCAAGGGACTGTAATGGGAATTGTAGGTTCTCGACGGTGCGAACGTCTGTAAGCGCAAACTTTTTTGCACTGGGAGATTTTAAAGTTTATTACTTGGGAATAACTTTCATATCTACAGGTAGTCTTGGCCGTCAACTTCAAACACAGCGCCTGTGACGTCCCCTTGACGTTTAGTTGTTTGACCAGTTTTACATCTATTAATGTTAAGAAGGACCCATCATCTAGAAACGCAAAATCATAACCATACAAAATCACAGGAACTACGCGGAACAATTTAGATTTAAAATCATTGCGGTGGCATTGGTATTGTGCGTGCAGAGAAACACTCCCGAGCCTTTTTTGTGCGACTTTCATTCTTCTTTGTTCTTCTTCTTATATCCTTTAACCCCTCGGGGGGCATAGGGCCTCAACCACGCCTGCGCGCCATCGTGTTCGGAGTTCTGCAACGCGTTTGAGCTGCCTCCAACTTAGTCCTAAAGAACTCGATTCCTCCTCAACTGTTCTGCGCCACGTTTGCCTAGGGCGTCCCGCTATTCTGCCTGCCTGGGTGAGCGGATTCCACTGCATGGCGTATTTCGCAATGGAGTTGTCTTCGTGCCGTAGGGTGTGTCCAATCCATTGCCACTTTCTTCTTCGCATAGTAATGCTTATAGGTTCTTGGACCGTTCTCAGATAAAGTTGTTCGTTGGAGATGCGGTTCGGCCAAAAAATTCTCAAGACCTTCATAGTTGTGCAAAAGCCTACAATGTTTGAAAGAGCAGCTATTTTTACCACATACTGCTGTCGAAAGGCACCCGTTGTAGGTGTGTTTGCTCGAACACTGTCGGCATAATTGATGCTTCCCTACCAAATGTGTCTATACACTGCTTATAGATTGCCCAATTAAGACGGACGGATGAGGGTAACTTTTCCATGAGCTCCTGCAGCCAAGCTGGATTATCCAAATGTGCCGCGAGCCCAGATGCTTCCACTACCACGCAGACGTTTTGAACTCCACTATCGATTCCAGCTTTTCAGCTTTCGGCGATGGGATACTATGAATCGTTTTTAAAAGTGTGTGGATGATAAGCTCCGGCCTTCCGAACAACATTTTGAGCATCGCGATTACACGCTGGACACAATTTGGCTGTATGAGTAGACTTTTGACTGTGTCCAGGGCATTTCCTTTCAATGCTCTTTGCAGTCGGACTAAATTTTCTTCGTCTGAGAATCAGCACAACTCAGTGCTCTGCTCCTATTGTAGTTAGAGGTGAACAGCAGCCACTCTGCAGGACTCCTATCGAAGGTTCGCAGGTCTCGCGGCATTAAGTGTCGTGCTGCTGTATTGCCTTTAGTTAACGTATGAGACGGGCTTTCATTCGAACTGGCTGGAAGTGGAAGTGACGATGGGAACGGTGTGTGTATGGCGGGCGGCTGTTCCTGTAGATACTCGGGAACTGCTTGCTGATGCGTACGTGTGTGGTTCGTTGAGTGTTGAGGCATTAAGTTTGAGAAAGACCCTATTGTTAGTGTGGGCGGAAGCGTCTGATGCGGTTGACGACCAGCGGAGATAGAGAAATGCCGAAAAGTAGGGTGTGAAAACTTTGGCATGTGTAAATTAATGTCGCCTGTCATCCTTGTTGACTGCGGACACTCAGGCGTAGGGCTGGTGCTAAGCCCGCCACTGACTTTAACCTGAAATTCGGAAACATCTTCTTCGTCACTTTCCGAGGACGCTGCCAGTTGTTGCAAAATCTAGTAATAGATACTCACGTTCATCATTGTTGCGTTTCTCCCTAAAGAGTCTCTCCTTCTCCAATTTCTGCAGCTCTATTTGGAGCTCTTTGGTGGAAGTGGCTTTGGATGACCTAGAGTTAGCGGATGCTTTGGAACTTCGGTGCTGATTATCCGAAAGCTTGATCGGGACCTCAACTGAGGAAAGTGTAGACGAGTGATGTGGTAGGATACACTTGGAACATTAGAGGTATTTGCGCCGTCGGTTGGGGCGAAATTGTTGTCGTATGTAACAACAGGGGGCCCAACATACAAGGGAATAGTTGTGGCAACAGGTGCGGGGCATACGTGACAGAAGGGGCAAAGGCAGTTGTATTGGCGGATATGTGAGCGCGACTCGTATTAGCAACAGTGTTGACATATGTTACAGCAGGCGTCACAAGACGTATTGGGATATTTGGCGCAGGCGTAGTGATTCGTTGATGTGGCAGCCGGGGTTTCATGGGTGTCATTGGTGACATGGGTGTTTTACCGGACTTGAAGACAGGCTGCGTTGGTGTAACTCTTTTCGGCGGCATCCCGCTGGGTTAACTTGTATTGCAGTTTATTGAATTTGTTAAATTTTTTCAGCAATTTGGCGCCAACATAGGTATACATACATATATTATTACTATTATTATTATTAATACAGACACCGTTTTCAACTATAAGAACTTGACTTAATTTGAGATAGAGTTTTTTTTTTACTGATGGAAGAGTTACAAATTCCTTTATTAAATAATAATAATATTAAATTTTTTTACAATAATAATACTTCTGAGATTTCAACTTACAATAGTATCCTTATTTAGTAAATTCTACAATTAAATTCAGCTTCAGTCGATGATCACGTTTAATGAAGGATGAATGATGTCATCAACCGACGTGGTCGATCGACATTGCAAAATAGCTGAAATGTAATTCTTCGTTATCAACGTAGTCATAAAAATGGCTGAAAGGTACTGCAATACCATTAGTTACAGGGTTGTTAACATTCATTTTTGAAAAATTCGAGAATAAAACTTGAAAAGCACGAACTCACGTATGAATATAAAACAGTGCATAAAATCTAAACATGGAACGCAAGCGGTCTTCTGTAAAAAATTAACGAATAAGAAGTATTCTTATGAAAACACAACATTGACATACATGTGCCTAATTTGTGAAAACAACTTGCCAAAGGAATCTCGTATAAGAATTAAGGGATACTGTGATTATCACGCTTGCCAACCCTCTGAAAGTTCTAGAGGCGGATCCTCCCTATTTCTTAATGCTTGTATTCACCACTCTGTAAATACAACATTTGACCACGACATAATATAATTGCAGTTCACGTAAAGTATTAGACACATTCTTCAACGTGTCCATTTATTACCCTTCTCAGTCGCTTTATCTCACTTGGACCGAATTTCATTATTGGAAGTGATTTCAACTCATACCTTTTAGGGTTCAAGATGCAATTCAACGAAAGGTAGGCAAGCAACTCTCCAGAGAAAAGATGCAATTTGATGTTGACTTCTTCTCAACGGGGAAACCATCAAATTTCACCGCCTACACAAAAAAAATGCTGACCTCGTAGATTTCTGTATCGCAAAAGGAGTGGTTGAAACATACGAATATGCATATGTAGAGGAAATTTTTGATCTTTACTCAAATCACTTAACAGTCATGTTGACAATAAGTGAAAGCTTAATAAAAAAAGAAGGAACACCCGGATTGACGAGCAACAAAACTAACTAGGACGGTTATAAAAACCACTGTGATAAAAATATTGTGCTATACGTCGCTTAAAACACGCCACGAAATCGAAGGCGAAGAGTACAGATTTAATGAGGTCTTACGGAGCGTCAAGTGGAAGAAAACTCTCCACAGGAGGAAAGAAGTCGCAAATAGCGAAATTAAATACCCGACGGAAATAAAGAACCTGATTTGGGAAAAGAAGAGAGCTCTCGAAAAATGACAGCAATTCTGTGTTCTTCAACTTAAAACGCTTATCGTCGTTGGGCGTGCAAAAACTACTATGTGCTTATTTGAGCTAAATAAAATCTGCAATTTGCACACAAATAAAATATATTTCCTTTTCTTTTTTCTTTTGTAAGTCTGACTTATTATTATTGCAGTGGAAATATAGATATAAAAGATATAAATTAATGATATTGATTTCATAGCGATCGTTGAGCAACCCCAACTTTTTATTATCTCCTGTAAAATTTGTTGCACGCCCAACGACGATATGAATCTCCTATGAAATAAACCCAAGAAAGCGGTCCAAGATTTAAGAAATCGCGAAATTTCTATATATGTAATGTACCTATACTCGTATATATGTACGTATAGTGTAGCAGAATCTATTTGGTCCCATTCGTATTTAAAATTTTCTATGAGCATTTTCTTTTCTTGCTTAATATTTACATATATGCATAAATATATAAAAAAAATAAAACCAATTTTTGTACTTATTTTTATACGCTTGAAGGTAATTTTTATTGTGGAAAACAGAACATAAGGAATTGAACTTATGAAATTAAATGCTAAGTTACATGATGTTTTGCTTTTAAAAAATGGAAGGGCAATACCAAAAGAAAAAGAATCTCCCACACTGTGCCGCAGTGCAATTTCTTTAAACGGAATCGAATCAGTATGCACTATATTCTAAAATAAATTCGGGATTCCAAAATTTTATATAAAAAGTGTAAATGACGTAATAGCCACCGTTTCTAAAATATTTCTTTATTTGCATCCGTTATTTTAAAGAAAAAAATCAGCTCGACGAGAAGGTGTTTGATGCAGAAGTATTATAGCTTAAGGTGCATTGCCCACAAAAAATTTGCTCAAGTGTAAAGTGTTCGATTAACATGATAAATCGACGGTTTCAGGAATGGACTTATGGTAGAGGAGGAATTTCTGCAGATATCCGAGTCATCAAACGAAGAACCAGGTGAAGAGCAGTGTTCAAGTTTATATATGAACTGAAAATAATGGAATTCAAGTCAATGTGGGTTCTTTTGTCAAAGAGACCTTGACTACAAACCCCGTCACTTTATCCAATGTCAGCACCTTCTCGAAGAGATCGTTTCTGTAAATTTGTATTTCCTTGAATAATTCCTCACGCCGCGCCGTGGCGTAAGTGGTTAGTGTGTCGGATCACAGCAACCCTGAAATTATACTAATAATTTAAACGATTTGTGATAACTTCTCAGAAAATGTGAATGTGAAATGTATTTTTTTGTGAATGAAAGGTTGCGATATCTATGTATATCACAATTCTTCTATTGCGCTCCGGAGGGTGTTTCCCAACTTTATCATTCTTCCATAACCGCGTTTTATTATCACACATGATCCATATAGATCACACGATGAAATTAAAATGATCTGGATCAACGAAAAATGTGTGTTGTGCTTATAGCTTGCATATCTAACTCTCTTTAAAATATGACATATTTCGTACTTGCCACTTACAACATATGTTTCTTCCGGCGTACAACTTATTAACCGCGTTTTATTATCACCGATGGTTCATATAGGTCATTGGTTTGCGCTCGTTACAACAACAATACGAGATCTAGCTTTCTATCAGGATCAATTTTCGTGGTCTAGAAATTAGTTTGCACTATTCCTCGTTAGGTTACATTTTTGTTCGGTGTAGCTTTGAGCGCCGCCTCACTAGCAATAGGAGGAAATCAAATGCACAACGTTCAAAAAATCTTCAGTGATTTATTTAAAAAAAAATGACTTAAAGATTTTTGAATAAAAAACAAACGTAAATTCCGGCAAAACTGCTTGAAACAATGTAACACGTCTTCTTGAGCAAGACGAATCTTGAGATAAAAGATGAATCTTGAGTTCCAGTTCTTGGGAACTGTTTCTTGAATTGAATCTTATAAAAACTGGAGTCTTGAAAAGGAAAAGGACCGTTTGCGTTTTTTTTTTTTATAGAGAAAAAGTTTTCCTCGGGAGCAGGACCGCTTGAATCCTTAGGGTTTGACTGTTCCACAGCAAGGGGATCTATGGTTCTCGAAGTTTTTGGTCTTCTCATAAATGAAACCGTGTGTGTCCAAATCGCAGCATCGACTAAGTCCTCCGTGTGGCGAATTCCCAGAGGGTTCTTGTTCAACCGCTTCGCATTAATTTTCGATTAAATTTCGATGAGTGTCTACTAAATTTTTTTGTGAAAATATATGACTTTTCCGAAATACCCGGGCTTCGTGATTTTTAAAATTTGCCCGAGCACGTTCCACATCTACTATGCCATCGAGATTTGAACGCATAAAATGTCAACATCACTGATGACAAACGTACTTGATGACAAGCGCCAAAGACGTCAACCGCCAGAAATAGTCAAAACTCCTGTTGCCAGATTAGAATATGAAATAATATTTGCAACTAATCGCACAGTTTTATTTATGAAAAGAGAGGAAAAATATCCTTTCCTGTTAAATAACACATAATTAATTTTATACTGCTGTGTTTTGGTATTTATACCACCGTTTAATTGTTTCTTGTAATATTTTGTGTTTCTGTTTGTTGATTGTCTACTACATAATTAGCTTGTAATTATACTTTGCTAGTATCTTATATGTCGGCTTACATTTCGTTATTATCTTAGCGTCTGGTTCAAGTCTGTTTTGTAGGTCGGTTTTTTAGTGGGTGCCGTGGCGTAAGTGGTTAGTGTGTCGGATCACTGCGCATGAGGTTCCAAGTTCGAATCCCAGAAAACACCAAGAAGTTTTTACACGGTCCCACCTCTCGCGAGCGTCTGAAAAACATGCGAGAATATTGTTGTCACGAAAAAGCTTCTCAAATCGCCGTTCGGATACGGCACTAAACTGTATAGGTCCCTTCCATTCGTGTGAAAAAATATAACGCACACAACATGAGTGGCTGCGAGAAGCTAGGCCCTGGCACTTAAAAAGCTGTTGCGCCAAATATTTATTTATTCTTTAGTGGGTAACAATCCCACACTACTATGAGCATGCGCTGGCGAACCTCATAGTGTCTTGTTGAAGATTTCCACTTACCCACGAAAAAAGAAAAATCCTAATTATTTTATTCTTAACTACGTCATTACGTTGTTTAAAATGCTTGACTGCATTTCATTTCATTTTCATTTAAATTATTACAAGTAAATCATTCCACAAATTCAATAAAAAACGAAGCTGCAAAATCGGTTTAAGACATTTCTAAGAAAGCCAAGCAAGCACTTCAGTGATGAAGAGCTTACAGTACCAGCACTCACCACATCCGCACCGAGGATCTGCCACCTGATACGAGCAAAGGCCGGACACTCACAGAGACAATGTTCCGCGGTGTCGACGCTCTCTCCACAAGCGTTGCAGAGTGTAGTGTCACTTAAGCCTAACACGTTAAGGTGCTTGACAAACGCAACGTGGCCGGTCAAGACGCCAATAAGTTGTCTACAGTCTTTTCTGCTGAGAGACAGCAAGAAAGCCGCTGATTTCTTACAGACGTCCGGGAGCATGCGTTTAGTCAACCTGCATCCTGGAGAGTCATGCCACACACAATTGTGCTCGTGAGAGACCCAATCGTCAATGGCAGCCCTATCCGAGGACGCAGGTAGACCCAACGTGGGCTCGGGACCTGAGGAAGCCTCCTCTGAGCCTTGTCTAGTAATCTCATCGGAGATCTCGTTCCCCAAGATCCCCGTGTGACCTGGGACCTAGATAAGAGACAGAGATTTCAGCCTTGCGACAGAGTTCAAAGAGTTTTTGGTTTCAAAAACTATTTTGGAAGTGGTTAAAGGGTTAAGCAAGGCCTTGAGCGCAGCCTGACTGTCACTACAGACACAAATGCTACGTCCCTTCCACCTGTTCTTCATAACATACTTCATCGCTTGGAAAACAGACGCATATTTGCCTAACGAAGAGTGAAGTCTAAAGTTGTCGACTTCCACGAAGACACCAGCGCCAGACCTTTGACTGGTGTTGGAACCATCCGTGAAAATACGACTACATTCCATTCCCGGCTCAGACTCTAGCCGAAGCCAGTCCTGAACTCAAGGAAAGTCGACTCTGAATTTGCGCATCAGCTGGAGTTCTGGTGTCATTGCATCAGACGGCATATCTATAAGACAGGAGTCATAAGATAAGTGTCGCGCAAGTTCATCAAAATTCTAGTGTGGAGTATACCAAAAACCGCCCCGCCTAAGACGATGGATGGCTTTGATAGTGCAACCCATGATATAAGTATCAAGGGGAGGTAAGTTCAGCAAAGCGTCTAGAGCAGAGCCAGGCGTACTCGGGAAAGCTCCAGTGCAGCCGAGACAAGCCGTACTTTGGAGTTTCGCGTAAAAGGCAACCACATATTTACGCGAGAGCCCCTTCCACCAAACAACCGACGCATATGCGAGGAATGGTCTTATCATAGCCATGTAGATCCAGAGAACCTTATTCGGTGACAAGCCCCATGTCTTGCCAAAAGCACCCTTACACTGCCAGAAGACTGAGAGCGCCTTGGATGTTTTCGACTCGAAGTGAAGTTTCTTATCTAAAATCACTCCCAAATATTTGGCTTCATTGGAAATGCGAATGGTGACGCCTTTTAGCACTGGTTGAGTCAGAGCCGTCAAAATCCTCCTTCTCGTAAAAAGAACAACCTCAGTTTTAAGAGGATTCACCGAAAGCCCACTCCTATTACACCCTTCATCGATCATGTCCAGCGCCACCTGCGCGTTAGCACAGACCGTCGCCAGGCATGGCCCGACAGAAAGTACAGCGACATCATCCGCATATGCCTGAGCGTAGACGTTAGAACTATTTAGAGTGTTCAACAGAGAGTCGACCACCATGCACCATAACAATGGAGACAGAACGCCACCTTGAGGACAGCCCCTGTTTACCCCTGTCATAACATATCGGTCACAATCCGCATCCACTACCAAAGTTCTATTCATTAGCATTGCTTTAATCCACAACACTAATGTTTCATCTACCCCGTGTTGTCTGGCAGAGTCGCACATGCAGTCAAAAGTCGCATTGTCAAAAGCACCCTCAATGTCGATGTTGATACCCATCGCTTATTCTTTCCTATCAAGCGCGCATTCAATTCTGGCCACTAAATTTTGAAATGCACTCTCGCAGGATTTCCCACGCTGATAAGCATGCTGCATCTCCGATAGTGGATGCAGCTTCAAAGCAACTTTGCGCACGTGAAATTCTACCAGTCTCTCCACACTTTTCAGTAAGAGGGATGCCAAACTTATAGGTCTGAAACTCTTGCGGAGCGAATAGTCTTCCTTACCAATTTTCGGTATGAAAGCTACTCCGACTGTCCGCCAAGGTGTAGGAATATATGCCAGCGCCAAGCCAGCGGTGAAAATTCTTTTCAGAGTTGGCAATAGCTGATCTTTACCCTGTTGCAGCATAGCTGGATATATTCCATCGGTGCCAGGCGATTTGAAACCATCAAAAGAGGCCACAGCATATTTGATGGCCTCATCTGTTACCATGGCTGATGCAAAATATCAGCTGCGACGAGTTTTCTGACTTAGATCAAGCTCAGCCTGGGTAAGCGGATCAAGCTGCGACCTAGTGGTTATCTGATTGCCAGGAAAGTGAGTATCCAGCTAAAGACTAAAAGTTTCCGCTTTCGTCTCAGTAAACTTGCCATCAGACTTTCTCAGTGACTCCGGTTTGGTCGGCTTGCCCCTTTTGACGACCTTAACGAACCTGCTGGTTTCGCTGAGTGTCTCGATCTTTTCACAAAAATCTTTATAAGAAGCACTTTCGACAACCGAATTAACCTTTTATAGTCTTTTTGCTTCGATCTAAAAAGATCCCAGTCACCTTCCAAATTTGACTTGAGTGACCTATTTAGAAGTTTTCTGAATTCTTTCCTAAATCGCTGCAGTTCTGGGCTCCACTAGGGAACCGGAGTTCTGCAGGGGGTTTTTGCCAATGGGTACTGCAGTTCAAAACAGCTGGTAAGGACACTAGTCAGGCTTTGAACAGCATCCTCAACCTTTCGTTTCGTTCTGAGTTTAGTTGGAGTTCTGACAGCTCTGTCTAGCTCTTCCCTAAACCGCACGCAGTTGGTTTTCCTCGGATTCCTCCTCACCTGCAAACTTATGACCTCGCATTCGATTTGGAAAGCGTTGTATCTATGGTCTGACAAGGACACCTCCAGCAGTACCCTCCAGTTAGTAATTGACTTGAAATACCTATTAGATAAAGTCAAATTAATTACCTCCTGCCTCCTTGCCTTGGCTGGGAGAATCATAAGTGAAGTAAGCCGACGCAACAACGAAGGTTTTCCAACTTCTGGTCGTTTCGTAGCTTACAGCTGCAGCAACCAGGTCCTGTCCACAGAATTGTCCAAGCTTGGTTACTGAGAGGAAATTCGGCACAATTAGGCAAGCTGTCTTTCAGATAGCTCGTCACATAGCACCGTTACTCCATGAATACCTCCAAAACCACATATGCGCTTGTTCCGCACGTATGGCTCCTGGATAGATGTTATATAGGGTTTTGTACACACCACGGAAAGTCTGCTACTTAAGAGAGCGGTAGCAGCCTTTGAGGGGTGGAGGTTTATCTGCGAAAATATCAAAGATATAGTCGGTGTTTTATTAGTAGAAGGGCGCGCACCAGATGAGTTAACGCTTCCGCCGAGACGAGCGCCCCTACCTGTAGCTTTGCCTGCGTCAGCCATTGTCTGTCCGCTAGTGCTGAGACCTTTAGGGTTAACAGCACCAGCATCCACCAGATTTTGTGCGCAGATAACGCTACCGGTAAGAGTGTGCCCAGCAGAAGAGCGCGCATCAGATGCACACACGCTTCTACCAAGGAAAGCAGGTGAAACTTGCTT
This sequence comes from Brachypalpus laphriformis, assembly GCA_945910035.1. Classification (NCBI taxonomy): domain Eukaryota; kingdom Metazoa; phylum Arthropoda; class Insecta; order Diptera; family Syrphidae; genus Brachypalpus; species Brachypalpus laphriformis. The sequence continues at coordinate 86,981,981 of OX246754.1, forward strand.
CGTCAGATTGGACCTGTTCGAACCGACCGAAAAGGAGCCAGCGTTGGGTCTGGGGGATTGGTCGGCTCCAGTTGGAGCACTTTCTGCCGACCTAGGACTTATTCCTGTCGCTACTGATGGATGACTGTTTTCGGCGCTTGCGCCTTCAGCTGACTCTGCAGCCTCTTTGCACCGCTCCATCGCCGCCTTCCTTCTTCTCCCTTTCAGTTGACTCTTAGTCTCGAGCTTATCGGAGTGCGCCGCTTCAGGAGCTCGTTCAACCTTATTGGTTTCCCGAGTCAAACCGTCACCGACACAACTTCGATCAGCTACCCTTCTATTGAGACAGAAATTAGACGTTCCAGCCGAAGCCTTTCCGCCACTTTCTCTGTCATTCCAGCCCAGTCTACCAAACGAGTCGGAGACAGAGCTGCAGGAGTCTTCTGAAGCTAGCGTCGCTACTACTTCTAATTCAACGCCAGAGGCGGGGGGTAAAAGTATGGTGGTTGGGACTTCCAGAATCCTCGTCCCGGCCGTAGTCGAAAAGACCACGGGTGGATTATCGTTTTCACGAGTACCACCTGGAGTGGACATCTCATTTGTTTTCTCTATCATACTGTATAACAAGTTTTACGCCACAGTCAAGACGTCTTCAACCTTTAGTTCGATGTCTCACCTAGGATCCTTTCAGATCCTTAGGGTCATTGACTCTTAAGCCTTTTCGCTTAATTGGACCAGTTGCGTCTGAGTGCTCTAGTCGAGTGTTTCCTATCCCGACAAAAAAAAAAGCCGTTTCGCCACGTCAAGGCAGCTGAAGAATGGAAATTATAAATACCATAATATTACTTATGAAAGCAAAACTTGATAAATAAATCCATAAATAAACTTTAATTCTACAGACGAATGGATGAATAAGTCAAGTGGACGCGAAGAATTTGAGAAATACAATTTGTTATAAAGGTATACAGGTTTTCTTGTTATAATCACTTTGCGCAATAACTTTAAACTACAGTAGTCAAAATAAGAATTCAAGGTACATCCAAGTATGGTTTTTACGTATCTGGAGACATTATCGTAGCGCCTGAAATTGTATACGTATCGAACTGCATTGTTGAATGCCACATTTAGCTTCCGTTTGGTGTCTGCACTATGATTACAAAATATTTCGTATCCATAGAATATCATTGGAATTATGAGTGCTCTCACGAACATCAATCTGGAGCCAAAAGACGTATAATGCTGAGAAAGGGAGAGATTCCTTAAACAACCGTAAACTTTGCCAATCAGTGTACCGACGTGACTATCCCAGGAGAGGGTTCTATTGAACCAGACGCTGAGATTTTTGACCTCATTAATATATTTAATTGGAGTAGCGCCGAGAGAAATTGTAGGGAAGTAGCTCAAATCAAATTTATTTCCAAAAATGACTAGGCACTTTGATTTGGTTGGATTTAGTCGTAAGTGATGACTCTAGGACCAATTTAAAATCCTTTTCAAATCACGGTTCAGTTTACTAGCACCATCCTCTATAAGTCCTAGCCGACAACTTACATAGAGCTGTACATCGTCGGCTTACATACATATGCACGGATGAGGTTCTTATACAGCGAGGAAGGACATTTATAAAAATAGAAAACGGTACCGGAACCCCACTCAGAATGTTAGCGAGTTGAGATTTATTGTTGTTTATGGCGACTGTTTGTTTCCTTTCATATAAGTACGACTGTATTAACTTCACTGCAGGCGACGAGAATCTGAAATCAGTTTTAAGCTTAGGTAATAGTTTTACGTGATCCACAGTGTCAAATGCCTTAGAGAAATCTAGAAGAGTCAGAAATGTGATTAAGTCATTATCGATTGATGTTATTTATTATTATATTCTTATTATTATTTGCCTTAAATATCCTATTTCTTTGTTTTTTTTTTAAATTTGTGTGCCAACGATTCCGTTTCTCGACGAAATAGGAAGAGATTCCATTTTTCCTTGAGTAACATTTTTTTCGATAGAATCTATAGGTCTCAATTTGGTAGTTGAATGAATTGTATTGTTGTAAGTGTTAATAGTAGAAAATAATTTCTCATCTAAATCTGAAGTATTGCGAGCTACGTTCATAATCCTCAAAGGTTTGTTTAATGTTCCGTCTAGTTGTTTAATGTCTAAATAACATGTCTTAAGTGCACCCCTTGTTTTATGGAAACTAATTCTATGTTCTTTCAAGAATTGCAGAATGTAAGATGTAAGTTTCATTGTCAGACACTAACTTATTTGGTTTTCCTAAAAAGCGAATCCTTTGTTTTATTGCTGTCAAAATAGCTGTTCAGTTCGTATCTTCCAGTTTGTGGATAGTTGCATATTTCGATACCTATCTAGAGTTGTCAAATACATATTTTTCCGTTCTGGATGTCGACGTGATTAATCTCATTAAACTGTTTGGGTGTTTCGAAGACATGCATTGGTATTTGAAGTGAATGTCGGTCATACTTCGCTAGATTGCAAATTTCGCAGTTGTTAATTAACTTTTGGATTTTGGTTTGTAGATTTGGATAAAAGTATTGGCGCAAATTCATAGTCAGCCTTTGATAAGGGTATAAAACTGCTTCTATTTAAAACTATTACTGGTTGTAAATTTAAAGCCATATTTTAAGTTTTGTTGTTCATAGACACGTTTTTCCCATCCTCTAACGAGTTCCTTCTTTAAAACGTATTTTGAATGTTTTTTGAAAATGCCAATGGAAAGTAATTTGTGCAATTTGCTTATAAGTACATATATACTTACGAGTATGTATCTTATCAATATCACTCTGAAGAACATTTCTTTCAAAAAAAATTGGATGTGGTGGATCTTCTAAGAAAAGAGAAGAACCCAATTAACATTAGGTGCCGTTTTGATACCTCAAAACTCGTGTACCTGGATGGTGGGGAGTCTCTAGATCCAGCCTGTGGACTTTAAAAAGATCATTAAATCTTTTAGATTTCTCACTGAGACTTCCTCAAGGGAATCGAAAAAGGGTTTTCTTAAAGCTCGCTGTCTGGCCCTAGCTAGTGCCGGACAGGCGCATAAAAAGTGGGTAAAAGTTTATTTCTCAGTTGCGACATTGCAACTGCAACAATGTGTGTTGTGTGAGATACCTAGTTTGACTGCATAGTTCCCTATAGGCCAGTGACCCGTGGTGGTTGCTGTTATCCTGGCGATGTCCCTACGCGTTCTGTTTAAGAAGTCGGTGTTTTTGCTTTGTTGTAATTTGGCCACATCTTCCTAAATATGACGCAGTTTGTTAGCCTAGTCTAACTGGGGTTGGCTTGGGCAAGGAATTTTGAGGATATTTCTGTTTTGACTGCTCCAAGCGGAATCTGAACTGATTTCGCAAGAAAGCTGCGGAGGCCTGAGCCTTGCCTAGCCAGTTCATCTGCAAGTTCGTTTCCATAAACGTTACTGTGCCCTGGAACTCAAATTAGGGTTACCTTGAGTTGGGTATCTGGCGAAGCTAGCTCATTTTGGCATTCAAGCACCAGCTTGGAGGATGTAGTAACCGATGCAATAGCTTTGGTGGCTACCTGGCCAATAAAAATAGCGATCTTTTGCCTTGGCGTTATATTGGTGTGTGTTTTGATCTGACGACAAGCTTCCCGGACAGCGAGTAATTCTGCACGGAACACGCCGGCAGAATCCGGAACCCTATATGATTTAGAGACGTTTATGGATTCGGAAAACACACCCGTACCAACTCCAAAGTTACTAGCACTTGTACGATTATATGTATTGGAAACGGTAGCCTTCGATTCGTTTGAGGTTCTTTTATATCAAGGATATCAATTAAAAATTTAGTAGTGCTTTCGTCGAACCTATACTTCGAATAAAATTCTTCCTCATCTAGCTCCTCAAATGGGTTCGATCGGATTTTTTGACTTTGTTAATAATTTCAAATCTTCGAAAATTTGGAGATCATGATCCTTCGGAAACATTTTAATAACTTCCTTTATTAATGAATACTGAAAAAAGCCGATTTTATTAACTTAAAAGGACTCATTTTAAATTTAAAGTGGCTTTCTAGGTTTAATATGGCCTTTATGACAACTATGAATAGCAAGAAACAGATTTTACCTTAACTAGGAGATTAAGAAATTTTAAAATGGGTTTTATCTGACTATGAATTTGCGCTATTGTTTTTTTTTTATTCGGTAAATAATTTTTTTTTTTTTTTGAGCATCTAGTTTTTCTCAATTATGTCTTTAAGTTTTACGCTAGATTTTAATAATTTGAAGCTTTTATTCGAAGAAAAGTATATTAGGTACACATCTTGAAGTTTGATAAATAAAGAAATATTCTCGCAATAGATACACATAAGCCCTTTGCTTGTAAGGACTGTTTTTTAATAAGTGCAGTAAATTTTCGTTTTTCGGGTCTACTATTATATGATTTTTTATTTTTGTGTGCACTATTTTTAACGTAATCTTTTCTTTTGCCCCGTACGATATATACATTTTTTCCGTTATAAAGATATGATAACAATGGTCTTCTGGGGCACTATGAATCGTGGCATCAGTGGACAAAACTTCGTCGTTTTGGTATCTGGGACTAGAAGTTGATGGTACAGAATTGTCATCGTGGACAGAAGTACTATCGACATTTTCTTTATTATTAAAAATGTTCTTTAAATTGACTTCATCGTCATCGTTTGAAATGAAACTGACATGAAGTCTACTAAAAAAATAAATAAATAAATACTTGGCGCAACAGCTCTTTAAGCGCCAGGGCCTAGCTTCTCGCAACCACTCATGTTGTGTGCGTTTTAATTCTCACACGAATGGAAGGGACCTACAGTTTAATGCCGTATCCGAACGGCGATTTGAGAAGCTTTTTCGAGACAACAATACTCTCGGATGTTTGTCAGACGCTCGCGAGAGGTGGTACCGTGAACAAATCTTTTTGGTGTTTTCTGGGATTCGAACTTGGAACCTCATGCGCCTACTAAGCCCGCCCGTTACTATATATTTCTTGCCTCTCAGATACTCTACATTGAAATCGTATTCGTTAAGCATAATTTTCCATCTTTGTAAATCCATATTAGGTTCTTTTAGATCATTTAACCACACTAACGGCTTATGGTCTGTACGAACGGTGAATTTTCGACTATACAAAGAAGTTCTGAAGTACTTAACAGACCAAATGACTGCAAGTCACTACTTTTCGATGGTCGATTAATTCCGCTCATGGTTGTTAAATGTTCAAGATGCATAACAAGCAGGATGGTTACCTTGGCTTAAAATCACCCCTAGCACGAAATTTGACGCACACAAGGTTTACTTAAGTCCGGACTCGAAAGAATGGGGTCGGAAGTTAATAGTTTTTTAAGAGTTTTGAATAATTAATCCGAATGTGAAACATTAACTTTTTTTGATTTTTTTCAAATATTTTATCATAGAAAATGCAACGCGGGCGTAATCTTTTATAAATTTCCTATACTATCAAAAAGTAAGTGGTGGATCTTATTCATATGGCAAAAAGAGTGAAACGGAAATGAATTCAGCCAGCATACACGCGTTTTTTGACAACATACTACTTCAAAATTTTTTTTGTTAGAATTAAAATGCAGAAACCTTTTTAAAACCTTGTTTATAGCATCCAAGTGAACTGCCCATCAAATCTGATTTGCAAAAAATTGGTTCTTACACACAAAAAAAGTGGACTGAAGAAGCTTTATGGAAAAGGCCATCACTTCCGATTTATTCACATTAACCTCCATTCCTACACCATTACAGGTAGCAACAAACCCTTCGAACGCACCGAAATTCGGTTTAAAAGGACTAAATGACGAGCAAATCATGACTAGTCCTAATGTCTCCCCAAAAAAATTTTAATTTGTACAAACACTTGCAAGAAAAAAATAAAGAAAATTGAAATCTACCAAATTGTAGGGTGTGTTAACTGCTCCCCCTTTAATTTAAGTCGTCCTCGGCTGCACATAGATGGTTCCTGTTTTGATAGTTAAGAATGGAAAGAGGTTAAGGTGGTCTTCATACTCAAGGCCGGTAAGGCAAGCCACACTACTGCGAAAAACTTTAGGCCAATAAGCCTTACCTCATTTGTCCTAAAGACCTTTAAAATACTAGCTGACATGTACATCCGTAGTCAACTACGCCCAGGTGACATATCCCATGCGCGGCACGCCTAAATGAAAGGAACAAGCGTTCAGACAGCGCTGCACTGTGTTATGGGCTCCATAAAAAAATCATTGAAAGACAGAGAATATACACTAGCCGCTTTGCTATGCTAGAGGAAAAACATATTAAAGTTGAACTCGGAGGAACAAAACTTGAAGTCTATACCTCAAGAGGCACCCCTCAAGGAGGGGTTATATATAGTAATTGTCCTGAACGAAGTCCTTCTTATACTCAGAAACAGCGGCGTCAAAACCATAGCCTATGCGGACGACGTTGTGCTGCTAGCAACAGGAAAATTTCTCCTGACCCTGAGCGAGCAACTCGAAGGGACGCTGAAAATCATTGACTCCTGGATGGAGAGATGTGGACTAGCAGTTAATCCCCAGAAAACAGAGTTAGTACTATTCACTAACAAAAGAATAATTCCACAATTCGTAACACCTTCCGTAAGGGGTATTCCCCTGAGTATCTCCAGTAGTGCGAGATACCTCGGCTTGGTGCTCGATAGAAAACTGAACTGGAGACTAAACATTAACGAAAGAGTCAGGAAAGCCACGATAGATTTTTACTCGTGCAATAGAATATTTGGGAAGACTTGGGGGCGGAACCCCAAAATCATCCTATGGATGTACACAGCTATAGTAAGGCCAATACTAACGTATGGCAGCCTTGTATGGTGGCAAGCAGCCAACAAAATAAGCAACCTAACTGTTATCACAAAAGTACAAAGACTAGCGTGCATCGCCACAACCAGTGCAATGAGAACGACACCTACAGCAGGACTCGAGGCAATTCTCAATCTGCTTCCGTTCGATATCTTAATGCAAGCATCGCCGGCTCTAAGTGCCGTAAGATTAAGCCAAACAAATAAACCATCATTTGTAATCAAATCTTATAGTATTTGCTGGTGTTTGCCCGGAAAGTAGCGTCAGTGTTGTGTTTTTTTGTGTTCTTATGTTGTAATGGTGAGGGAATTTAGGGTTGATTATTCAAACATTCGTGGGCTTCGAACGAATTTCTTTGATATATACGCCCATGCTTATTCCCATAAACCAGCTGTTTTGGCACTGAGCGAAACACAGGTAGTCGAAGAATCTTCCGATTTAAAGCTGCCTGGATATAACTTAGTGTCATTATTCTTTCCCCATCGCGGCCTCGCCATATATGTCCGTAGTGATATAGCTTACCAAGTTCCACCACAGTATGGCCACTGTTCCAATCCGGAATTTAATTTCAAATGGCTAAAATTCACCGTCCGTAACCAAATAATCCACTACTGTTTTATCTACAGAAGCCCTAGTGCGGATAGCAACTCGACTTTTAACGAATTTGATGCGCTGTCCGATTCCATCACACGAATTGTCTCCCTGTACCCTCATACTGAAATTGTCATTGCGGGCGATTTCAATATACACAATTCGGAGCGGCTTCGACATTCTGGCCAGACAACACCCGAAGGAAGGTATGTTGAACTTTTCGCTGATATAAACAATTTGACTCAGCTTGTACCGGACATTGTAAGTCATTCTGCCAACACTCTGGACTTGTTTCTTACTTCACACCCTGATAAATACATCATTGATGTTTTAGCGCCTTTGTGGTCTGACCACAACATCGTATCAGCCAAATTCTCGTATTGTGACCACACAGTTAAAGAAAAAACTCCCGAAAGAAAAGTATGGCGTTACGAGAAAGCCAATTGGGACGGCCTAAATAGTTTCTTTAGGAGTTTTAACTGGTCGCTGTGCTTCCTCGATAGCGACGTGGATGCTGCCGCTGATATGATTACTGACACCATCCTCTTAGGTATGGATGCCTTTATTCCTAACAGAACAAAAAGCATCAAACCTAAGGCAAAATCGTGCTTTGACCAGAGCTGCAAAGAGGCTATCAGGGTGAAAGAGGTAAGTTTTCGGTCTTATAAAGCCAACAAATCTGAGGAAAACCAAAATAAGTTTACACAAGCCAGAAATGATTGCAATGCTCGTATTCGACGTGTAAAATTCTTATATGACCAAACATTGAGGCAGAAAATTCTACAATGTCCCAAAGGTAGTAAACATTTTTGGTCATTCATCAAATATATTAAAAATTCTGCCTCGCCCGCCATCCCAACGCTCATTTATAATGACATTCCAGCTGTCAGCTCCTTAGACAAAGCCAATCTCCTCGCTGCTCACTTCGCAGCGAACTCCACCCTGCCAGATAGTACTTTGTCTCCACCTGTACTTGAGAGCGTCGAATTTTCCATGGGACAAGTCCACTTTCGCACTCGTACAGTTGCAGGAGTACTCAAAGGTCTCAACATACACAAATCCGCTGGTCCAGATGGTATCTCCCCCATAGTTCTGAAGAGGTGTTCTTCCAAGCTGGCAAAACCTCTGCGTAAGCTTTTCTGTCTGTCCTACTCTTCTGGGCTCTTTCCGAGAAGATGGAAAACAGCATTTGTCCAGCCCGTCCCTAAAAAAGGCAAATCTTTTTCCCCTTCCAATTACCGACCCATTGCACTAACGTCCCTTCTTTCCAAGGTCATGGAAACGCTGATAAATCGTCAGCTTATGAAATATCTTGATTCACGAAAACTCCTCAATGACCGGCTGTATGGTTTTCGTAGCAACAGGTCCACTGGTGATTTGATGGCATATCTCACCGAGAAGTGGAACCAATCTCTACATCACTTCGGCGAAACAAAGATGGTTGCGCTCGATATTTCTAAGGCATTTGACAGAGTTTGGCATCAGGCTCTTTTGTCGAAAATGCGTGCATATGGCATCGATGAGTCTCTTCTTCAATTGATTAGAAATTACCTTTCGGACCGTTCAATACAGGTTGTCTTGGGCGGCTTCAAGTCTGCAATTCACCATATAAATGGTGGTGTTCCCCAGGGCTCCGTTTTCTCTCCGACTCTCTTTCTCATTTTTATAAATGACCTCTTGTCTGCTACTTCTAATCCAATCCATTCCTTCGCTGAGGACAGTACCCTCCGTTTTTCATATTCGTTCCCTAGCTCACGTCCCTGCTCTTCGGCCGTAGAAGAGGAATGACAACGTATGTTAAACACATTAAATTCCGACCTGGACAGCATAACCAAATGGGGTTCAATCAATAGAGTGGAATTTAATGTATCCAAAACTCAATGCTGTCTTCTGTCTCTCAAGCGAAGCCATGACCCTCAACCATTATCCAAGAATGGTACTTGCATCGCTGAATCCGAAAGACTTGCCATTCTCGGAATGTGCATCAATAACCGTCTCCGATGGAACGATCACATATTCGAAGTCGCCAAAAATGCTGCAAAATGTCTAGGATTCCTTAAGCGGTGCAAGAAATATTTTACCCCGTCTGATCTGGCCTCCATCTATAAGGCATTCATCCGCCCAAAGCTGGAATATAACGCCCACATCTGGTCTGGTGCACCCAAGACCGTTCTGCACATTCTAGATAGGGTACAGAACCGCGCGTTAAAACTAATAGGCGATAGAGACATTGTGAACTCAATAGTCTCACTTGAACATCGTAGAAATGTCTTATGTCTTTCCCTTTTTTATCGCTTCTTTTACAAAAAATGCTCCAGCGAAATAGCCAGCTGCATTCCTCCCCTTCAAAACTTCACCCGCAATACGCGTCATGCTTCGAATGCACATCAGTTCACCCTCAAGCCCAACTTCGGACGTACTGTCAAATATAGGTATTCGTTTATAAGCCGAACAACACGTTTGTGGAACGATCTACCAGCCTCCGTGTTTCCTCATCATTACAACCTACAAACATTTAAAGCCAACGCAAACCGGCATCTCCTCTGTCTCTTTCCCCTCATTTTCCCAACCGCCCGTGCCCTGAGAACCAGTATAAGGGTATTAATAATCCCTTTGGCACGCGCAAATTATAAAAAAAAAATAAAATAAAAATTAAATGATTGGTCGAAAGCCAAGTGAACTTTCAAATATTATAAGAAAGTTGATAATAAGTTTACATGCAGGCGATAAATCTTTGCGACAAATTGCAAAAATTGTCAAAAGAAGTCCGTCTGCAATGCAATATGTGGTAAATATATAGAAAGAGTGGCCGCGTTAAAAAAAAATCGAAATCAAAATAGATCCTTATAGGACAGAAGACATCAGTCTTTTTTGCTTCGTCGATTCGCAGAAATCCGTTCGTAAGTGGTGTTAAGCACGCTGCACGACTTCACAGATATCTTGGGATCCAAGTTACCGCACAATCTATTCGAAATTTTACGCGAAAACTTGGTTTTAGGAGCAGAGTCACAGTGAGGAAACCATATGTGAGCCCAGTTAACAGGCACAAGCGCATCGTGTTTGCAAACAAATATTCAATCAATCAATGCAAATTTAATATAAAAATATCCGATTGACGTGTAAAGATCTGGCGTGAGCTTAATACAAACTTAAGGAGACACAACCTACTGCCAACGTTTGAGCATGGTGGTGGTTCACTCATGGTGTGTGGATGTTTCGAAGTGGCAGGTGTCGGGAAACTACATTTTATCGAAAGCAGCATGGATTCCAAGCAGTATATTAATATCCTGAAAGCAAATTTGCATAAAAGTGCGTCAAATTTAGGTTGCGAACGGGACTTTGTTTTTCAACAAGACAACGACCCAAACATACAGCTCTGAATACACGGCTATGGATATTGTATAACTGCCCAAACTACTTAAAAACTCCTCCTCGAAGCCCTGACATAAATCCTATAGAAAATATATGGTCAATTTAAAAAAAAAAAAATTAAAATATAATATTAGAAACATGAACGACTTGAAAACAGCTTTGAGGACGGAATAGAAAAAAATTCGACAAAATTTAACTAACAAATGAGTGGAATTCATCCCTAAAAGATTGAGCTCTGTTTTGAAATGAAATGGAAACCCTACAAAATATTAAAAATCATTTTTTTCTTTAGTTCTGTCAAATAACTAAGGTGTACGAATACGGATTTTGCTTATGTTAAATAACAAAAGGTGTTAATTTTATTAAACAACCATATCAAAATTTGTGTGTTTCATTTTATTTTCTTATATTTATGTGTTTTCATTGAAAATTATTGACTTTTGTTAGATATTTCCTTTTCATAACGTAACAATAAATGTTTTTCTGATTATGATGGGGGTGTACGAATATGGGTTTTGTACACTGTATTACGAATTTCTCCGAGTGGAGAAAGTTGACGGATAGAAATTGTTGAGGTGCGAAGGCGATCCTCGTAAAGGGTGTTAGGAAAAAAGGGGAAAAATAAAACGCACTATTTGTAAGTATTACAGAATATGTTTTTATTCTTAGAATAAGTCTTACCTCGATGAGTGTCAGTAAAAGAAAAAAGGAAGTGGTTAATGGAAATGTGGTGAGGTTGGCCGCAGATCGAGTACCACTCTGGTTACACAAGTGCCATCTGGGCATTCTACATTTTATTTTTATTTAAGGGTGATATTTCATTTAATAGTAGTATTTAATTTAGTACTTAGGATTAAAGGAGTACTTTTGGCTTAAACATTGCCGCCCACTTTGCAGAAATCAGTTCTGCGAAAACATGATACATAAGTCTATCTGAACCCTATATCTGAACGTCATTCAGATTGGGAACCTTTGTACTTTACCGGAGGGGTTCCAGTCACTCCGGGAGGAAGGAATGTTAGTAGGGGATATCTAAGCTATCTAAAGTATGCAGGTATAATTTAATGAACATTTGTGTGCATTTATAGATACACATGTGTAAACTTAAATAAATAATAATTAAACAATGCATTTGTATACGTAAGATACGTAAGATACGGTATAAATATTTCAGTGCAACTCGTACATCTTAATATATTAAAACTAATTTAATGAAACGTTACACAAGTACATATTTATTTTATATAATCAAAGTTATTCCGAAGGAATTACGCATAGCTTAACGATAGGTCTGATTATTTCACCTTGTTGAGTTCGAATACAAGCGACACGTATCCTACTATCGGAGCCTGGAAAAACGTTGATGACACGACCTAATCGCCACTCAGTAGGGGGTAAGTTCTCCCTTCGTACAACCACGAGATCCCCAACCTGTACATCACGCTGAGAGAACTTCCATTTGTATCTTTTATGCATTTCCTTAAGGTACTCCTCTTTCCACCGGTTAGCAAAATGTCGATGAAGAATCTTAAGCTTTTCCCATCGATTAACAAGAGAAATGGAGGACTCGTTCGGAATAGGCTCTTGTAGAGAAATAAGAGGACATCCAATCCTGGAAATGACTGGGAGTGAGAGGAAGAAGGTCGTCGGTGTTCTCAGATGTTGCACTGATTGGACGAGAATTAAGACAAGCTTCAATTCGACAAAGAAGAGTGGAAAACTCTTCAAACGTGAATTTTGCGCCAGCAGTAACCTTTTTGAAATGCAGTTTGAAACTTTTGACCCCTGCTTCCCACAGTCCACCCATGTGTGGTGCTCCTGGAGGAATGAAATGCCAAGAAAGGGCATGCATGATTATGCGATACCAATATTTGAGAGGTTGATTCCTTTAAATATTTTTTAAAATTATCCTTGACAATTCGACCCGCTCCAACAAAGTTGCTTCCGTTGTCGGAGTAAACGTCTTGAGGGAGACCTCTTCGCGCTACAAAACGGTGAAATGCAGCTAAGAATGCAGCTGTAGATAGTTCTGTGGTTCCTTCCAAATGTATGGCTTTAGTGCATAAGCACACAAATACGCATACATAGCCCTTTGTTATGCGACAGCTTCTTCCGATATAAGTTTTTATATCGAATGGACCAGCAAAATCCAACCCAGTTTTCGAAAAGGGTTTCGAAAAGTCTGATCTTTCTGGAGGAAGAGCTGCCATGAGTTGAGAACGTAGACGTTTTTTGTGAATTACACAAACTTTGCAGTGGTTGACACAGGCTTTAATGAGATTTTTAAGTTTAGGAACCCAGTATGCTTGCCGGATGAGACCAAACAACAGCCGGTTTCCTCCATGGAGGGATATCTCATGAACGAAGTTCAAAAGGAGTTTGGCATAGTGTGAATTATAAGGTAAGAGGATAGGATATCGCTCGTTCCATGACAGATTTGAATTAGTCAGACGACCATTCACTCGCATTATACCGTTTGCGTCAAGAATTGGGTTTAAAGGTAAAAGTTTACTGGATCGATTGATCGGTTGTCTATTTTGGAGCGCTTCGTATTCATGTTGGAAGTAGATCTTCTGAGAGAGGATTATGAGCCTTTCTTTTGTGGCCATAATTTCTTCTTTAGTAATGTCTTGAGTTCTGTACGAATGTCTAGGCTTAAACCGAAGGTTTGATTGGTGAGAAAACCGCAAGATATATGATATTACTCTGAGAGCTCGAGAAAAGGACGAAAACCTCAGGAGTATATCTTCCAAATGATCGGAACGAGTATAAAACGATTTTATAGGTTTGGACTCGAGGTCAGCTTCGTCGACAGATGTAGGAATAGAAGAAGGCCAGCACACATCAGTATTGTGTGGAAACCTTGGATATGGGTCAGAGAGTCTGAGCCCAGATAGCTTCGTCATGTCCAGCGAAGTGACTGACTGAGACGGAAGCTTTCCAGTTGGATTTTCAACAACTAGGGCTTGTGCAGAGATTGCAGCTTTTTGATCTACGTCAGATCCCAATGTAAAATGGCATAACAGTTTAGAAGTTGTAGCTAAAGCTGTGTTAACACCAGATATTTGGGCATGAATAGGAGTGAATGGAAGTCCTAAGCAGATTTGTGCTGCTCTGGATATCAAAGTGACTTCCGATCCAGGATCAATTAGAGCTCGAAGAGTGTATTTGAAACCTTGGACATGAATAGAAACTAAAGCGGTTGCTAAGAGAACCTACTTTGTCGAAGTAGAAAAGAATAAACTGACATTAGCTGAAGTAGATGGAATAGTGAACTGTATTTCTGGTTGGGGATCCCTGATAGAGTTGGATAGGGAGTAAGTTGAAGAAGATGGCACAGTTCGTTGTAGAGAATCAGAAATATGAAGAAGGGTGTGGTGCCGCTTCTTGCAATTATTACAGGTAAATTGACTTTTACATTCCTGTAAAGTATGATACGAAGCCAAGCAGTTTGAGCATAACTTGTGGTTCCGAACTGTTTTAGACCTGTTTTCAACTGACATTTGCAAAAACGAGGGACAAGTTCGAAGCGAGTGATTGCCGTGACAGATCACACAGGAGTGTTTATTGGATTTAATATGATGTGTATTGACTACCCTCGTCACATTCGTATGTGGAACGCTTGTACCCTTAGGTTTTGCAGAAAACCGTATGTCAGTAACCGTTTCAAGCATTTTATACCTGGCTGCTAGAAATTCGCTCATATTTTTCCAGGTAGGTATTTCTGATGGCTCCTTTAGGTTCTGTTCCCATAGCGAAAGGGTTTTCTCGGGAAGACGTACTGATACAAGGAATGTCAAGAATGAATCCCATGAATCTGTATTGATTCCAAGGGTTTGTAAGGAAGAGAGACAATCACTTACATCTCTATGAATGCGTTTAAGGGCTTTATCTGTCTCAACAGTTATGATGGGAAGATTCATTAAAATCTTTAATTGAGCATTGACCATGATCCTTTTGTTTTCGAATTGATCACTTAGAGCTTTCCACGCAAGTTCAAAGTTGGTATCTGTTAGAGGGAACTTCGATACAATATTGAATGCATCTCCTCGAGTCTTGGCTCTGAGATGAAACAACTTTTGAACTGGGCTTAGGCGAGTATGATTTATGTACACTGCCGAAAACATATCGCGAAAGGATGGCCACGATAGGTAATCCCCATGAAAAACTTCGGAATCACATGGAGGAAGTGAAAAAACGCTGTTAAAAGAATTGTTGTCGTGTAAGGGAAGTTTAGATGGCAAACTGCATGTAGCACCACTCTCTTGAGCATCGGGAGATGTAAGAACGTTATTAGAAGGATGTAACTTGTGAGAAGCGGTCAATATGAATGCCAAACAGGATATGTAAGTCTCTGTCGAGAGCTTGTATTTGGATTTGACCGCAGTTAAGTTTTCTTCCGACAATTGCTCCTTTTTACTACGAACACATTCTTCATATGCAGATTTCACTTTTGACCACAAATCCGAAAGCTCACTTTTCCTTGCTTGCAGCGACATCAACGTTAGGGAACTAGCAGGAATCTCTTTGATATCTGCAGAATATTCCACTAAGTTATCAGCGCAAAAAATGAAGGTCTCCATTAGGGACATTTTGTGAAATAAACGATGAAAACGAAAGGTAACCGAGCACGTAACCGAACCACCAATTTAAAACAACACTTATGTATATAGTATTTATATAAATATATGTACCTATATAATGTATTTATGTAAGTATCCAAAATATGTATTTTTTATTTTTTTTTTTTTAATGGAAGCTTTCACAAATCTAAATTGCACTGCAATATTATACTCTAGACGTACCTTTTACACTTGTTCGATGCAATTTTCTGTAGATGAACTGGTTTTCCTGCGATTGATGTGTGTACACTGCACAGCTTGCGGTGGTCAGCATGCGTTGGAGTTTGGTCACTGATAAGATGATGGTTAATGATGTAGTTTTGATGATAATTAAGTTGAATTGCTTTTTTTTTTGTTTTTGGTGAGTAGTAGCGCACTTCTTCCAGTGTGCCAAGTGGTAATGATGAAAGTGTTGAAATTGATTGTAGATGATTGGGATGCTTGATTGCTGGTGAAATTAAATGGATGATTTCCCGCGTGGAAATAATTAATTGACACCAGTTTGCGATTAATCCAGTAGGTCGTCTTGATATTATTTGTCGAAACGAAATAATTGTTTTATCCGGCTCGAAGGACCAAATGTTGAGGTGCGAGGCGATCCTCGTAAAGGGTGTTAGGAAAAAAAGGGGAAAAATAAAACGCACTATTTGTAAGTATTACAGAATATGTTTTTATTCTTAGAATAAGTCTTACCTCGACGAGTGTCAGTAAAAGAAAAAAGGAAGTGGTTAATGGAAATGTGGTGAGGTTGGCCGCAGATCGAGTACCACTTTGGTTACACAAGTGCCATCTGGGCATTCTACATTTTATTTTTATTTAAGGGTGATATTTCATTTAATAGTAGTATTTAATTTAGTACTTAGGATTAAAGGAGTACTTTTGGCTTAAACAGAAATATCTTCTGAAGTTCATCCTGAATTAGAGCCAATATATGAAGTTCACAAAAGATATCATTGACAACGGTAGGGTTAACAACTTCTTTGAGAATTTTTAAGACATCCTTCAAACAGCTGAAAGTTATTGTGTGTCTAAACGTTCTCCTTAATATTATCTTCGTAACTTTCTTCGTCTCTGAACCCTTACTAAGGATTAACTGATTTTTAAAGTGATTTATATGAGTTTCAACGGTGCGAACTGTTTTAGTTAAGGACTCTTCGCAATGTGCTTTTCTAGATTCCGATTCTTCTGACCGCTGTAACACATATGTTGCCTATATAAGACATCTGCATCATAGTTTTCTTTCCCGGACGACTTATAAAAAAAAAATTGGACAAACCTCTTCTATAAAAGCTTTTTAGCTTTAAAGCTTTCGGATTTTTATCCGAAATTGCGAAAGTTAAGGGCTGGTGGTCCATGTAGATGTTGAGTTGTTTAATACCATACAAATAATTGCGAAGTTTCTGTAGAGACCAAATGATACGATGGCAAGAAGTTCTTGTTCATTAGTTGGGTAGTTCTCCTTAGTCCGCGAGATCATGGTTATTGATATACCATCTTGTGACAAGACAGCACCTAATGTATGAGAAGATGTGTCAGACATCAAGTCAAAGGGCTTTGCGTAGTCAGTATAAAGGAAAGGAACGTCTTCCGAAGCCAAGATGTTCTTAATCTGATTAAAGGCGTGTATAGCATCTTCATCCAATTCTACGGAAATATTTTTTGACTGCCTTGCACTTGCGTTGCGGTTTTCTTCGCGTAAAAATCTAGTGAGAGACCTTGCAATTTGGACTTAATCTTTTATGAATCTCCGGTAATACTAAGAGAGTCCCAGGAAAGACCCAACACTGCGAATTGTTTTTGGAGTCTTATATTCGAAGATATCTCTTACTTTATCTAAGCAGGTTTTTATTCCCTTAGCGGATACTATGAATCCCAGGAATTCGACCTCTTTCGTCAAAAATTTAAATTTCTCTGGCGAAATACGCATATTAGCCTTATAAAGCTTCATCAGTATCATATCACTCAGATGCTGTTCTCTGATCTTCGAAAAAATGATCACATCATCAATATGAACATGACAACTTTTACCAATTTCTTCCCTTAAAACATCATCAATGCCCCTTTCAGCTCAAATGGTAGCCTACAGAACTTTAACTTCCCATTGTTTATAGAGAAAGGCTCTCAGATAGCTCTATTTGGTGGAGACCAAATTTTAAATCTAATGTGGAAGAGAATGAGGATTTTCCTAAATTAGCGAGAATAACTGACGTATCTGGAATGGAATATTTATCATTCGTTGTTTTCTCATTAAGTTTTCTGAAATCGATTACCAACCGCATCTTACGTTTCTCGTTTTCATCGACCCCCTTCTTATCAACAACCGAAATGGGGCTATTATATGGTGACCCTGAAGGTCGTATAATCCTGTCGTTGAGTAGATCTGAAATTTCCCTATTGATAAATTCAGTAGCTGCCATTGGATAAGGGTAAGCTTTTGAACAAACGGGTTTATTATCTGTAGTTCTGATGGTTGCGACTATTTTGGTATTAAACGGCAAGGCCTCATTAGGATCAGCAAGTACTTCAAACGGATTTCTTATTATTATTAGAAATACAATAACTTTTCCTCTCCACCGTCATATTTTAGAAATCCTCTTTTTAGGTCAAGTCGTACCCTTATATGCCGTAAAAAATCACATTCAATTATGCCATCAAATGTGTCGAGGTGAAGAAGTACGTAAAAGAGAGCATTTTTATGAAATATATTTACGACACATTTACACTTATCTTGGTTTGTTTCGTGTATAGATTTTACTAATTAAATTCAAGTCTCTACGGGCTTAATAGCTTTTAGATTGATAACACTTTTGATGTATTTTTTATCAAATCCTGTATCTATCAATTATTTGATTCCTTCCCTGCTAACGTTCTGCTGACATATTAATTTTCACTTCGTGAATCCAGGTAAAAGGCGACGGATTGTAACAGAAGGTTCCATTATCCTTTTATAAGAACTTTTGTTTTGAAACCAGCAAACATTCGCGTCGCCCCACTTTGAGGGCGCCAATTAAGACACTTGTTTGTGCCAAGTAACTTTATATTTTATTTGAACAACTAGATAAATTTATTCACTATGGGAACTTGTTGCCATTACTTCTAATCTTAGACTGAAGACCTAATCATAATAATTTTTTATGCGCAGGATTATACCGGGCTGTCGGTCGCTTTGAGAAGAACAATTTTATTTAATCCAAACAATTGTAGGGGAAGAAAAAATAAAAAATAATAAAGATCTACAAAATTGTAGGGTGTGTTAACTTGTATACAGACAGAATGATCCTTAAAGAGGAACTGTCAATCTCATACTCTTGTGGAGTTTGCCTCGATAAACCTGATTATATGCCACGCAGGTCATGTCAAGCACCATGCTGAGAGTGAATTACTGATCTGCAGTGCTATTGCCAACACAAATATCAACGATATGATGATGTACTTTTAAGTTTATTGGAAATATAAATTATATATTATAGCGTAGGAGTGGTAAGTATCTCGGATCACTGCGCGTGAAGTTCCAAGTTCGAATCCCAGAAAACACCAAAAAGTTTTTTCATCCGAGAGTATACTTGTCATGAAAAAGCTTCTGAAAACAAATTGCCCTTCGGACACGGCACTAAACTGTAGGTCCCTTCCATTCGTGTGAAAAAATATAACGCATACAACACGAGTGGTTGGAACAAGCTAGGCCCTGGCACATAAAGGCTGTTGCGCCAAATATTTATTTTTACTTATTTATGAGTGGAATAATAAACGATAAAAAAAATATATATATACATATGTATATATACGTTAACACATGACTTCACATACCGTAGAAAAATAGTTTCATTATTGCCAAAGACACCCCCTATGTCGGAATGTACGCTCCGATGCTCCGATCCCTTGGACATAAGATATGAAACCCAAGCCAAGCAGATAAAGATATAAGGCACCCAGCACATAAGAATACATGTCAGATCGGAGCAGTTACTTCTTAAGTCCAAACATTGTTATATATTTTTTTTGATTTTTAATAAGGATTTTTTGTTTTCTTTAATCTGATTCAATAAATTAATTTATATAGTTAAATATATAGATAGGCCCTATATTCTTACATTTGTTCCATTTACACTCTCTTGGCAATACAAATTCCCTTCAGTGAACTCGGAAATATTACTAATCCAGGACGCGTATATTGAAATGATAGTTCAATACGTCCCATCAGGCGGTGATGAACTCAGTTAGCATTTACAGGCGAAAAACACACAGAAATGCTACTTCATTATATTTCAGACGGTGACGTACTGAAGTAGGATATCAATGACTATAACCGGCATAAAGTAGATGTTATCCTAGTTCTATTCATCAACGTGGTACTCAATGTTGTTCGACTTTTTTACTTTACGTTTTTTACGTTTTTCTACATTCGTTTTTTACATGCTGAATTTATACTATGCTTATGTAAAAAACGTAAAAAAGGTAAAAAAGTCAAAAAAAAAAACACAGAAAACAACCCAAATTGGGGAGCTTCAAAACAGAAGATGAGAGTTGGATCTGATTAATCTGTGCGGTATCCAAAAAACTATTGGGTTTTTATCTTCTTTTCGATAAAATGATTAAAAAGCTCAATTTGTTGAGAACAGATTCTCTAATCCAACGTTTCTCAACCTTTAAGCGTATGCGGAATGCGGACCCCCAGCAATGAATTCATCAGGAATAACCCGGTTATTATATTATATTGTATTCTTTTCCTGAAATATAATAATAAATTCTGACCAAATAAAAAACGAGAAAAATTTTAATTTTTTTAAAAATGAAACATATTTATATTCTTCTGTTTCAATATCTATATAGTCAACATTAGTTGAATTAAGCGACAAATATACATGAATGAGTTTTTTAGACCTTTTAAAGCTGGATTTCGTAAAGGACTATGTATTTAAGCCCAGTTTGAGAAAACCCTTTCAATCTGCGCGGACGATGCTGGTATGTTAAGAAGCTTCAAAGCTAAAGATGACAGTTGAGGGTGATGAATGCTCGCGGTGCTCCACAAAAACTGTTGGTTTTTTAATTTCTTTTCGAAAAAGTGTATGAAAAATATCAATTTGTTGGCGAAAACAGTGCAAGCTCTCTAATCCATCTGCGTTTAAGTTTTTCATTACGAAGTGGTTTATTATTTGTTCTTCGGATGTCGATAAAATGGCCTTGTCGTAAAAAGGATTTAAATAATATGCAGTTAGTGAGATTTCATTTGATGCCATCTCTTTTCTTTCTAAGTAAGATGGCATCATTGATTCCTTAAATCCGTTCTTATTTTTAAGTGAAAGCCACATATTTACCGCATTTGCAACACTTGTATCTAAAGCTTGGCACTTGTTTATAAGTGCACTTATAGGTTCTAACATTTTCTGGTTAGTGTCGACTCTTGCAACAAAATCCTCATCAAAAACTAACTTGCAAATAGTAGATTTAATTTTGCAAATAAATTTCCTAAATGACTGTTGCATCGTGAAAACCACAAAACATGTCTAACATTTTTCCCCATACGCAACATAACACTGGCTTTGTCTGACACCACTGCGTAAAATGAAACGTTATACATATCTTTCCCCATATCTATTGATTGGTAGACTATATCTGAGACCATATCCGCATTTCAAATTTCACCGCTAAGATCCCATGCGTTAAGAAATGTACGTTTACCCTGAGAGTTATGCAGCATGGTTACAACCATCCATCTATTAATAGCACCGAATCTTGTTGAGTTGGTAAATGAAAGTCTTTGATACATTTGTTGTACATTTCATCCAGGAGTTGGTCCGACAAAGTTTTCCGTTTTGGGAGCACAGCTGCGTAAGATGGCCTCATAGATTTTACCATATTTTTGAAATGTGCTGATTCGATGTTGTGAATCGGAATATTACATCCGAAGAAAAAGGAAGCAATAGCTAAATCTATTTCGTGCTGTTCTCCTGGTTTTAAACAGTCAACAATAGCATTTAAATTTCCCATTTTCCTTGGCTTTGAAACTTTTTTTGTAGTACATTTAACAGGTTTTGTAAAAGACAAAGATGATCCTGATGACATGAGAAGCGAAGATTACGATGTTGTAGTTGTAGCCCTAGCCGTTGGTAATAGATCTGACTCTTCGCAATCGATATGAGCTTCAGAGATAAATATGACTTCTTCATCTTCATTGATACCTTCAGTGCTCCCTCCGATTGACATCAAAGACTGATCTTGGTCTGAACAACTCTATAAAAAAAAACAACATAAACAATCAGGGCTTCGAATGTTACTCTACTTAATCAAAGTACATACCAGCATTAAAATGGAACTGTTGGAAGACGAATCCATATAACTGGTTTCTTCAGCAGCTTCATCTATGTTTTCGACTTCATTTTGGACAACAAACCCATCGCATCTTTTACTGTTTGGAGTATTAATCGATGATTAAATAATCCAATTGCACAGCTTACATATGTACATACCGAGGCGCCAGTAATAGCCACTCTGCTGTGTTTTGCAATGTTTTTTTTACAAAAATTGCAATAAGCTGCATATCTTTGCCTTCTCGAACTAGAGAAAAGTTGTTTTCCTCAAAATTCGCGGATTTTGGTCTTCCAGTGAAACGCATTTTATATAAATTAAATTAAATTAATATTTTTCCAATAATATTTTTGGCACTTTATAAAATAATTCACTTTATAGAATAATTCAACACACGACACTGAACGAACGTTTCTCAGTAATTTACTTTATTTACATCTTCTTTACCTTTTTTACGAGTTTTTTTTACGTTTTTTCGGGATTTTTACGTTGTTTACACTTATTTACGCGTTTTTTACCTACTCGAACGTAAAAAAGGTAAAAAATAGTTTTATACACAGATTTAAACATCACTGGTGGTACTATCGATATAAGGAAACGTATAAGCTTTTAAGTTCACAGGTTTACTATTTTACAATGCGCTTTGAATTACAACCACGGTATTTTAATGAACATGGAAATTATTGGAATAAGTAAGTACACGACAAAAGAAAAAACGAAAAAAACAATTTTGTAAGTACAGAAAAGGTTTAATAAAAATTTCTGAAATAGTGAAATATATTAACATATGGTATGTATGTATTAATGTTTTTTGGCGCATGGCTCATTATTATTAATATTAAAAGCAATATTATGTTGTCTTTTTTTGGTACTTCGGCTTTCGAATTTGGTTGAATTCTTCCTCCAGAAATACCTCCGTCTTTCCGTCGTACAATGGATGTTGGCTGCACTTTAATCTTTCTTGATCTCCGACACATTCACCCTGATTGTCGTTGGCGTTTGTCGCTTTTCGACGATTGTCGTTTGATTCATAGCTACTATTACAACTCTTTCCCAATGAAAAAGTTGTAAAAATGGATACGTGCTACATCTGAAGAATAAAACGACAATCGTCGAAAAGCGACAAACGCCAACGACAATCAGGGTGATTGTTTTTTGACACATAAATGACATGATTTGGGATGGTGTTTGTCAAGGATTCTAGTACTGCTACGAATTTCTGTAATTAAGAAAAGAATCATTTAACTCGCTCGTAAATTTAATGCCTAAACTAGGAAAAGTTCCTGCCTGTAGTTGTGGAATATTACTTGTATTTACGTCATTTTGTAGGACTTGGCCAATGCGTGCAAACTGATCATTTATTTAGTGGATTGTGTTGTTGTAATTATTAATGCCGTTTTGGTCGATAGGTATGTTTAAATACGAAGGTGCTCTTGGTTTTTCTGTATTGATATACTCCGCTGGATCGGATGTAGATTAATTTGTTAATGCTTCTTGGTCAGGCGTATTTATGTCTCTAAAAAAAGACAGCGGCATTTCTTTGCCTAGTGCTAGATGTGCAAGCTTTTGGCGATCATTTTCAGTCATCAATAAATAAAATTTAAACATAACACCAAACTTCTTCTCAACCGCAAGTAGGTATTTGCAAAAGCGTCTACCACTGCCACTTGGACAAGTACAAAACCCAATTTCGCTGTCAACTGCACAGGGCTCTGATGTTTTTTTCGTTCTGGACATTAAATGTTTTTTCATTAACTTGTGTAACCTCTCCTAAATATTTTGAGCTTTCCAAAAATTCATCATAATCTAGTGTAATTTTTCGAGATCTTGAATTTTCAAAATATAGCAACCGTTTTCTGTATGTCTCAAATGTTTTAAGCACAAAATCTGCCAAAGCACACATATTGAAGGCTTTACATCTCTGAAGGACAATGTGTTTAAATATCCTTATGGAGGCCTCACAATAGTTATTGGCGGGTTGTCCTCTGTGTAATACGGATTGACGAAAAGCTTACGCCCATTCTTCACGTCTCTCCCACAAGTCTTTGAAGTGCTTCATAAGTTTTACGTTGGTATGCACTGCACCGTGGAACAAAGTATTGGTAAAAATATCATTGGCTTGCTCTTCGGTCTTAGAAAACCTAACGTCTCGAAACATATTCATGATGAATTTGCGATCTTTTTTATGAATATTGTTGTCTTTAACCAGAGCCAACGCCATAGAGCTGGAGTAACATGAAAAATGCACAATAATAATTTGCTGTGCGAAAATACCACTTTAAGAGCGTTTCACATTGCAACTGAATCATCAGTCATTATAACCGAAGGCAAAAATGATACTTCGGTATTTTTTTCCAATGTTTCCTTTACAGCATTTAATACCATTAAATAATTTATTTCGCTTCGACTTGTATGAAAGGCTACCGCAACTGAAGCAGCCCCTACTTTGGTAGGGGCAAAGAAAAAGGTTACGCACGTATTGCTCTGGTCACACGATGAGCTGGAGTCTATGAAAATAGTTTCATTAGTTAATCCCCCCAAAAAAACTCTTTTCATAATAGCTGTAATAATTACGACAATGGTTGGATTTTCTTTAATACATAAGTCTCCTTCCGAAAGTTCCGCTTGCCTTTTCTTTAGTATTTCTATGACGCTACTCATATCTCTACCACCGTGTTGTTCCTTTCGCCATTTTGTATATAAATAGTTTACCTGCGCTTCCATTGAAATTCTCTGAGCATTCGCCAAAAATTCCTCAATCTCCATATTATCAGTTTTACAGTTTCTTCGTCCATTTTACCAGTTTTTAATCATAAATTAAAAACACTTTAAGCTTAAGTTTTGCTATTTTTTTCATTTATATTCCGAAGCAAACTAACCAAATTAGCACGTGCTTGCGATTGACGAGACAAATGCGCCGCAATTACAAACATGCATAGAGCAGAACAGAAATATCAAATAACACGCTGCATGACAATGAAAGCAATATCTACATCTACGTCTTCGTACGAGAGAACAACGGAGACGTATCGCATTAGCTTTTCTATGAACATATTGTGCGTAAAGTAATAGAAACCCTACTTCAATTCGTCACTCGAGGTTGACGAATAAGATGAGGGATTTTAATGTGTTCAACTATTATACTTTAAAACTTAGAAATCCTACTTCAGTAAGTCACCGTCTGAGACGTATTGAAGTAGCATTTCTGTTTGTTTTTCGTCTGTAAATACTAACTGAGTTCGTCACCGCCTGAGGGGACGTATTGAACTAGCATTTTAATATACGCATCCAGGACGACGCCAAAAGCTAAGTCTAATTTAAAGCACTGTTAAAGCGCTGTGCGCTGAAAAAGTCCGTATTTATTTCAGAAACAACCATAATTTTGCTCGTCCTGAAAATTAAGAATACTTTAAGAAAAAATACTTTAATACATCCTCGGAAAAAGGGTCATCACTAAGAAAAGAGACTCTGGGGAAAGTGATAAAAAATGTAAAATCAACAAACGTGATCGAACCAATCGTTGTACAAAACCACTCGCTTGATTTTTATTGAGATTGATACACTCTCGTTAGGTTCACTCTTTCTACTACAAATCCAACGTCTTTACTATATCCAAGTGAAACCAGGATAAAAGGGGTTTTCCGCTACCAGCTATTTGGATTCCGACCACGCGAATTGATTTAGTAGCAATGCACATATGTATACTCGCACACTGTGCTGTTCTTTTCAGCGATTTAAACTCTAGAATGAGAACGTTACTGATGGAGAAGGTTTCAGATAGATTTTAAAATTCTCATTGTAAATTCAAAGTAAAGAAGAATGTTTCAGACGAAATGTGTAACGGTATGAATAGTTGAATTGATGTGTTAAATCGAAGGGATACACGTGTATTGGAATAAAAGGCTGAGGCAATATCAAACGTAAATTTATTTTTATTTTCTCTTGTAAATGATGTCATCATGAAGGGGACAGATTTCACATATTTCCTGTGACCTATCTGAGCAGGGTACCTTCATATGTATATAAATTTCGATCAATCAAATATAGCCTTCTTTTGTGAACATCTAGTTTCACAATAGGGGAAAGGAAATTTGAGAATTTTTAATATGTTTTCGTATTTAGCTTTTTTTATGAAACACAATAAGGAAATAAAACCTTTTTCCATATTTTTAAGTGCACGGAGAAAATAAAGTTGTTGAAATTACCGCAAACAGTTAATTCAACGTTTTGCTGCCTTGATTTTTAGCTAATAGCATAAAATGTTGGATTTACGATTTTGCTTAGTTGTTAATTGAACTACTAATCTGTTGAATTTATGGGGTAAAGTGCGTTCGAAAATAACAATAATAATAGTTATCTCAACATAATTATATGTTGATATTAAAGCTCTTTCAGTGAAATCAACTATTCATAATACTCATAATCAACAACCAGTTTGATAACAGATATATTTAAACCTTTAAAAATGTCAGAGTATTTCATTAAGACACTGTATTTTTTATTTTTTATTTTTTTGTATAGTTTGCACAATTGGGATAAGTTGAGATTGCTCTCAACTCAACTCTCAATTCTGCGATGAATATTTTCCAGTGTAATGAGTTAATGACTCTTGTGTGCTAAAATGCTATTGATATTTCTTTTGTTTTTCCGAGGGTACGTGAAAATGTTCAACAAGACACCCACTAAAAAACCTACCTTCCCATTGGAAGCTCCTGCTAGCTGCAGTTTAGACGCGGTTACTTGCTATTGCGCTGAATCTAAACGTTTGGTTCGTTCTTGACGGCGAAGTAAATTTCGAACGTCCGAAATTTGAAGGGGTGTATTATTTACGTCGACATTATGCTTTCTCGCGTGGTTTTTGATTTCGTCTTCGATTGTTTTAATGCCGAGAGCTGTGTGGATATCGCTGTTTCTGTTTCTCTTAGCACTTTGTTTTCAAAAGTTTGTGAAATATTTGTATTACTTATTTTGGAACAACCGCAGAGTTGTATGTATACCATGTGTCCATAATGGCTTTAACACTTACTTTTATAAAAGCAGTTTGCTCTCTATATTATATTGAGAAAATGAATTTTCTTTAGTTTTTTGTAAGTATAATTTACATGAACGGATTTGATTTCACTCAGTGTGATTCGCCAAATTTTTGTCCATTGATTTAATCTATCCAATGCTTCCTGCAATTCTTTGGTAGTCTCGTCGACCGTTTTGCCTACTGCCAAGATAGTGTCATCGGCAAATGTAGCGAATGCGCTACCATATACTTTCGGTATATTATAAATATGAAAAATATGTTGATATGTCGAAGATATGAAATTTTATACGTTCCATAATTTAATTTTTCTTCTCGATCAATAATTTGTTTGCCAGAGTTAATTTTCCTCGCATATCTTAGATTATTACTGTACCTGGAGACTCAATTTGCTTTTATCAACGTCATTCATAAACATTTCTGACAAACTTGTTTTCGGATTCCTTTTACCCGAAGGAACTAAATATAACGAAACGAATGATTTCGGCGAGCTTAATAACTTTTCTAAGCATACCGCGAGTTTATCCTTTATTAAAATTAGTCCTGATGCAAACCCCAAATTCAAATTATAATTCTCAAGCTTTCAATACTGTTTAACCCGGCGAGAGTGTGGTGACAAAATGTAACATGGAGTATGTGGCTGGGTATGACATACCCACATACAAAATTACCTGTAAATATTGTTATAATAAATATTAACATTTAAAAAATGGTATTTTATTATAAAGGGTATATAATAATTATACTCTGTCCAACATAAATTGGCAGTACAGGGAAGATATGGATGTTTGTCTCACATTCGCACTCTTTTGTTTTCCGTAAGGTGCTATTCTAACAAAAGCTCTTACAGGGTTTCCGTAGTAAGCATTTCAAATTAACAAAAATCTGAAAGAATATTATGTAGGGTTACCGTCCTTTTTTAGAGATACACGATTTAAAAATACAAATTGCACTAAGCTTAAAAAAATACACTGTTATGAGCAAGGGTAGGGCCACGGACACAACTTCTGTGCAGGTGAGGAGGACGGCGGCATGCTTGCGGTTGCTCAGCTCAGCTCGTCGGACGGGGTGGTTCTTGCCAACCCCACCATACACCACCTACTCAACAAACAAAAAATCATGCCGAGATAAAACTAAACCTAGAAGAAGAAGAAAGCTAAACCCTAATTAGACATCGGACGAGTGAAAGAGAATAGGAAGAAAAAGAAAAGAAAACCATATCCAAGGGCTTATGCCTAAACCCGAGAGAAAGTGTGGAAAAGAAAACGCGAACTAAGCCTAACTAAACTAGACTAAACCTAAACTAACCTAAAACTTACAATAAACCCTAAAGCTAGCCCTAAACTACCTTAAAACTACCCTAACTTACCCTAACACGCAACTCCTCCTTTCCACAGTCTCCCTCAGATATAGGTTCGTCAAGAACCCGTGGTATGCCAGATGTTAATGGCAAAGGTTGGCCAGTCCACCGTTAACGTCTTGCGACGCAAACAAAATGCTATCTCTCTGGCCGGATCTCTCTGAGAGATAGCCCCTCTAAGTACTTCCCGATCACTGCTGTCCGTTTGTATCAGTTCATGTCGTCAGCGTTCGTAATTGTCCCGTTATGTCATTATCCGTCCATAGAAGGACGGCAGGACCCGTCACCCACAAATCACTAGCAAAGAGGAACCCTACTCGATCATAGGTTTAGGATCACAAAAGCTCACTAAATTGAACATCACTTTTGCTCTCTTTTATTGCAAAAAAAAATGTTAACTAAAAACTAAAAAAAACAACTCTTTCTGATCTTAGGACTATAAAAAAAATAAAATAAACTTAGGGCTACTCACGGTTTTTGAAATCCCCCGTTGTCCTGCCGGCAGCACAAGGAAGAATCCTTGTTTCCAAACAATCTGGAATCGCGCACCAAACAGTATTTCTGCCCGTTAAAGCCACCACCACCGCCTTTCCGGTACCTCGGCTCCACCGCTATAATATGATACCGTAGCTCCGGCTAGGCCCGTTACGGTTGCCGCTTTACCGCGGAGAAGCAGTAACTTAACCCACTGCCTAGGTGATTCTGTAGCGGTGAAATCATTAAGGGGACACCGAATTCCCGAATCACCACTTTACCTACCACTTTACAGCCGATTTGCCACCTATATATACGCTGTAGTCCTGCCTATGGGTAACGATTTGGGGAAACCGAGATACTTAGAATAAAAACTTGAAGAACCTGCCTTTTAAATCGCAGTGCCAACTCACCCTCTAGTTAAAAGTTAGAACTCCTACGAGTGAGATTTCACTTACTGTTGTTTTACTATAGAAATAGAAAGACTGCTACCTCTGTGGGGGATGTTGCCTTAGGGCATCGACCGCTTGCTTGCTTTAAAAAACTGCAAGTGACTTGCCGGTCATTGCTCTTTGGCCCACTTTCTATTCTCCCTTTCCGCATTCCCGTTTTTTTTTTTTTTCTTTTTCCTTCTTTCTTTTATCAGTGATCTTATTTTAGTAAATTCTCTTTCCTATCTCTGATTTGTCTTCCTTGTCTGTTATATATAATTTATGCATCTCACTCATTCGGAATATTGAAATTATCCCCACCTTCCAATATCCCTTTTACCCTATGTCCGCTCACAATGACTACTCTTGTTTCTTGGATTTATAACTATGTATATATATAATTTATTACACTACATCAATAATGCCTTGTCCAAAATTAAATCTAACAATACGTAAACATGTAAGCACAACATAACATAATAATAATAAAAAAGGAATAAACATATATAACGCCAAGTCGTTAAACTTTCCGGGGAATTTTAAAGCTCGCAATTGTGAGCCGAGCATATGCGTAATATCCTAAAGTAAAAAAAAAAGGAAATATTTTTGCTGTAAGTTAATGGGCAACAGAGATCGCCATATTGCCGCGAGGTTGTAAGAGCAGCATAGCACCAGACTGAACCTACCCCAACTGTCAGATGTCAATTGATCGTGCTGGTGGCAGGTAATACCCCTTATATGTATTTTATTTTATTTTTAATTTTCTTTTGCTTTCTTCTAGATTGGTGGCAGGAACCATTTCTCGATTCCTGGCTTACCAACAGGCTCCCGTAACAAGCTCGACGACGGTTGACGAGTGGTCGTGAGTCAAGCGGTTTCGTAAAAAGGGGAGAATGTATCTCAACCAATGTGTGGCAAGGGCCCACTCCCTGAGCGTCTCATTTTCTAACTACTGAGTCAGCCGGGTAATAAAATGTTTTTGTTCTTAACTAACCTAAACCTAAATTTTAAAATATCACAGATCTTATCACTGACGTCCATGCCGTGGAATTAATTGTGTCCGTGAGGTCATTTACACCCAAAGGAGGCTTTGGATTTTACCTCGCGACGTGGACTCGATTCCTTACTCCTAATATCACAGATGATAGTTACAGATACTTTTAAATATCTGCATATACTTAACCTAAATAAATTTACAATATGTAAATATAGCTCTATATATAAAAAAAATAATAAATCTATAGTCAGTTAATAAATCTACGAAATAAATAAATAAATAAATAAGACTACACCAACAAATAGATAAATAAGTATCATAACATTCTGTGAATAAAATAAATAAACATATAAAATACATAATTCTTTGGACGAAAGTGAATAAATAAACTGTGCATGACTATCTACATACATATCTATATGACAATTTTAACATTTTAATAGTTCGGGGTCCTATGTTCAGTCGGATTTGACGATTTTTGTGTATCCCAGCGCGTAGAGGGAATTGCCCACGGGATTCCATTGATCGACGTTCCGTATGAGTGGTCTTGAACCAAGACAGTGGGGTTGGGTCTAACTCACTAATGATACTCGGAGCCACCCTAAATACCCTCCAAAAGTTAACTCCCACGTAAAGAGTCTGCTGCAAGTTTGGCACTACGATTAGGTCAAGTTCTGCCGATCTTCCACCCCAGGAGACTACTGTCCTAATTCACCTTAGTACCCGCTGTCGCTTGCCTTCTGCCGTTCGGATGTCTGTAGTAATAGGCGCCATCTTTAAGTCATGTCTTTGTGATAATTCGTGCGCTCCTTTCCCTAAACAAGTAACGGATGCCCCGCTATCTAGTGGGCCAGAGAACTCTTCGCCTTGTATGATAAGTTTTGCGTATGGTCTATTGTCGTCTGTGTTATGTATAATTGTCGCTGCTATGTATTTCTTCGTTTGTCTGTTTAGTGCTATCTTTTCTCTTAGTCTCTTAATTTTGGTGTACTTCCTAGTAATTTCCATCGACGGTACTTCTTTAGCTTCATTGATGCAACGTTTGCCTGGTGTCTCAGTTTTGTGGGGTGTCTTCCGTTTCGACGAACCATCTTCTCCGTGGAGGTAACATCCCTTATCTGGTCGTCTATTAAAGTTTGGGTGGGTCGTTCTGACACTCCGGGACAAAAGCCTTGGTCAGCGGGTTTGTCCCTGTCACCCCGCCGGCCCTCACATTTCCCTGACACTGAGCGCAGTTAAAGCTCAGGCTTCCCTGCCCACAGCTGAAACACGTTAGGGTGTGAAATGTCGAAGTTCACGTCGACGGAATCGTAGTTGTGGTCCTAGTCGAGTCGGGTCTGGTGGTAAGGTGGTTTTTGAAACCATGTGTTCGCTCTGTCTTCATGTGTGTTATATGTCTGTCTGTTCTGTTGTTTTGGAGTGCGGCTATCTCTACTTCATCGTTTCGCTCGTCATCTACCGTGTCCCTTGTCCTAAATCACGTCTGGTCATCTACCTCGTTCACTTGTCGTCGGTACTTCGCGTCTCTGGCTGCCAGGTGTTTTTCGGCGCGCCTACACTCTTCCCTCAGGACCTGGATTTTCGTTATGGGACATCCAAAGATCAGTGTAGCTATTCTGTCTTTGAGGTAATGTCGCAGTATGTCCACTAAGTCGAGTTCGTTCGGTCGGCTTGTCATCTGTAGTACCATAGTCCGTACGTCGCTGTTAAAGTCGTCGAATGGCTCCTGGGGTAGCTGTCTCCTATCCATAATGGCCCTCAAGATCTCATGGTCCCTATCGCTGTTTTTATACTGATTGGTCAGCTCTCTCTTTAAGTCATCATACCCTAGATATATATCGTCCTCATTTTCTTGCATGAACTGCCAATACCATTTCTCGGCTGGTCCGCTCACTAGGTGGTGAAATTGCCTAAATAGGTGTTCGTTCTGGCGTTGTAGTGTTTCCACCCGGAAAAGGAAGTTTTCCACTGGCATGGTCTTCCGTGTCCCATCAAACTTAATTCCCCACTTATGCACATCCATTTGTCTTTCGTAAAGCGGGGCGGATGGAACTGAGAAGCGTGAAGCACTGGTTTCCGGTCTCTGCGGAGCAGGTGGAGCCCGATGCTCCCCGAACGGATTGTCTCTGACTCTGTTTTGTGTCGGTGTTGGTTGACGCAGTAGATCAGTGAAGTTGAGTGTCTCACGTTCGGTTGGTTCACGTTTTGCCCCCTGTGGGTAGCTCCTGGGTATTTGTTGCGTCAGTGTCGGTTGTTGTAATAGTTGCGTAAAGTTCAGGTGTTGCGTTGAAATAGATTGTTCTTGTCTGTTACTGTTTTCTTGTCGGTCTACCTTTATATGTGGCTTCCTCGACGCTGCCAAAATCCCCTTGATGTCCTCCTTGAAAGTGGTCATCATCTCTTTCATACTCTCGGCGAAAACCGACATGATCTCAGCCTGGTTCTTTCGTACTGCGTGAGCGACCACCTTTTTTATGTGTAAAGACATACGTCTCGTGTCTTCTACTGTTTTCGTGTGCATGTCCAGTAAATTGTCTTCGTCATCGGTGACTTCGGGTTCAGTAAGTCCCCTTATCCCTGCTTCGGCAGCTTCATCTTCGTTGCTTAAAGGCAAGCGTAATTGTTCGTTATGTCCAGTGTTTTGTCTTCCTACCTGTGGTCTTGAGTTTATTGACATCTGTTCGGTCGGATTGTCTTGTAAGTCAAGTAAATCTTGTCCAATTGAATGGGCTGATGGTCCCGACCCCTCGCGGAATTGTGCGGTGTGTGGAGGTAAGTTACGTCTAGTCGTCATTGTGGTGTCTGTCCTGTTTCCGGTAGATACCGCGGTTATGTCACTGTGGCAAAATAGAGGGAAGTCGTCTACTGTCTAGTCCCGTTCGTAAGCGTCGTGAGTCTCAAACGGCTGGTGGCGTTGTGTACTCGTCGGTCCTTTGTTCGCGTTCAAGTCTTACCCGCAGGCGAGTTGTTCGTCGGTCTGCAAAGGCTGCTCCATGGGACAATGTCGTTTTAGGGATTGCCCCTAAGTTTTTATTGCGTCCTACCATTATTGGTGGAACCCACTAAAACTAACTTTAAACTTCTCATAATTAAGTATCTCAAAAGTGAAATTAGCTGAAACTGAAAATAAAATGAAAGAATATGAGTATGAATAATTCAGGTTTGTTGTAATTAAGTAATAATGAGTGGTTGTGTGATCTATAAAGTGCTATGATGAGTGGCTTCTTGGTCATGTTATCCTGTTCTACTCCTATGGAAATAGTAAGGTAAGTATGTGTGTGTGTCGTCTCGTATCGTTGAGTTCTTTGATCGAACAGTGACCGGTGCCTCGGATACTTGACGAGTGCCGAAGTCAATCCTTTCTGTCCGTGCCACAACTTGTCATCAGGTAAACCCAATGCAAGGCTGGGCACTACTTCCAGCATAAACTCCAAAGCGGACAAAGTTTCAAGAGCTTCTACTCACGCCTCACACTGAATCTGACAAAGAGTCTTGATTCAACGGCAGCGGCTAGAATTAGGGCTTTCCACTTTGACCCGTTCTTCATCTCTTCATAGACCTCCGACTACCTCACAAGATCTACTAGCAACAGGCCTGTAGATTAGACAGCCGTCTCCAGTCTATGACGAAAGAAAGAACCTTTCTAACCCCATAGTTCACATACTAGCAAAGGTGAAAATATCTGAAGCTGTAGTGCGTTCAGTAATGGCCTATGGAGCGCAAGTCTGGGGATACAGGCTGTATGATGAAGTTGACAAATTGCTTAGATTTCTCCTGAAGAAGCTACTACATTCACAGTCGAACACACCTAACTACATACTGCATATAGAGAGTGGAATATCACCATTGTTTATATTCACGCTGAAGCTAAACATGAAATATATATTAAAGGTTTTGAGCGGAGATGACGATAGACGACTCAATAAGATTTGTGCGAAGATAGTTACAAGAACCAAGTCGCAATTTTACAAAGATCGGAAGAATACTGATTTCAAGCATAATATTAATTTAAGAATGAGCGAATCTAATTCCCCAGAATGGACAAGTGCTCTTTATAAATTTGTTTCTGATGTCGACTTAGCGATGAAACTTGACTCCATTAATTCAGCCAAAAATTCAAGATCGCGTCTAATATGAAGAAATCTAGCACATAACCAGATTAACTACATGAACTCCAACCTTAATATCCACCAAATTTCATTAATTCTGCGAACAAGAGGAGAAGTTCTAAAGTTGAATTATATGCCACATCGCAACGATCTCCCATTAAGATGTGGGTGGGCGCCGTGGCGTAAGTGGTTAGTGTGTCGGATCACTGCGCATGAGGTTCCAAGTTCGAATCCCAGAAAACACCAAAAAGTTTTTTCACAGTCCCACCTCTCGCGAGCGTCCGACAAACATCCGAGAGTATTGTTGTCACGAAAAAGCTTCTCAAATCGCCGTTCGGATTCGGCATTAAACTGTAGGTCCCTTCCATTCGTGTGAAAAATATAACGCACACAACATGAGTGGTTGCGAGAAGCTAGGCCCTGGCACTTTAAAGAGCTGTTGCGCCAAATATTTATTTTATTTATTTATGCAATACAGGGAAAGTAGAAGACACCGCTCACTTTGTAGGTAACTGCCCGATTCTGAAAGACATCAGACGAAAACTTTTGGGTGCAGAACGTTTAGAAACTAGCGAAGTAACGAGTCTTTTAAATGGTAGTGACTGGTATGCCCTAATAGCATACTGTTCCACTGCATATAATTATAGGAAAAGAATCAATGAAGAAAATTGTTGGTCTAAAAAAAAAAGTAGCTATGTACATAAATTGATGTTTTATTTTTTATATACTTTTTGATTATTTTTATAATTGATATCTTTTGTTTGTAAATGTATTCACGAATTAAGTTGCTGTCAATCTACGGCAGACGGTAAAGCCATTGCTTAAATTGTACTATTTTGTATTCAAACTTATATTTTTTGAAATAAACTACTATTACTACTAAAAAAAAAAAGCCTAAACAGCCCTTGAACATGGGAAAAGGATAGAAAAGTATAGTAAAATAAGAAAAAAAACTAAAATGGGAAGCAGCTGCTAGTCCAAGATGACAGCGGGCTTGCGACGTGCTTCTAGCCGGTAAAATTTGTCAAACGTTGAGGTAAGATGCCATCAGGTGCCAATGTTAGACACCATTGCAACGTTGGTACGATTTGTTGAACGTTGGTACGTTTCGTTGACTGTTGGTACGTTTCGTACGTTGGAACTTCGTTGGGCGCCGTTGTTGTGAGTAAGGGTAGGGCCACGGAGGCAACTTCGGTGCAGTTGAGTAGGTGGTGTATGGTGGGGTTGGCAATAACCACCCTGTCCGACGAGCTGAGCCGAGCAACCGCAAGCATGCCGCCGCCCTCCTCACCTGCACCGAAGTTGCCTCCGTGGCCCTACCTTTACTCACAACAACACCTCTTCAAAAAACAATTTGCAAACAATTCTTTAAAAAAACTATCCGTCCTAAAAACACAAATTGCACAAAACTAAAAAAAAAAATACACCTTCTAAAAATACAATTTACCTAAAAACACTTAACTTCACATTAGTATCACAATCCAAATTTAGAAAAATACACGTAACATCAAAAAACTGACCGCGCTGCGAAAACCTACGCAAATAAACTTTTTCCTTAAAGAAAACAGCTTACAATTTTGTAACTCCATTTTAACGTATTTTCCACACATTAAAAGAAATGCAAAAGATCGAAACAAGATCTCCACGATAACACTTATCATTAAGAACTTTTTTCAAAGCTCTAAAGCCAAATGCTCCTCAACAGAAACCTAAGGAAAAAAAACTGAACGAGTTACCAAACGGACACTGGTAACTCTGAATGCACATCAATTTAATGGGGGTTGAATAGCAGCAGCCACAGGCCACAGGCCACAGCCAATCTGTGCACACTCAGATGTGCGCTGAATAAGACGTGTTCGATCTACGTCAGATGCAATTGAAAACTCACTGCCGGGTGAACACTTTTTATGGAGGGTTTCTTTCAATTTAGTGTGGTGCAAAAATATGGCACGCTACTGATTTTGAAAAAGCCAATTGACAGAGTATAGATGCAAATGAAACATTTGTAATATTTTAAGAATTTTTATATTAATACTAAAAAAAAACAGAATTCCCTAAACTTTTAAAACACAAATTGCTCACTTTCGAAGTAGCCCCTTAAATAAACAATTTTTTTTTCTTATTTAGTAATTGGGTATGTCATACCCAGCCACACTCTCTCCGGGTTAAATATTGTTTCCTGCTCACTAATTGCAATTTTTTCCTTACATTTACGTTTACAATCAGTTAACAGTTTTAATGATCTTGCTGCAATAGTTTTTCTGGTTTTACTTTTGCGCTCTTTGCATAAGTTTCTTTTTTGTGTTTCTCTTTCCGATGTTTCTTTTTCTACAGAGCTTCTTGAAGGCGTTTCATGAGCAACAACCGGCACAAAGAATTCAGTTTCTAAGCTTAGCATATTTTTTAATAATAATAATCTATGAACAAAATTAGAATTAAGATATATTTTTATTGCCATAAAACTCGGTACATAAAGCTATATTTTCCGTGTCTGTGGAACAGCTTGCGGTTGAAACATTTTCGCTCTTTTGATAAACTCTTATTAGTTTTCTTAAGACTATCCGTACGTCGAAAATTGTGCTAAGCTTGGCGTGTATCGTGTTTGCTTAAAATAAACATTTTTAGGGCAAATTACGAAATTAATGTTTTGAATACTCGAATGAATGGACAACTCTTCTAGATAATAACCTATGTCGTTGTAAAAGGGGGTTCCTAGGTGAAGCTTCCTTCTATGGGAGAGAGCTGTGCAGAAACAAAGAAGGTGAGGAATAGTTTCTTTCTGTTCTTCATCCATGCAGCTTATACAAAAGTCGTTCGCAAAAAGGTGTAGCCTTGTAGCATGCTTGCCTATTAGACAGTGCCCGATGATGACACCTATTATAGCGCAGATATGCAATCTGTGGAAAGAAATCAAATTCTAAGAATATTTTATATCCAGCTTCGGCCAAATCTGTTCCGTCGCTAGACATGTGGGTCCACTTGTCCACCTAAGATTCGTACTCTCGATAGCATCCAGTTTAAATTTGAGTTTGCAAGTAGCGATTGGTTTGCAAGAGACGATCGGCAGTCTAGAGCTACTAAGGAATTTATAGAGGTCGATTCCAGGGATTTGATTGCTATTTCTAGCAGATATCACGTTTTTCTTAAGCCATGATAGGACTTCTTCAATCGCCAAAATGTCGGCCTGGAACACGATTCAATGATTTAGCCTGAAATTAGCTAAACAAATTACACAAACAGTCGCAAAACCAAAATCCGAAAAAGTTATTACGTCATGTAATAGCGGGGTTCACATTATACGATTTGCTTGATCGATTTGCCTAACGACCGACCAAATCGTACAATTTGAACACTCATCCAGCAAGTCATCCAATTTGTAGTACGGTTTTTCAAATTTTTCAACTTTTTCCTTTGCTTGACAGACGTGTCGTTCAATGTGACCGCTTGTCGTACAACTTCAGAGCATTTTTCAGTTTTGCTTCTGATTTCGATGAGGAAGCATTGCAGCTAAGCGTAGGCAGGCAAAGAGTTTTTTGATCTTTACCAGCAATTTCCTGAATTTCGGCAAATCAAGAGTGAAAAATATAAAAATACAATTTTGAAGAAAAAGGCGTATGAAGTTTTACTGCTAAATATAAAAAAGTGGACAAAAATGCAACAGAAGAAGTTTTAAAAGAAATATTAATATTTTCCCTTTTTTGATCCAGGGTTTAACCCAAATTCGTTTTTTTCTTATTTCTTTTTCTCATTTTCCTCACCTTCCAAAATTTCGTCGATAACAAGAGCCCCAACTAAAACTTCCGCCGCCCTAACGAGTATTCCTAGTTCGAAATCTAATTCACAAATGAAGTCTGTCAAGCATGTAGTACAGTTCGAACGCTAAGCGATATTTGGTCGTCAAGCAAATCGATGAAGCAAGTCGTATAATGTGAACTCCGCTATGTACATCGACAATTGCAAATTGATGCAGACTAAAATAGGACATACCTGGAACTTTATCTTTATATTGTTGATTAGGACCTACTTACATACCTGCTTATGTCCTGTATCCGCTTGTGGGTTCTAGGGCCTCTACTACGCATACGCGCCATCGTGTACGGTCTCTGGCAATGCGTCTGAGCTCACTCCAAATGCCGTGCTCGACTTCTACGCAATGTTCTCCTCGGATCGCCAGGTCTTCTGCCATTCTGAGTTAAAGCGTTCTATTGCATAGCATGGTTCGCTATAGAACTGTGACCAATCCACTGCCACTTCCGCCGTTGGATGGTTGTGCCTATTGGTTCCTGACCCGTTCTCTCGTTAAGGTGTTCGTTAGAGATACGATTGGGCCAGAAAATCATTAAGCTATTGCGCAGCTTCCTGATAATAGTAGTGTCCACTCTCCGCGTGCTGTATCCATATAACAGCACGGATTCAACATTGGAGCGGAACAGTCTTAGCCTGGTGTCCAAACTGTGTAATAAGACTGAGGGAGGTTATGGGAGATGGGATTTGAAAAGGACAGGAAACAAGGATGTGGATGGGACTTTAGGATGGGATGGAACGGAAAAGGAAAGAGTGTCGGCTACGAGGGACGTGGCATGCTTGCTATGCGCAGCTTAACTCGCCGGATAAGGGGTGGTTCTTGAACCCGTAGCACGACCAAGCCTACTACAAAAAACATTTATCATGCCATTCTACTACTTATTATTTCTTTTACCAGAAGCGGACGCACCTTACCACACCAAGAGGGCGCTGCTGGTATCAATGCAGCGCTGCCATATCCCACCCAACCTGGAAGTTCGTTGGCTGTATTAGAACTTCCCCAAAAGCAGGGATGCTGCCGCTGGTCGCACCATCTCCAAGAGTTACCTCATCATCACCTGCTGCACCCCCTGAAAATTTAAACTTCTACCACATCACACATCAGCGCACAAAAACAAATGAAAAGACTAATCTTCATTTAGTGTACAATTTATTTTACCTGATTTGACTTAAAAAAAATTATATAAACGCTAAATAGGGTTTCACCGTTGGTGGCCGTTAGTACCGGTTCTATGTTCTGACAACTGCTGTATATATATATTATTAATTTGCCTACCTAAAAAGAGCTCTGTTCAGGTGTACCCGAAAAACAAAGAGAAAACAACTCTGGGGCAGGCATTCGCGACGTGAAACCGAACTTATTACAAAAAAAAAAACAAAAAGTGAATTTACAAAAAAAAGAAAGCAATTAATATATAAAAAAAAATAATAATAAATAAGAAACATTAAACTACAATATATTAACAAAAAAAAAAAAACTATTAAATAACATAAAAATGACCATAGGCCACACTTTTTTTTTTTTTTTTTTTTTTTTTATTATTTATTTTTATTCGATTTTTCAAATGTTAGTATAAATAATTTACAAAAATTTGTTGACAATATATATTTAAAGTTACATGCACGGAAATTACCAACAATTTCAAACGAATAAATAGGCATCATTCTATAGTACTTAAGTGACTAGAGGCGAATGATCCTTCAATTGAATTATTACAATATATTATATTTCGTGTTTAATGTGGGGTAAATTCAACAATAACATTAAAAGAAAATTTCAGATATAACAAAAATAATGATGAAAATAGACTACATTAAGTACATTACAAACATAATTTACAAATCACAGAGAATTGTTTAAAAAAATTTTGACTGCAGAACTATCCATACTAAAAATAAATTTTTTTACTTCGCTTAAGAACATATTGGGTTGAGTTATTAATCGTAATTCAATAGGTAGTTTGTTAAAAAGCCTTGGTGCTGCCGTAGTATAAAATTTCCAGAAATGGGTTTTATTAGCTAAAGGGATGTTTACTAAAGCCATACTATTAATTCTTAGTCCGTGTGTATTTGAGCTTCTGAGAGTAGCACTGTA
Source organism: Brachypalpus laphriformis (assembly GCA_945910035.1). Lineage (NCBI taxonomy): Eukaryota > Metazoa > Arthropoda > Insecta > Diptera > Syrphidae > Brachypalpus > Brachypalpus laphriformis. Next base: position 87,021,978 of record OX246754.1, read on the forward strand.
ACCACTTCGCATGAAAAAAACTTTGAGAACCTTATAGATATACAGATGTCTTATTGGTAGAACACGTAGGCTAAGAAATAGTGGCCAACTGTTGGCTAATCTATTTACTTTAAGTATAATCCTCATAAGATGTTTTTGGGCAATATTTAATATTTCGATCGTGGTATTGTAGGTTCCACCCCAACTTACAATACCATATTGTAACTTAGAGTGTGCAAGTCCATAGTAAATCATTAGTAAAATTTTCTTTGAACAATGTGGTTTTAAAAGATACATTTTACGAGTAACACATAACATATAATTTTTTAAATCTTCTACGTGTGCTTTCCAAGTTAAATTTTTATCTATCATTACCCCTAGATACTTGTATCTCTCAACACCTTCTATTTTGAAACAATTGGAATTGCACTCTGAATCTTCGCAAAAGTTTTTTTTGTCACACGCATGAACACATATGGACGATTTCGTACAAGCAGTGGAGTGAAACATAACATTACAATCAAGTGGACAGGGACCTTTCAAATTACATATCATTAGCTTTGTTTTTTCGCTTATAAGTAGCTCATGCTTAGCGAACCACTGTCGCAATATATGAAGATCCATATGCAATTTTACCGCTGAATCAAATAGGCTGTTGTTTGCATATGTAAATGCCATATCATCAGCAAAAGCAGTAATTCGACCATTGAAGTTTTGATAGAATAACGAGTTGATATAAATTAAAAATAATATTGGCCCAAGAACTGATCCTTGAGGTACACCAATAGTCGTTTTTAACTCATTGCTGTATATTCCGTCAAGTTTTACTCGTTGACTTCTATCTGTCAAGTAAGATGAAAACCAATTGTGTATTGCGCCTCTCATTCCAGATTTGTATAATTTATTTAGCAGTATATCATGATTGACCATATCGAAAGCTTTTGTCATATCAATGAAGAGAACAAGACTGGTGTTATTATTATTGAAGCTATCATAGATTTCACTACATAATTTGAGAATGGCATCTTCAGTAGATCTACCCTCACGAAAGCCGAATTGTTGATCACTAAAGAAATTAGTTTTGTTCAAAAATGATACTACGCGTACTTTGATTAGTTTCTCAAATAGTTTGCAGAACGTTGGGAGTATAGAGATAGGTCTATATTGGGTCATTGAAATTCGATTTCCTTTTTTGAACACAGGAATAACTTCAGCACTTTTTAACGATGACGGAAAAATACCACAATTAACACTTAAATTAAATAAATGACACAATACATCAACAATATACAGTGAAATACGTTTTAAAAGACAGTTAGTTATTTTATCAGAAGTACTGGAATATTTTTTATCAAGAGACATTATACATTTGTGAATTTCAAATGGAGTAAAAGGTTTAAAAACAAAACTATTGCTTACAGATCTGTCTTCAACTACATCTGCATATATATTGCAACTACAATTGTATTGTGGAGGACTGGGTTTCGATTTAGCAGCGATAGACACAAAGAATTTATTAAAATTGTTGGCAATGTCCGTTGGGCTAGTACTTATCGCACCTTCCACTTCAATTTTAAGGACTTTGTCTTTATCCTTTTGATTGTTAAGGATATTATTCACAACTCTCCATTCTTCTTTTACATTGCCTTTACAATTCTGGAACTTAACAGTATAATACTTATCACGACTAAGTTTGACGTATTTCTTAACCTCATCATTTATTTGTAGGTAATACTTTTTTAATTTTTGATTACAGGGATGACGTTTGCATTTTTTTCTAATTGAGTTTTTTTTAGCTATTTTAATTAGTAATTCTCTATTTATCCACGGCCGTAGGCGTTTTAATTTTGAATTTTTTTGTTTAACAGAATCTGTACAATCGTCAATATGAGTTTTAAGAATACTGATGAAAATATCGTAAGCCTTTGAGGGATTACTTTCTTCATAAACAGGCTCCCAGAATTCAAAAAGCAAACAATCCACTAGCTTGTTATGATCAATTTTAGTAGTTTCCCTAAAAGGTACATATTTATCAAAATTATCTAATTGAATGCTTTCTATATTTAAGTTAGTCATGCAGTGATCAGTAATTTTATAATCTAATACATCACCAGATAATTTATGCCTAAAATGAGAGGTCACTCTTACAAAAATATGATCGATACACGTCTGTGCTTTATCAGTGATACGAGTTGGCTCCATGATAAGAGATTCCAAGCCAAAAGATGACATTAATACTAAGTAATTATCGGAATCTGCATTACTTTTCAAGATATCTATATTTATATCTCCTACAATCAATAAGTTTGCTGTCTTTATATCTTTAAGAATAAGGTTCAATTGTTCAATAAAAACATTCTTATTCAAGTTGTTTTCATGGAGACGATAAACACACAGTATGGTAAATTTTTCCCCACAGATATAGCAACTAATTTTTAAAATGTCGGCACTAATAAGACTAATTTTAATTACTTCGCATTCGTAATCCTTTCTAATATATACTACGACACCACCTGAGCTATACGAATTATTGCAGTTGGAGTAGGGTTCATAACCGGGAATATTATAGTTGGATAGTTCATAGTCGTACAACCATATTTCAGTTAAAACAACAAAATCTGCAGTGAGATTGTGAGCATTTAAATGGGCTAAAAAAGAATTAAAATTTGCTCTCATACTACGTATATTTTGATGAATGAGTAGTGTAGAAGTGGTGGAATCAGCATAATTTTTTACGTAAGATGGGTTATTATTTTTTTTTATGTTTTTATTCATCTTTTTGTTTTACAATAGCTTTTTAATTTAATTTATAATTTATTAAGGTCTTCAAAGCATCTAACTTTGATAGCAACATCTCCCTCATTCTTACGTAAAAATACTATACTATTTCTCACCCATATATATTTAAATTTCTTTTCTATTTTAATTTGTTTTGTAGCGTTAAATAGAGCTCTCATGTGAGAGGTTAAGCTGTCGTTGATGTAGATTTGAGAGCCATCCTCATGTTCGCCTAGCAGTTTTGTTGTTATTTTTTGTTTCTTCTTTCCCTTCATTCTCATAATGTTCTCTTTTATAACGTGGCGGGTTAGGTTGAGAGATAGAACATTGGTGGAAATATTGAGCGAAGTATTCTCTGCATTTCTCTTTGTTTTGATTTTTTTTATGTGGCAAGAGTCAATATCGCGCTCATCCAACTCGTAGCCTACACCATCGCGAACAATATGCAACGCGGCTTGCAGTGCAGTAGTATTGTCGACATTTGGCACATTAAATATTTCAATTGTATTAGATAGTTTAGATTGTTCTAAGGAATTGATTTTGTTTTGCAATACGTTCACTGTTGATCTAAGCTCTGCGTTTTCGTTTTGTAGCATAGTGATTTTAGTTAGACACTCTTGAGTAAAATTTTTTAAATCATGAATTTCTTTATAAATCATTTCATTTGTTATACAGTCATTTATTTGTTTTTCTTTTTGAATTACTGTTGGGCTCTTAACAGAAACCGGAAGAGGGGCATTATCGGCACAGAATGAATTTCTTCGCGATGTAGAGCATTGAGAGCATCTCCAAATTTTACGGTTTTTTCTCATAAATTCTAGATCAACGGGCAACACATTCACACACTTTGCATGGAAAAACTTTTTACAGTCGTTACATTCAATTTTAATGTCACCACGCTCGACTTTTTTATCGCAAAGGCAAAACATTTTGTATTATTTTTATTAGTCTAAATGAAGATATACTAATTTAAAAGAGATTAACACTTTTACACGTATCTTAGTTTCGTCTTTTTTGTAATTTTCGAATTACTTTGGAATTTAATTAGTTTATAAATTGGTTCAGGTAATCTCGATACATGTGTACCCCACAACACTCACGAGAGGAGTTGTGGGGTACACATGTAACACTTAACTTAAATAATAACCTAATTCATAACCGATGGTCACACTAATTGATTTCCAGTGATCATATGCTAATACTCTCAATTTTATTTATGTGGTGATGATTTATATTTTGTCGGTGATTTACATCTCATGACGATCTATGTTCATGTTTTTGTTTCATTTCCAAAAAAAAACGTATTTAAGGATGTTCTTTATGGCCTCACTTCCCTACACTTAACTTAGTAACCGCTGCAGATAATAAATTTCAGACTTCTGGGGGTATTTTAGTGTTACGGGTTCGCCTTTTGACTTAAGTCATGCAAGGATTTAAAATTTTCGGCGACCACTACCTCAATTTTCAACGGTATGTGGCCGCCTTAGGACACTATATAGATATGAAAAAAAATTTATTTAGAAACCTTTCCCAATAACTTTTTAATGTAAATCACTTACCCCCACTGGGCAAAGGTATGTATAAAAAAAAAAAAGTAGGTATGCACTGCCTTTTCATAAGGTCTTTTTACATCGGTAGCACTGCACTTTCTTTACATAGAAACTTGGAGGCGTCTGCTCCGAATTGTACTTGCACCACTTGTCATGCAATTTCTTCAGTTGATTGGACCGCAACCTCTCCCCATAATCCCTCTGTTTAAAAATCATCCGATCCTGGAAATGTTCTCTCTGAGAGAACCAGAATCTTCTACCCCTTACCCCGTAGCTTCTGTAAATTTTTCATATTTGGTGTGTTTTAAGCCACCCTGTATCTCTACACTTGTAATTCTAAACAAGTTTACTGCCATTGTTAAATGACAGAAGGAGACAAACAGATAGTGGAAGAGGGACAAAAGGAGTTTGACATAAATTTCAGCAAAAGGGATATTTCGCCGAGGTAATAATATTCAATAATCACCTTTTCTTTCTTATTTTCCCTTCATTCTTTAACATTTGTCCTTTTTTTTCAGGCGGATCAGATCAAAAAAAATGCAAGATGTAGCAACAAGAGGAGAGGGAGAAAACATTAAACAAAGCAGCACACGGTGATGACAGGAAGCAAACTCTGGTAAGTAGAAACCTGAAATTTTTCGGACTCTTGGATGTGTTTCATTTACTTTTTTGTTTACTTCTCCAGGTAGCAACTGATTGCATTGCTTCGCCATATTTTGGATAACATACCGAACGTCGACTTTGCTTTGGCGATCCTGTTGGCTATATCCAGTTCGGTGCCACCATCGGTCGAGAAAATACTCCCAAGATACTGGAAATCCTTTACTCCCTCTACTGGTTGTCCAGCAATGCATACTTGAGCCCTTCCTAGGCTGTTAATTTTAGTTTTTGCTGCATTAAGTTTCAGCCCGACGACGCCTGCCTCCCTCTCTACATCTGCTGTCCATTTGCTGGAGGTCCATAATTCTGTGAGAGAGTAAGCATACATCGTCAACGTAATCAAGGTACTTCAGTTGGTATGTAAAAGTCCATCGAATTCCTCCGTTTCTCGTCGACAAAGCTGCACGAAGAACATCGCTAATCACCAATAGGAATAGTATTGCTGAAAGAATACAGCCTTGCCTTACCCCACTTTGGATCTCAAATTCCTCAGACAACCTTCCCCTGTGCAGAACGTGACATTTGGAGCCTTCATATGTAGCTTTGATAATAGCAATTAGTTTATCGGGAATACCTCTCCTGCGTAAGGCACGCAAATTAAACTCCCTGTTGATACTATCGGACGCCTTCTCAAAATCGATGAACAGCAGGTGGAGTGGCGATCGATATTCAACGCACTGTTCGATGATAATCCGCAGGGTGTTGATGTGGTCGACACAGAAGGATCCAGAGCGGAAACCTGCTTGTTCGGCATCGAGTGTGTCCTCGAGATGTTGTTTGATTCGTTCCAGCATGATTTTAACTATTAACTTAGCTACAGCAGGCAGCACGAATATACCCCTCCAGATTCGGCACTCCACTAAATTTCCTTTCTTAAGAACCTTGACGATCAGTACTTTTTTCCACTCCTTAGGAAAACTTTCAGCTTCTTAAGCTCTCTCTATAAGTGGAAGCAGAAGCTCAGCCGATGTTGTTGGCGCTGCTCGTAAGACCTCTGCTGGAATATGGTGAAGACCTACCGCCTTGTTGGTTTTGAGTGCTTTCATCGCAGTAGTGATCTAATCATTACTTTGAGTCGTTGTGCGTATTTGGCAATTTTTCACCTCGGGCAATTAAGTCTAATTTGGAAGCATATCGCCAGCGAATACGCGATTCAAAACCGTAGCAAAATGTTCTTTCCATCCCTTGAGCTGGTCCTCATTCGAAATGAGCCGTCTAGGCTTTTCACTGGGTGTTGGCTGCAGCTGCGACCACCTGCCAGCTCTTTGATGATTCTTTAGACGGTCCTGCTGTCGCATCTCGGTGCAGCTTCTTCTGCTTCTGTAGCCAGCGCGTTGATATAGTTGCGTCTGTCACGTCGCACGCTACGCTCAACTTCTCTAATCTTCATGCGATATAGAGACTCTAGCTCGCTTCTCCCTGCTGCTGGAGTAGCTGCAACGCGAGCCTTTAGCTGTTTTCGTTCGTCAATCCGTCCCCAGGTATCATCGGAAAGCCACGCCCTATATCTTTCCTGCGATCTATCCAACCCAACGCGATATCGGAAGATGGGTAGAAGGCGGGAATAATAAGGCAACAATATGGACATGCGGAAGCTATCCCCTTGAAGCTTGGACTCCGTTCTCAAAGACAAGACTTAGCCCCAGGCGGCTGCCTGACAGTTTTTTTTACTAGGCGCAGCAACGCTCCCCGGGTACCCGCTAGTATAAACATATCTAAATAAGATTAAGAATCGTAGCGAAAATGTTTGAAAAGACATTCCTATAACATTCAGCATAAAAAAAAAAAAACTTTTAAAATACCAACCATTGCCGTTAGTCATTAGCTGCAGCGCAAACATTTTTGCATCCGTGCATGACATGGGTACTTCATCAGCTTCAACATCTTCATGTACGAATATACACTAATTTTAAAATAAAGCATAAATTACTTTAGTGGTGACAGCGCCAGGAAAAAATTTATGGTGCAAACATTTTTATAACAGGATTAAATCTTTATGTCTCACATCCGGTGCCGTATAATTTATCTGCAGGCGAATTTCATAAATAAAACATTTTGAATACCGGTCAGTCACTAGCTATGAATGAACATATACATATTTCGATTTGAAATAAAAGTGGTGTGGGTACGAGTACATACTCGTACACCGTTTTTTTTAAATTAGTCATTTGATTTAAACAAAGTATCCCAGAAAGGTCAGTCGAATTCAATGACATAATTTTACGGGTAAGTTGCATAATATACAGACTGCAAACTTACGCATGTTTTATAACTAACGAACGTGAGTTCTCTAACACAAACAACATTGTTCAAGTCACATATCACTACGTTCTATAAATTTCGAAAGTTGTTAACCAAAGCCGTTTGTGATTTATCTGTCCTTAACTGTGCTGGCATTCCAAAAAATATGGAACAGCAGTTATTGGTAATTATAATCTTTGAATCATGATCAACGGATAGACTTTGTTGATTAAAAACCTTAAAATAATGCAAAATCTATAGTTAATATAAGGTAAATAAAGTTGTTTTCTTCTTCCTATTTCGGCGAAGCTATGATCCGGAAACAAGCGATCATAACCCTCCCACTTCACTGCATTTCTACTGATCCACCTGTAGGTTTCCGCTATTTGACCTCAGAAAATATCGGCAGGCCTCCCGATTTTGGATCACTTGGTTACTGAGGCCAATCAAATGCTGGTGTCGTTTTTTTTTTTTTTTTTTTGTCGGGATAGGAAACACTCGACTGGAGCACTCAGACACAACTGGTCCATTGTACTGCCAGAGAGCAAACCCTGATTTACCCATTTTATTGGAATTTCCTTGACTTTCAAAGAAAGCCAAGCAAGCACTTCAGTGATGAGGAGCTTACAGTACCAGCACTCACCACATCCGCACCGAAGATCTGCCACCTGATACGAGCAAAGGCCGGACACTCACAGAGATAATGTTCCGCGGCGTCGTCGCTCCCTCCACAAGCGTCGCAGATTGTAGTGTCACTTAAGCCTAACACGTTAAGGTGCTTGGCAAAAGCGAAGTGGCCTGTCAAGACGCCGATAAGTTGTCTACAGTATTTTCTGCTGAGAGACAGCAAGAATGCCGCTGATTTCTTACAGACGTCCGGGAGCATGCGTTTAGTCAACCTGCAACCTGGAGAGTCATGCCACACACAATTGTGCTCGTGAGAGACCCAATCGTCAATGGAAGCCCTAACCGAGGACGCTGGAAGACCCAACGCGGGTTCGGGACCTGAGAAAGCCTCCTCTCGTTCCCCAAGATCCCAGTGTGACCTGGGACCTAGATAAGAGACAGAGAATTCAGCCTTGCGACCGAGTTCAAAGAGTTTTTGGTTTCACGAACTATTTTGGAAGTGGTTAAAGGGTTAAGCAAGGCCTTAAGCGCAGCCTGACTGTCACTACAGACACAAATGCTACGTCCCTTCCACCTGTTCTTCACAACATAGTTCACGGCCATTAGGATTGCATAAGTTTCCGCTTGGAAAACAGACGCATATTTGCCTAACGAGAAGTGAAGTCTAATGTTGTCGACTTCCACGAAGACACCAGCGCCAGACCCTTGACTGGTTTTGGAACCATCCGTGAAAATACGACTACATTCCATTCCCGGCTCAGACCCTGACCGAAGCCAGTCCTGGACACAAGGAAAATCGACTCTGAATTTGCGCATCAGCTGGAGTTCTGGTGTCATTGCATCAGACGGCATATCTATAAGACAGGAGTCGTAATATAAGTGTCGCGCAAGTTCATCAAAGTTCCAGTGTGGAGTATACCAAAAACCGCCCCGCCTAAGACGATGGATGGCTTTGATAGTGCAACCCATGATATAAGTATCAACGGGAGGTAAGTTCAGCAAAGCGTCTAGACCAGAGCCAGGCGTACTCGGGAAAGCTCCCGAGCGGCCGAGACAAGCCGTTCTTTGGAGTTTCGCACAAAAGGCAACCACATATTTACGCGAGAGCCCCTTCCACCAAACAACCGACGCATATGCGAGGAATGGTCTTATCATAGCCGTGTAGATCCAGAGAACTTTATTCGGTGATAAGCCCCAAGTCTTGCCAAAAGCACCCTTACACTGCCAGAAGACTGAGAGCGCCTTGGATGTTTTCGACTCGACGTGTTTGGACCAATGAAGTTTATTATCTAAAATCACTCCCAGATATTTGGCTTCATTGGAAATGCGAATGGTGACGCCTTTTAGTACTGGCTGAGTCAGACCGGTCAAAATCCTCCTTCTCGTAAAAAGAACAACCTCAGTCTTAAGAGGATTCACCGAAAGCCCACTCCTAGTACACCATTCATCGATCATGTCCAGCGCCGCCTGCGCGTTAGCACAGACCGTCGCCAGGCATGGCCCGAAAGAAAGTACGGCGACATCATCCGCATATGCCTGAGCGTAGACGTTAGAACTATTTAGAGTGTTCAACAGAGAGTCGACCACCATGCACCATAACAATGGAGACAGAACGCCACCTTGCGGGCAGCCCCTGTTTACCCCTGTCATAACATATTGGCCACAATCCGCATCCACTACCAAAGTTCTATTCATAAGCATTGCTTTAATCCACAACACTAATGTTTCATCTACCCCATGTTGTCTGGCAGAGTCGCACATGCAGTCAAAAGTCGCATTTTCGAAAGCACCCTCAATGTCGATGAAGATACCCATCGCGTATTCTCTCCTATCAAGCGCGCATTCAATTCTGGCCACTAGATTTTGAAGTGCGGTCTCACAGGATTTCCCACGCTGATAGGCATGCTGCATCTCCGATAGTGGATATAGTTTCAAAGCAACTTTGCGCACGTGAAATTCTACCAGTCTCTCCATACTTTTCAGTAAGAAGGATGTCAAACTTATAGGTCTGAAACTCTTGGGGAGCGAATAGTCTTCCTTACCAATTTTCGGTATGAAAGCTACTCTGACTGTCCGCCAAGGTGTAGGAATATATGCCAGCGCCAAGCCAGCGGTGAAAATTCTTTTCAGAGTTGGCAATAGCTGATCTATACCCCGTTGCAGCATAGCTGGATATATTCCATCGGTGCCAGGCGATTTGAAACCATCAAAAGATGCCACAGCATATCTGATGGCCTCATCTGTTACCACGGCTGATGCAATATACCAGCTGCGCCGAGTTTTCTGACTTAGATCAAGCTCAGCCTGGGTAAGCGGGCCAAGCTGCGACCTAGTGATTATCCGATTGCCAGGAATGTGAGTCTCCAGCAGAAGACTAAAAGTTTCCGCTTTCGTCTCAGTAAATTTGCCATCAGATTTTCTCAGTGACTCCGGTTTGGTCGGCTTGCCCCTTTTGAGAACCTTAACCAACCTGCTGGTTTCACCGAGTGTCTCGATCTTTTCACAAAAATCTCTATAAGAAGCACTTTTCGACAACCGAATTAACTTCTTGTAGTATTTTTGCTTCGATCTAAAAAGATTCCAGTCACCTTCTAAATTTGTCTTGAGTGACCTATTAAGAAGTTTTCTGGATTCTTTCCTAAGTCGCTGCAGTTCTGGGCTCCACCAGGGAACCGGAGTTCTGCAGGGGGTTTTTGTCAATGGGCACGTCAGTTCAAAACAGCTGGTAAGGACACTAGTCAGGTTTTGAACAGCATCCTCAACCTTTCGTTTCGTTCTGAGTTTAGTTGGAGTTTTGACAGATCTGTCTAGCTCTTCCCTAAACCGCACTCAGTTGGTTTTTCTCGGATTCCTCCTCTCCTGCAAACTTATGGCCTCGCATTCGATTTGGAAAGCGATGTATCTATGGTCTGACAAGGACACCTCCGGCAGTACCCTCCAGTTAGTAATTGACTTGAAATATCTATTAGATAAAGTCAAATCAATTACCTCCTGCCTCCTTGCCGTAACAAAAGTTGGCTGGGAGCCAACATTGTTAATTACCATGCCAGACGATAGTATAAAATCTAGGAGATGGTTTCCTCGTATGTTACATTTGCTGCTGCCCCAGACTGTATTCTGAGCATTCGCGTCGCAACACATGACTAGTCCCATCTCCCGAGTGTCACAGTACTTTATGAGTTCGGCAACCGCCTTCGGTGGTGGAGGCATTACCGAATCATAAGGGAAGTAAGCCGACGCAACGACGAAGGTTTTCCAACTTCCGGTCGTTTCGTAGCTTACAGCTGCAGCAACCAGGTCCTGTCCACAAAATTGTCCAAGCTTGGTTACTCAGAGGAAATTCGGCACAATTAGACAAGCTCTCGGTCTTTCAGATCGCCCGTCACATAGCACCGTTACTCCACGAACACCCCCAAAACCACATATGCGCTTGTTCCGCACGTATGGCTCCTGGATAGATGTTATGTGGGGTTTTGTACGCACCACGGAAAGTCTGCTACTTAAGAGAGCGGTAGCAGCCTTTGAGGGGTGGAGGTTTATCTGCGAAAATATCAAAGATATATTCGCAGTTTTATTAGCAGAACGGCGCACACCAGGTGCGCACATGCTTCCGGCGAGGCGAGCGCCCCTACCCGTGTCATTGCCTACGTCAGCCATTTTATGTCCGCTAGTGCTGGGACCTTTAGGGGTAACAGCACCAGTATCCACCAGATTTTGTGCGCAGATAACGCCACCGGTAAGAGTGTGCCCGACAGAAGAGCGCGCATCAGATGCGCACACGCTTCCACCAAGAAGAGCAGGCGAAACTTGCTCCATCAGATTGGACCTGTTCGAGCCGACCGAAAAGGAGCCAGCGTTAGGTCTGAGGGATTGATCGGCTCCAGTTGGAATACTTTCTGCCGACCTAGGCTTCTTTCCTGTCGCTAGTGAAGGATGACTGCTTTCGGCGCTTGCGCCTTCAGCTGACTCTGCAGCCTCTTTGCACCGCGCCATCGCCGCCTTCCTTCTTCTCCTTTTCAGTTGACTCTTAGTCAGGAGCCCATCGGAGTTCGCCGCTTCGGGAGCTCGTTCAGCCTTATTGGTTTCCCGAGTCAAACCGTCACCGACACAACTTCGACCAGCTACCCTTCTATTGAGACAGAGATTAAACGTTCCAGCCGAAGCCTTTCCGCCACTTTCTTTGCCATTCCAGCCCAGTCTACCAAACGAGTCAGAGACAGAGCTGCAGGGGTCTTCTGAAACAAGCGTCGCTACTGCTTCTGATTCAACGCCTGCAGCGGGGGGTAAAAGTATGGTGGTTGGGACCTCCAGAATCCTCGTCCCGGCCGTAGTCAAAAAGACCACGGGTGGATTATCGTTTTCACGAGTGCCACCTGGAGTAGATACCGTTCAAGTTTCTTCCATCATACTGTCGACAGGTTTTGCGTCACAGTCTAGACGTCTTCAGCCTTTAGTTCGATGTCTCACCTGGGTTCCTTTCGAACCCTTAGGGTCATTGACTCTTAAGCCGTTCCGCCACGTCAAGGCAGCTGAAGAATGGGAACGCTGGTGTCGTTGCAACTACACGTATAAACTCTTATACGTGTAGGCTAAAATTGCAAGTGCATGTTGTCTGGGGCCTTGATTCTAGAGTAGGTAACGTGGGCCAGCAACTTATGTTACTGAAACCAGCTGGCTACAGAAATCGACACTATGCCTCGGATAAGGAATGATCACATGTTAACGACTTTCGACTTGTACCTGGACAAAGATAGGTTTCTGGAATGCAAAGACGCTCCTCGACTCGGGAAGCGAAGGTCCTTACAATGCCAGATTCCCTCAATTCGAAAAAGAATTCATGCGATATAGACTGGACATTTTGGGGGTAAGTGAAATCAGACGGTTAGAAGCGGGCGAGTATGAGTCCGCAACGCGTAACACTGCACTACTCTATTCTGGAAGCCATCCGGAAGTCCGCGGGCATATGGAGTCGGGCTACTGTTAACAACAACAGCACGCAAGGGCCTAATTTCCTGGCAGCCTCATGATGATAGGATTATGACGGCCAGATTCCACAATGACAACATCGAAAGGTTTGCGGATTTCTGCAATGCCAACCCCCTTGTGATAGATGGCACCATGTTTGAGTACAAGACCTGCCACAAAGTCAGATGGGTTTCCAACGACAGGCAACCAATCTCCAACCAAATTGACCATTTTGCCATCAGCCGCCGCTTTAAAAGTAGTTTCCTGGACGTTCGAAACAGGCGAGGGCAGATGTGGGAATAGTACGAGATCATCATTTTATGATATCTACTCTCCAAGTACGCACTGCTGCAATTCGAAGATTCCACGACAACACAAGAATGCCCTGGTTCAACATCGGTAGACTTAGTGATGCCTCAGTGCTCCAACAAGTAAGGGAGCACCTTTTGCAAGGTGTGGAAGCAATCAGCAGCTCACTGCCCGCAACTATCCAAGATCATTGGTGTGCTGTGAAAAATGCTTTTACATCTGGTGCTGAAAGAATTGATCGCGGGGAAGATAGAGGGCGTGGCTTTGTGAGGATAGCTGGAGACGGATTGACGAACGGAAACAGCTGAAATCTCGCGTTGCAGCTACTCCAATAGCAGGGAGAAGCGAGCTAGAGTCTCTATATCGCATGAAGATGAGAGAAGTTAAGCGTAGCGTGCGACGTGACAGGTGCAACTACATCAACGCGTTGGCTACAGAAGCAGAAGAAGCTGTACGGAGGTGCGACAGCAGGACCGTCTGCAGAATCACCAAAGAGCTGACAGGTGGTCGCAGCTGCAGCCAACACCCAGTGAAAAGCCTAGACGGCTCATTTCGAATGAAGACCAGCTCAAAAGATGAAAAGAGAATTTGAGTGAGGAATGATCGTCAAGCAACTGGAGGGGTATCTGCGTGCTGCCTGCTGTAGCTAAGATAATAGCTTAAATCATCCTGGAGTGATAGTGTTCAACAGGGAGTTTATTTGACGTGCCTTACGCCGGAAAGGTATTCCCGATAAATTAATTGGTATTATGAAAGCTACATATGAAGGCCCCAAATGTCACGTTCTGCACAGAGGAAGGTTGTCTGAGGAATTTGAAATCCAAAGTGGGGTAAGACAAAGTTGTATCCTTTCACCAATACTATTCCCATTGGTAATTAACGATGTTCTTCGTGCAGCTTTGTCGACGGGAAACAGAGGAATACGATGGACTCTTACATCTAAACTGAAACATCTTGACTACGCTGACGATGTATGCTTACTCTCTCACAGAATTATGGACCTCCGCCAAATGACAGCAGATGTGGAGAGGGAGGCAGGCGTCGTCGGACTGAAAATTAATACGGCTAGAACTAAAATGAACAGCCTTGGAACAAACCCATCGGTTCAAATATGCATTGGTGGACAACCGGTAGAGAGAATAGAGTATCTTGCAAGTATTGTCTCGACCGATGGTGGAACCCAACTGGATATAGCCAACAGGATCGCCAAAGCAAAGTCGACGTTCGGTATGTTCTCCAAATCAGCTTAAACACCAAGATAAGACGGTTCCGCTCCAACGTTGAATCCGTGCTGTTATATGGCTGCAGGACGTGGAGAGTGACCACTACTATCACCAGAAAGCTGAAACGTTCGTTAATAGGTGCCTACGCAATATCTTAAGGATTTTCTGGCCCAACCGTATCTTTAACGAACACCTTTACGAGAGAACGGGTCAGGAACCAATAGGCACAATCATCCAACGGCGGAAGTGGTAGTGGATTGGTCACACGTTCCGAAAGAATGACAGTTCCACAGCGAACCATGCTATGCAATGAAACCCTTTAACTCAGTATGGCAGAAGACCTGGCGGTCCGAAGAGACCATGGCGAGAAGGAGGCACGGCAGTTGGGGAAAAGTTGGGGAGAACTCAGACACATTGCCAGAAATCGTACACGATGGCGCGTAGGCGTAGTAGAGGCCCTAGGACCCACAAGGGGATACAGGACATAAGTAAATAAGTACTATTAGGAGAGAGAGTTGCGATCTTAAGACTTAGCCTTGAAAGATCGACTCGGGCATTGGTACATATCATATTGTAGCATTGACTACAAGATGGTTTGTGTAGCAAAAACTAAAACACTGTATCTCAAACTGTAGCAACGACATCTATTGCAAAACCTGTTAGCAGTAAATATTCCCACCTGATGAGCTTACGTTCCACAATTGTTCCACACATTATCCCAATTATTCCAGGATCATCAATTCATCCCGGGCGACATCTAGTATGTTCTAGAAGGACTTATATTTCATATAAATACCCATACCACAACCATCGTAGACACAGTTGTTTATAAGTGAATACAGCGTTTACAAGAGGGAGATTAGACATTGTAGCGACAGTTTAATTTGAAATAAATAAAGAATAAAGTGATTGAATATTGTGTTGAAGTAAAGTTGGTGTTTGATAATAAATAAACGATTAAAGTACACAAAAGACGGTTTTATTTAAACGAACCCCAGCAAGAATATTACATTGGTGTCAGATGTGGGGTAAAACTAATTTTGTGTATTGCTTTTTGTGTAAGTGAAAAATAAAAATGGTTCGGAAATTGCTAGAAGATTTGTCAGTGCCGCAACTAAAGGAAGTACTGAGCCGGCGGAACCAGCTTACGACTGGTACAAAGAGAGAATTGATCATTAAGTTGCGGAAAATAATGACGGACGAGGGTACAGATCCTGATACGGCTTTGTTCGACGTCGAAGAAGAACTAGTAAGTACGACAAATGACATGTCAGCTTTGATGAAATTACTTTCCGAAAAATTCGAGAAGCTAGACAATTCTTTGGATGAGCAAAATAAAAAGTTCGACGAACAAAAGAATTCTCTAGACGCCAAGCTCGATGAACAGAACAAACTATTTGAGAATTCTCTAGATGCCAAGCTGGATGTGCAAAACAAGAAGTTCGAGATACTAGAAAATTCCTTCGCTGAGCAGAAGAATTCTCTAGATGCCAAGCTCGACGAACAAAAGAACTCTCTGGAACATCAGCTATTCGATCAAAGAAGTGTTCTCGAAAGCAAATTCGATGAACAAAATAAAAGTTTGGAAACAAGATTTCGAACAATTGATGAGAAGTTTGAAAACGTAGAGGACAAAATTGAGACATTTGAAACAGCCATTGAAGGAAGATTCGAGAGTGTTGAAACAAAATTCGAGGCTGTTGAAGGAAGATTCGAGAATTTGGCAAAGCAACTCGAATGCGTGACGAAACAGAAAGTTCGGGAGTATTCAACCGACTGCCCGAGAAGGAAAGAGATGCAGCCTTCCGTTTTCAATGGGCAGACATCATGCCCAATATACAAGAGGCAATTCGAAGCTGCGGCACTGACGAACAACTGGGACGATGAAGAGAGATCCATTGCCCTCACGCTTGCGCTTAGAGGATCAGCTGCAGAGTTACTACAAACTATTCCCGAGGACAAACAATGCAACTACGACAGTCTGGTGAAAGCCATTGAGATGCGATTGGGGGACGACCACATGCAGCAAGTATATAGGGTCCAGTTGCGCAGAAGGTCCCAGATGAAGGGCGAGACGCTCCAGCAGTTACAAGCAGACATCGAGCGGCTGGCATATTTGTCCTATCCAAACGCCGGCGAGGAGATCATTAACGAGATGGCAACCGCAGCGTTCACCCATGCCATAGCTGATGCGAAACTACAAATGGCGGTAAGAATGGCTGGAAAGAAAACGCTCGCCGAAGCTTTGGCGTTTGCTCTGACAATGGAGACCGCAGACCAGGCCTGTCAGGGAATCCACCGTGTGAGAGAAGTAGCCGCCATCGAATGCCCTTGCCAGAGGATGGACGTCGAAGACCGAAACAATGCTCGCGGAGGACAAATTCGTTGCTGGAACTGCAACAAAATAGGACACCTACAACGGCAATGCAGAAATCCACCCAGACGCGGAAACTGTCCAAATTGTGCGAATATCCGACGCAACGAAGAACCATCATACAGGGACAACAACCATCCTGTTGGCCAGGCTCCTCGAAACCAGGAGTCGGGAAACGCCTAAGAGCCAGCTTCACGGGGAAAAAGTTGGCTAATGGAATCGACGCCTCCAAGACCACCATCCAGGTCTCCCAAACCAAACGGTGCAACAAGAGTCTAACAGTGGAAGCATTCATCGGCAAAAACAGGTGCAGGGCTACCATCGATACCGGCGCCACGGCTTCCATTGTAAGAAGAGATCTCGTCCGCAAGTCTTGGCTGCACAACACCAGCTGCTACTGTCTTAGAACTGCGACAGGGGAATCAGCGAAAGTATACGGAGAAGTTCGCCTCACGTTACAACTAGCAGGGTTGGCCTTTTCTCATGCGTTCCTGGTGGCTCACATATGTGATGAATGCATCATCGGAGTGGACTTTATGGAAGAACATGACGTAATCATCGAGGTCGGGATGCAAGTTCTGCGGTACCGCAACGTAGAGATTCCAATGGTGTATGGGAACGAGAATGCAGCACATTTAAGGACAATACTCAGCAAGGACGAAGTCTTACCATCATTTTCCGAGACTATCATTTGGACAAAACTAGAGGGTGATCCTGGGAGCCACCGATTCTACCTATTGGAGCCAGATTTAGGAAGGAATTCCCCAAACTATATCGTGGGAAAAGTTTTAGTGGCGCCAAAGAACAGCTTGGTCCCAGTAAGGCTCATAAACTTAAAGAGTCACAGCGTGAAACTAAAACAAGGGGAGGTTATTGGTAAATGTGTTCCAATATGTTCAATCTCGACAATAACTGAAAAAGAATCTGCGAGGCCCGTTTTATCAGCCAGGTTGGCGGAAGTAAGGGACATGATCCTCAAGCACTGCGAACTGGATCGGGATCAGCGAGCCATGGCAGAAAATCTAGTCGGTGAGTACGCTGATATATTTGCCTCACAGGATGGAGAGTACGGCCGAACACATCTGGTGCAACATCGCATAGACACTGGGGATGCCAGACCAATTTTCCAGCCTGCCAGACGACTACCATTGGCAAAGCAGACGGAGGTTGCGGATATGGTGTCAACGATGGAGAAGGAAGGGCTCATCGAAAGTTCTAAGGGTCCTTGGGCCTCACCTGTTGTACTGGTCAAGAAGAAAGACGGCAGCACTCGATTCTGTGTGGACTATCGGAGACTTAATGATGACACCAAAAAGGATAGCTACCCTCTGCCACGGATCGATGACACATTAGACACACTCTCAGGAGCTCGATGGTTTTCCACCCTTGATTTAAAGAGCGGTTACTGGCAGGTACAGATCGATCCAAAGGACCGAGAGAAAACTGCGTTCACTGCAGGAAATGGGCTGTGGCAGTTTACAGTAATGCCATTTGGATTGTGCAACGCTCCTGCAACTTTTGAGCGCCTAATAGAACACGTCCTGCGTGGATTGACCTAGAAAACTTGCTTGGTGTATCTGGACGATGTGATCGTGATAGGAAAAACATTCGAGGAACATCGCGACAACCTAAAGAATGTGCTGGAACGGCTTCGAAGCGCTCACCTGAAGCTGAAACCAAAGAAATGTGACCTCTTCAGATCCGAAGTCAAGTACCTGGGCCACGTTATCTCATCAGAAGGAGTGCGAACAGATCCAGACAAGGTGGAAGCTGTGAAAAACTGGCCAGTTCCGAAAGACAAACACGAACTCAGGAGCTTTTTGGGCCTCGCCGCGTACTACCGACGATTCGTAAAGGACTTTGCCGGAATCGCGAAGAGCTTGCACCAATTGACAGAAAAAGGAAGGCAATTCAAGTGGTCAGGTGAGTGCGACAAAAGCTTCAAGAACCTTAAGCAACAACTATGCGAAGCACCAACACTAGCATATCCCATTCCCGGAGAAATGTTCATCGTGGATGCAGATGCAAGTAACGTCGGTGTCGGAGCAGTTCTTTCGCATGTACACAATGGCCAAGAGAAGGTAGTAGCATACTTCAGCAAAGTGCTCTCTAAGCCGGAAAGGAACTACTGCGTGACCAGGCGAGAACTTCTGGCGCTGCTTCTGGCGACAAAACACTTCCATAAATACCTCTACGGCCAAAAGTTCCTTTTGCGCACAGACCACGCGGCTCTAAAATGGCTGCTGCAGTTCAAGAATCCAGAGGGCCAGGTCGCAAGATGGATTGAACGGCTGCAGATGTACGATTATGAAATACAGCATCGTAAAGGGAAACTTCATTCTAATGCGGATGCCTTATCCCGGCGACCATGTAAGAACGACTGCAAGCATTGTGTGCGTCAGGAAGAGAAGAACCTTCTTTCCATCCAAAGGGTAAGAGCTGAGCCTATTGCCGGTTGGAGTGCAGAGGAAATCCGCAACGCTCAAAAAGAAGACCCGGACATCGAGCCAATATTAGCGTGGAAGGAGTTTATGGAAAAGCCAAATGGACGAGATATCTCGGACAGGAGCCCCACTCTCAAGGCATACTGGGCTCAGTGGGACTCCCTTCATGTGCAAGATGGTGTGCTGAAAAGGAAATGGGAGAGGCCGGACGGGAAAGATTTCATAATGCAGCTTGTCTTGCCGCGATCAAAAGTACACGAAGTGCTACGGGAGATGCATGATGGAGCATCCGGAGGTCATTTGGGTGAAAACAAAACGCTGGAGAAGGTGCGAGAACGTTTCTATTGGCAAGCGCAAGGGAAGATGTAGAGAGTTGGTGCCGAAAATGCGTCGTGTGTGCCGCCAGCAAGGGACCCAGAACGAAAATGCGAGGCAAGATGCACCAGTACAACGTGGGCGCACCCTTTGAACGGATTGCCGCTGACATCGCTGGTCCATTTCCAGAAACCGACAATGGTAACCATTACATCCCAGTCGTCATGGACTACTTCAGCAAATGGCCGGAAGCGTTCGCCATCCCTAACCAAGAAGCGAAGACCATCGTGGAACAGATCGTCAACAACTGGGTGAGCAGATTTGGCGTGCCCATGAAACTGCATTCTGACCAGGGACGAAACTTTGAATCGAAGATATTCCAAGAGGCATCTTAGCAACTAGGAATCAAAAAGACGAGAACTACCTCGCTTCATCCACAATCCGACGGGATGGTAGAGCGCTTCAACAGAACCTTAAACGAACATCTCTCCAAGGTCGTAGAAGACCACCAGCGCGATTGGAATCGACAAATTCCTCTGTTCTTGATGGCCTACCGAAATGCAGTGCACAGTACTACTGGACATACTCCATCCGAAGTCTTGTTTGGTCGAGCAGTTCGGCTACCTACTGAGGTGAAGTTTGGATCCCCTAACGATGAGCCCAAATGTGAAGAGGACTACGTAATAGACCTCAGGGAAAGGATCCGAGACATATGGTACATCAGAGGACCAGGACGAGGATAAAAATAGCGAGTGACTGCATTAAAACCAGGTACGACACAAAGGCAGCAACGTCCAGCTTCCACGAGGGAGACCTAGTATGGCTGTACAACCCACACCGGCAAAAGGGGAGGTCACCCAAGCTGCAGCAAGACTGGGAGGGCACACATTATCCCAATTATTCCAGGATCATCAATTCATCCCAGGCGACATCTAGTATGTTCTAGAAGGACTTATATTTCATATAAATACCCATACCACAACCATCGTGGACACAGTTGTTTATAAGTGAATACAGCGATTACAAGAGGGAGATTAGACATTGTAGCGACAGTTTAATTTGAAATAAATAAAGAATAAAGTGATTGAATATTGTGTTGAAGTAAAGTTGGTGTTTGATAATAAATAAACGATTAAAATACACAAAAGACGGTTTTATTTAAACGAACCCCAACAAGAATATTACAATATATATGTATGCACCGAACCTTCTGTCGTGGTATGCAGCTTTCCCAGATGAAGTTGATGCTGCCCTTGAAAAGGTTGCGGATATGGATTCGTTTGTCCTGATGGGTGACTTCAATGCTCACGTAGGTGAAGATGTTATGACATGGTGGAGTGTGATTGGGAGGAAAGCTAATCCCGACCAAAACGCGAAAAAAGAGAAGTTACGGAATTTTTTCTGTGAAAATGACTATCATATATACTATCTTTTCACACGATATTCAAAAATCGATCACAAGATATTAAAAAATACACATGATACCATCAGAGTCTTTAGCAGACGTCGTTGATAGATTTCTTTGTTGTTCCGTCATGTCTAAAGAGAATGGTTTATGATGTTCGCGTATTGAGAGGGGCCGAACTGTCAGTTGATTACCACCTACGCGTAGTGCTGGGCAAATTCTATCTTAGCGATAGAGTGCTTCCAAAACTAAAGCGCAAACCAAAGATGGTTACACGCATACAATGGGAGAAGTTACAGAACGATGAGATACGGGAGACATTTGTGCGGCAACTATGTATCTGGAAGGTTTGAAGCAACTGTTCCATATATGTAGAGGAAGAATGTCAACTTTTCGCGACAGCGGTCATTGTCTCTGTGAAAGATATTTGTAGATTACAGCGAAATGGTGTGGCGGCTAATAGAGAGAAAGAACTGCTTGGTATAGAACTCCCGGAGTTCAAGAAGCCGTCAGAGAGAAGAGAGCGTTTAAGGTGTGGATTTATTTGGGGAACTCCGATTCTCGAAATCGGCACACTGAGGCGCGAAGAACTAGCAAACTTGCACCACAGATCTGTAAATATGATATTCTGGTAGACAGTCCGCCAACTCAGAAGAAGAAAGTTGAATATCGTGAAAGGAGTCAAATCCAAAAACGGTACATTTCTCTCTAATGAGGAGGACATCCTATGGAGATGGAGCGAGCACTTTTCAGATTTGGCTTGGGAATGCGGTGAAAGAATTGGTGATTGAACAACATGGCGAATCAAGAGCGGTTGCAATATACATCTCAAAAGCTTTCCTTTGATCGAGTCTGGCATAGTGGTTTACTAAGCAAATTAGCTCCTCATGGACGACCACAACAACTCTGCGGATGGATGGAACATTTTATTTAAGAAAAATCAATTCAGGTGTGTCTTCCGACACATTTGCTGGTGTAACCCAAGGATTCATTCTTTCTCCAACATTATTTTTGCTACATATTAATGATCTACTAGGATTAACAAATAATAAGATTTTCATTTCACCGAAGACAGCACTGTAGTAGCATCTTGCACAAGCAACTTGCCCGTGAGTGGCAATACTTCACATAGCCAGAGATGCGAACAAATCACCACAGTTAACGAAGATCTGCAGAAAATCTTGTAATGGGGAAAAGCAAACCTTGTGGGGTTCAACACTAAGAGAACACAATTCACCACTTTTTCCAAAAAAAAGTGCATCTACTGTTCCCCAGCTTTAAATGGATAACCAAATAATTGATCCCAAGGAAACCATGCATTTACTGGGTGTCATAGCATACTCTGAAGTAACATGACATGACGCAAAATTAGCTTTCATAAAATGTAGCCATATTTTCAGAGAAAATAAGTACTTTACACACCGCAAATAAGTACTTACACACAAGTAAGACGGGCTGAAATACTACTCTCATGTTTGGAGTTCGGTTCCAAAGCATTATCCTAATCTTCTTGATACCATCTAGAGGCGAGCAGTTCGCTTAATAGAAGATCCAGCACTTACGTCTAACCTTCACCCGTTGGCTCATCGAAGGCAGGTGGCAGATTTATGCCTGTTCTGCAGACACTACTATGGCAGATGTTCAATAGAATGATCAATAGAAACTCGACCTTTCAACGTCTTATCAGACAGGCCAATAGAGCTCACAACTTTCATGTTCACCTGGCAACCGCAAGAACATCATTCTATCAAAATTCATTTTGCTACTAGGTAAGCAATCTTTGGAACTCACTCCCAGAGGAAATATTTCCAGAAAAATGTAATATCTGCAACGATTTAAACAGGCAGGCATCTCGGGGAGCTGGCTCATCGCAATAGGTTCGCATTTCCCAAGAGAAGTTTAAAAATGAAGAGATTGCGCCAACTTTTGGGGTATATTCTTTTAAGTTCACCTGAAAAATTCTTTGCTAAGGTGTTAGAAACGCGTTCCAGAGCTGTGGTTGAGGATAGTTTGCGGGATGAACAATGCGCTTTTCAATCCGGTAGAAGCACGACCGACCAGTTATTCACTCTCCGAATGGTTCTTCAGAAGGCTTGGGAGTATGCTAAACTTGTCTACAGTTGTTTTGTGGATTTGGAGAACACATATGAAAGGGTTCCTCCAAGTGCCATTGGTGCGTTTTGCCACGTCTCCTCTTCATTGTGTATATGGACTGGGTGTTATAGCTCAGTCGTGGGCGGAATATTTTTCAAAGTGGAAGTGCTATGAATTAGTCTTCTGCTTTTTGTTCATCCTTGGGTCCTATCAAATTGAACTTCAGCGCGCACTCGAAAGGTCTGTAGCCGTTTTTGATGTTGCTGGAATGAAGGTTAATGTGAACAAGTTGGTAATAATGGTTTCCGGTTGGGTGTCAAATCGCCCAAAATGCAAAAAACTAAAAAAATGTCAAATCACCCAAAAAAAAAAGGTTGGGCGATTTAACATTTTTAGTTTTTGGGCTATTTGACATGATGTCAAAACACCCAAAAAAGTGATTTTGTGTTTGGGCTATTTTAATACGGATCTGTGTCATATCGCCCAACACCAATTCGCCCAAATCTGGAAAATGTCACATCGCCCAACATTTTTGGGCGATTAACACTATGACAGATCGACCAAGAAATGAAGGTTGGGTGTCAAATCGCCCAAAACCAAATCGCCCAAAATGCAAAAAACTAAAAAAATGTCAAATCACCCAAAAACAGGTTGGGCGATTTAACATTTTTATTTTTTGGTCGATTTGACATGATGTCAAAACACCCAGAAAAGTGAGTTTGGGCGATTTTGTGTTTCGGCTATCTTAAGACGGATCTGTGTCATATCGCCCAACACCAAATCGCCCAAATCTGGAAAATGTCACATCGCCCAACATTTTGGGCGATTTAACACTATGACAGATCGACCAAGAAATGAAATGTCAAATCACCCAAAGCAGAAATGGGCATTTCATCGCAATTTGAAAATATGCTATGTGTTGGTCAAAAAGACGACCAAATTGAAAAAGGTTGAAAACATTTATTTTCCGCAATTTTGGGCGCAGGGACATTAGTCCCCGGGGCATAAGTCCCACCGCATTGGGACATAAAATGTTGGGTCTTATGTCCCACCTACAAACCTCTCAAGGAAAACAACGGCCAAATAAGATGGGGCATACATAAGTCCACAATGTATAAACAGTGGAACCTCCCTGCTTGGGGTCCCTGTTGGATTTGAGGCGGGTGCGAGGTTGGGTGCGAAACATGGATATAAAGAAACTTTGCACACACGCATCCTCGCACCCACCTCAAATCCAACATTGACCTCAAGCAGGGGGGTTGCAGGGGGGCAGCATGCCCCCCTTACACATTGCACTGTTTATGCATTGTGCACTTATGTATACGCCTCTTCGAAAAAAAAATGTTGACATACATATGAATGTCCCTGCGCTCATATTATATTCGTTAATAATCGGAAATGAAGGATTGAAGAAATGGATACTTACGACGTCAATCGCGCTGATTGCTTTGTCAGGCTCACACTTACAGTTACAGGGAAACAAAATCGCTCGGTGGGGGGGAGGGGGGTCCGCGTGTGGTTGCGTGGGGCAACGCGAAACGGCAACCGCGCCGCATCGCGCCGCGTCCGGCCGTCCTTCGCGCGCGGACGCGACGTGAAAGCGTTGTGACACCGCTAATGTAATTGTTACAATTCGTTTTGAATGCAGTCTTAAACCCAATTTAACGAAAATGTCAATCCGCCCAAAATCTGTTATATTTTTGGGTGATTTGACATTATGCTAAATAGCCCAAATTTAAAAATGTTAAATCGCCCAAAAAGATTTTTGGGCGATTTGACATTTTTCTGCATTTTTTCGCATTTTGGGCGATCGGAAGCAAGGCTATTAATGAATTCTGACAAAACACCCACTTTCTTGGGCGTTTTGTCATTTTTTAATTTTTGGGCGATGCGTCGTTGTGTCATATCGCCCATAATTTTTGGGCGATGTGACATTTTTCCGATTTGGGCGATTTGACACCCAACCAGAAATGAAATGTCAAATCACCCAAAGCAGAAATGGGCATTTTATCGCAATTTGAAAATACCAACACATACTTACTTACTTAGGTGGCGCTACAGTTCGGGGTGAACCTGGGCCTCAACCAACAAGCCTCTCCATTTAGCTCGGTCTTTAGCTAATTGCCTCCAGTTGCGCACTCCAAGTTGGTCGAGGTCCCCTTGAACTTGTGCGCGCCACCTACGGCGATAATTCCCTCTACTGCGTCGTCCCTCGGGGTTAGATTCGAAGACTCTGCGGGCCGGAGCGTTGGTGTCCATTCGCTCTACATGTCCTAGCCATCTCAGACGTCCAATACGCAGTTTTTTGACTAGGTCGATGTCGCTGTACAGCTCGTATAGTTCGTGATTGAATCATCTCCTCCAAAACCCGTCAACGCAAACGGGACCGAAAATCTTACGAAGAATTTTTCTCTCGAAGCGACCAAGGATATCTTCATCCTCTTTTAATAAAGTCCATGTTTCAGCGCCGTAAAGCAGGACTGGGATGATCAAGGTCTTATATAGAGTCTTCTTAGTTGTTCGAGAGAGGGCTTTACTGTTGAATTGCCTTATAAGCCCAAAAAAACAGCGATTGGCAAGAGTTATTCTTCGATTGATTTCTGCGCTGATTTTATTTGCTGAATTTATAGCAGAGCCAAGGTAGACAAAGTCCCTTACTACCTCGAAGTTATAGCTGCCCACGGTGACGTTTTGTCCAATTCGTCGATGTTGGTTTTCCCTTCTAGTTGACAGCATATACTTGGTTTTGCCCTCGTTTATCGCCAAACCCATTTTGGCCGCTTCCGCCTCAATGCTTGCAAAAGCCCGGTGACAGCCCGCTGAGTTCTTCCGATAATGTCTATATCGTCGGCGTATGCAAGTAGTTGTACAGACTTGTAATAGATTGTGCCTCCGGTGTTGGCTTGTGAGTTCCGCACAATCCGTTCAAGTACAATATTGAAGAAGTCACATGACAGCGCGTCACCTTGTCTAAAGCCTTTTTTGACATCAAAGGTCTCGGTGAGGTCATTACCGACCTTGATAGAGCAGCGACCGTTCTCCATCTTCAGCCTACACAGACGGACAAGTTTGGCAGGGATGTCAAAACTAGACATGGCTCTATAAAGCTCTTCTCTATAGATGCTGTCATAGGCGGCCTTGAAATCGATAAAGAGGTGGTGAGTATCGATTTGGAATTCTTGAGTTTTCTCCAGGATCTGCCGAAGTGTGAAGATTTGATCGATGGTGGACTTTCCTGGCCTGAAACCGCACTGATAGGGTCCAATCAGGCTATTCATAAAAGGTTTCAGGCGTTCACACAATATATCAACAAGCGATGTTGAGGAGACTGATGCCTCTATAATTGGCGCAGTTGAGGGGGTCTCCTTTCTTGTGGATCGGGCAAACGATGCTGAGATTCCATTCACCATTCATACACTCGTCTGACCAAATATTAGAAATGAGTTGGTGTATGCACTCAACCTATTCATCACCAGCTGCCTTGAAAAATTCGGTCGGTAAGCCGTCAGGTCCAGCAGGCTTGTTGGATTTTAGCTTGGATATTGCTATCCTCACTTCGTTTTGGTCAGGTGGGCGGAGATTTTGACTATCATCGTCTATGTTGAATGGTTCACTCTGCCTGACAGCGGGATGTTGGTCTTCGTCGCCGTTATACAGTCTGCAGAAGTAGTTTTTCCATATTATCAGCACCGACTGTGATTCTACTACGAGGTTTCCATTCTCATCTCTACAGGTTTCTGTACGGGTATTACTTCTCTGACACGTTCTTTTTACCTTTTGGTAAAACTTCCGTACATTGTTCCTGGAGTATAGACTCTCGATATTCTCAAACGCGCGCTTCTCATGCTCTTTCTTCTTCTTTTGGAGAAGCCGATGTTCTTCCCGTCTCTTTTGCTCGTACAGCTCACGAGCAGCTCTCGTCTTCCTTTGCAGCGCCGCTTTGTATGCCTCTTGTTTTGCTGCATGCACTCGCCGGCATTCTTCGTCAAACCAGGGGTTTCGCGGTGGTGGGCGAGCGAGACCCAACACATCAGTCGCGGCGTGTCTGATGGCATGTTGGCAGCGTTGCCACTGGTCTTCGGCACTTGATGCTGGCGGTATAGGGGTGATTGAGAGATTTCGGGATACGCGTTCAGCGAAGAGTCTGGCGGTCTCTTGCGATTGTAGCTTTTCGACGTTAAATTTTCTCACAGTAATTCTTCTTTGTTGCTCAGATTGGGATATCCGCATTCGTACCTTGGCTACAACAAGGTAATGATCCGAGTCTATGTTGGCCGCTCGGAAGGTCCGGACATCCAGAATACTGGAGGCATGCCTTGCGTCGATCGCAATATGATCAATTTGGTTGATCGTGACATGATCATTGGACCGCCATGTCTGCTTATGAATATCGAGATGAGGAAACCATGTGCTTGCTATGGTGACATTTCGCTCCACAGCGAAATCAATTAGCCTTAGTCCGTTATCAGACGTGGTGTCGTGTAGGCTATGCTTACCGACTGCTCTACCGAAGACGTCCTCCTTTCCTATTTTGGCGTTAAAATCGCCCAATACGATCTTAACGTCGTATTTAGGACATTGCTCGTATGTTTTGTCGAGGAGCTCGTAGAAACACTCTTTGGAGGCAGGGTCCTTTTCTTCTGTGGGGGCATGAACACATATTAGGCTTATGTTAGCGAATTTAGCCTTGATCCGGATAGTCATAATACGCTCGCTCACGTGTCGGAAGCTTAAGACTTCTTGCCTAAGTCTGCCGCGTATGACAAATCCGCATCCGAATAAGCGTTGCCTGTTGCATCTGTAGCAATCACCGTAGTAGATGTCACAGTTTTTCATCCTCTTTTTGCCCAGCCCATCCCATCGCACTTCCTGGATGGCGGTAATATCTGCTTTATAGCAGTCTAGGGCCTCTGCTAGTTGTTCGGCTGCACGTGGTCTGTAAAGGGACAGAACATTCCACGTACAGATCCGAAGGTCGTTGTCCTTATTTCGTTTGCTGGGGTCGTCATTAGTTGGGTCATCCTTATCCGAGGCTTTTGGTTGTTTCGGAACCATGCGTTTTTTACGTGGTAGGGAAGTTACCCCGACGGCACAACCCCCAACCTGGAGGGCCAGTTCCTTAATTATTCCCCTAGGACGAGGGGCCGGGTACACCGGTGCCAGTAGTCCACTACGGGAGTATGAGCGCTGCCGTTGGCCCATTAAGGGCTCCTCCGCCACCATCTGTATTCCAATGTCCTGACCAACATTGGAAATTCCTTACCGACCTGTGATCCGAATACGTCGAAGCAGCTCGCGCAAGGTATTCACTAAGTTCAACCTAACTGGAAATTCCTTACCGACCTGTGATCCGAATACGTCGAAGCAGCTCGCGCAAGGTATTCACTAAGTTCAACCTAACCTGCTTGGGGTCGCAGTTGGATTTGAGGCGGGTGCGAAACATTGATATAAAGAAACTTTGCATACACGCATTCTCGCACCTACCTCAAATCCAACAGTGACCCCAAGCAGGGGGGTTGCAGGGGGGCAGCATGCCCCCCATAACATATTGCACTGTTTATGCATTGTGGACTTATGTATACGCCATCTTCGACAAGAAAAAAATCTTGACATACATATGTCCCTGCGCTCATATTATATTCATTAATAATCGGAAATGAACGGTTGAAGAAATGGATGTACCAAAAAAAAACGTAAGCTGCATTGAGCCTTACTTACGATGTTAATCGCGCTGATTGCTTTGTCAGGCTCACATTTACAGTTACGGGGGAAACAAAATCGCTCGGTGGTGGGAAGGGGGTCAGCGCGGTTGCGACGCGAAACGGTAACCGCGAACGTCGGCCGTCCGCGCGCGGACGCGGCGTGAAAGCGCTGTGGCCGCTAATGTAATTGTTACAATTCGTTTTAAATGCAGTCTTAAACCCAATTTAACGAAAATGTCAATTCGCTCAAAATTTGTTATATTTTTGGGTGATTTGACATTATGCTAAATAGCCCAAAACTAAAAATGTAAAATTTGCGATTTGACATTTTTTCGGATTTTGGGCGATTTGGTTTTGGGCGATCGGAAGCAAGACTATTAATGAAACGCCCATTTTTTGGGTGTTCTGTCATTTTTTAAATTTTTGGGCGATGTGTCGTAGTGTCATATCGCCCAAAATTTTTGAATCATGAATCATTTTCATTTATTTCCTGTAATTAGAAACCAAGAACATGGAACAAATTTGCAAGAAACACTGGAAGCACTCATCCCTTTTTTTTTTACAAAAGTAGTCGAAGCATTTTTTTTTTAAGTTCATTTATTTCAATCGCTAGGTATTTTATATGTCAAAGAAGACGAGAAAATTCAAGATATACTATGTTATTTACATATCAACATTTTACAGGACATGTAGTAGGTTTTGGAATAATATCAACATTCAAAGTTATTAAAATATATTTCCTGCTAATTTTCCAGAATGGAACTTGGTGAGAATAATAAAATGTACATTTTGAATTTACCCAATTTTTATTTTAGGGTGACTCTTCTTCTGAAATCTCTTCGAAATTGAACAGGCTGAAATGAAGCTTCCCCCAATGTTTCATGTGGTTGGCAAAATAAACAGCTTCGTATCGTCTTAAGGTGACACTGGTTACAGCCGTGTCACTTACGATATACCGATCGTTTGGGAGGACTGTTTTTACTTCATAAGGTCCCTTATATCTGGGTAGTAGCTTTCGCGATTGTCCAGTGGCAGGATGCTCTGCTTGGATAAGGACCAAATCTCCAACTGCATACGATTGTGGACTTTTGTGGACTTTATTGAATTTCTCGGCTTGTTCATTTTGCAATTGTTGCGTTCTATGTAAAGACATTTCGCGGATCTGAGGGGGACATTTGAGATGGTTTGCTAAGCTATTTCTGGGTTTGAAATCGAACATCAACTCCTGAGGCGAACGGTTAGTGATTCGGTGTTTTAAGGAATTCAACCCCCATTGAACAGCTGGCAAATGGTCTTGCCAATCCCTTCCGTCTGTTCTTAGGGTCATGGTCGAGATTGATGTACTTACCGTTCGGCAATACCTTTCTATCTACCCATTTGCTCGTGGCGTTCGTACAGCCTTTAGGATGTGGCGAATTTCGTTGTCTCGCATTAGTTTTTGAATGCCTTGGACGTAAATGCGGTTCCGCGATCGCTGACTATTTGTGTGGGGGTTCCAAAGAATTGCGTTAGTTTGTTAGTTCTAGCGTTCGTACGACAGCGTTAGAGGATATATTTTTTTCTGCCCGTATAACTAGGAATTTTGTGAAGGCGTTGATTATTCCCAATATGTAAATGTTCCCCTTCGTTCTTTTGGGTAACGGTCCTAAATGGTCCATGTGAATTGTATGGAACGGAATCGGATGTTTTTTGATGGGGTGAATGGGATATCTCGCCTCGTCCTTTGATTTTTTGTTATATAAGCACGGAATGCAACTATCCAGATACTTCAAAACTGTATGGCGCATTCTAGGGAACCAATACAATTCACGTATTTCTTCTATAGTTCTTTCGAGACCGAAATGTCCGATATCATCATGCGAAGTCTTAATTACTCGCCAACGTATTCCTTGCGGAACTACGAATCGAAGCCCATTAGAAGTCTTATTGAAGATGCGTCCAAACTTAAGTACATAATTCTTTTCGATGTCTTTTCTTTAAAGATTTTTAGCATCGGAGTTAGTTAGTATTTCGCAGATCTCCTTTAGATGGTTGTCTTGCAGTTGCATCACTGCAACCCAGTCGTCTTCCTGCATGCCAATAATATTTATGCCTATACCAGCTTCCTCTACTTCCAAGAATTTCCCTGTTGGATTTCGGCTAAGGGCATCCGCGTGCAACATTTGAGGAGCCGGTCTATACTCTAAGTCGAAGTCAAAGTCTTGTATTTTTAACTACCACCTAGCTATCCTTGGAACTAGATCTCTTTTATTTTGTGTTAACTTGAGAGAGTTACAATCCGTGAATATAGGAAATTTTTTACCTAACAAATAATACCGGAACCGTTGTAAACTTTCTACAACTGCCAGGGCTTCTAGTTCGTAGCTATGATATTTCTTCTCCTTTTTTTTCTTAACTCATCAACGTATTTTACGCAGCACTTGCAGTATACATTTCTGATTTATTTCTCAAAACTACAATACACAACACTGTGAGAGAAACTTTTAAAAGAAAATAAATTAAAACAGCCAAGCAGTCAACTCGGACATATGTATGTCTAACGATGTTGCGTGCCGATATTGAACTCAACAACATCTAACACCCCACTCATATGCCCGAGTTACCATTTTCCGTTTTCTAGCACTGCTCAAGTACTAGTACTAAGGAGTAGATTATACTTTTCTTTTCTCGTTTTACAGGTAGAAGACATAGAAAATAAAGTAATCTGGAATGTGAAAGAAGTCCACATTCCTACGGAATCTATAAATGGCAATTTATAAGCAAATTTTTTTTTCTTTGACGCTCATATCATCTACGAATACGCACGTAACTTCAGTAGAACAAAAACGAAAGAGCTTCTAAGTGGTGGTATTAAATAAATTACCTTCATACGAATTTTTAATAAAAAATCGGGTATGCCATCTGATTACATGTAACAAACTAACCCAAGTATGAAGTTGCAGCTATTTTCGAGAAAACAGCAATTTTTTATGTAAATTTGCATAAACAGCCTTGTAAAGTACCGTTATTTTGTGGGCTAGAGTAAAATTCCTATTTCTCCTCTCACAAAACTTAGATAAACTGTATATCGATGTAGTGAACACCGATACAGTGAACACACACGCTATTCTAAATAGTGCACAAAACAAATCTCGCTACAGTGAACTTACATATGTTTTTTTTTTTTCTTAGAACCTTACAGCATACAAAAACAGTTAAAATGCATTAGTGCCATGCAGACGCCAGTTAGGCCCGCTGGGAAGTACATACATACGTTCATAGATACATATGTATACCCATATATAATCGTCCAAATTTACCGTTTGTTCTACTCATCGTGTTGTGTGAGTATCTTGCACGATTAAATGCTACGCAGTTTGGGGTTCTTTGTAGTACAATGCAAACTATTCTGCAAATGCAAATTATTCTGTTCAATAAATACATATTGGCTTGTTTTTTTAGTAATTGCAAAAAAAGCGGAATTATATTCTATTTTCGATGTATTGCATGTACAAACATAAGCATTTTGATGAAATTTGCTTCAAAGAGTCCAAGCTCGTTACAGTGAACAATCTCGTTCCAGTGAACAGGCCCGGTTTTTATTAGTTCACTGTATAGTAAGTCCGTCCAAACAGGCTTCACTTATCGTTAGGCAAATACGCGTCTGTTTTCCAAGCGGAAACTTATGCAATCCTAATGGACATGAACTATAATATTATAATATTCTTGCTGCGGTTCGCCTAAATAAAACTGTCTTTTGTGTATTTTAATCGTTTATTTACCATATTATCAATCACGAACTTTACTTTAACACAATATTCAATCACTTTATTCTTTATTTATTTCAAATTAAACTGTGGCCACAGATTTACTTCCAGAATGTCGCTTGTTTTCATCAACTGGTCGAATTTCTCCTTTCAATCGCTGTATTCACCTTATTACAACTGTACCGACGGTGGTTGTGGTCGGTGTATTTATACAAAATTGCGAGAGGTTCTAGAACATGCTAGATGTTTTGGGGGTGAATTGATGATCGTGGAACAATTGGAACATTGTTTGGAACAATTGTGGAACATAGCACATCAGGTGGGAATATTTACTGCTAGCAGGTTTGGCAATAGATGTCGTTGCTTACAGTTTGAGTCCACAAACCACGCAGTACCTGACAATGTACTACAATATATTGTAAGAAATAGGTGGGAGCGTCAAAGTATTTGCGTCTGATAGTCAGGCTGCCCTTAAGGACTTGCTTAACCCCCAAACCACTATCAAAATGTGTGTGAATTTTAGAACTCTTTGAACTCGGTCGCAATGCGGAATTTCCAGACTCTTATCTTATCTCGGTCACACTGAAATCTTGCGGAATGAGATTTCCGATGAGATCACTAGGCAAAACTCAGAGAAGGACTTCTCGGAACCTGAACCATTGGTTCGTGAGAAACCCAATCGACAATGGACACACAATTGTGTTTGATATGACTCTCCAAGGTGCAGGTTGACTGAACGAATGCTACCGCACGTCTGTAAGAAATCAGTGGCATTCTTGCTGTCTCCCAACAGTAAAGACTGTAAACAACTTATTGACGTCCTGACAGGCCACTTCGTTTTAACAAAGCAACTTAATGTGCTCGACTCAAATGAGACTACATGTAGTCTGCGATAGAGATGAGCAAAAAGTCGCAACCTGCTAATCATTCACTGCTAATGAAAATTCGCATTCGCAACCAATTAACAACTTATAAATAAACTGCTATTGTTAATCAATTGCTAATGATAATTTGTCTGAGTTCTATTCAGGAGTCTCAATTTCATTTATCTTGCACTACATACAAATGTGCGTTTGTCTCATACGAAAAACGTGAAAAAGAAGTCTCTTGCTTGGAAAGACTACTGTCAGTCCATTGAGACCACAAAAGACTCTGCCAGGCTGAGTAAAATTCTGTCCAAGGAGCATTCTAGCCCGTCCTTTATTAAACGGCCGGATGGGACTTGGACGGACTCCTCCAGCGAGTCACTGGAACTTTAAATGCAAACACACTTTCCAGGATGTAGTAATGAGATTGCCCTCCCACCAGTAGCTCAGGTCGCGCAATCTTCTTCCTGGAATGACATTAAGACAACAATTACAGCAGGTAACACCTCTTGGGCTATTAACAGCTTCTCTCCCTATAAATCGGCCGGCCTTGACGGCATTCTCCCTATTATACTGCAAAAACATTGGACCAGGCAGTCCCGTGGCTAGTTCTGATCTACAGAAGCTGTATTCTCCTTAACCACGTTCCCCTGAGCTGGAGGCGTGTTCGTGTTGTGTTTATCCCGAAAGCTGGGAAGCGGGGTCATGGATCCGCAAAGGATTTCAGACCCATTAGCTTATCCTCTTTTCTTTTAAAGACATTGGAACGCATCTTAGATATACACATCCCAAATAGCCTACATAAATCCCTTCTATCCAAATCTCAACATGCGTACACTAAAGGGCGATCGACAGAGATGGCGTTCCACGAAGTTGTGCGAACGATAGAAAAGACAATCCATTTCACACAATGTACCCTTGCTACGTTCTTAGACATTGAAGGTGCCTTCAATAACGTCAGTACGGAATCGATTCAGGAAGCTCTGATCCAACTGGGTGTGGAAGAGTTTATTAGCAAATCGATGTTGACAATGCTAAAAACCAGAATCATTCAATCGAATCTCGGCAACAGCAGCTCCACCATATCTGTTGTTAGAGGAACTCCTCAAGTGGGGTCTTATCTCCTCTTCTATGGCTTATGGTCATCAATAAAATGTTGTGTAGACTTGATAGGGATGGAATCAAGGTTGTCGCGTATGCGGATGACGTGGTAATACTGGTATTGGGGATGTTTCTATCCGTAATCAGTGAGATTATGGAAGATGCCTTGGGCAAGATTAGCTCATGCGCCACTGGATGTGGACTCAGCGTCAACCCAAGCAAAACTGAACTGATGCTCTTTACCACTAAAACCAAAATACCGACGTTTACGCTTCCACGGCTAAAAAATCATCTACTCTCCCTATCCTCCAGTGCCAAGTACCTAGGTGTGGTACTTGATCCTAAACTAAGCTGGAAGCTTAAAATTGAGCAACGGGTAAAGAAGGCCTGTGTGACTTTCTATGCCTGCAGCAAGACCTTTGGTAAGACGTGGGGACTTCGCTCGAAGACTGTCTTATGGATGTACACTTCCGTGGTGGATCCCATTTTTTCCTATGGATCGCTAGTCTGGTGGCCTGCGCTAAGGAAAGCTTATAACATCAAACTTATCAACAGGGTACAAAGAACTGCGGCTATAGGCACAACGGGTGCCATGAGGACATGTTCAACCGATGCCTTCAACGTTATTCTGCACCTTTTACCACTCGATCTTCACATTATGCATCTATCATCATGTAGTGCGGTCAGGCTAAGGGAAACGGTGCGCTGGTGCACCAATCCGTATGGTCACAGCAGTATCTTGAATTTGCTACCTCAAGATCTGGTAGTTAATCTGACCGACTACATAACTCCCACAGTGAACTTTATAAATTACGTCACGGTCAGATTCCCAACCGGAATGGGAAACTGGCGTACTGATAAATGAGTTCGAATCAACAATTTTCACCGACGGTTGAAAAATGGACTGCGGCGTAGGGCGGGGATATTCTCTGATTCCCTCAATATTTTCAGGTCGTACCATCTTCCTGATTCGTGCAGTGTCTTCCAGGTGGAAGTTTTTGCTGTACGTGAGGCCTGACGCATACTCAAGCAAACCTCTACACCCCTAAATACCATTGCCATCCTCATTGACAGCCAGGCGGCTATCAAGGCTATAGTACCTGCCACTACATCCCCAAGGCTAGTAGAACAATGCAAAAAAGAACTCGCCTCGCTTGGTCACCGGCTAAGGATCTGTCTCCTTTGAGTTCCGGGTCACAGCGACATTGAGGGGAATGAGCGGGCTGATGAACTCGCGAGGCAAGGATCTGCCCTTGATGCTTCCCTAGCAAAGGAGATGAACGTCCCGTTGGAGGTCCTTAAGGGAGGCATCTTCGCGCACTATCTGCTAAAGGCGGATAGTAGATGGCAGGGGGCGCGGAACTGTGTCATCTCTAGGCAGATGTGGCCCAAATACTCCCGGAAAAGAACGCAAGATCTACTAAACAGATATCGCAAGAACTCTGCCAGTTAGTACTGGCCACTGGCCCATCGGGGTTCATGCGGCCAGAATAGGCATTGCATTTAATGCACACTGTCGCAGCTGCAATACAGCTGATGAGATAGAAAGAATGTTACACTTCCTCTGCAAGTGTTCGGCTTTAGGCAAGGCCAGACAGCGCACCTTAGGTAAAACCTATTTCGACAACCTAATAGAGCTAGCGGAGATTAGCATTGGGGATATTATCACTTTCCTCAATGTAACGGGGTGGATTTGAATAATCCTCACTCATTTCTCTTTTCCTTTTTCCCTAGCAGTTAACGTCCTTTTTACATCCGATAGGGCACTTGAGTTGTGGTAATAAAACGGCGCTTCTGCGCTAATTAACTGGCTGAACACAATGCATGCCGCGGCCGCGCCGCGGTAGCGTAGTACGATCTGTCACAGAGTTAAAATATATGGGAACTCACTACAGCGCCCACAATGAGGTAGCTGCGGCGTGGCGGTAGCAGTGGTGTAGTACGAAGTTGGTTTACTTTTAACTTGTGCAGCGCCACAAGTGACAGATAGAGAAATTGGCGACTGTTGAAGACTGTTTTGGTTTTCTATACGATGTTTTCGTGGTGAATTCTTGAACTGAGTTCAGCAGTAGCGCAAGAAATTTGAAATATTCGTTACAGTCAAAATGGAAGAGCACGCCGTGGAAAAAATTATTTTGCTAGTGAAAGGAAAATAAATTTATCCACTTCTTATTATTTTTATTGTATTATTATAGCACAATAATCTCACAAAAATAATCAAATCTCAATAACACTCAAAAAGAAAAACACAATTTTAATCAGCTGGCATTATTTGACATTACTACGCGCTACACCATTGTGGGCGAATTTTGTGAGTGCAGCGCCACACCATTTGACATCTCTACGTACTACGCTACCGCGGCATGCATTGTGTTCAGCCAGTAAGTGTCGGCATGGTTTGCTGACACAACCACTTCTACCTACCTACCTCCCTACCTAAACTTCCGTTTTTGCACGTTATCTGCTGTACATCTCATCCAATTTTCTTTTCGAACATGTGCCATTGTGTGTGCGAAGCGTTTTATGAGACGCCAACAAGCACCAAACCAATTCATAAGGTTGCATATCGCAGGCGCAGCTGGTTTTAAAGTTTGGTTGGTTGGTTGGTGTATATCAGTACAGGTTATACTTGCGTTGCTATTGCTGCTTTCACAGTCGCAACTGGTTTGTAAGTTTGGTTGCTTGGTATATAGCAGCCCAGGGGTTATACCATACTTGCGAAGTTGCTATTGCTGCTATTACAGTCGCCGGTTTGGAATTTTGGTTGGTTGGTATATACTCGTAGTACCACAGGGGTTATATGTACTTGCGAAGGTGCTATTGCGTTGCGAATGCAATTTCCTAGCGGGAGCTCCAGCACCTGTACACTGAATTTAAAGAAGCGCATTGAAATTAAGCATCATACTGTGTCTTTAGTTTCAGCAAGTTCATCGGAGCCAAATGTGCGAGTAAGTTTTTTTTATGAAAAGATATATGAATGTACATTGTACATACATACATGTGCATAGATGTGTATAAATGTAGGAATGAAGGAGTTCTAAAATGATTTAAGGCCCTTGCACCATACAATGCAAATTCGCTTATGAAAGAAAATTTCATTTTGTCTGACTCAGACAAAATAGCCGGACAGGTGTACATATCTATATGCCTCCATTGCGAATTCTCATAAGCAGTTTACATGCACAGTGAATAAGAAATCGCATTCACAGTTATAACTGCGAATGCAAATTTACGACTTAGTCCATCTCTAGTCTACGACACTTTTGGACAGGGCGGCGATAATGCGGAATATTTTCTCTGAGAGTGTTCTATCTTTGCCCGTATCAGCGGGCAGATCTTTGGTGCTTATACATATAGTAAGTGCTGGTACTGTAAGCGCTTCATCACTGAAGCACTTGCTTGGTTTTGTTAGAAAGACAAAATAATTCCAATAAAATTCGTATATTAGGGTTTTCCTCTCTGGTAGTACAATAGACTAATCGTGTCAGAGTGCTCCAGTCGAGAGTTTCCCATCCTGCCAAAAAAAACTCCAGTCAGCCACTTAGGCACTAAGCAGAGGTACACAGCGATAGATAGGCAGAATCGCGAAACCTACTTTTTCAAGTTAATCTTCGATTATAATATAAATTCTTATCTGAAGTCTTAATTTCAAATTTGTTCATGTCTTCAATACTTCTGGAAAAAGAAACAGCATATACAGGTGCAAGTATGTGTAACCCAGTCTTTTACTTTAAAATTTTATTGCAAATCTATTCCGATACTATATGTTGAAAAACTTTCGCATGCATATGTACATACGTAGAGAATTCCAAAATTTAAGCAAATTTCAAAAACTACATAACTCAGTTATTTTGAATTAGAGAGCGAAGTAATGACAAAGTCCAGGCCAACTTGGGCCATTGGGAAATATGCTAGCGTGGCAAATTTAAATTCCATGAGTTGATACTAAATTTTCGAAGATAATTGGTTCGAAACTTTTGTTGGAATTTCATTCAATTCAATTATCATCTATTTTTGTCAGGCTTCTGTTTTAATAGAAGTCAATGCGACGCAGCTCCCTACATAGTTGTTAATTACATTATACTTTTGCCTCTGTATTTGCATGTGGTTGAATAAAGCGCATAGTTGCGACCGCAATCTATGAAAACTATTGTGTGTATATGAGGTATGTTTGTATGTAACTATGTCTATCATATCGATTTTCTTCGCATGTCCTTTATTCTTATTTATTTTTATTCTTTTCACCACCTTTCCTCCAGCGGTGGAATAATAAATATGGAAATTTTGTTCCTCCATACAATTTGTGTAGTTTCATCCTTTTTTCCATAACTGGAATTTTTCCTTCCTTCCTTTTTCAATATAGACGTCGAAGGCCATGCTACCTTTAGTTTCTTATTTCGTGTACAAATATTTTCAAAAGAAAAAAAATAAGAATGAACATGTAGATTGGGCATTGAAGTCCTTTGGGACTTGCAAGCAATGAAGTCTGCTAAGTAGAAATCCAATGGAATATGTACATACATATATATAGATACCATTTGCATATAACGTAGGGATTTGTATGTATGCCCATAGTGACAATGTATTGTAGATTGGCAGTGACACCAAGGTTTTCAAAACGAGATTATATTTCATCACGAAATAAAATAATTTATATTTAAAACTTGTGAACATTTTAGGTCTTTATATAAAGGGTGATCTTTTTTTTAGAGTGATAGAACTTTTGATAGAGATGGCTGTTATTTGACAGATGGTGAATGACATCTATTTTGGCTTGACAAATTATGTTACACAGCTGCATTACGAAAATCAAAGTTCTACGTAGAATGTGTTTCTTGCACTTAGAGCAGAAATTTTGTTCAGCGACGAGGCACATTTCTGGTTAAATGGGTACGTCAGTAAGCTAAATTTCCATATTTGAGCTGAAGAGCAACCCGAAGAGATTGAAGAGCTGCCATTACATCCAGACAAAACAACGGTTTGGTGTGGTTTATGGGCTGGTGGAATCATCGGTCCATATTTCTTAAAAAAAACGAGGCCGCCCAGAACGTGTCAATGGCGCCCGTTATCGCGCCATGATAACGGACTATTTGCTGCCAGACTATTTGAAGTCCGTGCTCTCCAGGACATTTGCTACCAACAAGACGGCACTGCTTGTCACACAGCCCGTGAAAACATGGCTTTATTGTGAGAACCATTCGGTGAACAATTAATTTCGCGCTTCGGAAAGGTGAAATGGTCGCCTAGATCGTGTGATATCACACCTCTAAACTTTTCCCTTTGGGGCTATGTAAAGTCTAAAGTCTACATGGATAGGCCGGGTACGATTGAGGAATTGGAAGCCAACATTACTCGCGTTATTCGAAATGCTCGGACGGATTGAAATTTGGAACTTTAGAATGAACCATGTTAACCACAGTTACGGCCAACATTTGAAAGAAATAATCTTTAAAAAATGAATGTCAAGAATGGTTCTTTTGTTTGATAATAAAGATAACCGGAGAAAATTGATTTTTTTTTATTATTTGTTACTTTTGAAAAAGGTAACTCTAACTGAATTTGTCACCAATCACTACGAGTTGGTCTTTTTTATTGCACTACACGCAATATTTTGTGTAAAGATCTTGGTCTACACCCTTATAAAACCCAATTGGCTTAAGATGTCAAACTGTAAGACCATCGTTCGAGTCGTTTGTTTGGTGAATCTGCCGAGTGCAGATGAAAAATCTTCTAAAGATATTATAAGGCCCGGCCGCACGTGCTTATGGTAGTGAGATTTTTACCCACTAAGAAAACACCCCTCTTCAAAATTAATACTACAACTAAGCCGACAATTATCCAGCAGCATATACTATGACTCGAGGTCAAAAGGTTTTGTTCTTTGCAGATAGCGAATTGAACTGTTTTCGTCAAGTAGTCGAATGACGCTACGGTTACAATGGCCGTGAACACGTAAATTGTGTTTACGCGCAAATTTTGTTATCTCTTCGACGACGCTGGGAATTCCCAGATCTCGATGAATATCTTCGTTACGTACATACCACGGTGCGTTAACGATCGTTCTAAGAACTTTATTTTCAAAAGTTTGTATGATGTTTCTATTGCTTTTCTTGGTTCAACCCCATAGTTGTATACCATACGTCCACACTGGCTTTAGCACTTGCTTATAGACAAGCTGTTTGTTATGTAGGCTCAACTACGAATGTTTTCCGACTATCCAGTACATTTGCCGGTATTTGATTTAAAGCTCGTCGCGTTTCATTTTTACGTGCGATTTCCATTTAAGCCTAATATTTAGACTCTAGAATCATTCATTCCTAGACATTTTGGTTCGCTCGCGTACGGTATTTGAGCCGAATTTAGATATACAGATAAATTTATCTACCTTTTTATAGGTTAAGTTGACGAGAGTAGATTTGCTTTCGTTCAGCACAATACGCCAAAAATTCGTCCAAGTGTGGACTTTATTAATAGCATGCTGAAACTTTTCAGTTGCTGCTACAATAGTATCGCCCGTGGTTACTATCGCCGTATCGTCCGCAAACGTGGCGACGACGCAGTTTCTTTCCTGCGGGATATCACGCGTGTAGAGTACATATAGAAGTGGGCCAAGGACACTTCCGTGCGGGACTCCGGCCACAATCTCCTTGAAGTCAGAGTATTCATTTCTGTGCTTAACACGAAAGAGTCTCTCGGTGAGGTACGATCGTAAGATTAGAAAGAGTTGCCGTAGCAGTAGTCGTTGCAATTTATACTCCAAGCCTTCGTGCAAAACCGAAAGCTTGTGAGACGTCAAGAAATACACCACAACAAATCTTCTTTTCTTTGAGAGTTTTCTAAGCCACGTCAGTTATTTTGTGGACTTGGTCGATTTTAGAATGTTTGATTCTTACTCCAAACTGATGGTCAAGAATGAGACTTTCGTCGATTACGGGCTCTAGATGTTTAGAAAGTAGTTTTTGAATATTTTTGACACAAACGGCAATAGGGAAATAGGCCGATATGATTTCCTCTCATTCAGAGGTTTGCCTGGTTTCGGGACCATTATAATCTCAGCGAGTTCCATTGTCTAGGAACGTAGAGCAATCTGAAGTAAGCGTTGATCAAATAGAGAAGTTTAATAAGAGCTTTATTTGGCAATTCCTTGACCACCTGCGCCTTTATCCATTCGTAACTCGGAGCTTTTTCGTCTTTAGGCTTTTAATCACTCCCCTCAGTTCAATCAATTCAACTTTTTTTTACTTTAAAGTTGTCAGATGTCGTGACTGGGTAGTCGGGCGTTAAAAAAGGGCCGTCGAACGACTCAAACGTTTCTCCTAAGTGCAGAGCAAAAAGTTCTGCCTTTTCTTTGTCGCTCTTGGCCCAATTTCCGTCGTTTTTACGAATCGGTGGCGCTTGCATTTGAGATTTCCGGATGCCTTTTAGCGCTTTCCAAAGCGAATAATTTGATTCTCTTTCACCGGAGAGATTTTCATGGTAGGTCGATCTTATTGCTTTTAAATTCCCGAATACTATCTCTAAAGTGATTCCATAATCGGTTAAGGACAGTTTAATGCTGCGGTGCACGAGTAATTTGCCTTTTCTTTCGTGCTTTTCTTTTCTGCCTTGGAGGTCCTTTTTTGTTTGATCAAAACTTCTATAGGTAATAAAATTACCGGTGAGTGGTCAGAAGAGAGATCAAAATTTTCTTCGACTGTAATAAATTTCTCGTAAATGCCTTTTATAAAAACAACAACCGAATTCATTTGCCACTTCGTAGAGTGTAGTATACAGTATTAGAGAGGACACACTCTCCGAATCTCCCTACTGTACAACTGGACCGCGACCGTTGTCATTCGATGAAAATTTGGACAGCAGACAGCAGTCGTTCAGCGAAGCTTGCTCTTCACACATCAATTAATATTCTTAATCATATTCTTATTGTCATACTTAAATGAATTACAAATATATTATGTATATCTAGTAAGGTTGTCTGCGCTTTTAATTACTACATTTGGCGACGAGGTCAATTTTGGTTGTTAATTGGAGTAGTTTTTTTTCAACTGTGCAACGCGGAAAGCGTGGATTTTGTGGGTAGTTGAAACACACTTCTTCACGTCTCAGTCTTGCGATGGATGCAACCCTATTCAAGGAACTGCTAGACCAGCAGAAACAGTTTTTCGAGGAACTGGTGGGCAATCAGAAAGCGTGGATGGAAGGGCAGATCAAAAATAAAAGTACGAATAATCTATCAGAGAATGCCAGGGGAACGGCTATACCACCATTCTATCCATTTGAGAAAAGTAGGCATCAGTGGGACACGTACTTGAAGCAACTGGAACAGCATTTTTCAGCATACAGTGTCAGCGATACGGAGAAAAAAAGGGCATTTTTTTATCGTGGGTAGGTACCGATATATTTGATCTCATACAGAATATATTCGGTAGCGACGTGCGAGACAAATCATTTGATACCATAGCGGAAAAGTTAACGGAGCATTTCAAACGGAACTTGCATATACTGGCAGCGAGGTATGAGTTTCTTCAGGCTAAAATGGGCGATGGTCAAAGTTATGCAGAGTGGGTAGCAGAGCTAAGAGGGCTAGCTCAAAATTGTAAGTATGTCTGTTCAAACGAAAGCTGTAAAAAGGAATTTTTCGATGAGCTTCTACGCGACACAATAGTCATTAATACGCCGCACGATCCCGTGCGTTCCGCAGCTCTACAGAAAACGAACCCATCATTAGAAGAAGTGCTTTTGATTGCGGAATCATTTGAAGCAACACGAAACACAGTAAGTGTATTAAAGAACGAAAAGTCATCATTTGCACACGCAGCATTACCATCAGAGGTGTATAACCTACAAGCAAATGCACGACGTAACAGATCTATTAGCACAGGAGCAAATAAGGCTAACTGGAAGAAGTCACAACCAATAAAATCTTGCTCAGGTTGTGGCATTAATCACAAGAGGGAAAATTGCAAATTTCGGCAAGCAGTGTGTTACAAATGTAATCGCGGTGGACACATTTCAGCTGTATGTATGAGCATGGCAACAAAGAGGAACCTTTGGCTGTCGCCCGTGCAGAATTTCCGCTGGAGATTTTCCAGAAGACGCGTTGGGAGTAGATCGGAAAGTGCTGAGAAGGTTCAGCAAGGCGAAGTCTCTGGGAAAGGGGAACAACGGAAAATCAACAGTGAACAATAGATCGCGCTCTCGCAATAGATTTACGGGTTACTCAGCACAGAGAGTAGAAACCATTGATACGATTAGCAGTATACCGATGTCTAATACTGCGATTGGGCATGTCAATGTCGTAGGTATTGAAGACAAGTGCAGAGCAGTTATTCCACATGTGGTTAATGAATTGCATATGCAACCACACCGAGAAGGCAATAAGATAATGGTTCAAATAAAAGTAAATAATCGTTCAATTAAATTTCAGGTAGACACTGGGGCGTCATGTTCTATGATCGGTTTGGACGAATACGAAAAGTTACACTGCAAGCAAATTGCACCCGCAGATCTTGTTCTAAAGGCTTATGGTGATGTTGTCGTACCGGTGTTGGGAAAGGCGTATGTCAAGGTGGAGTTTTGTGGAGTGCAAAAGGTGTTACCGCTTATTATAACAAAGGTGAGAGCTGCAAATAATATCCTTGGTATTGATTGGCTGGACACACTTGGACTGAGCATAAAACGGGAGGGGGTTAATTTAGTAGCAACGAAGGTGACAGAGAGAAGAGTAAATGATCTTTGTAGTGAGTTTAGCTCCATATTTGAGAAGGCTATAAGGTGCTGTATACCATATAAAGCACACCTCCATTTAAAATCGGGCGCACACCCCAAATTTTTCAGAGCCAGGCCAATCCCATACTCACAAAGTGAAGCATTTAAGTAGGAAGCTGAGCGACTCGTAACAGCAAACATTTGGAAACCGATCAAATTTAGCGACTGGGCAGCTCCAGTTGTCGTTGTCCCAAAACGTGATGGTCGTGTAAGAATCTGTGGCGACTTTAAGGCAGTAAATTCGCAACTCAACGTGGACCAGTACCCAATACCTAGAGTGGAAGAATTGATACACAAATTAC
Source organism: Brachypalpus laphriformis (assembly GCA_945910035.1). Lineage (NCBI taxonomy): Eukaryota > Metazoa > Arthropoda > Insecta > Diptera > Syrphidae > Brachypalpus > Brachypalpus laphriformis. The sequence goes on from OX246754.1 coordinate 87,066,424, forward strand.
GAGGCGGGCGATATTTTTCTAAGATTGACCTTTCTGATGCTTATTTGCAGGTTGAACTCGACGAAGAGTCGAAGAGAATCATGGTCGTCAATACCCCACAGGGACTCTATCAATATCAACGCTTGCCGTTTGGAGTTGCCAGCGCACTTGCTATTTTCCAGCGGTTGTTAGAACATGTAATTGCTGATATTCCTAATTGTGTTAACTACCTGGATGATATCGTAGTGACAGGCGCCACTATCGAGGACCATCTAAATTCTCTGAGAGAAGTTTTCCGAAGGCTTCTGGCAAATGGCTTAGTGTGTAATAGAGGTAAATGCTACTTTCTCCAACCTCGAATAAATTATTTAGGACATTCCATTAGTTCATCTGGTATAAGTCCATCTGAAGCAAATGTTAGTGCTATTAAACAGCTACCGATACCCTCCAACATAAAGGAATTGCAGGCTTTCCTTGGGAAAATTAATTATTACAACAAATTTATAAAAAAATTATCGCAAACAGCTGCACCGCTGAATCGACTCCGTCAACAAAATGTGCCGTATGTATGGGGGGATAAACAAGAACATGCTTTCCAAACTTTAAAGACCCAGTTAGTAGACGCAACACTACTATCATATTTTAATGATGATTTACCCATCATCCTTGCCACAGGCGCCTCTTCCCATGGCATTGGAGCCGTAATTTCACACATACATCTTGATGGTTCTGAGATTCCGATAGCTCATGCTTCAAAGACATTAAACGTCCATCAGAAACGTTATAGCCAAATAGAGAAAGAGGCCCTCGCTATTATTTATGGCATTCAAAAATTTAACCAATACCTATACGGTCGTCGATTTATTTTGTATACAGACCACAAGCCTTTGGTTGCAATATTTAATCCCCACAAAAACCTACCGGTACTAGCAGCACAGCGCCTGCAACGTTGGGCACTATTCCTAATGGGTTATCGCTTTAGTATTCGCTATAAGCCAACAAATCAGCACGGAAACGCCGATGCCTTGTCGCGTTTGCCAATGGGGCCAGATGACCAATTCGATTGTAGTGAACATTCATGCTTGCAAATTAATTTCCAACAAGAACTAGATGAATTTCCAATAGATGCTGATCGAACAATCTTAGATCACACACTAAAAAAGGTTATAAGTTTTGTCCGCAACGGCTGGCCGGAGAAACTCAGTGTTGACGAGCAGTATCTGAAACCATACTTTGACCGTCGATTCTCATTAAGCTTAGAAAATAGTGTACTCCTTCTTCAAACAGAATCTGCTAGAGTTGTCATCCCTTCAGCATTGCAGGCCAAAGTGATGGACTTACTGCATAGTGGCCACTGGGGTATTAATCGGATGAAACAGCTCTCCAGGAGATATTGCTGGTGGCCCACATTAGATAAGAGTATCACTGAAAGAGCCGCAACATGTAAACAATGTCAGCAGTTAAGCAGCAGTCCCCGTAAAGAGTTTTCAGCTTGGCCTACACCTACACACGCTTGGGAACGACTACATGTGGACTTTGCAGGTCCATTTTTGGGAGAGATGTGGATGATATGTGTCGATGCGTATTCCAAGTTCCCGTTTATAGTCAAAATGAGCTCCATCACATCAAAAGCCACCATAGCTGCTCTTCAAGGCATATTTACTCTCGAATGACTCCCCGAGACGATTGTCACCGATAATGGGCGACAGTTCATATCCACCGAATTTACCGGATTTTGTAAACAAAATGGAATTAATCATTTGACTTCTGCCCCGTTTCACCCTGCTTCCAACGGGGAAGCAGAACGTTTTGTCAGAACGTTTAAAACAGCTTTAAAGAAAGCTATTGCTGGAGGAGAAAACAGAGACTTCGCCTTGCTGAACCTTCTCAGCACTTTCCGATCTACTCCCAACGCATCTTCTGGAAAATCTCCAGCGGAAATTCTGCACGGGCGACAGCCAAAGGTTCCTCTTTCATTGATGTTCCCACGAATTCAGAAGAAAAATCTTGGAACAGCAGGCCGCTTCAATAAGGATCAATTGGTATTTGCCAAAAACTATTCACGTGGCCCAGGGTGGGTTCCACGAGTAATTTTAAAGAAAATGGGACGTATGATGTATCTAGTGTCAACACCTTTTGGAACTTGGCGACGACACCAAAATCAACTAAGAACACGCAAAGAATGTCTTACCAGTACTGAGGAGTCTTCAACCGATGATAGTTTCATCCAAATCGCATTGGATCAGGCAAGTATCCGATCAAGTAATACTAACAGTTCTCCACATATTTCTAGACCATTGGGAACTCCGCAAGAGAGCACCCCCGAGAGTCCGTTAGTCAAGTCCGAACCGTCTGCTAGCACACCCACACTCAGACGTTCCACCAGGACAAGAAACCCAGTTGTTCGGTTCCAGCTATCTCATTATTTTCTTAATTGGTTGGGGAGGAAATGTAGTATACAGTATTAGAGAGGACACACTCTCCGAATCTCCCTACTGTACAACTGGACCGCGACCGTTGTCATTCGATGAAAATTTGGACAGCAGACAGCAGTCGTTCAGCGAAGCTTACCCTTCACACATCAATTAATATTCTTAATCATATTCTTATTGTCTGCGTTTTTAATTACTACAGTAGAGAATTTTTCCTTTAAAAGATATATGTACATCTTGAACCCCATAAAGTCTACTTCGCATTGAAATCTCCACCAATAAGGAAATTTGAACCAAGGGCATTGAAGACGCGAAAGTAGTCGTCTTTTTCTTGCGAGCATCGCGGCGGACAGTAATCAGAGGCTATATTGAGCTTAGGTGTTTATTTTTAACATTTACCGCGCACAACTGAAGCTTATCCAGCTCTATGCTTATATCGACCGAGTGTTCGATGTTAGTTTTAATTAATAAGGGCGAACAGCCCCACGCTCTGTCAGAAGGATGATAGGCGTGATAGCTAGCGTAGCTTATTATCTTTATTTTCGATTCCCTTGTTAGATGGGTTTCGGAGCTCAAACATACGAGTATGTCGATATTTTCTCTCATTACCAACATTTCTAATTCGTTAGATTTTTGTAAGAGTCCGTTTGCATTCCATTTTACTATTTTAAGCGAACAGTTCATATCTATTTAGATTTAGATATAAGATTAGCCATACCAAAGCTTCGACGTTACTGAAACGTTCGAGAATTCGTTTCACATTGTTCCTCGAACTTACGTAGATGCAGTTCAGAATTTTTTTTCAACGGATCAGAGGGTGACCCATCGCTGGCTTATCGGAGGCTATTTTTCGTTTAGTATTTTTAGTGGACGACTTTGACGTACGTTTAGTCAGCTTAGAAGGCTGATTGACTGTTTCAAGGGTCTGCACTGCTCATTCGATCGTCCTTTCAGTCGACTCGGGAGTCTGTACAACTGGCTTACGCTCAGTCTGATTAGCAACGCGTTCTACCAACTTAGGAGCCCAATCGAGTGATTTCTTTTCCCGTATAGTCGGCGTTGTAGATTTTCTCCGTCGCATCTGCAATTCCTTTGCGACCTCGCAACCGCGATAATTTACCTAGTGCCTTCCTTTGCAGTTACCGAAAGTTGCTTTTTCATTTTTGCTGAAACTGCAATTTTCCGAAGAATGCTTTCCAGCGCACTTAACACAGCGCGCCTTTTTTCGACAGTACGCCTCTGTATGATTAAACTCTTGGCAACGCTTGCATTGAATGTCTTAGTGTTGACACGTAGCGGCTCGATTTTAACGACCATACTCATGATTGCACGAATATTGTATATCTTTTCCTGGCTTTCCGTTTTACCGAATGATAGCACAAAAAGCAGAGGTTTGCGAGTACGTTTCACTATAGCTTCTACTCCACGGTCGGGTCGTTATCTCTCTTTTTTTAAAGGTTCACGGCGTCGAGAATGTTATAACCTCTATCGCGCAAATCACCTATAACTCTTCTTTAGCGCATGATGGATTTTTTCGTGTTAAGCTTTTTAGATTCACCCCGACAGCCCTCAGCGTCATTAACCTTGATTTTGACCAGAATAATCCTTAAGAGGTTCGCGAAATCATCACATCCTGAAAATGTACTGGCTGGTATGGTTTACATGCTGGAGGCATCATTGGTCTTTACTTCTTTAAAAATGCGGCCGGAGCGAATGTTACTGTCAATGGTAAGCACTACAGATCCATGATAAATGATTACACTTTTCTTTCTTTTTATAAAATTTGCGTGCACTCAAGGGGTTATGAATATCCTTAACATGTTCACACACAGCGGGGATGTTGGAAAGGATAGAAAGAGAGAAAGAGAAAGATTTATAATAAATAAATAAATATTTGGCGCAACAGCTCTTTAAGTGCCAAGGATTAGCTTCTCGCAACCACTCATGTTGTGGGCGTTATATATATATTTTTTTTTAGTGCCGCATCCGAACGGCGATTTGAGAAGCTTTTTCGTGACAAAAATACTCTCGGATGTTTGCTCTATCAATATCAACGCTTGCCGTTTGGAGTTGCCAGCGCACCTGCTATTTTCCAGCGGTTGTTAGAACATGTAATTGCTGATATTCCTAATTGTGTTAACTACCTGGATGATATCGTAGTGACAGGCGCCACTATCGAGGACCATCTAAATTCTCTGAGAGAAGTTTTCCGAAGGCTTCTGGCAAATGGCTTAGTGTGTAATAGAGGTAAATGCTACTTTCTCCAACCTCGAATAAATTATTTAGGACATTCCATTAGTTCATCTGGTATAAGTCCATCTGAAGCAAATGTTAGTGCTATTAAACAGCTACCGATACCCTCCAACATAAAGGAATTGCAGGCTTTCCTTGGGAAAATTAATTATTACAACAAATTTATAAAAAAATTATCGCAAACAGCTGCACCGCTGAATCGACTCCGTCAACAAAATGTGCCGTATGTATGGGGGGATAAACAAGAACATGCTTTCCAAACTTTAAAGACCCAGTTAGTAGACGCAACACTACTATCATATTTTAATGATGATTTACCCATCATCCTTGCCACAGGCGCCTCTTCCCATGGCATTGGAGCCGTAATTTCACACATACATCTTGATGGTTCTGAGATTCCGATAGCTCATGCTTCAAAGACATTAAACGTCCATCAGAAACGTTATAGCCAAATAGAGAAAGAGGCCCTCGCTATTATTTATGGCATTCAAAAATTTAACCAATACCTATACGGTCGTCGATTTATTTTGTATACAGACCACAAGCCTTTGGTTGCAATATTTAATCCCCACAAAAACCTACCGGTACTAGCAGCACAGCGCCTGCAACGTTGGGCACTATTCCTAATGGGTTATCGCTTTAGTATTCGCTATAAGCCAACAAATCAGCACGGAAACGCCGATGCCTTGTCGCGTTTGCCAATGGGGCCAGATGACCAATTCGATTGTAGTGAACATTCATGCTTGCAAATTAATTTCCAACAAGAACTAGATGAATTTCCAATAGATGCTGATCGAACAATCTTAGATCACACACTAAAAAAGGTTATAAGTTTTGTCCGCAACGGCTGGCCGGAGAAACTCAGTGTTGACGAGCAGTATCTGAAACCATACTTTGACCGTCGATTCTCATTAAGCTTAGAAAATAGTGTACTCCTTCTTCAAACAGAATCTGCTAGAGTTGTCATCCCTTCAGCATTGCAGGCCAAAGTGATGGACTTACTGCACAGTGGCCACTGGGGTATTAATCGGATGAAACAGCTCTCCAGGAGATATTGCTGGTGGCCCACATTAGATAAGAGTATCACTGAAAGAGCCGCAACATGTAAACAATGTCAGCAGTTAAGCAGCAGTCCCCGTAAAGAGTTTTCAGCTTGGCCTACACCTACACACGCTTGGGAACGACTACATGTGGACTTTGCAGGTCCATTTTTGGGAGAGATGTGGATGATATGTGTCGATGCGTATTCCAAGTTCCCGTTTATAGTCAAAATGAGCTCCATCACATCAAAAGCCACCATAGCTGCTCTTCAAGGCATATTTACTCTCGAATGACTCCCCGAGACGATTGTCACCGATAATGGGCGACAGTTCATATCCACCGAATTTACCGGATTTTGTAAACAAAATGGAATTAATCATTTGACTTCTGCCCCGTTTCACCCTGCTTCCAACGGGGAAGCAGAACGTTTTGTCAGAACGTTTAAAACAGCTTTAAAGAAAGCTATTGCTGGAGGAGAAAACAGAGACTTCGCCTTGCTGAACCTTCTCAGCACTTTCCGATCTACTCCCAACGCATCTTCTGGAAAATCTCCAGCGGAAATTCTGCACGGGCGACAGCCAAAGGTTCCTCTTTCATTGATGTTCCCACGAATTCAGAAGAAAAATCTTGGAACAGCAGGCCGCTTCAATAAGGATCAATTGGTATTTGCCAAAAACTATTCACGTGGCCCAGGGTGGGTTCCACGAGTAATTTTAAAGAAAATGGGACGTATGATGTATCTAGTGTCAACACCTTTTGGAACTTGGCGACGACACCAAAATCAACTAAGAACACGCAAAGAATGTCTTACCAGTACTGAGGAGTCTTCAACCGATGATAGTTTCATCCAAATCGCATTGGATCAGGCAAGTATCCGATCAAGTAATACTAACAGTTCTCCACATATTTCTAGACCATTGGGAACTCCGCAAGAGAGCACCCCCGAGAGTCCGTTAGTCAAGTCCGAACCGTCTGCTAGCACACCCACACTCAGACGTTCCACCAGGACAAGAAACCCAGTTGTTCGGTTCCAGCTATCTCATTATTTTCTTAATTGGTTGGGGAGGAAATGTAGTATACAGTATTAGAGAGGACACACTCTCCGAATCTCCCTACTGTACAACTGGACCGCGACCGTTGTCATTCGATGAAAATTTGGACAGCAGACAGCAGTCGTTCAGCGAAGCTTACCCTTCACACATCAATTAATATTCTTAATCATATTCTTATTGTCTGCGTTTTTAATTACTACAGTAGAGAATTTTTCCTTTAAAAGATATATGTACATCTTGAACCCCATAAAGTCTACTTCGCATTGAAATCTCCACCAATAAGGAAATTTGAACCAAGGGCATTGAAGACGCGAAAGTAGTCGTCTTTTTCTAGCGAGCATCGCGGCGGACAGTAATCAGAGGCTATATTGAGCTTAGGTGTTTATTTTTAACATTTACCGCGCACAACTGAAGCTTATCCAGCTCTATGCTTATATCGACCGAGTGTTCGATGTTAGTTTTAATTAATAAGGGCGAACAGCCCCACGCTCTGTCAGAAGGATGATAGGCGTGAAAGCTAGCGTAGCTTATTATCTTTATTTTCGATTCCCTTGTTAGATGGGTTTCGGAGCTCAAACATACGAGTATGTCGATATTTTCTCTCATTACCAACATTTCTAATTCGTTAGATTTTTGTAAGAGTCCGTTTGCATTCCATTTTACTATTTTAAGCGAACAGTTCATATCTATTTAGATTTAGATATAAGATTAGCCATACCAAAGCTTCGACGTTACTGAAACGTTCGAGAATTCGTTTCACATTGTTCCTCGAACTTACGTAGATGCAGTTCAGAATTTTTTTTCAACGGATCAGAGGGTGACCCATCGCTGGCTTATCGGAGGCTATTTTTCGTTTAGTATTTTTAGTGGACGACTTTGACGTACGTTTAGTCAGCTTAGAAGGCTGATTGACTGTTTCAAGGGTCTGCACTGCTCATTCGATCGTCCTTTCAGTCGACTCGGGAGTCTGTACAACTGGCTTACGCTCAGTCTGATTAGCAACGCGTTCTACCAACTTAGGAGCCCAATCGAGTGATTTCTTTTCCCGTATAGTCGGCGTTGTAGATTTTCTCCGTCGCATCTGCAATTCCTTTGCGACCTCGCAACCGCGATAATTTACCTAGTGCCTTCCTTTGCAGTTACCGAAAGTTGCTTTTTCATTTTTGCTGAAACTGCAATTTTCCGAAGAATGCTTTCCAGCGCACTTAACACAGCGCGCCTTTTTTCGACAGTACGCCTCTGTATGATTAAACTCTTGGCAACGCTTGCATTGAATGTCTTAGTGTTGACACGTAGCGGCTCGATTTTAACGACCATACTCATGATTGCACGAATATTGTATATCTTTTCCTGGCTTTCCGTTTTACCGAATGATAGCACAAAAAGCAGAGGTTTGCGAGTACGTTTCACTATAGCTTCTACTCCACGGTCGGGTCGTTATCTCTCTTTTTTTAAAGGTTCACGGCGTCGAGAATGTTATAACCTCTATCGCGCAAATCACCTATAACTCTTCTTTAGCGCATGATGGATTTTTTCGTGTTAAGCTTTTTAGATTCACCCCGACAGCCCTCAGCGTCATTAACCTTGATTTTGACCAGAATAATCCTTAAGAGGTTCGCGAAATCATCACATCCTGAAAATGTACTGGCTGGTATGGTTTACATGCTGGAGGCATCATTGGTCTTTACTTCTTTAAAAATGCGGCCGGAGCGATGTTACTGTCAATGGTAAGCACTACAGATCCATGATAAATGATTACACTTTTCTTTCTTTTTATAAAATTTGCGTGCACTCAAGGGGTTATGAATATCCTTAACATGTTCACACACAGCGGGGATGTTGGAAAGGATAGAAAGAGAGAAAGATTTATAATAAATAAATAAATATTTGGCGCAACAGCTCTTTAAGTGCCAAGGATTAGCTTCTCGCAACCACTCATGTTGTGGGCGTTATATATATATTTTTTTTTAGTGCCGCATCCGAACGGCGATTTGAGAAGCTTTTTCGTGACAAAAATACTCTCGGATGTTTGCCAGACGCTCGCGAGAGGTGGGACCGTGAAAAAACTTATTGGTGTTTTCTGGAATTCGAATTCGGAACCTCACGCACAGTGATCCGACACAGAACCCACTTACGCCACGTCGCCCACAAGAGAAAGATTTGGTGTAATGGTTTTGAAGCTCAGTTGTTTATGCTTCAGAGAAACCGGTCAACAACAAACAGTTCTTTTTTTACCGTGCTTCGTAAATGGTTGTTTTTTGTACATTGGCATGTGATTATTTAGAATAAGTCTGTATAAAAAAATAAACAAACACCCATATTTTTGGAAAAATCTGTTTCTTCTTCTTCCTATTTCGGCGAGGTTATGATTTGAAAACATGGGATTATAACTCTTCCACTTCACTGTATTTCTACTGATCCGTCAGTGGGGTTCACCTCTTTGACTTCAGAAAATATCGGCAGTCCTCCCGATTGTGGATCTCTTCGTTACTGAGACAAACCAAATGCTGGTGTTGTTGTATTTGTGTAATCCAGCCTGCCTTTCTTTCGCGATGTCTTTGGAACGATCATTGATATTGCATTTTTAACACCCGGTCGGACAAAATTTTTCTTGAGATGGTTTCCTTGACGTGGAGAAAAATCAGTTATTACATTTTTTTATTATTCTGAAGACTTTGATACGTTTTGTCTTTTATAAAAATATGATGGAATTGTTTAAAATTACTAATTTCTTGAATGTTATATTAACATTCCTGCTTTTTTTATGTTTATTATCATTACTTATTACTTACTTAGTTAGATGGCGCTACGGTCCGGGGTGGACCTGGGCCTCAACCAACAAACTTCTCCAGCTAGCACGGTTACGAGCCAGCTGCCTCCAGTTGCGCACAAGTTGGTTGAGGTCCCCCTCCACTTGTTTGCGCCAAATAGCATGAGATCGTCCTCTACTGCGTCGTCCATCTGGGGTGGATTCGAGAACTTTCTTAGCGGGAACGTTGGGCTCCATCCGTTCTAAATGACCCAGCCATCTTAGTCGCTGTATGTGAACTCTTCTGGCTAAGTCGATGTCCTTGTACAGGCCGTATAGCTCGGCATTGTAGCTTCTCCTCCACTCACCGTCTATGCAGATGGGAGCAAAGATCGCTCGAAGAACTTTTCTCTCGAAATAACAAAGGGCATCCATATCCGGTTTTGTCAAAGCCCAGCCTCTGCGCTATACAGCAGGGCTGGGATGAATAGAGTCTTATAAAGTGTTACCATAGTAGTTCGAGATAGGGCTTTGCTACTCAATTGCCGTTTTAGCCCATAGAAACAACGATTGGCAAGAGTAATTCTTCGTGTGATCTCTCCACTGATGTCATTTGCGGAGCTGACCATAGAGCCTAGGTAGACAAAATCCTTTACTACCTCAAAATTGTATCTGTCTATTGTGGCGTTCTGTCCAAGACGCCGATGTTGGGTGTCCTTTTTTGTAGACAGCATATATTTTGTTTTGCTTTCATTGACCGCTAGACCCATCCTTGCTGCCTCGTTCTCAATACTCGTAAATGCCCCATTGACGGCCCGCTGAGTTCTTCCGATTATGTCAATGTCATCGGCATAAGCGAGTAGTTGTACAGACTTGAAGAAGATTGTACCTCCGGGGTTGGGTTGTGAGTTTCGTACAATTCTCTCAAGTACTATGTTAAAGAAATCGCATGATAGCGCGTCACCTTGTCTAAGACCTTTCCTGACATCGAACGGTTTGGTGATGTTCTTACCGATTTTGATGGAGCAGCAATAGTTCTTCATCGTCATTCTGCACAAACGGACGAGCTTAGCAGGGATGCCAAGACTAGACATGGCTCTGTATAACTCGTCTATATACACGCTATCATAGGCAACTTTGAAATCGATGAAGAGGTGGTGCGTATCGATTTTATATTCATGGGTTTTTTCCAAGATCTGCCGTAGTGTGAATATTTGGTCAATGGTGGACTTTCCAGGCCTGAAACCGCACTGATAAGGACCTATTAGGTTGTTGACGATCGGTTTTAGGCGTTCACATAGTACGGCAGACAGGATCTTATATGCGATATTTAGGAGACTTATACCTCTGTAGTTGGCGCAGTTCAGAGGGTCTCCTTTTTTCAGGATCGGGCAAACGATGCTGAGGTTCCATTCATCGGGCATACTTTCGTCCGACCAGATTTTACAGATGAGCTGGTGCATGGTCCTTACCAACTCATCTCCTCCTGCCTTGAAAAGTTCAGCGGCAAGGCCATCGGCTCCAGCAGCTTTGTTGGATTTGAGTTTAGATATCGCTATCCTCACTTCATTATGATCGGGTTGACGGGAATTGTGACTGCCATCGTCACTGTTGCATGGCTCATTCTGCCTGACAGCGGAATATTGATCATCATCGCCGTTTAACAGTCTGCAGAAGTGTTCCTTCCATATCCTCAGCACCGACTGCGATTCTACTACTATGTTGCCATTTTCGTCCCTGCAGGCTTCTGTTCTGGCTTTGAAACCCTGGCATGTTCTTTTTACCCTTTGGTAAAATTTTCGAACATTATTCCCGCAATAACGTCTCTCAATCTCCTCGATCGAGCGCTTCTCATGCTCTTTTTTCATCTTTCTGAGAAGTCGATGTTCCTCTTTTCTCCTGCGCACGTAGAGCTCGTAAGCAGCTCTAGTCCTTCTATGCAGCGCCGCTTTGTACGCCGCTTTGCACGCCTCTTGTTTAGCTGCATGTGCTTGCCGGCATTCCTCATCAAACCAGGGGTTTCGTTGTGGTGGCCGAGAGATACCCAGTACATCAGAGGCGGCATCTCTGATGTCTTGTTGGCAACGCTGCCACTGGTCTTCCGCATTTGCTGCTGGCGGCATAGGACTCAGATTGAGATTAGAAGAAACACGATCGGTAAAGGTTCTGGCGGTCTCTTGCGATTGTAGCTTTTCGACGTCAAATTTCCTCACAGCATTTCGTTGATTTCGCTCCGTTGTGGATATCCGCATCCGTACCTTGGCTACAACTAGGTAGTGATCCGAGTCCACGTTGGCTCCTCGGAAAGTCCGGACACCCAGAATACTGGAAGAGTGCCTTGCGTCGATCGCAATGTGATCGATTTGGTTGACGATTTTTCGATCAAAGGAGAGCCATGTTCCTTTGTAAATGTCGAGACGTGGGAACCGCGTACTAGCTACGACAAAGTTTCGCCCCGCCGCAAAGTCGATTAACCTGAGTCCGTTGTCGGATGTGATGTCGCGCAGGCTGTGCTTTCCGACCACGCTTCTAAAGACGTCCTCTCTTCCTCGCCACGGCGTTAAAATCACCTAGGATAATTTTAACGTCATGGCTAGGGCATTGCTCATACATCTTGTCCAAGAGCTGGTAGAAGTCATCCTTTGTCGCGTCGTCCTTCACCTCATGAGGGGCGTGAGGGCATATTAGGCTAATGTTGACAAATTTAGGCTTGATACGTATAGTCATAAGGCGCTCGTTCACATGCCGGAAACTCAATCGTCGTAGTAGATGTCTCAGTTTTTCATACTTCTTTTGCCCGGCCCATCCCATCGCACTTCTTGGATGGCGGTAATGTCTGCTTTGAGACACTCTAGGGCCTCCGCAAGTTGTTCGGCTGCACGTGGTTTGTAGAGGGACCTAACATTCCATGTGCAGACACGAAGATCGTTGTCCTTTTTACGTTTGCATGGGTCGTCAACAGTAAGATCATCCGTATCCGAGGCTGTTGGTTGCTTCGTAACCAAAGGTTTTTTACGTGGTAGGGAAGTTAACCCGACGGCACAACCCCCAACCTGGAGGGCCAGATCCTTTTTTGTGTACCCCTAGGACAAGAGGCCGGATACACCGATGTCAGTAACCCACTTCGGGGATATAAGCGCTGCCGTTGGCCCATTTAGGATTCATGCGCCATCATCTCTTTTTCAATACCCTGACGTAGTATTTGAAATCCTTACAGACCTCAGCTTCAAGTATGCCGAAGTAGCTCCGGTAAGGTTTCCGCTGGTCTGTAGACGTCATCGTTTATTCCATCAAGAGAATTCATCCGCCGCACGTCTTCCTTCTACGGACCTCTTGCTATACTTCTGAGACGCATATTTCAGCCAATCAGGTCAACAAGAGATGCCTCGTCCGGTTAGACATATGCGCGTTGAAGTTCACCCAGATGTGTTTACGCAGGTCCGAGTGTTCAGCTACACATATATCATCAGACTCAGCATACGCTCATCGTGAGTTCACTATCAGATAGGTATCCAGCGGGCACCACGGAGAGGTGATGATGCGATTTTGCCCACCAGCATTATTTATTATTCAGGATATATTATAAAGGTTATGCGTTCTACATTATCGAGTGGATGCATACTAGTGTACCTACAATATTTCTTACAATGGTTTTCTCAAATTAATCACAAATAAATGAGTAATTTATTAAAGGCAGTGTTATATTAGCCGTATTTTATTATCACTCATGATCCATATGGATCATTGGTTTCTATGCGATACAACAACAATATGAGATCTTGCTTTCTATCAGAATCAATTTCGTGATCTAGAAATTTTTTTTTTTATTCCTTGGTAGGTTACACAACCACACTACAAGACACAAGGAAAATAATTTCGTTGATCCAGATCCGGATCGTTTTATTTTCGTCGTGTGATCTATATGGATCTTGGGTGATAATAAAATTCGGCTATAATAAACAGTTTTTGTTATTTACAGGCTTGTGTTTTTACTGTTTGCTTAGCACCGAGCCTTATTGATTATGCAACTATTAGTTTCCCAGTAATGAGTGCCACTGGCACTGGGCCATTTAATTCGTATGAATATAAACACTTTGTGAATTGCACTGCATTTAAGATGTTAAATCGCCAGCTTACCATCGTCCGTCGAATTGTCAAGCGGAGCGATTGGTTGAAGTTGCTAAAAATAATTTTAAAAAATCCATAATTGACCAGAAAACTAAGAATTTTAACCGTCCAACAGAAAATTGACAATTTTTTAATTAAGTTCCGAAATACTTCATGTACCAGCACATTCGGGGCCTAATTTTCATTTTCAAATAGCGGACAAAATTAAATATTACTAGTATCGCGTGTGGTCAAAATGCGACAGAGAGGAATTTACCGAACTTAACGGTTACATACGCACATGATTTTTTTTCTTTTTCTGCACATCTGTGGCACAGTACCTTTCGAATGATATAAGTTTTATCCCCCTTCTTTTATAATAAATACTAAAAAACTGCACGATAAGTTTCGTGTTCACGTATTAATATATGTGTAAGATTAAAGAAATAATAATAAAAAATAAAGATTAAAGAAATGCCTAGAGATGGTAATTTTATAAAGAAACATGAACATTTCCAAATTGGGGAGGAAGTTTATTATAAAGGACGTTTTGACAAATATATTCAATGATATCCTGCTACAGTTGTTAAACAAATTACCTCTAACATATACTTAATAAACTTCCGAGATAATTTGAAAAAGCTCACAGTAATCAGCTAAAAAGAAAATTAAAAAAGATTACATTTGCAACTGAACAGTTTTATGTTCAAGGAAAATTGTTTAATGAAGATAATCAAATTATTAAAAACAAAAAAAAAAATCCAATCGATGAATCAAACAAAAAGGTTTTTATAAGCAGAATTTTTTTTTTCCAAACCCATAGTTTTAAGGATAAAGCAAATAAACCATAAGTTAATGAAGAAGAAAGTGGGAACAATTACACTGGACAACAAATAAAATATTTTTTTTTCGCCGTTCTTCCAAAGTAGTTTTTTCCATACCTTGGCATGAAATTGTTTAAAATTCGTCTGTAAAAAATTTATGAAACTTCCATATTTTTAGGAAAATCAGTTTATTTAAAAATGTGAAAATACATGCAAATTTGTAGATATTAATTTTGTTTCTATTATTCTGAAGAATTTTTGATGCACTTTGCTTGTCTTTTATACAAGTATGATGGATGATCCTGTTTCAAGTTCCAACAAAAGTCTTGGAACATTCTCGACGACCATTTTCCTTGATATCGCTTTTCCATCGCCGTTTTGTCTTGGTGAAATCTATCCCCATGCTCGTCGCTTACGGCACCCAAGCTTTCAGGGAAAAACTCGAAATGGGAATCAAGGAAATTAATCTTTAAGGACATTTTGCATCCCAAGCTTTTGTAGTTTCGTAACAACATAGAAATGATTTCCTTATGCCCGGCTTCACAGTAGGAGCTTACGTCGCACCTTAGTTAAATGAAGCGCAGAGTTTAAGTTTTGGCTTAAGTTTTTCGGGATTTACAGTCATGTAAAAAGTGTTGTTTGGCTAAGCCAAGCATAAGAAGTGATTGTGAACAGTTTGTGGGTAATTAACTGCTGTGAATGGATCGGAGATGTCAATTAGAAACATGTCTTGTTAGTGATATAAATTATCTAATTAAAAAAAAAGTGCGAGTTTCAGCTCAGTTGAAACAAAAATCAAAAAAATGCTATCCGAATAATGAATAAAACAAGAAAATATCGCTGCATTTAGCTGCTCTTGTTCGCGGTAATTCGACCACTCTAGAAATATATGTAATAAAACCGCACAATATTGTCTGTAAAAAATGTACCAGTAAAAAACTCCTTAAAAAAAAAAAACACTTTTTTTCCTTCTAAACGTTATAAACTGTGTGTTGTTTTACTTTCTTTGTTCTTTTTTATATATTATTGACAATAGCAAAGTATATAGCAATATATATTAATTATGGGAGGGTTGAGGGAGTTGCCATACTGTCTCAAACAGCTCTCAAGCAATAGGTATTGCCAGAGAACATTTTTACGTGTCTATATTCAATACATACGTATAACCATAAAACACAAGGGACACAGGTCTTTACTTACTTACTTACGTGGCGCTACAGTTCGGGGTGAACCTGGGCCTCAACCAACAAGCCTCTCCATTTAGTTCGGTCTTTAGCTAATTGCCTCCAGTTGCGCACTCCAAGCTGGTCGAGGTCCCCTTGAACTTGTAACGAAGCGTTACATTTTTATCGCCTACACTATGGTTCACTTTCGCGGCAGCTACTGTCCATAGCAGGTGCAGTATAAACAAACAACATCTGGCGATGATCACGCCATGCAAACATGACAACTTCTCTCAATCTCATTGGCCAAGTGGTTTTGCAAAAGTGAATTGCATCCGCTTTTACAATTCGCATTCGCTTCTTGCAGGAAATTTCATAAGGCGGAAATTGAGAGATGTGGTCGCCACAGTTCCTCACTCGGTGGTTTAGTACCAATTTCGAGTACTTGTGAGTCAACTCTCCGACGTGGTGATACCACAGGAATTTTCTTATCGTTTGGCTCCAGACTTGGACGATTTATAAATCGGGCCTGCTGCTGACCACAGCCGATCCGATCGTAAGCTTTTGGGCTCATCCTCCTCAAGAATAAGCCATTGCCGGTCCTGTACTTAATCCTCGAGTTGGAGGATCCGATCAGTGCTCCTAGGAGTGTACCGCGCTATTGAAAGCTAAGTACCTGCCTTAAGCAAGTACTGCCAAGTGACGGCCTTAAGCCGTTGCTGCCAAGTGACGACCACGAGCAGTTACTGCCTAAGTGACGCCGCAAGGTGGTGCTGCTAAGTGACGGACCTAAGCCGTTGCTGCCAAGTGACTGCCACGAGCAGTTGCTGCCCAAGTGACGTCGCAAGACGTTGCTACCAAGTGACTGCCACAAGCAGTTGCTGCCCAAGTGACGGCCCTAAGCCGTTGCTGCCAAGTGACTACCACGAGCAGTTGCTGCCTAAGTGACGCCGCAAGGTGTTGCTGCCAAGTGACTGCCACAAGCAGTTGCTGCCCAAGTGGCGGCCCTAAGCCGTTGCTGCTCAAGTGTCCATCACCAGCGGATTCTTACCTGTAGACTAGTCAGTAAGTTAGCAAGTAAGAAAGAAAGACCAACGTAGGTATCCAATTATTGTTAAGTAGAAGAAAATTTTTAAGGTTAGCTTACACCGGGCCCCGTAAGAACATAGATTGAAATAGGAATCAACTCATTGTTAAGTAGCTCGATATTGTTAAGGTCAGCTAAACTGAACATTCATTGCGGTGTTAAATAAATTATTTACTTCTTTACCCAAAGTTTCGGGTGTTTCTTTGGGAGACCTTGGGTCCGACGAGCGGAACCTCAGCCTTGTGGATCGGGCAAACGATGCTGAGATTCCATTCATCAGGCATGCACTCGTCTGACCAAATCTTAGAGATGAGTTGGTGTATGCACTCTACCAATTCATCCCCAGCTGCCTTGAATAGTTCGGCCGGTAAGCCGTCAGGTCCAGCAGCCTTGTTCGATTTTAGCTTGGATATTGCTATCCTCACTTCGTTTGGGTCAGGTGGATGGAAATTTTGACTATCATCGTCTATGTTGAATGGTTCATTCTGCCTGACAGCGGGATGTTGGTCTTCGTCGCCGTTATACAGTCTGCAGAAGTAGTTTTTCCATATTCTCAGCACTGACACTACTATGAGGTTTCCATTTTCATCTCTACGGGTTTCTGTATGGGTATTGCTTCTCTGACACGTTCTTTTTACCTTTTGGTAAAACTTCCGTACATTGTTCCTGAAGTATAAACTCTCGATATTCTCAAACGCGCGCTTCTCATGCTCTTTTTTCTTCTTCTGGACAAGCCGATGTTCTTCCCGTCTCTTCTCTTTTGCTTGTAGAGCTCACGAGCAGCTCTCGTCTTCCTTTGCAGCGCCGCTTTGTATGCCTTTTGTTTTTCTGCATGCATTCGCCGGCATTCTTCGTCAAACCAGGGGTTTCGCCGTGGTGGTCGAGCGAGACCCAGCACATCAGTCGCGGCGTTTCTGATGGCATGTTGGCAGCATTGCCACTGGTCTTCGGCACTTGATGCTGGCGGCATAGGGGTGATTGAGAGATTTCGGGATACGCGAGCCTGGCGGTCTCTTGTAATTGTAGCTTTTCTACGTTAAATTTTCTCACAGCGATTCTTCTTTGTTGTTCAGATTGGGATATCCGCATTCGTACCTTGGCTACAAAAAGGTAATGATCCGAGTCTATGTTGGCCGCTCGGAAGGTCCGGACATTCAGAATACTGGAGGCATGCCTTGCGTCGATCGCAATATAGTATGATCAATTTGGTTGATCGTTACATGATCATTGGACCGCCATGTCTGCTTACGAATATCGAGATGAGGAAACCATGTGCTTGCTATGGTCATATTTCGCTCCACAGCAAAATCAAATATCAGACGTGGTGTCGTGTAGGCTATGCTTACCGACTGCCCTACCAAAGACGTCCTCCTTTCCTATTTTGGCGTTAAAATCGCCCAATACGATTTTAACGTCGTATTTAGGACATTGCTCGTATGTTTTGTCGAGGAGCTCGCAGAAACACTCTTTGGTGACAGGGTCCTTTTCTTCCGTGGGGGCATGAACACATATTAGGCTTATGTTAGCGAGTTTAGCCTTGATCCAGATAGTCATAATACGCTCGCTAACGTGTCGGAAACTTAAGACTTAAGACTTAGGCAAGATCTGCCGCGTATGACAAATCCGCATCCGAATAAGCGTTGCCTATTGCCTCTGTAGCAATCACCGTAGTAGATGCCACAGTTTTTCATCCTCTTTTCGGCCGGCCCATCCCATCGCACTTCCTGGATGGCGGTAATATCTGCTTTATAGCAGTCTAGGGCCTCTGCTAGTTGTTTGGCTGCACGTGGTCTGTAAAGGAACAGAACATTCCACGTACAGATCCGACGGTCGTTGTCCTTATTTCGTTTGCTGAGGTCGTCATTAGTTGAGTCATCTTTATCCGAGGCTTTTTGTTGTTTCGGAACCATAGATTTTTTACGTGGTAGGGAAGTTACCCCTACGGCACAACCCCCAACCTGGAGGGCCAGTTCCTTAATTATTCCCCTAGGATGAGGGGCCGGGTACACGTGACGAGGGGCCGGGTAATAAGTGAATTCCACTCAGGTATGCCTTGTTAATTTGTCTCCATTGTATTTGTCTCCAGAGTAGATATTTATTGAGTAAAGCAATATTCCCACAAATAGAACAAACAAAAAATTGTTTTCCAGGGTTAGGTTCATGTCCATAAATAAAGTAGTTACATTAAACAAAGGTAATACATATGCTAATGCTGATAACATCGAATGATGAATTTTGCTCTGACAGTTGTTAAGCCAATACTTAAGCCACAAAAATCGGCGGCTTAAGTTATATCAACATTTAAGTGGAGTTTAGCTCCTAACCCGGCACTGTGAAACACAAATATGAGTTAAACCGTAGCTTAAGCTCCAATTGAGGCTTAAGCTCTCACTGTGAAACCGGGCATTATACTAGAGTGACTTTGTATTGCCTAAAAAAAGTTGAGTCACTTCAAAAAAAGAAAGCCATCCATTTTTTCCTGTATATTTAATTTGTCAATAAAATTGGAGTCCTTCATGACCTTCTTGTATTTGGCTCTATAAAAATGCCTTCTTTTAATTTAGCTTTGCTCAATCTAGGGAACAATGTTTTTCAATAGAGGAAACCTTCTTCAGTTTTATCCATGGCTTTAACAAAGTTTTTCATAAGTCCCAATTTTATGTGTAAATGCGGCAAAATGATGTTGTTTAGCTCTACTAAGGGGCTTTAAGCAATATTTTTTTGTTATCATTAGTTCTTTAGTGAAGGTAGTTATAATACTCCTACGCGATAAACTGTCAGTGACCAATATCATGTAAAGGGTGAGGCAACAGATAGTGTGGAAGTTTGTATTAAATTAAACACATACGTATTGTGAAATAAATGTAGAACTTTATTGATTAATAAAGCCCGGGGCATGGCAATTATGCGTGGAACACAACATTGTTCATCTCAGCACCACGGCTTCTGTTGCAAGCGACCATCCGAAGGTCAAAATTATAGATGACTTTTTGAAGAATAAGTGGGTCAGTGGCCGCAATATCAGTTTCGATATTATCTTTGAGATCCATTCATAATTGCCATGGACCTTATTAATCAATAAAGTTCTATATTGATTTCCTAATAAATGTGTCTTTAATTTATGAAAACTTCCACACAAATTGTTGGCTCACCCTTTATACATTTTGTCGTATGTTTAGATAATTCGATGTAGTAAACTATTTCTGATATTTTCCTGTTAATACTTATGCATGTACGTTTCCAAAAATGTATAATTTAATTAACGGCAAAAAATCGTGTTGACCAGTGTTATTAATATTGTTAAATACAATTATTCTTTATTTAATTGTAGTATTAAGTTAAGGTATATAATGATTTAGAAATGATTAAGAGTAACTGTTAATAATTCAGTAGTATAAATAATATGTAGTGTAATGGTTAATGCGAAGCGTGGTACTCGTATTTTAACCGTCTGCCGGTGCTGTAGCTACTGACGCGAGAGACAATTGTTGGTCTCCCAGACAAGGATCGAACTTATTCCATGTGCTTGAATCGGACTATTAGAGTTCTTGTTCTAGCTGAACGTAGTAGCATCGGCTCTTCTCTGCGTACTCCTTGCTTTAGTGTTGCATCGCTGGGAACCCGTTGGGATTTTCTGTCACGTTATGGCTCAGCAGCACTGGATACTCTGTCACGTTCTGGCTCAGCTTTATTTACAGCAGCACTGGAAATGCAAGAAGAATGATTCATTTTTTGGAAGTTTTACTTGCCTGCTCGGTGGGCGTATGCATAAAGCTATCGGAAAATGGGAGCTCCTCAGACTGACTGCCCACGCTTCGAACTCTCAACTAATTTTTGTGCCGCCTCCATGTTCCAAAGGGTGTCGCCACCAAATACATTATGCCACCACATTCTTTCGAGATTTGGCCTTGTACCTATACCGGGCCACGTGGGAAGTTCTTTGCAAAGACTGCTTGCTGGTTGGGAAAGCGATTTGTTGCTCTGTCGCTTGTCTTCTGCTGAGGTTTCGGAATCATCAATGACAGCGGAACCTTTGGCTGGCGTCGGTGTAAAATTTCTGCGGGAAATTTGGCGGTTGAGGGAATGTGCAAAGGAGGTTGAAGCGCTCGTCGTATCCTCTCCTCCCTCAACCGCTTTTTTTTTACCGAGGTTTTGACCGCGCTCACGAATCTTTAAGCTTCCCTATTGGAGGCGGAGTGAAACGGTGCTGAAGTTAAATGCTGAATTCCATCAATGAGCAGAATTTCTTGAAGTAATCGGACACAAACTGTCGACCGTTGTCCGTTACAATGGTATCTGGTAAGCCTTCGAGAGTGAATATTCCCTAACGTGTAGCGATAGTGGTTCTAGAGGCTGTCGATAAACGGAAATTTCAAAAATGTGTCCACGCATATGAACCACATGCTTCCAACGATTGGACCCGCAAAGTCCCAGGGTATGCACTGCCATGGATGATCATTCATCCATTCTGAAAATTCCTTCTTTAGGCAGCTGTTTAACTGCTGGCATTGCTGGCATTTTGCCGTTTGTTCTGCGATGCACTTATCCAAAGAAGGCCACCAACAGCATCTTCTAGAAAGCTGCTTCATCCGAGCTATGTACCAGTGACCACTATGTAGGAGACCCAAAACCTAGGGCTGTAATGACTTCCGAATAACAACTCGAACGCAATCGGTCTGAAGATAAATAACAGCATGTTGCATAGTAAGTGAAAATCTACAATCGAGATAGGGCTTTATCAAACGATCAGTAATACGATGTTTGTCTGGCCAATCATCTTGAATAAATTTAATTACTTTTCGCAAGACTGGATCAGAACGGGTGGCTTGAGCGATCCGTTTAGTAGGCGGGACAGCGCGTCGGCATTTGCATGCTTCTTCGTTGGCTTGTAGCGAATTGCGAAACAATAATCCATCAGAAATATCGCCCACCGTTGCAACCGTTGTATAGCGTATACTGGCAGATTTTTGTCCGTGCTGAAATTAGACACTAAAGGTTTGTGGTCAGTGTACAGAATGAATTTGCGGCCATATAAATAGTGGTTCAATTTCTGAATTCCAAAAATAATAGAAAGAGCTTCTTTCTCTACTTGACTGAAGCGTCTTTGGTGGACATTCAGAGTCTTTGAGGCGTGAGCAATAGGTACTTCAGATCCGTCATGCAGTACATGTGAGATTACGGCCACAATGCCGTGAGAAGACGCATCTGTGGCTAGTTAAATGGGGAGGTCATCTCGGAAGTAAGACAACGTTCTTGTATCATATTTTAGAGCTGCGACCTTAAATTTTGGAAAGCTTCCTCTTACTCCATCCTTATACATATGGAACGTCCTTTTGGCGCAAATAGTTTAATGGAGACGCTACTTGGATAGGATTTATTATAATATATTAAATGATATTATAAATGATATTAAATGATATTATAAAATAAATAATATAATAGTTTACTTTACCAAGAAATGCCTCTAGCTCCTTCAAGTTTGACGGGGTGGGAAGATTCGTTATAGCCATGACCTTTGACTCCGGAGATCTGATTCCAGATGCACTGTAAGTATGGCCCAAGTAAGTTATTTTCGTTTTCAGAAAAACACACTTTTTAAGATTGCAGTCCACTCCAAAAGATTTTATTCGCTCAAAAATTAGCCCAAATTTTCCCAGATGGTCTTCAATTGTCTTCGACTTTAATACTATATCGTCTATGTAAATAATAGCGTCATCAATGCCAGCAATTACATATTCTCCAAGCTCTTGGAAAATAATTGGAGCGCTTGATATTCCGGGCGCAAGGCATTAATACTGCATAAGCCCCAATGGAGTGTTCACGACTAACAGTACCTTGGATTCCTCATCGAGCTCCACCTAAAAAAAACAAACAAATATTTGGCGCAACAGCTCCTTAAAGTGCCAGTGCCTAGCTTCTCTCCACCACTCATGTTGTGTGCGTTATATTCTTAACACGAATGGAAGGGACCCACAGTTTAATGCCGAATCCGAACGGCGATTTGAGAAGCTTTTTCGTGACAACAATACTCTCAGATGTTTGTCAGACGCTCGCGAGATGTGGGACCGTGAAAAAACTTTTTGGTATTTTCTGGGATACGAACTTGGAACCTCATGCGTAGTGATCCGACACGCTAACCACTTACGCCACGGCGCCGAGCTGAAGAAACGAATTTGGTAGATCTATGGTTGAAAACCATACCCCGCCTCTCAGTTTGTGGTCAACCTCTTCTTGTCGAGGCGGTGGACGATGCTGCACCTCGAGCTGCAAATTCAGGGCCCTAAAATCGCCACACACTCTAACATTGCCTTCTTGCTTCGGCACTACGACGATGGGTGCTGCCCAGCGGCTGTATTTGATCGACTTCCACACGCCAGCTGCTATCAACCGCTCTGCTTCCTTTCTGAACGGTTCCTCGAGACCAATAGGAAGAAATCTGCTTTTAAGGAACTTAGGAGAAGCATTTTGTTATAATTGAAGGTGTGCCTTAAATGGTATGCATTTAACCCGATGTTTTCGGTTGTGACAAAATCAATGGAGTGTGAATTAATCATTCCGATATTCACCGATTTTTGTCTCTTCTGTGCGCACGATACCGATTATGAGAGTTTTTGTTACTACTTTTTCCATCTCTCTTTTCTCCCGTTAGGCAAACTGGTGCAATATGCCCTACGCGATTGCATTTGAAGCAAATCGCATCACGAAATTTGCACTTGTCGCGCTTGTGGTCGATCCCACACCCAGAACACGATTTAGCTTTCTTCTCTTTATTTTTACCCACACTCTCACGATGTCGACGCGAGCCAGCTTGGAGCCTGTATATGTACCTCCTGTGTCGACATATTTGCAGATGCAGGTTTACCATTTTTTATGACATTGACTGTGATCTTAGTTGCTTGGTACGATTCCGCTTTTAGAAGCACGTAATCGAGAGAAGGGTTTTGCCTTTGAAGTGCTGCTGAGCGCACAGTATCATGGGGCGTATTAATGACGATTATGTCTCGAAGTGGCTGATCGCGAAATTCTTGTTTACAATTGACATTAGAACATACATATTCGCAATTACGTGCGATACCTCTAAGCTCTGCGACCCAGTCTGCATACCTCTGACCTTCTGACATTTTTGATTGAAGAAATTCATATCTCGCTGCAAGTGTGTGCACATTCCGCTTAAAATGTTCAGTTAGTTTTCCCGTTATGGCCTTATTTGTTTTGTCTTCTAAGTCATTTCCCAGAATTTGTTGAGAAAGTTTAAAAATCTCCGAGCCTGCCCAAGAAAGGAAGAATGCACGCTTTTGCTGCTCATCGTTGGCTGCGTATGCGACGAAATGCTATTCCAACTGCTTCAAATATGAGTCCCTTTGATGCTTTGCAGTCTGGAACTCGTGAAATTGTGGGATTTCTACAGTTTGCGCTTCACCGCCACTGCTACTTCCCGCAGTTTGAGCCTTCATACATTTACCCATGCACTCTTTCTGACCGTCGATCAGGAACATGAAAAATGCCTGCTGCTAATCAAGCATTTTCGTAAGCGCATCCTTCTCCATAGAATACAAGGCGGCTGCTTGAAGAAATATACGATGAATTGCACACCGTAGCTCCACGTGTGAATGCCGATGAAGACGCAAACAAAAAATGATGAGCCGTGCCGGAAATTAATCAACTACAGCAATATTTTGAAAAAAAAATAAAAATTGTCCTCGCCACCAAAAATATTAAGTACAATTATTCTTTATTTAATTAAAGTATTAGGTTAATGTATATAATGACTAAGAAATGATTAAGAGTAACTATTAATAATTCAGTAGTATAATGGTTAATGAGAAGCGAGTTATGTTAACCGTCTGGCGGTGCGGTAGCGACTGGCTCGAGAGACAATTGGTCCCTTCTCTATAATTGTTAAATTTAATAAATAAATATAAGCTAAAAGCTCGAAGTTCATACGGCTTAGCAAGTATAAGTGGTAGTGATGATGTTGTAGAATTGACCAGAGAAGTAACCATCTAGAAGAGGATAGCTCTTTAGTAGAGCGGTGTTGATTGAAAACATAACTCTGGCAACTTCATCTCCTGCCTCTAGACAAAATATTTCCTTTTAATAAAGAATTTAATATAATATAATTTCGAAAATCTAAAAATAAGAATGGCCTGTCGGCTGAATTGTTGGTTTCCATTTTCAACAAAAAAAAAAAAAAAAAAATTATATATATGGTAAACTGGGGCACATTCGTCAAGCCCGAATTCCGTTTTGATGTACTCTGAATAAGGCAACGATAATAAAGCCGAATGCATCCTTTATCGAATACATGAGCACGTTCATAATTTGAGATTTGTAGTTTCGCGCTCAAAGAAGTTGTGTGGATTTTTGTGTTTTTCCATTCTCTATTATTTTTGATTATAGGCAGGGCTGCCGAAGTGACTACTAAGGGAGTATTCGTACTCCCCTCTCATACACCGTACTCCCGTACTCCCCTCTTCATGATTTTACTCCCTTTAAAATATTAAGATTTTTTTCAAACAGATTCGTACTAATTTGAGTATTTTGTTAATTAAATCGTACTTTGTCAACCGTTCGATGTCATGAAAGGTTTTAGACAATGTGACGCGCTATCATGCGCTCTCTTTAATATAACACTTGAACGAAATGTACGAAACTCACAAGCCAACACCGAGGGTGCCGACCAAAACGAAGTGAGGATAGCAATATCCAAGCTAAAATCCAACAAGGCTGCTGGACCTGACGGCTTACCGGCCGAATTTTTCAAGGCAGTTGCGTATGAATTGGTAGAGTGCATACAACAACTCATCTCTAAGATTTGGTCAGACGAGTGTATGCCTGATGAATGGAATCTCAGCATCGTTTGCCCCATCCACAAGAAAGGATAGCCCCTCAACTGCGCCAATTATAGAGGCATCAGTCTCCTCAACATCGCATACAAGATCTTTTCTGCGATAGTGTATGAACGCCTGAAACCTTTTATCAACAGCCTGATTGGACCCTATCAGTGCGGTTTCAGGCCAGGAAAGTCCAAAATCTTTACACTTCGGCAGATCTTGGAGAAAACCCAAGAATTCCAAATCGATACTCACCACCTCTTTATCGATTTCAAGGCCGCCTATGACAGCATCTATAGAGAAGAGGTATATAAAGCCATGTCTAGTTTTACCAAACTTGTCCGTCTGTGCAGGCTGACGATGGACTGCTCCATCAAGGTCGGTAATGACCTCATCGAGTCCTTTGATGTCAAAAAAGGTTTTAGACAAGGTGACGCGCTGTCATGTGACTTCTTTAATACTATGCTTAAACGGATTGTGCGGAACTCACAAGCCAACACCGGAGGCACAATCTATTACAAGTCTGTACAACTGCTTGCATACGCCGACGATATAGACATTATCGGAAGAACTCAGCGGGCTGTCACCGGTGCGTTTGCAAGCATTTAAGCGGAAGCGGCCAAAATAGGTTTAGCGATAAACGAGGGTAAATATATGCTGTCAACAAGAAGGGACAGTCCGATGAATTGGACAGAACGTCACAGTGGGCAGCTATAACTTCGAGGTAGTAAGTGACATTGTCTAGCTTGGCTCTGCTATAAATTCTGAAAATGACACCAGCGCAGAAATCAAACGAAGAATAACTCTTGCCAATCGCTCTTTTTTGGGCTTGTGAGGCAATTCAACATTAAAGTCCTATCTCGAATAACTAAAGAGACTCTCTATAAGACCCTGATCATCCCAGTCCTGCTTTACGGCGCTGAAACATGGACTTTATTAAAAGAGGATGAATATATCTTTTGTCGCTTCGAGAGAAAAATTCTTCGTAAGATTTTCGGTCCCGTTTGCGTTAATGGGTTTTGGAGGAGAAGATTCAATCACGAACTATACGAGCTGTACAGCGACATCGACTTAGTCAAAAAACTGCGTATTGGACGTTTGAGATGACTAGGACATGTAGAGCGAATGGACACCAACGCTCCGGCCCGCAGTCTTCGAATCTAACCCCGAGGGACGACGCAGTAGAGGGAATTATCGCCGTTGGTGGCACGCACAAGTTCAAAGGGACCTCGACCAACTTGAAGTGCGCAACTGGAGGCAATTAGCTAAAGACCGAGCTAAATGGAGAGGCTTGTTGGTTGAGGCCCAGCTTCACCCCGAACTGTAGCGTCACCTAAGTAAGTAGTAACACCGAGGGTACAATTATTTACATATCTGTACAACTACTCGCTTACGCTGATGACATTGACATAGTAGGAAGGACTCAGGGGGCGTCAGTGGGGCATTTGCGAGTATTAAGGTCAAGGCATCGAAGATGGGTTTAGCGGTCAATGAAAGCAAAACTAAATATATGCTGTCTACAAAAAAGACACCCAACATCGGCATCTTGAACAGAATGTCACAGAACACAGATATAATTTTGAGGTAGTAAAGGACTTTGTCTACCTAGGCTCTATGGTGAGCTCCGCAAATGACATCAGTGGGGAGATGAAACGAACGCAATTGAGTTAGAAAGACCTATCTCGAACTACTAAGGTAACCCTGCAGAAGACACTAATCATCCCAGTCCTGCTGTTTGGCACAGAGGCATGGGCTTTGTCAAAATCAGATGAGAATGGCCTTGGTTATTTTGAGAGAAAAGTTATTCGAGCGGTCTTTGGTCACAAGTGGAGAGGGACCTCAACCAACTTTGCGTGCGCAACTGCAGGCAGCTGGTTCATAACCAGGCTGGCTGGAGAGGTTTGTTGCTTGAGGCCCAGGTCCACCTCGGACTGTAGCGTCACCTAAATAAGTAACATAAGTAATGTTTCAATCAGATGTAAAAATAAATGTAATGAAGATATATTTTTAAATGATTTACATGTTTGGTTTGAAATGCTTGTTTTTTGTACTGGAAGAACTGGTCGTTATGTTAGAAAGACTGCTTTTCATCACTATGGCTTAAAATATGCTTCTTTTCGAACGTTGGCCTATGAATTTGTAATACAAGATAATATATCACATCCAACAAATTGGGATGTTTCTAAGGAAATTTCGGGCGAAAATTAAATATAGCAAAGCCGCTTAGAACTTTAAGGTGCTTTCTGAAGCCAAGTGATGTTTTTATGCTTTATTGTCGGAATTTAACATTTATCGATTTGTTTCTTGTTCTTTGATTAATTGTTATGTCAATATTAAAAAAAAATAAAAAACAGGAACAAAATCATTCATATGTGCCCTATCAAATGCTGAAGCTTCCCCGGGTTGGGGCACTTTCAGCAAAACGACTTGAGTTTTTGAAACACCAAAATGGTTTTCAGTAATATATATATACTGTTTTTAAATATTATTGTCTAATAGCGAAATTGTATGCAATTTCAAAGAAATTTCGATTCGGTTTATTAGTAAAAGCAATAGGAACCTTTAAAAAAAAGTTAACGAATGTGCCCCAGTTTACCATACAGGTATATATACTCATATATATACTGCAATAGCCCATTAACCCATTTATTCCCATGTTGCGTTGACGCAACATTGAACAAACAATTTTTTTTTCCAAATAAAAAGTTAACATTTCTGATGCACTTTCAGTTCAATTGCATTTACGAATATCTGAACCTTCATACAATTTTTTGGGTATGCGTAATAGCTCTTTGACTTTTCATTGCATCTAAAATAAAATTCCTTTGCAGATGTCCGGCCCTCAGATCAGACAATAAACTCTTGGCAAACCCTTCTTCGAGGATCTGAGAGAGATAGCGGACAGGAGGATTGGAGAACTAATCCTCTTCTTGAACTCCACGGGCTGGGTTTAAACTTAACATCCCTTTTTAACTTACCACTACAATAGGTATACACGAGTCCGTAGTAACAAAACGGTGCACCTTAAGCGCTAATTGGGTTCTTTTGGACCGCCACTTTACCTACCTACCTACCAAAATAAAATTAACAAATTTCCAAGAAAAAACTTACATAGTTCTTCCAATTTTTTATAGTCTGAATGATGTTTCGTATAAAATATACTGCAAATGGCAGGAATTAGATAAAAAGAATAAACATTTACTTTCCGTAAGTAACTTTAATCGACCTTGAATAGTAACGTTCCGAAAACGCAACATTGGGACAAACGACGAAAATTTAGTAGGCTCAGAAAATATTCCCGCTTAAAATTCTTATGTCAACAAATGTTATTTATTTATTTATTTGTGGTACTTTGTTGCTGGGTAGTGCAAGTGCAGTGTCATTGTGGTGTACGGAAATAGATTAAATTTCATCTGAATATTAGCTTGAAGTTTACAAACATTTTACAAAATGATGTGTACAATAATTTTTTTTAAGAAATATGTACATTCATGATTGTCTGACGATATATGGTATGTGTAGCTGAACACTCGGACCTGCGTAAGCAAATCTGGGTGAACTTCAGCGCGCATATGTTTAACCGGACGAGGCACCTCTTGTTGACCTGATTGGCTGAAATATGCGTCTCAGAAGTCTAGCAAGAGGTCCTCAGAAGGAGGACGTGCGGCGGATGAATTCTCCCGATGGAATCAACAGTGACGTCTACAAAGCAGCGGATACCTTACCGGAGCTACTTCGACATATTTGAAGCTGAGGTCTGTAAGGATTTTCAATACTACGTCAGGGTATTGAAAAAGATATGGTGGCGGATAAGCCCTTAATGGGCCAACGGCAGCGCTCATATCCCCGAAGTGGGTTACTGACATCGGTGTATACGGCCCCTTGTCAAAGGGCTTGCTAAAAAAGGGTCTGCTCCTCCAGGTTGGGGGTTGTGCCGTCGAGTTAACTTCCCTACCACGTAAAAAACTTTTGGTTACGAAGCAACCAACAGCCTCGGATACGGATGAATTTACTGTTGACGATCCAAGCAAATTTAAAAAGGACAACCATCTTCGTGTCTGCACGTGGAATGTTAGGTCCCTCTACAAACCACGTGCAGCCTAACAACTTGCGGAGGCCCTAGAGTGTCTCAAAGCAGACATTACCGCCATCCAAGAAGTGCGATGGAATGGGTCGGGCAAAAGGAGTATGAAAAACTGCGACATCTACTACGGCGATTGCTACAGACAAAAAGGACAGCGTCTATTTGGGTGCGGATTTGTCATTGGAGGCAGACTTAGGCAAGAAGTTTTGAGTTTCCGGCATGTGAACGAGCGCCTTATGACTATCCGTATCAATCTATCCTAATGAGGTCCGGTACAACAGGGCTAATCTGATCAGAGTGGATAATTTCTTGATCAATATGATTCGAAGGCACATTGCAAGAGCAATGACTTCGATGAATAGTCTGATCTTTGGGGCTCATTACCCCAACAATCTCTGTCACGAGAGTGTGCGCCTTAACGGCTTTATCCCACCAGAAGCATTCCTATACCTTGATCAGAGAGGTCTGATCCAGGATAAGTTAGCTGTGCCGCTAATCTTCCACGTCGCCAGAACAGCTGTGGATAGGCGACACAAATACGACCGAGACGTCGCACAGAGTAGTGTAGAGCGTCTCCGGTACAGTAGTGCGGTTTCCAACCGCGACATTGAAGATGTTAGTAGGCAGCATGACCAATTTTGGTGGCTTAGAGAAGAAGAGGGAACGCCGTCGTCGTTTCCCCCTAATCCGGGTTGGCCTGTAACGTACGCAGAGCGAGTCGTCTATTTTATTGCGTATAATAGCCATCGCCGGCTTACATAGTTTTAAGGTAGTCTTAAGTTGGTATAATAAAAAAAAAAATAAAAAATGGCACAGCTAAAAAAAAAAAAAACACAACAACTCAACCACAGAACTTGGCTTAAAGAAAAGGTTAGTTAAGTTAGCTTAAGTTTATTTTAATGTAGTTATAAGTTTTATCTAATAACAAAAAAAGAAGTACATTTACTAAGTTTTTCTTTTATACAAAGCCATTTTTCTTAGTATTTAATCATTAGTTAAGATATAATAAATTCATTAAGTTAGGTTACGTCGAAAGACATAGGTTAAGAATTAAGTTTAGCATAGAGCGCCCGCAAGGGGCTAGTAAGTTAGAATAAGATAGTTACATAAGTTAATTAAGCTAGTTTTAAGCGTTTTTGTTAGCCTGTAAGATATAATGAATTGAAGTAATAAAATGCATTAAAAATGAATAAAAATGAAATGAAATGAATGACTATCCGTATCAAGGCTAAGTTTGCCAACATTAGCCTAATATGCGTTCACGCCCCTCATGAGAAGGACGACGCGACAAAGGCAGCCTTCTACCAGCTCTTGGACAAGACGTATGAGCAATGCCCTAGCGACGGCGTTAAAATTATCCTAGGTGATTTTAACGCAAAGCTAGGAAGAGAGGACGTCTTTAGTAGCGTGGTCGGAAAGCACAGCCTGCACGACAACACATCCGACAACGGACTCAGGCTAATCGACTTTGCAGCGGGGCGAAACTTTGTCGTAGCTAACGTCAACCAAATCGATCACCTTGCGATCGACGCAAGGCACTCTTCCAGTATTCTGGGTGTCCGGACTTTCCGAGGAGCCAACGTGGACTCGGATCACTACCTAGTTGTAGCCACGGTACGGATGCGGATATCCAGAACGGAGCGAAATCAACGAAATACTGTGAGGAAATTTGACGTCGAAAAGCTACAACCGCAAGAGACCGCCAGAACCTTTGCCGACCGTGTTTCTTCTAATCTCAATCCAAGTCCTATGCCGCCAGCAGCAAATGCGGAAGACCAGTGGCAGCGTTGCCAAAAAGCCATCAGAGATGCCGCGTCTGATGTACTGGGTTTCTCTCGCCCACCACAACGAAACCTCTGGTTTGATGAGGAATGCCGGCAAGCACATGCAGCTAAACAAGAGGCGTACAAAGCGGCGCTGCATAGAAGGACTAGAGCTGCTTACGAGCTCTACGTGCGCAGGAGAAAAGAGGAACATCGACTTCTCAGAAAGAAGAAAAAAGAGCATGAGAAGCGCTCGACCGAGGAGATTGAGAGACTTTATTGCAGGAATAATGTTCGAAAATTTTACCAAAAGGTAAAAGGAACATGGCAGGGTTTCAAAACCAGAACAGAAGCCTGCAGGGACGAAAATGGCAATATAGTAGTAGAATCGCAGTCGGTGCTGAGGATATGGAAGGAACACTTCTGCAGACTGTTAAACGGCGATGATGATCAATATTCCGCTGTCAGGCAGAATGAGCCATTCAACAGTGACGATGGCAGTCAAGATTCCCGTCAACCCGATCAGAATGAAGTGAGGATAGCGATATATAAATTCAAATCCAACAAAGCTGCTGGAGCCGACGGCCTTGCCGCTGAACTTCTCAAGGTAGGAGGAGATGAGTTGGTAAGGAGCATGCACCAGCTCATCTGTAAAATCTGGTCGGACGAAAGTATGCCCGATGAATGGAACCTCAGCATCATTTGCCCGATCCTGAAGAAAGGAGACCCTCTGAACTGCGCCAATTACAGAGGTACAAGCCTCCTCAACATCGCATATAAGATCCTGTCTGACGTATTATGTGAACGCCTAAAACCGATCGTCAACAACCTGATAGGTCCTTATCAGTGCGGTTTCAGGCCTGCAAAGTCCACCATTGACTAAATATTCACACTACGGCAGATCTTGGAAAAAACCCATGAATATAAAATCGATACGCACCACCTCTTCATCGATTTCAAAGTTGCCTATGATAGCGTGTATATAGACGAGTTATACAGAGCCATGTCTAGTCTTGGCATCCCTGCCAAGCTCGTCCGTTTGAGCAGAATGACGATGAAGAACTATTGCTGCTCCATCAAAGTCGGTAAGAACATCACCGAACCGTTCGATGTCAGGAAAGGTCTTAGACAAGGTGACGCGGTATCATGCGATCTCTTTAACATAGTACTTGAGAGAATTGTACGAAACTCACAAGCCCACACCGGAGGTACAATCTTTTACAAGTCTGTACAACTACTCGCTTGTGCCGATGACATTGACATAATCGGAAGAACTCAGCGGGCCGTCAATGGGGCATTTACGAGTATTGAGATCAAGGCAACAAAGATGGGTCTAGCGGTCAATGAAAGCAAAACAAAATATATGCTGTCTTCAAAAAGGGACAACATTGGCGTCTTGGACAGAACGCCACAATAGACAGATATTATTTTGAAGTAGTAAAGGATTTTGTCTACCTAGGCTCTATGGTGAACTCCGCAAATGACATCAGTAGGGAGATCACACGAAGAATTACTCTTGCTAATCGTTGTTTCTATGGGCTAAAACGGCAATTGAGTAGCAAAGCCCTATCTCGAACTACTAAGGTAACTCTTTATAAGACTCTAATCATCCCAGTCCTGCTGTATAGCGCAGAGGTATGGGCTTTGACAAAACCGGATGAGGATGCCTTTAGTTATTTCGAGAAAAAAGTTCTTCGAGCGATCTTTGGTCCCGTCTGCATAGACGGTGAGAGGAGGAGAAGCTACAATGCCGAGCTATACGGCCTATACAAGGACATCGACTTAGCCAGAAGAGTTCACATACAGCGACTAAGATGGCTGGGTCATTTAGAGCGGATGGAGCCCAACGTTCCCGTTTTTTTTTTTGTTTTTGGTTGCGCCTGGAGGTGCAGGAATCTTCAAAAGATACCAATGGTCCGTACCATTAGTTATGCCCGATTCATATATCTGACAATGCCATTAGTGGTAGTCAGTATATGCCTACGGGCTAAACCTCACCCCTCAGAGGGGCACTATGAGAACCGGCTGCGCGTACTCATAGTAGTAGGAAATTCGTCCCTCTCATTTTTTTCATTTTTGTGATGGCTACGACTTAGTGGCCTTAACGAATAGTTTACGCTTCTGTAGTGTTAATCGCGTTAGGTAGGCAGCTTCCAATGAAGGCACCTACTAATACCGTCATTACATGCGGTTTTTCCTTACGACGCTAGGTCGAAAGGTCTTGTTCTTTGTAGTCGGCGCTCAAGGTGTGTCGCGTCCATAGTACGGATTATTTCATTATTGCAATGAACATGAAGACGGGTACGAAGTTTGCGAGCAAAGTTTGTTACTTCGTCCCTCACGGTAGCAATTCCTAGATCTCTGTGAATATCACTATTCCTTATATACCAAGGAGCATTCACGATTGCTCCTAGTATTTTGTTTTGAAATGCTTGCAGTAGAGCCATATTGCTTGGTTTGGTACAACCCCAAAGTTGTATACCATATGTCCAAGACGGTTTTAGGACTTGCTTATACAGAAGCAGTTTGTTGTATACGCTTAACTTCGAGTATCTTCCGAGCAGCCAATACATTTCTTTAAATCTAATTTCGAGCTCTTCGCTCTTCTTTTTAACGTGTGGTTTCCACTAAAGTTTTGCGTCTAGGGTCATGCTTAGATATTTTGCCTCATTTGCGTACGGTATTTGCACCGAGTTAATGGATATAGGTAAGTTGTTTATATTTCTTAACATAAAATTGACATGCGTTGATTTTGTCTCATTGAGGACTATTCGCAACGTTCCCGATAAGAAAGTTTTCGAATCAACCCAAACAAGTGGAGGGGGACCCCAACCAACTTGGCGTGCGCAACTGGAGGCAGCTGGTTCGTAATCCTGCTAGCTGGAGAGGTTTGTTGGTTGAAGCCCAGGTCCACCCCGGACTCTAATTGTTTTAGAGTAACATGATATATCGCGATGATTTCAAAAGGCCTTTGACTTTAAGGGATCTTGAACTAATTGTTGAAGACATTGATCTAGATGAGAAAATAAATATTTGTTACATTCCACCCGAAGTCGATGATCTAACGGACGAAGAAAACATTGATGATGACCGTATAGGTGAAATGGAAAATTTGCGTTCCGATTTAGCGGGAACTTTTGAGATAGTGCATTCTGGTTATGAGGTAGAAATGGAAGATAATATGCACCACGAGGTTACTCAAGCTTCATCAAGCAAATCATCAAGAGTTGAAGATGTTACTTGGTGTAAAACACCGGTTGACTATGAGACTAGTGCTATGTCAAATGAAGAGGCAGAGCATAAAGAAAATTGTTGAAGATCTACATGGAAAGACCGTACTTTATTTCTTTAGGCTAATATTCGACGAAAATATTGTGCAGTGTATTATTACGAAGTCCATAAAATATTCAAGAGATAAAATCCGCCCTCAGATTTGCTTGGATGAAAGTGACCTGGAAACTTTTCTTGGAATATTGATTCACGCTCTTCCACAAGTAAAACTTTACTGGTTATCTGATGAAGATAAAGGCATTCCAATTGTTAAAAATGCGATGTCTCGAAACAGATTTTTTGAGATCAAGCGAAACATACATGTGGCAGTTAACACTCACTTAGATAAGAAAGAATTTGCGAAATTGCGTCGGCTGTTTAATTTTTTTAACACCAATTCCTTGAAGTATGGTAACTTTTCACATCACTTGTCAATAGATGAATAAATGGTGCCTTACTTTGGCCGCCATTCAGTGAAAATGTTCCTAAAAGTAAAGCCAATACGCTTTAGGTTCATGTGGTGCCTGACGTCAAGTGATGGATATTAGTATCAGTTCATACCATATGGTGGAAAAAGTGTTAAATATGTTAAAAGTGAATTTGGTTTAGGTCGGCAAGTTGTCATAGATCTCTTGAAAGTTATAGAAAATAGAAATTCTCACAAGTTATATTTTCATAACTATTTTACCAGCTTTAGCCTATGGGCTCATTTGAGAAATAAAGGATATTTTGCTACCGGGGCTGTCAGCGAAAACAAAATCCTCAAATGCTCACTAGAGACGAACAAATCAATAGGCAAAAAATAGCGTGGTGCAATGGATTCCTGCTGTGATCACGCTAATGAAATAAGTGTGATACGTTGGAATAATTCCGTTGTTACAGTGGCAACCAATTGCGAATCTTTACAAATGTTATTGTAAAACGATATAATCGTAGGGAAAAGAGAGAGATCTCGATACCACAATCATATATGATTGCCAAGTACACTAAATATATGGGGGATGTTGACTTTCACGACAATGCAGTGGCAAACTACCGTATAAATATTGGTGGTGGCCGTTATATGTAAATACGATAGACTCCGCAATAGACCTTTTCGCCTGCTTGTCAAAATTATGACGTTTAAGTCAAATGCCATTTCTGTAGCCCAATTAGTTTTTTTTTTTTTGTTGTTGTTTAGCGCGCGAAATAAGTTGAAAGTGAGAAAACTCTTCCAAAACACGAGATCTCAAAAATATTTTTGCATTTGGTGGGTGTAAATATTAATACCACATCTACTTACTATTTTTCCACACAAAGAATTAATACTTTAAGTGTAAAATGCATGCAGGACGTCCTGCACATCCTAAGGACAAACTGAACCCATATTGGGTTCCTTACAAAAAATATGGGATACAAAACTAGGACCATGAATACAACGAGGTATCAAAGGCTGAGGAATCGGAAGTTGGAAGTTGCAAATGCTACATCAGTCGAAGCTGTCTCAGAAATTTCTGAGATAGATAAACTAAGACAAGAACTGGCGAAAAGAGGCCTGTTTATACTTTAATATAAAGAACACCATGTAAAAGTATGCGTCTTTGTTTTTATATAAAATGTATGTATATAACAAATCACCTAACTTTGTCTTAGATGTTGAATATGAAGAAAAATTAAAGCAGAAGGATGGCACCATTGAGAGCGGATGCGGATTCCTCGACAATATCAAGTGTGGGGACATCATTCTATCCGACATCAACCAAGTTGTTATAGAAAAAGGGGCTAAGCTCTCAATGCCTGCCTTTAGAAATGGGCAGGATCAAATGGATGTAAAAGACCTGGAACGGACACGAAAACTGGCAAGAGTACGTATATACTCATATGTTGAGTGTGTGATAGGTGTTTTGGGACAAAGTACCTCATCTTCAGTAATCGCCAGCAAAGTGCTGCAATTTCCAAAAAAAAAATTTCGATAGCATAGTAAAACTTTGCTGTGGCTTAGTCAATGTTTGCCCCTCAATTATAAGCACCGACCAGTAAAAAATAAAAAACGGTTTTGTTAATGAAATTAATCCTTTAATTTGTTAACGGAAACTATGTATATTTTATTAAAACAAGGTAATAATTGATAAATACAAAAGTTTGTATAAATAAAGGAAAGAAGGAATTTTCCGACAGCCCAGCCTCCATCGTACAGCTTCTCACCTTCCAAACTCTTGGTGGAATTAAAAGGAGTCCTCATCCTCACATTCCTGCAATGCAATAAATAATTTATTACTTTTAAATACATAACATTCAAAGGCAAAGACTTATCCTGATATATGAGGAGGAAAAGATCCTTGAGCGCAATTTTCCATATTTGCATGTAATATCGGCGATTCACTTCAGGTAGCTGCTGCACATACTTCGAAATTTCCATAGTGCACATGAAGCTGGACTATAGGTATGAATTAGTTCGGAGTCTCATAAGTGCCAACAAGTGCAAAACACAATCTGTTCGAGAACGGGGTTCGACATCATCTCTACCATCTACTTCGCGATTAGATAACGTTGGCCACATTATTGAGAGGAATCCTGAAAATTGGAGAAGACGGTGCAGTTTGTAAAAGCACAACTGTATTTATGTGTAACAAATGCGCAATTCCGTTACATTCTCATTGCTTTATGGCTTACCACACTTCATTTTTTTTTATATGTATTGTCCCAATGTTGCATTAACGCAACCCCCAAAAAGTGGGAGTGGCTTTGAGAGAAAGTTCAGAAACTGTCATCAACTTTTCTGCATAAGAACAAACAAACGACGTTAGTGTTGTCTAATTGTTTATGATAAGATGCCATTGTTCACTGTGTGGCGCTGTTATTCTTCGTGAAGTCTGTGTGAAGAACATTACCGATTACAACCAGAAATAACAGCAGTGCAATTATGCAGCCTCGTCACACTCCACCTTGTACTTTAGAATCATTATATACCTTACCGTTGTGTAAAATGTGAGACTTAGAATCCTGTTTGTTCGACAAGTATTACTTTTGGAAATAACCGGGAGAAATATTTTCCCTTTTTTTACAAGCTTGATTGTCATGAACCTCTTCCACTATTCTGGGAAGCTTTTGTTTTTTTTTTTTGTATGTTAGGCTATCATCTCAGTGTTATTACTAGAACCGATGTGCATTTGGGTATTACTTGCCGCGGATAGCTCGTTCTGATCGAACCCCACAGGCGGATCAGTAGAAATGCGGTGAAGTGGGAAGGTTGTGATCCCTTATTTTCGGATCATAACCTCGCTGATAAAAGGAAAAGGAAGAAGAAGATAGCTCGTTCTGGTACGACGTAACGGACGCCATTACCGCCTAATTGGTTTAAAACCGCGGCGAAATACTTCCTCCACCATTTGAGCTGGTCCTCATTCGAAGTCAGCAAGGAACCGTGTTAACTCTTCACGAGGTGTTGTGATCCTGTAAATGGTCCTGCTGATGCATTTACTTGCTACTTCCTTTATTTTCGAAGAGCAGCTTTGCGAAATGAAGCGTTGATTTAGTAAAATATGTAGAATATTAATTTTTCATTGTAATTGCATCGATTTGGATGAAAGAATGTTTAGGATACAAACGATACTCTGTAGATAAAATGTGCTATTTTTAAGTACAGGTGGTCTTCAAGAAATTCTATACAAAGCAAGCATAAGAATCTTTTTGAAAAATGATTTGGGAACTTGAAAGTCATGCATGCTGATTATCCACACCGATTATGGGAATAGTAGTCATATATATTGTATAACTTAGTATGTAGGCATTTTACTCTGCACAATTTAAATGAAAATATCGGCAATGCCACCCCTCTTGGAGACCTTTCTCTAAAAGAAAGTAATTTTCATGAAATGCCGCAAATTTATAATACAATTATTCACAAAAACAATTTACAGCAACCCCACCACCCCCCCACCACCCTTATCAAGGGCTGGCTTAAAAAGCAAGGGGTAGTCGTATAATAAGAGATTTTCAATTTTTCCTTACTATTACAGCGTGAAGTTAATTACCTCCTTCAATTGTAGGGAATTAATATGTTATGCGCTTAGGCATTTTGTTATAAGTTCAAAGTCAACAACGTGTATATTATTTTGTTGAACTCAATTACACAATCTAAACAATACCACAGACAACACAAGTGGTGAGCCACAACCGCAAAACCAAATAAATATACAAGAGCAACCAATTTTTGCAATTATATGCAGGATGTGCGTTTGTGTGTTCAGTGATTTCGGATTTTCACTAGTGTGCACGTTCTTTCACACATGCAAACGTGCATACTCGGTATACAATAATATGCTTGAGTACAACCACAGAAATTTACTTTGAGGCTAACAAACAAAATTGAATGAACACCGCGTGCAATATTAAGAGAGTGGAGGAAGAAAAGTTTTAACAAAAAAAAAAAAAACTTTGTTGAATCAAATGAAAAATGGTTGTAACCGCAACTGCCCGAGTGTTATGAGAGTTATGCAAACATCAACTAGACATACATAAGTGCAGTTGTAAACAGAGAAATTCTTAATAAGAAATTAAAATCCGTCGTCTGTTGTATTTGGGAAATGGTTAGTCTTTAATTTTAAAACTAAGTAGTTATTTGGATGTAAGTAGTTCCAAAAAGTAGTAAGTAGTTCTCTAAATTAAAAGCGCATTTGCAAAACAATTTTTGGCGCAAGATAACAAAAAAAAACATATACATGCTTTATATATCCGTATGATGTATATATGTATATGTAAGTACCCGAAATTTATCATGAAAAAGACGAGCATAAAAGATATCACCACAATTTTTATTCTGTAAGTTTTTATCGCTGTACCGAGTTACCACGTGAAGTTTGAGCCCAGTGTATTGACAGCAGTTGTTTTTCTTCTGCCGGTCGTATACTACGTGCCCAGCTGTTCAACCACCAACAACGATCAATTCTTTATTCAACCCTTAAGTTTTACAAACAAATTTATAACGTTGCTCGCGTTGAGCAACGCGATTCGACTAAAAGTTGAACATATTCATGTCGAATGCGCTGGAAGCTTCCAACTCAAATAATTAGACAAGCCCGTACCACCTAACTGATCAACTTGTGTAATTTTGGCGAAAGATTTGTTGCTTGAGTTGGTCAACTTCGTTTTCGGTGCGGTTGGGCAACGAGTTGATTCACGCGTTAGGACCCTCGTACACTAGACCAAGCATATGGCGTTGTGCAACGCGATTTTTGTTATCGCGGAGAAATTTGTTTTTTTTTTTTTTTAATAAAATAGATAAAACAAAAAAAAAATTACCACACAGCAGTGAGCTGATCAATGCCGTACTTCACTACTACTAGTGCCATAATCGTATCTAAAATTTTTAATTCAGAACCTTGTAAATGTGTGCTGTGGAATGATGGACACTAAATTTCGAAGCGATTTGACGAATTCCACTTCAGTTTTATTGTCCTGCGTAATATGGAGAATTATTTCCCCTGATGTTCAAAGTTTGGTACCATAGAATATTTCGGTTGTAGGTGCTTTAATGCCATCCTTGTACACTCTTCGTAGTCCCAGTGAGACCGTATGTAGGCCATCAACCCACTTAGGTACCCACATAGGCTTAATCTCAGTAAAAACAGCGATTTAAGAAGTCTTATCTTGGGTTAAGAAAAACGTGATAACCACCGGAGATATCCGCAACTCTTCTCCTAACTCAAAGATAGCTCTAGATTGCCGAACGTCACTTATAGAGATGGAGAAGTAGTTTAATATTCAACTTTGTTGGGCACCGAGGCATAGAGATATTAGAGGTAACTGTAACACTGATGAACTCGCCAAACATGGAACAACTCATTTTACCAGGAAAATGTACTTTAGGCATACTAATCGCTAGATGCAAATATAAATTAAAGCTGAATGTTATCGAGAGAATAAATCTTAGATGGGCAAGTGGTAAGGAATATACCTGTTGTCGGTTGAAAACCGACCTATGTATGAAGTCAAGGTCTCTGTGCTGGCGCAGCCTTTTCAGCCTTTTGGTTGAATGTATATTTAAGGGGATTGCTATTAAGATGTTTTAAAAATAAATTAATATTTGCCGATACTTTGTTTTATGTTGTTCCCTATTCTTGTCTTCATTTTTTAAAGCTCGATTTTTGTTTTTATTTGCACATACTTGTATTAATTTTCCACTAGATCTAATAGTTTTCACCACTCATTTCCTGTTGTAGATCTTTTTTCCGTGAGGGATTTGTATAAATATGTACATATATTTATGTATGTACATATTTGGTTACATTATTTATATCTGACATGAGTGTGCGTTCTACAAGAAACGATGACATCAGTGATAATCAGCGCGTACTAATAGATATTTTTTCTAAGCAACGCGAGGGATTACGCGTGTGTCACATTAATGCACAGTCTTTATAAAAAAATTGATGTACTTAGAAATCTATTTATTGGTTCGAATGTTGATATTGTATGTGTTTCTGAGACCTGGTTCGATATTGAAAAACCAAGTAGTCATTACTCCTTAAAAGTATACATAATTTTTCGGGCCGACCGGCATCATGGAATAGGAGGTGGTGTTGCTATTTATGTTCGCAATACCATTTCCACAAAGTTTCATCTAATTTCACCTGCTGATAGCCCTATTGGGTATTGTTTTCTTGAGATTGCAGCAAAAAGAGGAGAGAAATGCCTGCTTGGCGTTGTTTATAGGCCAAATGTGCCTCTTAAAACTAAAATTTCTGGATACTTCTCTATTCCGTGGTTTTCTCTTCGAAATCTTTCTATGTCACAGCACTCCTGTCAATACTAAGTTAATGCTAGTACGATCTCTACTTATCCCTACCAATACCTATGGCTGTGAGATTTTTCACTGTTACAGTGCTAACACCAGAAGAAAATTAAATGTTGCATTTAATAACCTTACGCGATACGTTTTCGGTTTAAGACGCTATGACCATGTCTCTTCATATGCCAAAAATATTCTTGGGTGTACATTAGACATATAT
This sequence comes from Brachypalpus laphriformis, assembly GCA_945910035.1. Taxonomy (NCBI): domain Eukaryota; kingdom Metazoa; phylum Arthropoda; class Insecta; order Diptera; family Syrphidae; genus Brachypalpus; species Brachypalpus laphriformis. The sequence continues at coordinate 87,108,051 of OX246754.1, forward strand.
CTTGACTTTTGTACATACACTTAAGTTTCTACATAAGATTATAATCAGCAAACAGCCAACATATTTATTTGAAAAAAACTAACTTCTCGCAATCAAATCGCTCCCTAAGTTTGATCCCTCCGCGTGTTTCATACCTAGTTTCTGAGCGCCAGTTTTTTGTCAATGCCATCCTCCTGCGGAATTCACTCCCTCTCAGAATCAAACGGCTTTGTGACGGGAAACACTTTGTTGCTATATTATTTCAACATTTGTCAGATAACTCGAGCTCTTAGATATGCAGACTAGTCATAGGAAAACTTTACTTCTTTATTTAATTTGTTGGTTATTTATATCTTTGGTTTTGTAAACTCATTAATAATCTTGAATTCTCTTTTTGAAGATGCACTTTCTTGATCGTTTTCTTTTACTAAAATTTATATGTATTTCTTTTATTGTATGAAATTCTCGTTTATAGAACAAAGGTAATGTAATATCTATTATAAATGATGTTAAATGGAATAATAAATACTAAAAATACGAAGATTGTAGTCTCTAAATACAACAAAAGTACTAACATATGCTGAAAAAATTTTACTCCGCATTACGCACCGATTAACTCTATATCGTATGTGCTGATTCAACAGGTTGCTTTTTAATCAATCAAATGATGAATCCCTTAAATCTGTACAACTTAAATTGATTGGACTTTTAGTAACTTTACAGTTCAAAGGTAGCACCGGTTTTTAGAGTTTTCTTCAAAACCTTTTTTTTAGTTTCTCTGTTATGCGCAGTTTCCTCAAGTATACAAAACGCCGTTAATAATTCCATAAGGATACGTACTATTGCTCTACCTCAGGTGCGTGTACAAGTGAAGTACACACTTGTTTCGCCGTTAGCTTTTCGGAAAGTAAATTGTCCATAAACCGATTTCTAGGTGCTTACAAAATTCACTAAATTTTTAAAGCAGTCGAACATAGTAGATACATTTTCATTTCTCATACCGTAATTAGTTTTATAATTCAAAATTTGTTCAACTTACAGAAGAAAAACAGAAAATAAAACAAGCGTGGAAAAAGCTACGGAAACAAATGAATTATCAAAATGCAAATAAGAATTGCCTCATTCCCATCTAATAAATTAGTTCACAAAATTATCTTCCTTACGAAGTCGACACGAACGTAGACATGAAAATCTTTTAGATAAAAATTAATTTAAATGTAGTCCTCGAAGTCGGAACCAAGGTTTCTCACCAAAAAACGAAGGAGACAAAGAAATCCTCCAGATAAAAATTAATATCAGTGAAGAGCCAATGAGTTTCAGAGTTTCGACCAAAGGAGAGAAATACGAAGGAATGGAACTCTTTGCGTTCTTAGGGGATGGTATTAGTAAATTAAAAAAAAAAATGCAGGTCACGTTTATTGCCATGAAATAAAAATGCGGTCTTAAAGGTAATGAAAAAGCGAAGATCCTATTATTTGGAAATTCAATTTATTCACATACATTAAATTTTTTTTCTTCTCGTGGATTGATATTTGTTTCACGAAAATATGTTCCTAAGAATAAAGAAGAAAAAAGTTTTCAGATCTGTCAATGACTTATGGACTTTATGGAAAATAAACCTCTCTGACATCGAGCTTTAAGCGCACATGTCTTTCTTTTTTTTTCTTTTTCTTTTTTTTTATAATTTGCGCTCACTCAATGGGTTATGAATACCCCTAACATTTTTTACACAGTGCGGGCGTTGGAAAGGATAGATAGATAGAGGAGAAAGATTTAGTGTAGTGGTTTGAAGCTCAGCTGTTTATGCTTCAGAGAAACTTCGGGGGAGATTTTTGCTATTTTTTTGTCTTTGCTTCTGATTCACAGTATTTTTTTCCCCGATAACAGATGTCATAGGCAAATCATCATCAACAGAGCGAACAATTTTTCTAGTCATACGACCAAGCAACTGCCAGTGTTATGTTCACACCGGCCTTTGCAATTAATAGGACTGATCAACTTCATTGAGTAAATGCAGACCTTGGGTATGGAAGCCAGAAAACGCCGAGCTAAATCCCCGCTATACCATTAAGACCTTAAAACATGGAGTCGGTAATATAATGGTGTGGAGCTGCTTCTCGTGGTATGGGGTCAGGTCTCCTTTTTCGATTAAGGGTACGATGGACTAGCACGTGTATATTAACATACTTAAAGACATAATGCTGCCTTACTCCGATTGGGAAATGTCACTGTCTTGTGAATTTCAACAAGACAATGACCCGAAACACACGTCGGGTCTAGCCAAGAAGTGGTTTTCCGAAAACGGTGTACATCTCATAACTTGGCCTGCGCAATCCTCCGACCTAAATTCAATTGAGAATTAATCGGGGATTGTTAAGAAAGAAATTGGACCAATAAAACCAAAAACCAAGGAAGAGTTGTGGAAAAAAGTACAGTCGGCTTAGTATGCCATACCAAAAAGTACTTGTATTATTTTATTATTATTATTATAATTTCTTTATTTAAAAAAATAATATAAAGCTTACAATTTTAAATACAAAAGAAAATACAAGCATGGCATAAATGCCGTCTGCCGTGAATTGACATTATGTTACTTAAACAAAAAATAAGATGGAAAGTCTATTAGATATTGAGATCAGAGGAATTGTAATTGTTCAAAGTATAATATATAAATTAGTTAACAAAATTAAAAAACAGAAAATAATAACAATGATCTTGCAAGGTTCTGACCAATATGTAGCAGAATTATTATTTATATTGGTATTAGTCCAAAAAGCTGTTTCGATAGCCAAAAGCATGATTGCAGTAATTGAAAAGAATTCTCCAACCTAATACACCATTCAATAATTGATCAGCTTCTTCAAATGAGAGGGTACTCTTAGAAAAAAAGAAGATGCGCAGCTCCCGCAATATGGGACATATTGCTAAAAAATGAAATACGGTCTCAATCTCATTTAGATTGCATAGGGTACAAATTCCTCGAAGAACCTGTCTATGCGGTATATAGTTGAGAGGCAATATCTCCGTTCTAATCTTAAAGATCAAACTCATCTGGTAAACTGAAAGTTCATTTCTGAAATAACTGAAAGTTCCCAAAGTGTGATTAAGTCTTTTGCGTACCTGTCTGCCTAACGACATACTAGCTTTGTGCAAACATTGCTGGAAGAAAGACTCGTCTACTTTGGCAATGCAGCTATAAAATTTGTCCCGCCAATCGCTAACATTACTTATAGTAAGATTGAAACTAACATCATGTGTAGAAGCCAGATCATACCATTCTTTAAAGGGCGTTAATTTACAGCGTAGTGTAAACGTAATGACTTTCTTTTGCAGGCTGTTGTTAGGTCTCTACATTACTTTCATAATGCAGTCCGCATTAGCTTTTAAGATTTTAATATAAATTTGTGGTAGACCAGTTTCGACATATATAGTATAGGTCGGCGTTGTCGTTGGTAGCTTAAATATTCGTTTGAAGAAAAACGCTGGACGACCTCAAAGTCTTCAACAAACTTGTATCCAAATGTCTGATTTGCATAGCATACGGTAGCATCGAACACCTTAAATTTAGAAGAGGGCTCTACATGTTTATTTTCAAAGAATTTGCCCCACACGCCGTTGATAGCAGTTTTAGCAGCTACACCTTTTTCTCTTACATGAGAATGCAAGTCCAAGTTGTGCGATAAGAGAAAACCTAAGTATTTAAACTTTTGAACTACTCGTACCTCAATTGGATCGCCATCCAATGTCGAATGCTCCCGCGAGCTCCTGCGTGACGTAGACTCAAAAATCATAATTTTTGACTCGATATATTAATTTGGAGGTCCCAAGTGTCGCAATACCTCTTTAATTTATTGATCATCAGTTGTAGAGTTACAGGATTGTCAGCGAGAATGACAAGATCATCAGCGTACAATAAAGACCTTTGCCAGAACTTCGACGTTTAGAGTTGCAGAGGACGTAGGTTTACCAGTCCAAGCAGCCGTATTTTGCGCCAAAAAGATCTAGAGTCTTACAACTTTCCAAGCTTGATGCAATACCGCGAAAATAACATTGCCTTTTTACTCTAAACAGCTGCTTATACTCCTTGTTAGCATGTATATATAGTGACCTAAAGAAAACCGAGTTTATTCTTCTGTAAAGTTGAAGAAAGACATATGACTTATTTCTAGCCTTCATGCATTCCCAGTCGAACCAGCCAGTTATGAAAGAGTCTCTTCCAGAAGTGACATTGATGACCGCGGACAGTTTAATGATTTGGAGAATAACACCAGCCATATCCTGAGAGCAACTTTCGTCATGCAAAAAGAGAAGATTAGATTGTGCATTGAGTCTTCTTCTATACTCGTCAGCTTTGTTCTCTACCCACCTAAGTTTATCCAAGTTATTATATCTCTGCAAATCTATACCTTGATTTTTAAATATGACTGAAGTAACTGTTGGCAAAGGGGCAGAAAACACAGTTGAGAGCACTTTGAAATCCTCAATCACTTCAAGCCTCGCACCCTTTGCAGCGCCGTAGTCGATCACCGAACAACCTTGACCAGAAATAAACGTAAGTTCACCTCTACTGTCACTTGCAGTTACCCTGTTTAATACAAAAAGACTAAAATCGGAAGTTCCGACCCTGAGTGCTTAAAGTCTGATCTAAGGATGTTCTTACATTTAAAAAGTGGTTTGGTATGTACTCAAACAATGAAGGTGGGTTCTGAAAAGTGCCCAAACGAGCATTCGAGTCACCTAAAATTAAAATGTTTTGGTAATCCGATACATTTAAAAAGGAGTATAACTTATTAAATTCATAAATCCAGTTGTTACAATTTAAATAAACTGGAACAATATAGTATTTATCACACACTTGACTAATTTTAAGAATAATTCTGCTGTCTATTGTTACAAATTTAATAAAGTTTGGTAAACACGATCTTATTGCACATAATATGCCACCGCTAGCTCTACCAAACATGTTACTCCTAATAGCCGGAATACATTTAATTGAAAAATCAGGAAAATATTTGCTGAATTGTTCTTCCTTACCCTCATCAAGAAAGGTTTCAATTAATATAATTATATCAGATTCATGAATAAATTTAAAAAATGTTGACATTAGTAATTTGTTTTTAAGGCCTGAAATATTATAAGTTAAAATCTTTAATTTAGTAGAGAAAAGGCAGACGGCAACATTATCCTACCAACTTTGTTTCTTTCTACTACTGCTTCGAGTTGTATATGGCGCTTGTGATGGTATGGGACGAGAAAGCTCTGCATAGACCTTTTCGCCTGCTTGTCAAAATTATGACGTTTAAGTGACAAACCACTTTTGGTGGCCAATGAGTTTTTTTTTTTTTGTGTTATTTTGAGCGAAAGTGAAATTTGTGCAACAAATTGGTCCAGGCCTATCCCGAAGCTGAGTTCCAAGCTATACTCATAAAATGCAGTCAACTGGCCAAGGATAAGAAGTATAAGAAAGCGGTGGAAGTGTTGAACAAGTATGCAGCTGAGAATGAGGAAACCTTATTCGCAACCAAGTTTGACATCATCCAATTGCTCCTGTTGCGGGTTGGTTCTGCTTTTGCTTGCACCGAATTTCGTCTTAATTTTGAGTGTTTGTAGGGCAACCGTAAAGAAGCTTTGAAGTTCTCCTGTCCCTTGGAGAGTCGAAGTACAAGCCAGGTTTGTATCGGCCTTAGTGGCCCTCTATCTGGGCACCAAAATTAAACAAGCCGCCTCGGCTCTACTCAAATCCGCAGTGGGCTGTTACAAGAAGAACAACGTAAGTTGGATCTTTTGCTGACTTCCCCGACCGCTAACACTCGTTAATTTCATTTCAGCAGCACCGATTTATCAGACATATGGGGCCAAGCCTCTGAATTCCATTTGCGAGGCCGTGCCACAGACACTACTGCAAGTTCTCTCGAAGAGCTCCTTAAGTTGAAACCGAATGACATGAAAGTTCTCGCTCAGCTGGTCATCGCTATGCTCATATCAATCCGAAGAAGGCCCTCGAAGCCAGCAAGAAACTACCGGCACTTGAAAAACTGACTACAACTTCTGAAATAGACGCCTTGGAGGCAGCAAACTGCGTCATGAGTACCAAGGCGGCCAAGATATCTGCCGATGCCAAGATCGAACAATCACCAAGCACGCCAGGAGATGTGCAGAAGAAAAAGAAAACCAATCGCAAGAGGAAGGACAAGTTGCCGAAGAATTACTACGCTGAAGTGCCACCAGATCCAGAACGCTGGCTGCTCAAGTATGAGAGAACTGGTTTCAAAAAGATGAGGGATCGCAGGGCGAAGGATATCATCAAGGGTTCACAGGGAATGTCCACTAGAGCTGCAGATTAATAGTTAGTTGGTTTTTTCATTAACCCATCGTTCAGATTCGTTAACTTATTTCTCCTTTCAGTGACATGGGAATCTGAGTAAGAACTCTCCGGTTACTCCGGTGTACCAAGAGGTTATACCTGGACCCCGTCAGCAGCACCGTAAAGTCGGACACAACAAAAAGAAGAAGGGAAGACACTAAATCATCTTTTATACAAAAAAAAAAAAAAACGTTAAAAAGTTGACTTGCATTCTTAGAAAGTCTGAGTTTTATTGTTACCAACCGTTTGGATAGTCTCCTTCCCTTTGGTTGAGCTTATGTGAAAAAAAAAATGCAAGTGGATCTGTATTCTTAGATCGCTCTCAGATAGCGTTAGATCCAAGTTCTTTTTGAAATCATTTACTGACAGATTTCCCACTACATTATCCATCGGAGACAAGTGTCTTTTGTTGTTGCTTACGGACTCAGGGGAAGTTTCTGTTAATTTGCGCTTACCGCTCATAGAAATAACTCGGTAGTCGATGAAATGAAAACACTCCTACCTTAGAATTTTGGCAGTATCATTCTTTAGCACAGCAGTTAAATGGTGACTTCGAAGAAACAATATTAAAATTTTCGACGAAAAAACTACTCGTAAAGTTAAAAAAATTGCAGAAGTATAGAGGAGCTCGCAAATTAATACACTTCCACTACTTACAGTTGAAATGTCAATCCAAAAGATACTTACAGGTTGGTTCAATCCCCTCTAGATGTAGGGCTATATTGGATAAAAAAAGGACAGCCGACAAAGTACTAAGTACAAATTAATATATCTTATCTTTGCTAACTAGTTTTATTCATTTGTTTATTTATTTTTGTTTCATTACACGTTTTGACCATATTTTATTGTCCTTCACAAAAAGTCATTTTCATTATATGGTATATATCATTTTTAAAATTTACTCAATGAAGTTGTTCCGTTTTTTTTTTTGTTAATTTTTGTAAGCTTGATATTTAAGCTTAAAACAAAAATACATTTAATATAATTACAATTAATTTGCAGACTTTCTTGGGTCTATTACGCAAAGTATGCTGGTGACCTTATTTTATTGTCCGAAACTGTATAAGTTAACGCGACATAGATTAACTTGCAAAATGCACCAGCCAGTGCATTCACTCGACCCAATTTCCGTCCAGACAAAGTTCTGGGAAATAATTGCGATCGTCACCTGTCTGGAAAATTATTGCAACCGTCACCTGATATTCATTCGATTACATTTGCCAAAACAACATAATTATTTTAATCAAAGCATGTAGAGTAATATAGAGAGTTTTCAGTCTTGTTAAATAAAGGAACAGGCCTGGAAAATATATTTTTTTTTTAATAATTATGCGTATATTTTCTTAACTGGCACCCGAACAGGAACTGTTTTCGTTACACTGCTCAATTTAACGCGTATAGAAATAACGATAACCAAGTTAACGCGTGTGACAATAGCCAAGTTAACGCATATAAAAATAGCGATAACCAAGTAAACGCGTGTGACAATAACCAAACTAACCCGCGCAAAAATAACGATACCAAAGTTAGTGCGTGTGAACCTAACCAGTTTGTGCATGTGAACATTAAAAATGGGCGCACCAAACCACGTAGACGCTGTGTTTGTGTAAGAAAGGGCAAAAAGGAATCCAGATACTTCGGACGGCCGCCCTATCCAACGATCAGCAGTTCCTGAACCCCTACCCGAAATCGTTATGAAAATTAAAGCCGAATTATCGATTCTTTTGTAAGTCGCATACATTTTTCTTATATAAAAAAAAAAAAAAAACAAAACCATTATTGTTCAAATTCAAAATTTGTAAAACTAAGACTGACTTTTAATTATTGTTCAAACCTAAAATTTATAAAACTAAGCCCCACTTTCAAATATTGTTCAAATCCAAAATTTATAAGATTAAGACTCACTTTCAACTATTGGTCAAATCCGAAACTTATAAAACACAGATTCACTTTTAATTTATTATCAATCAACTTCACCAAGGCCGAATTGTACTTATAGTTGTCTTAATTTTAATTCTAAATTTCGATTCCTAAAAATTAAAATGTCAAACACAAACAATCTAATTAGACCGACTCGCTTAGAATTACCGGCAGATAATGCCGCTGCTCCTCCCGCTCCTGTTCAAGCTAATGACGAAATGATACAACTGTAGTCAACAAGACTAGTGACAGAAGCATTACAGGTACAAGGACGACAAATCTTCAATTCAATAATGAATCCGCATCGGATATAAACAATGACATTGATCAACCGATCAACATAACTAACGACAGAAGTTAATCCTAGATGGACAAAATACCGGACGTAATAAAAAGCCTCTGGGATTTTTCTGGGCAGGCCCAAGAGTTTATTTCGTGGAAAAAAAGTATAGAAAATATGCTTAAAATTTACGAACATCTCAAGGGTACTTCGGAATGTTACGGCATATTGTCCGTTATTAGAAATAACTTAACTGGACATGCCGACATAGCCTTGGAATCGTACGAGTATAACACTCCCCTAAACTGGAAGAAGCAGGTTAACAACACGATACCCGAATTTTATTAAACAGTCTATCATAATTTATCTTTAGTATTCAATAAACTCGGTTCTTTAGAAATGAGTCAGGAATCATTAAATAATATGACTCAATGCTACCGCGATAAGGCGCTCGATACCTTCGTGAGAGGTTTAAAGGGTGACCTACCTAGACTGCTCAGCATAAGGGAACCAGCAGATCTACCACAAGCTCTGCATTTATGCTTAAAACTCCAAAATGGGGACTTTCGGGTACAGCATGCTCGTAATTCTCAATCCAGTGCTCGCAAAACCTTTCAGCAAATGCCACCGCCGGTTCCCCCCAGTAGAAATACTTTATCTAATGCAGTTCCTAGGTCCGACTTTTACCCCCAATTACACCATAACCCTCGGAATCCTCAACCGCCTCAGTTTCATACAGGGCCACAGATTAAAGCAAACCAGCGGCCACCACTAAACCAACGCCCGCTTCCGCCCAAACCAATGGACGTCGATTATTCTCTGAAGTCTGAAAGGGTCAACTACCAAAATAGGCCTCGCAATCAACAGTTTGCCCAAAAACGTCAACATTCGCAGAAAGTTCACCAACCACAAAAGATGCAGCGAGTCTATCATACAGAAGGATCCAACTCAGAGGAGCAGGAGTTAGAGGAGTGTGAAACCACGATAAACCAGGAAGAAGACAGTTATGGGCAAACATTCGCGGAATAAAATACTGACCCAGATGAAGACCACTACCTTGACAAACAACAACAACTAGACGACATTTCTTTTTTAGGGTAAAGCACTCTGCGCTCCAGTACTTCGAGCATGTTGCGAAGAGCGGACATATGGCCAAATTCCTCATAGATACAAGTTCGAGCAAGAATTTCATTCAACCTCGTCACATCCGAAACCCCCTTCTGAATGAGAAAAACTTTTACGCTAACTCAGTCGAAGGTTGCAATCGTTTCAGCAAACGTTTCTCGAAGACCTTAGATATTATTGGCAGAAGTGAAATGGGTCTATATTGAATTACCCTATAAGCCCAAAAAACAGCGATTGACAAGAGTTATTCTTCGCTTGATTTCTGCTCTGCTGATGTTTTTCTCAAAGTTTATAGCAGAGCCAAGGTAGACAAAGTCCCTTACTATCTCGTAGTTATAGCTGCCCACGGTGACGTTTTGTCCAATTCGTCGGTGTTGGCTGTCCGTTCTTGTTGACAGCATATACTCGGTTTTGCCCTCGTTTATCGCTAAACCTATTTTGTCCGCTTCCGCTTCAATGCTTGCAAACGCACCGGTGATAGCCCGCCGAGTTCTTCCAATAATATTAATATCGTCGGCGTATGCAAGCAGTTGTACAGACTTTTAATAGATTGTGCCTCCGGTGTTGACTTGTGAGTTCCGCACAATCCGTTCAAGTACAATATTAAAGAAGTCACATGACAGCGTATCACTTCGTCTAAAGCCTTCTTTGACATCAAAGGTCTCGGTGAGGTCATTACCGACCTTAATGGAGCAGCGAGCGATCTCCATCGTCAGCCTGCACAGACGAACAAATTTGGCAGGGATGTAAAACTAGACATGGCTCTATAAAGCTCTTCTCCATAAATGCTGTCATAGGCGTCCTTGAAATCGATAAAGAGGTGGTGAGTATCGATTTGAAATCTTGGGTTTTCTCCAGGATCTGCCGAAGTGTGAAGATTGGATCGATGGTGGACTTTCCTGGCCTGAAACCGCACTGATCCAATCAGGCTGTTGGTAAAAGGTTTCAAGCGCTCACACAATATCGCAGAAAAGATCTTGCCTCTCTAATTGGCGCAGTTGAGGGGGTCTCCTTTTTTGTGGATCGGGCAAACGATACTGGGATTCAATTCATCAGGCATACACTCGTCTGACCAAATCCTAGAGCTCACCTGGGGCTGAGCTTAGGCTACCAGGGGGGTCAGCATGGTGGCGGATAGCTGAACGGCCTACAGATATGTAGGTTAGCTGCGAATAACCAATAAGCAGTCCCCGACCATAAGCGGCAAAAACGGAAGGTGTGCGGAAATAACACATAAGCGCAGTGAAATTTTTGTGACGGGGCGAGTAGATGCCGCCCATAAATAAGCATCCCGTCCCTAAGGCAAGGCGTTATGCGACCCGTACCGAGGCCTGAATGGTGCTGGGGACGTAAAACCCATACAGCATCGCTAACGGAGCCCTCCAGATAACTGGTGCCCTCTGGTTGTAATATAGCCTTACCACATTACAGGGGTCTCTGATGTGGTGGACCTTTCTTTCCCCCATACTCGTGGGATCCAAATATGAATCAATCAAAAACAAATACAAATAAAACAGAAAAAAAGAACAAAAAAAAGTACAAAACTCAGGAGACGAAAGTACAGAGGAAAATCCGTTCAGGAGAAGCTCGGTACTGATGCGATCACCGCCGTTAAAAATAACGGATGGACCGACGCAAGAAGAGAACGCAAACGCGGAGATGCCGTCTGAACCAATAAATGAACAAATACAAATATTTGGCGCAACAGCTCTTTAAAGTGCCAGGGCCTAGCTTCTCGCAACCACTCATGTTGTGTGCGTTATATTTTTCACACGAATGGAAGGGACCTACAGTTTAATGCCGAATCCGAACGGCGATTTGAGAAGCTTTTTCATGACAACAATACTCTCGGATGTTTGTCAGACGCTCGCGAGAGGTGGGACCGTGAAAAAACATTTTGGTATTTCTGGGATTCGAACTTGGAACCTCATGCGTAGTGATCCGACACACTAACCACTTACGCCACGGCGCCCATAAATGAACAGACAACCTCGCAAATGCCGTCGAAATCTCTCCCCAGTGAAATATTAACTGGTAGTCTGAAGTCCGAAACCAACACGGAAGTAAAGGCCAAAGAAACCAGCGAAGAGAGAGAAAAACGTGAAGCCATGCATTCCCTGGGAAAGCACATCTCGGCACTCATGGAATTCATTAAGGGAAAAAACAATGTACATCATGAGATTAGGAAACTGGCTAGTGCAGTTCGCAAAAACTACAGCTGCGCAGTAGATTGCGAAATAGATAAAGTGGTATGCAGTAGAGTGTCTAAAGCCACTCAAACCATTCACTCTCCAGAAATGAGTGTATTGGCTTTCCCTTCTTCGTTGGAACAACTGCCAGACCCGAAGCGAAAAAGGACGAGATCTCCAAATACCGAAGAACCCTCCACACTGTCATACGCCGAAACTGTTGCGGAAAAAACGGAAATGGAGGTGAAACAAATCGTGCATAAGGGCCAAAAAGAGAAAAAAAAGGCCACAGGGAAAAACCATGGACAGACAGTGAAACCCCGGATCGAAGAACCAAGTGCAGAAACCACTAATAAAGTCGTTTGGACAAGAGTAGAAAAAAGTCGAGGCAAGATATATGCTAAGCCTGACGCACTGGTGATTAAAAAGATCGGAGAAATTTCCTATTGCGACATACTCCGAAAGGTGAAGACCAACCCCGAGTTGAATGGATTGGGGTGTGATGTAACCCGCATAAGAAGGACAGCCAAGGGAGAGCTACTGCTTGAGCTCAAGAAAGCAGCTGATGGAAGAACATCAGAACACCAAAGTAAAGTGGGAAAAGTTTTCGGTGAAATAGCGGAAGTGAGATCCCTAACGCAAGAGGTGCTCATTGAGTGCAAAGACCTAGATGGCGTCACCACAAAGGAAGAGATCTGCCAAGCTCTGTCCAAGCAGTTCGAGGAAGCACAAGGCATAGAGATCTCATCCATCAAATCTATGAGGAGAGCCTATGCAGGGACGCAAACTGCCGTCATTGGCCTCCCGATAAATACTGCCAAAAAAGTTCTGGAGGTTGGAAAAATAAAAATCGGATGGACGGTATGCCGAATACGGGAGAAAATAATACCGCTGCGATGTTTTAGGTGTCTTAACTTCGGGCACCTAGCAAAGGCGTGTAAAAACACGTTGGATAGGAGTGAGGATTGCGTTCGGTATGGACAGAAAGGCCATGTATCCAAGAACTGCAGCAATGATGCAAGGTGCGTCCTTTGCGAAGAAAAGGGAAGTAGCAGCATCAAACACGCGGCAGGAAGTATAGTATGCCCGGTATACCAAGAAGCTGCAAAAGTCCCAAGAAGAATATGAAAGTGCTGCAACTAAACTTAAACCACTGCGAAGCGGCGCAGGACATCTTGACACAAACCGTTCGCGAGTTAAAGATAGATGTTGCCGTATTATGTGAGCAGTACAAAAATCTCGATGATACAATTTGGGCTGCGGATGACTCAAAAAGAGCTGCTATTTGGGCCTGCGGAGACTGCGCCTTTGAAGAAAAAATTATGACACCCGGAACAGGCTTCGTGCGAGCAAAGGTCAAAGGAGTGCATATCTATAGCTGTTATGCATCTCCAAACAACACCATTGAGGAGTTCCAAAGTATGCTTGATAGGCTCGTGGATGATGCTAGAGGTCGTAGCCCAACGATTATAGCTGGAGACTTCAATGCATGGGCCACGGATTGGGGCAGCGCACGGACCAATAGAAGGGGAGAAGCTCTCCTAGAAGCCGTATCGTCACTAGACCTAATATTGCTTAATACAGGAAGTGAGCACACCTTTAGTAGAAATGGTGTAGGCTCCATAGTTGATATCCCCTTTGCAACTAGTTCCTTATCGAGAGGCGCCAACTGGAGAGTCAGTAATCAATATACTCACAGCGACCACCTTGCCATCCTGTTTGAAGTACAACCTAGGTGACCAACCCAGGAACGCCCAAAGAAGGCACAACGAATGGGGTGGAAAATAAGCACCATGGACAAAGACACTTTTGCCCTGATTTTTGCAGAGTCAACAACAAGCCCAGAAACAGCAAACGCTATGGCCGTTGAGGTTACCAAACAAGTAACTAGGGCTTGCGACGCATCCATGGCCCGGAAAACGTCAACAAATCGCCGGCCACCAGTATACCGGTGGAACCAAGAGATAGCAGAGCTACGCAGCAAGTGCCATAGAGCCAGAAGACTATTCCAGCGATCCAGAGGTTTGTCCACACATCAGGACCTACGGGTGCAATTCAAAAATAGGCGAAGAGAGCTAAAACTAGCTATCCGCAGAAGTAAGAGCAATTGCTTTAGGGAACTCTGCGAGCAAGCAGATGTAAATCCTTGGGGCACCGCCTATAGAACAGTAATGGCCAAACTCAAAGGCACTAGGGCACCCTCCCCCTCATGTCCTCTCCTTATGCAGAAAACTGTATCGGGGTTGTTTCCACCTCAAATACCAGCAGAGCGTATAGAGCCACCTCCGGAAGTACAGGACATCCCAACTGTCACGCAAAGGGAACTCCTGGATGTATGCAGACGATTCGAGGATACCAAGTCACCTGGATTGGATGGCATACCGAACAAGGCCCTTAAATTAGCCATTAAAACAAATACGCAACCATTTGTGGAACTCTACAACAAGTGTCTAACAGAAGGAGTTTTTCCAGACCAATGGAAAAAGCAACGTCTAGTGCTGCTGTCTAAAGGGAAAAAACCACCAGACGAGCCCTCGTCATACCGTCCCATATGCCTGTTAGACACAATGGGTAAAATACTGGAGCGAATCATATGCAACCGACTAGAAGTAGCAATTGGTGAAGCCGGGGGACTCTCCAACCAACCGTACGGTTTTAGGAAAGCTCGTTCTACAGTAGACGCAATAAGAAGGGTAACTACAACCTTGGAAGAAGCCATTCAGGGCAGGAGATGGAGAGGCGGTGCAAAGAAATACGGTGCCGTAATAACATTGGACGTCAAAAACGCGTTCAATTTTGCGAATTGGGGACTCATAGTGCAATCGCTTAGGTCAATGATGGTGCCATAGTTCTTAATTAAAATAATACTGAGCTACTTCGAGAAACGGTTTCTGCTCTTCGATACCGACGATGGAGTAAAGCAGTACCACATATCTGGCGGAGTTCCACAAGGATCGGTATTAGGCCCTATGCTTTGGAACATTATGTATGATGGGGTTCTAAGGCTTGGAATCCCAAATGAGGGAAAAATCATAGACTTCGCCGATGATATTGCAATTGTCGTGGTTGCAAAACATCTAGAGGAAATAGAGGATATTGCAAATGAATGTATCCGAAAAGTCAAACGGTGGATGGCAGCAGTCGGGTTAGAGCTCGCCGAACATAAAGCAGAGGCAGTATTGGTAAGCAGCCGCAAGAAAAGAGAGGAAATCACCATCAGAGTAGGAGATCATAATACGACATCAAAATCGGTTATCAAATACCTAGGTGTGATGATCGACGCGAGGCTCACTTACAAGGAGCACCTTGAAAGAACGTGTGACAAAGCGGCTCGGGTGAGCGGTGCCTTATCAAGAATAATGATAAATATAGGAGGACCTAGGCAACAAAGGAGACTTATTCTATCAAGGGTGGTGCAGTCCATCCTGCGGCACCCATATGGGCCAAAGCTATGGCGAAAAAGACCTACGCAAGAAGGATAAACTCTGTCAACAGACTATGTGCGCTGAGAGTATGCTGTGCCTTCCGTACGGTGTCAGACGAGGCAGTATGTGTCATCGCGGAAATGCTACCAGCGGATATCTTGGCTTTCGGGCTACAAAGGACCTACGACACCAAAATTCAGGAACCTCAAGCGTCAGTCAAAAATATCAAGCTGGAAGAAAGACAGCGAAGCATTAGAGCATGGCAGGAGCGATGGAAACAGTCCTCAAAGGGAAGATGGACCCATCGACTTATACCGGATATCCAAAAATGGATGGACCGGAAACACGGAGAGGTAGATTTCTATCTTAGCCAGTTCCTAACCGGACATGGCTGCTTTCGAGCGTATCTCAACAGGTTTGGGCTCGATGAATCTCCCAACTGTCCAAATTGCGGAGAGGCCTCAGAAGACGCTCAGCACGTATTTTTTCAGTGCCCACGTTTTCATATAGAGCACAGAGAACTGGAGGAGAAATACCAACCCCCGAAAACATTGTGCACCATATGATAGCATCGAATGCAATATGTGACGCGGTGAAACAAGTTGCAGCGATAATCGTGCAGGAACTTAGGCGGCTGGAAAGAGTCAGAAAGAGCAACCAAGTCCAACCGGCAACATTTTTGGAACAAGGAGCGGAAGACAGCGAATGAAGAGCATAAATAGCTAACCAGCCCCGCGAAGTAATACCTAACGGTAGTCCCGCGGGGAGAGTGGTTGAAGTGTGCAGGGTGTGGTTTAGTACGTAGGCGTATTCCTGGCATCGATTATTCAGGTTTGCGAATCGTGCATGCCAGTAGCTCGGGCTACTGGTATCTTTAGAAGATTACACACCCTTTGGCGCAACCATAAAAAAAAAAAAAAAAAAGAGCTCGCCTCGAAGTTGAATACAGATGTTGCAAGTGCGCTTAGCTTCAAGCAGAGAGTACGGAGGGCCTGTATCGGGAGTTGGAGAAAATATCTTCCCCGGTGGCTGATGCAAACCAGGCTGTCCAGGAGCTGCAAAGACACAATATGAACAAGAGCGCAACTATCTTCAAAATAGCTGCCCAAAGAAGGAGGAATGCTCAGGAGATTCGTTCGCCAAACGAGAAAATTCTGCAGAGGTGGCGGCAGTATTGTAGAGAACTTTTGAATGAACAGTTTTCCCGGCTATACTTTCCAAGAGTCACCCCTAACTGTGAAGAAATACCCGACATTACAGTCGAAGAAGACAGTGAGGTGGTCAAATACTCCAAAAGACGAAAAGCGGTTGGGCCAGACGAGATGTCCTCTGAGTTCTGGAAAAATATGGGAGACGTCGGGTTCAGATGGCTCAGAATTCTCATCTGCAAATTTGTGAGAGTTGATGAAAAGAAAGTTACCTTCTCTCTGTATACAAAGGGAAGGGTGATACACGAAACTGTAATAACTACCGTTCGATCAAGCTGATGTCACACACCATGAAGAACGTTGAGCGGGTATTAGGTGGCCGACTGTGAAAAATACGGCACTAAACTGTAGGTCCCTTCCATTCGTGTGAAAAATATAACGCTTACAACATGAGTGGTTGCGAGAAGCTAGGCCCCGACACTTAAAGAGCTGTTGCGCCAAATGTTTATTTATTTATTTTATCTGATGATCAGTGGGGGTTTGTCGCGGGTAAATAACCCAAAGATGAAATCCAAAGTATAAGGATCATAATGGAAAAACATCGTGATTGCTTAAAGGATTTGCATATTGTATTGGTTGACTTTGAAAAGGCATTCAACAGGCAACCACCAGATTTGATATGGGTTGAACTAGGACGTCGATGGGTTCCAAAAACCTATGTATACTCGTAAATGATCATGGTTATGTACGAAAGAGCAAAGACAAAAGAAAGATGCCCCGCTGGAGTAACCGAACAGTTCACAATCAAAGTCCGAGTGCACCAGGGAAGCGTTTTAAGTCCTTGAATATCTGCTTGAAGGTAAAGTGACGGTCCACAAGGTACATCAGTTATTCTTTGCTGACGATGGAGCCATCCTACATCCCTGCAACGAGCACTTGATGTGTGGGTGGACGTTTTGGAGGGAAATGGGTATCGCATTAGTTCAAGAAAGACAGAGACTCAGGCCTATTCCAGATATTTATTTGAATGAAACAGTGCTTCCCAAGTCCGAAAAGTTCAAATATCTGTGGTTTATGAACAATAGCAAAGCAACCTGTGCTGGAGACACCAATCATCGCGTAAGCGTAGGGTGGATGAAGTGGCGAGAAAATTCCGCTATGTTCTATGACAGAAAAATGCCACCTAAGTTGACAGGAAGGCTTTACACCGCAGTTGTGCGTCCAGCGCTCACATACGATTCACAATGTTGGACGATGTACAAAAAGTATGAGAGTAAATTAACGGCAGCTGAGATGAAGATGCTTCGCATGACAGCAGGAGTGACAAAGCTTGATCGAATAAGAAGATCGAAGATCCGTGGAAGTTTTCACATCAAGGAAACCATCGTACAAAAAATAGAGCGTGACCGGCCCAGCTGGTATTGCCACGTTCAAAGAAGAGATCATTTGAACTCCGTTAAAAGGCAATATTAACGCACGTTCCAAAGACATCGCGATGTAGAAAAGGCAGGCCTATAAATGCCTGGATCACACAAATGCGACGACATCGGCATTTCATTGGTCTCAGTGACGATATTTTCTCAAGTCAAATAGGCGAACCCCACAGGCGGATCAGTAGAAATGCGGTGAAGTGGGAGGGTAATGATCCCCTGTTTTCAGACCATAGCCTCGCTGAAAAAGGAAGAAGAAGATCGAAGAGCACATCGAAATCCAGAGGAAAGCCGTGAGCAACTACTTGGAAACTTTTACTTTCCACGCATGGCAGCGAAGATAAAGAGATTAGCGAAAAACTGCCAGACATGGAAGGAACACAAATATGAACGACACCCAAATAAACCTGCTCTTGAACCTACTCCTATCCCTACCTATCCTGGCCGCACTGTGCACCTTGATATTTTTTCAATAGGAAAAGTTTTAGTATTGACTGCTATACGTGTAAGTAAACTTACAAAATTTGCAAAAACTAAAATAATCCAGTCAAGAGCTATAACAGACATTATGCAGCCGCTTCGAGAATTGCTATTCTCATTTTGCGTTCCTGAGAACGTAGTCATTGATAATGAAAAAGCTGTTAATTCTGCATCGGTTACATCCATACAAAAGTGAGGTTAACGGTCAGATTGAGCGGTTTCATTCCACTCTTTCTGGAATCAGGCGATGCCTTAAAACCGAACAGACTCCTCGTTCCTTTGAAGAACTACTCGAAAGAGCAACAAGTGAATATAACTTTACAGTCCATTCTACAACTGGCAAAAATTGATGAGTCAATTCGCTTCTACACTGACGGGTCAAAAACCAATGACGGTGGTGTTTTCTCTGATAGGCTTAATCCCAAGCTCTCCTTCCGTCTTCCAAATCATTGTAGCGTGTTCCAGGCGGAAATAATGGCGATTAAGGAAGTCTTGTATTGGCTTAAGATATACCTGATATCTTCTAGAGATATCCGCATCTTTTCGGATAGCCAAGCAGCAATCAAATCCCTATAATCGTCCTCTTTTAATTCCTTAGTAGCTCTAGACTGCCGATCGTCTCTTGCGGAGATGGCTGAGCAGTTCAATATTCACCTGTGTTGGGTGCCGGGGCATAGGGACATTCCAGGGAATTGTAAGGCCGATGAACTCGCCAGAATAGGAACAAATATACCCATCCTGTCGGTCAAAGGATCTTTAGGTATACCAATTGCTTCTTGCAAACTCAAATTTAAGCTGGATGCTATCGAGAGTACGATAGTACGATACGATACGATACTTAGGTGGACAAGTGGACCCACATGTCTAGCGGTAAAACAGATTTAGCCGAAGATGGGTCTAAAACGTTCTAAGAATTTGATTTCTCATTTTCATTCATTATAGATTGCATATCGGCGCTATAATAGGTGTCATCACTGGACACTGTCTAATACGCAAGCATGATACAAGGCTTAGCCTTTTTGCGAACGACTTTGTATTATAGAAGCTGCATGGATGAAGAAAAGGAAGAAACTATTCCTCATCTTCTTTGTTTCTACCCAGCTCTCTCCCGTAGAAGGAAGCTTCACTGAGGAGCCCCCTATTACAACGATTTAGGCGACCTGATAGATATTGATATTAGGAGCCTCATACGCTTCATAAGAAGCTCAAAATGGTTTTAGCGAGTAGGTAGAAAGATTTTCTCCCATGATCCACGTGGTATCACAATGGACCTATTAAGTGTGTTGGCGATTTTTAGCTGGCAGCCACTTCAACCTGCCGGGGAAAACATTTTTTTGATAATTGTGTGTATATTTTCTTAACTTATATATAAGGCGATTTTTTTTTCGTTCAGAGCAGAGCCTGAGTTGTCGAGCGCACTCTATGAGTTCAGAATAAATTGGCCGAACGTTTAGAGCAAAATTCTGAGCACAACAATTTTTCATATTTGACAGGAGAGGACAAGGAAAAAAAAAAGACAATTGAAATAGCGGACGAAATTTGTTGTTCTGGTGCTGAAGGTAAATATAACATAAAAAATAACTATCAATATATATTCTATTCATGCATAAACTTGTTTTATGGTTTAAATGGACATCAGAGTGCTTAAGTGTGTTTCATAAACAAATCAGAACGCTCTGAGGACGCTCGGTTCAGAGCAGGTTGAGAGCACGCTTGATGTGCTCGAGCTCTGTTCAGAGCTCTGCTGAACGGAAAAAGAAAAACGCCTATAATTTTTTTTTTTAAATTAGTAAAATCCTATTTTTTTTTGTTTTTTGCAAATTTCATTCAAATCTCTTTTTGGCATTATTTTTTTTTTTTTTTGATTCTTAATAACATTTTTTAGTAGAACGTAGTTTTTAAAGAGTGTGTGTCAGTGGACGACTTTTAGATATCCATGCTTAGATTTAAGTTAATATTATAAAAGAAAAAATATTATATAAAAAATAAGGAGATTACGTAGGTTTTTTTTTAGAAAACGACCGAGCTTGCCACAATTATACCCTGCGTTAATGCATTGCAGCATGGATATTGGGATTGTTTTACAACGTTGTCACTTGCTATGGTATTCGTTATGGACTCCCTTACTAGACTTTGGGCACAATCAAAATTGATATCAGAAACATACGTACAGCGTTTACGTCTAAAGAGGCTTCATGCACGTATTCCAATACCGGCTATAGGCTTTTTTTTTTTGGTTGCTCCAGTAGCCACGATTCACAAACCCGAATAATCGATGCCAGGAATGCGCCTACGTACTAATTCACACCCTGAGCACTTCTACCACTCTCTCCGCGGGACTGCCGTTAGGTATTATTTCGCGGGGCTGGTTAGCATGTCATGCTATTCATCACGCATGAGCCATTGCTGCTTCTTATGCTTCTGCTGCTCTGCATCAGCTCAATTTGCACATTCAAATTTCTGTTATTGCGTGAGTTCCCTTCTCATTGTGTGTCTTTACTTAACATGTCACTTGCGTTACATTGCATATGTGAGCGTGTTTGTGTAACTTTGTCTACCTTCCAGTGTTTGTACGATCCAGAATTCTAGCTGCTGCTCGTTCCTCCAGACGTAGTTGTTGCATCATGCTGACGATGATCTCATTCGCTGTGTTCCAGGCTTCATTCGTCGTCAGCATGAATTTTATAAGTCCTCTTGGAGTTACTTGGGCGCCAATTTCTCTCTGTAGTATGTTTTTGGCCGTCGTGTACATCCGACATTCCATTGAAACATGTTCCGCGTTTTGGATTTTGCCTTCGCAGTGCGGGCAGTATGGGTCATCTGCGTGTTTGTATTTGATACCGGCTATAGGCGAAGAAGTCGCGGTGCCGATAATATCGAATTTTACTCATCGGCTAAGATAAATATGTCTTTTACGACTAAAGCCTAAACACTTTCGATATAAACGGGGACGTGGCCAAGGAAACCGGAAAATTTCGAACGTCTTACCTTTGTTGATTCTGGCTGGTGTACAACAAACAAAATCGATATATGTATGTATGTAAATCTGAGGTTCGATATTCTCTTCAGAGTAAAAAAAATACGTTAATCAACGCACTTTAAATATATTTAAACAGCATATCGCCTGTTGGTAGGTAAGTACATAGTCCATTGGCAACGCGGACATTTGACGGCTTATACGCAAGTAAAATCGCTCGTCCAAGTAAATTGATATTTTTTATATTCAAAGTTAAAAATCTACTCAAAAAGTAGTGCAAAGTGTAGAGCAAAAACACTCCCTCAATACCTGCTAAAATTTCCTGGTGAGTCAACTTATTTGTTAAGTACCCACTTCTTTAAGTCCTGCAACCAACTTGGAGAACAATGGTTGGTGGAATACGGAGAACACCGCCGAAGAATACCAACAACAATTCGCAAGCGAACGGCAGCAAGCGGCGTATCGTCGAAACGTCACCAGAGGCGAACAATGCTGTACCTGCCACTTCAAAACAAAATGCAGTGGGAAATATGTCAATTTGGGATCTAAAGTCCCTTATTGAGGGTTCTATGACAGCTTTACTCGACGATAAACTCAGCAATATTGCAACTAAAGCTGATGTAGAAGGAGTATTCGTCCAAATCCAAGCACTACAAAAAGACAACACAACACTACGTCACAAACTGCAGGTGATGGAAGCTTCTTATTCTTCATTGGAACGCAAAGTGGAGATGTTGGAGAGAAAGGCGTTAGAAAGCAATCTTGTAGTGCATATGCCTGAGGAGACCGGAGTCAACTCGGAGGAGAGGGCGAAAAGTCTGTGTCTGCAGCTGCTGGGAAGCGACGACTCATCACTAATATCCGACGTTCGCGCCATGAGGCCAAACAACAACATTGCAAATATCGTTGTAAAATTGCAAAAAAAGGATGACGTTGTACGCGTACTAAACAACACAACAAGACTTAGAGGCACCAAGGTAACTATTCACAGAGACTACACTGAAGCTTCGCGCAATCGAAGAAAACGCATGCTAAAGCTAAAAATAGACATTGAGAACAAAAACAAGAACACGAAAGTCGTAGTGAATGGACAAAAGCTGAAAATTGGAAACAAAACATTTTATTTCGACAATAATAACATCCTCCGATGTGAGGGTTATGTCAGTGAATGTGGGATGACACTTCTCCAACAGCTGGTTGATGTCAGTTCTACAGTGGCAGCTGCAACTGTCAGAAGCGAATTTGCCGAAGGTGGAAATGCATTGGGTGGAAACACAAGTAGCAGTTCTTCGTTTTTGGCGCCGCAGCCTTATATTTAATAGTAATGCCGTTTGCCAAAATATAATAGAAAATAGAAAAACATTAAGCAATGAAAATGAAAATTATAGTATAAAAGAAATTAAAAACCATGAAGTATTGTCATTTAAAATATTAAGTTATAATGTTGCAGGCCTGAAAAACAAGTTATTTTTTTTCGGATTTTTTTAATTATATTAAAAAATTTGATATATTTATGCTTTATGAAACACATGTTTTAGTCAGTGAAGAAATTAGGTTTAAGAGTATTTTTCTGGACTTCGAAACGAAATGGATTCCAGCAGTTAAAACTAATGTCTTTGGAAGAGGAAGCGGTGGTGAACTTATGGGTTATCGTAAATCTCTTAAAGAGGTGGACATACATTTTAAGATGGTGGAAGGAACCTGTGTTGTCGATGTAAGGATCAATGGCTGAACTTTTTGCATAGTACCTGTTTATTTGAACTGCACTCACTGGATGCGAGATTACGATAAACTCTCCGATATGCTGCAGATCTTAGGTTCGACGGACCTTCTTCTTGCTGGTGATTTCAACGCGAGAATAGGATTATCGCAAAATAATTTTGCAAGTGGACCTGCGTCAACAATTATAAACGCAACTCGGAGTTCCAAAGATGAATTTTGCGATGGAAAAGGCTCCAAAATTATGGAAATTGCTGATGCGTACGATTGTAAGATCTTAAATGGCAGCTGCAGCGGTGACTCAGATGGAGAATTTACGTTCATCCGTGGAACATCGTGCTCCGTAATAGATTATTGTTTTATGTCCGGTAATTGGAACTCAATTGTCAACGATTTTTCAATAGCTGTTCAAACATTTTCCGACCATATGCCATTGCATATTTCGTGCACTATTTGGAAGGCAGGGGATACGTCTAACTCAAGGCAGCTGGCTCTCCTTCCGAAGTTGGTTTGGAATAACAGTTTTCGTGCCTCTTATCAAAGTAATTTGAATACGGAACTTTTGAGTCTGATGGAACATAATTCAGCTCCACACATTGACGTCCTTACGCAAATTATAAAAAGATCTGTACCGTCTAACGTCAATGCAAGACGTATTGTAGCCAGTAAACAGAAGTGGTTCGATATCGAGTGTCTAAAGGCGAGGAAACGATCATTTGCATTGCTATGGTGCGTAAGGAAGCAAAATAATGACCATGTCAAAGAACTCTATGCAGAAGCAAATAAATATTTCAAGCGTCTTTGTATAGAAAAAAGGAAAAAATTTAGCCAGGAAGTCATTGCAGTTCTTAATACTTCAAGGTGTTCAGCAGACTTTTGGAAGGCGGTTAAAATTGTAACTGGAAGAACTAACTTGATTTCGTCGACTTTACAAGCTTCTGATCTGAGGGAGTATTTCAAAAATTTACTCAACACTCCACAGTTTTCTCCGTTACCGCAATATGCAGCCCCTTTCTTCACAGACGAGCTCTTAGACTCACCATTTACTCTTTTGGAAGTGAAACGCGCAGTTGATTGCTCTAAAACGAGGAAAGCCCCAGGTGACGATCGGATCCCTTTCGAATTCTACAAGAACAGTTCCACAGAATTTCTCACTGCACTCACAAATGAATTCAATAAAATTTTCGAAACAGCCAATGTCCCAGAAAGCTTTAGAAGAGCGATAATTTTCCCATTGCACAAAAAAGGTGAACTAGATAATCCAGCTAACTACAGAGGCATTTCTTTTTTGAATACTTCGGCAAAACTATTTAGTGCTTTGATATTTAATAGGCTTACACAATGGATGGCAAACAATCGAATTTTAAATGAATACCAGGCGGGGTTCAGAAAGCATTATTCAACACTGGATCAAATTTTTACTCTCACCAACATTGCAGAGTTTTTTAAACAAAGTAGCAAAAAGCTATATGTCTTCTTCGTTGACTTTCGTGCAGCTTTTGACTCCATAGCGCGTGAAGCTCTTTTCTATAAGCTGTACAAAATTGGTTTATCAAGTAAAGTGATAAATGTGCTAAAAGCGATGTATGAGAGCAACGTGGCGTACGTATGGAATGGAGAGAATGTATCGGAAGAATTTGGAACACAAATGGGAGTTAAGCAAGGATGTATCCTAAGCACGCTACTCTTCATCATATTTATCAACGACATAGTAGGAGAAGTAGGAGGAGGGATCGAGCTTGGTAGTGTGCGGATACCGGCGCTAAAATTTGCGGACGATATAGTGTTTTTATCGGAGACAGTTGAAGGGATGCAGCTTACTATGAACCGTCTGGAAAACTACTGTAAGCAATGGAATTTGACGGTGAATTTATCAAAATCAAAGATGATGATTTTTAGAAATGGCAGTGGAAGATACTCTCGCAACGAAAAGTGGTTCTATCGAGGTGAAAACGTTGAAATAGTGAAAGAGTATAAATATTTAGGTGTGCTAATTACATCCAACCTCAATATGAAAAAACACTTTGAATGTCAGCTAGCAGCAGCTAAAAGAGCTATTTCATCAGTTTGGGGACGTTGCGTCGACAATAAGTTTATCGATCACACAGCGAAGAATAAACTATTTCGTATAACTGCTGCCTCTATACTGCTGTACGGAGCCCAAATTTGGGGTTATTGCTTTTTTGAAGAAGTTGAAAAATTTCTAAGGTACTTTTTGAAACGAATCTTTCGACTTCCAATATGTACACCGAACTATATGCTGCATCTAGAAACTGGAGTCCCTCCTCTCTTCTTAGATACCCTAAAGCTGCATATAGATTATATTGTTAAAGTAGTGGAGATGGATGATGGAAGACTGCCCAGGATTGTTCTGAAGCATATACTTTCGACAAGAGGGCATTTGGTTCAAAAGTGGGAGGAGTTGCCAGCAAATTATGGCGCGAGCTTAAATATTGCATCTGATATACAACTTTCAATGATAAAACCTATGCTTACAAATGTTTCGAAAAATGCAGGTAATTCCATGTATGAGAGATTTGTAGCTGAAGCACATTCATCGCAACATAGGCTGATCTACAGTAGGCTGAATTATAACCACATTGAAAGCGACTCAACGTACTTCCTCAATCGTTACTCTCTGCATATGATAAGCACAATATAAACTTAGAGGTGAACTAACAAGTCTTTATTTTATTCCACATCGACCCGATCTGCCAATTTTATGTGACCTGTGCAACCTTAAAGAGAGGGAGGATGGTTTACCATTTCATCGGAAGATGTCCCATTTTAGGAGAATTTCGCGCGAGATACTTCGGAGTAATTTCGCTAGACTTGGATGAGGTGATCAACGTACTGAACGGAAGTCATGGTTGGGATGTTTTTGTACAACTATGCTACAGCTGCAATCCGCTACAGAGCCCGTATTTTGGAAGGCGATTTTTAAACAGAAATAGCAACCATATTGTCAATCTGGTAGACGGCCTTAAGCCAAACCATAAACGACTATGTATATACTGTTCGTGAAAATTATATGAAGTTAATAAAAAGTCTAACTAACTAACTAACATAGTTAATTTGCCTTTTAAGGGTACTTCTGCTGTAGTAAAAATCATCATTGATACGACCGTTTTTAATGGATTGGCGTTTTCTATAGAAAGACGTTTCAGTCCCTTAGACGTTTAAGGACTGAAACGTTAAAATAAAATAAAAAAAATAAAAAACTCGAAAGTATCTAATAGCAACTCAAATTCCAGTCAAAGTTCGAATAAGAGGCAGAAGAAAAAAATGATTGGATCATTCGAATGCCAAAACAAACGCTCGGCCTTAATTAATTTATTTAGCGTATGGGAAAAAAAAACAGTTAACATTAATTGTTCGTACAATTTTTACAATTAACAACAATTTGGAAACAGAAAAATTCGAATACGCTGATGATCTCGCTCTCGCAACTCAACATCAAAAACTGCAAGATGCAGAAGAAGTACTCACCGATGACTTACAAATTCTGAGTAACTATTTCAAGAACTGGAGATTAACACCATCATTGAGCAAAACTGAATCAGCATGTTTGCATCTTAATAGTAAATTAGCTAACACGGAATTGGAAATTGAATTCAAGGGCGTTCTCTTGCCATACAATAAAAAACCAAAGTATTTAGGAGTAACGTCAGATAGAACTTTTACTTTCAAACAACATCTTGAGAATATATCTGGCAAACTAGCCTCAACCAACACTCTCCGCTCAGCTGCTCTTGGGCTGGTTTACTCTGCTGCCAAATATTGCGCACCAGTTTGGCTAAACAGTGCCCGCACAAATAGAATTGACAACCAACTTAACATATCAATGCTTTTATATCTGGTACAATCAGATCAACGCTGATCTATGGGCTAGCTCCCCCGGCATCCAGGAACTTCCAATCCATGAAGACATCATGATAATAAACCCTTACCGACGTTTTCAATCGCGAAAACCTCCATTGTTAAAGGCCAACAGACTCTACAATTCAAGCTTTGATATTTTTCAAAAATGGAGGAGTGAGTGGCAAGGTATCTCACCATCACGAAGGAATAACGTAGTCATAGACCCTTCAGTATCTCTTCCGGGCACGAACCTGCCAAGAAAATGGTGGCCCAGACCTAACCGTATAAGAACAAATCACGGTAGGTGCGCAGACTTGCAATTTAAATGGGGTGCTACTACATCGAGCGGCTGCGAGCGCGAGAACGTCACCAAACCGTAAACAACATCGTGACACAGTGCCCTCTTCGCTCATTCAATGGCACTTTAGTCGGACTACACAATACATCCTCCGAGGCAATCACTTGGCTTGCAAACCTGGACATCGATAAAAGACGTTGGCATCAACAACCACGACTGGACTATGTGTTATATAATATTTATTTTGTATTTTGTCAGCCTCTATAATGAGCTGATCTAAAATAGACCAGCCTGTAGAATAAAATGGTGGCAGGCGTCTATACCTTAACACTATTTGACTAGCCCCGTTCGACACACACACTGGACGGCCTTCGGCCTCACAGGCAGGTCCTCAGGGCGCCGGTCGCTACGCGCCATGTAACCAATTTCACAGTAAAATGAGGAGATTTTAAAAATCTCGAAAATATTTTTTTTTACAAATTTGGTCTTTGGAGATTTTTGTACTTTCTCGGATTTCTACAATTCAAGACCTTTGGATTCGAAATTTATAAAATTGTTCTAGTTAACGTTATGATCCCGAATGAATCTGAAATCCACAAGCTCAGAAAACCGCACAAGCAGCGTAGCAACAATACAGCTTCGGAGGAGGGATACTTACCTTAATCCATATATCTGTGGCAAAACGACATAATAGCTTATGTCGATTTGTACGATTTTTCAGGAGAAGGGTTTAAAGTTGTGGCTTACGCGAAAATCGTATGACATTTTTGAATTGCACCTCTACTCTTACAGCCATAACTCAGCCGTCTTTACAGATATGCAACTAAAAAATTGAGGGAAAATGCTTCATGTAATTGGGAACATTTTGCTATAATTAACTCAATTTTGACTTAAGTCGACTTAAGCTATTATGTCGTATTGCCACAGATATATAAAACTAAGTGGCAAAATGCGTATGTTCCCCTCTACCGCCCGTAATTTTCAACCAGTTTAGTTGGCTTCTTTTTCAAATGTAGATAATTACGTACAAAGGTGATAGGCAACAAAAAATTACAAAAATATTTTGTGTGCCTGGCGAAGCGAGCTGGGTTTAAGCTAGTATATATATGTATACGTAGGGACTAACAAAAGTTCGCTTAGTTGATTGAATAATAAAACACAAAAATAGTTTTACCTGTAGACATTTAATCTTCATCCGTTTTTTAATTTCTCCACATAATTCCCATTTATTTCAATACATTTCTTCAGCCGATAGATCCATATTTCAGAATCCTCTATTTGGAGCTTTTCGATTTCGACATAGACTGCATTAATAATCTCCTCATTAGATGTGAAGATGGCTAGTACCGATCTACAGAAGCTGTATTCTCCTAAACCACGTTCCCTTGAGCTGGAGACGTGTTCGTGTTGTGTTTATCCCCAAAGCTGGAAAGCGCGATCATGGATCCGCAAAGGATTTCAGACCCATCAGCTTATCATCTTTTCTTTTAAAGACGTTGGAACGCTTCTTAGATACATATATTCCAAATACCCTAGACAAATCCCTTCTTCCAAATCTCAACATGCTCTGATCCAACTGGATGTGGAAGTGTTTATTAGCAAACGGATATTGACAATGCTAAAAACTAGAGTCATTCAATCGACTCTCGGCAACAGCAGCTCCACCATATCTGTTGTTAGAGGAACTCCTCAAGGTGGGGTCTTATCTCCTCTTCTATGGCTTATGGTCATCAATAAAATTTTGTGTAGACTTGATAGGGATGGAGTTAAGGTTGTCGCGTAAGCGGATGACGTGGTAATACTGGTATCGGGGATGTTTCCATCCGTAATCAATGAGATAATGGAAGGCGCCTTGGGCAAGATTAGCTCATGCGCCACTGGATGTGGACTCAGCGTCAACCCAAGCAAAACTGAACTGATGCTCTTTACCACTAAAACCACAATACCGACGTTTACGCTTCCACGGCTTAACAATCATCTACTCTCCCTATCCTCCAGTGCCAAGTACCTAGGTGTGGTACTTGATCCTAAACTAAGATGGAAGCTTAATATTGAGCAACTGTGTGACTTTCTATGCCTGCAGCAAGACCTTTGGTTAGGAGTGGGGACTTTGTCCGAAGATGGTCTTATGGATGTACGCTGCCGTGGTGCGTCCTATTCTTTTCTATGGATCGCTAGTCTGGTGGCCTGCGTTAAGGAAAGCTTATAACATCAAACTTATCAATAGGATACAAAGAAGAGCGGCTATAGGCGCAACGGGTGCCATAAGGGCATGTCCAACCGAAGCCTTGAATGTTATTTACCACTCGAACTTCACATTATGCATCTATCATCATGTAGTGCGGTCAGGCTAAGGGAAACAGGATGCTGGTGCCCGAATCCGTATGGTCACAACAGTATCCTGAGTCTGCTACCGCACGATCTGGTAGCTAATCTGACCGACTATATAACTCCCACAGTGAACTTTAGAAATTACGTCCCGGTCAGATTCCCTACCAGGACGGAATGGAAAACTGGCGTACTGACAAATGAGTTCGAATCAACTATCTTCACAGACGGTTGAAAAATGGACTGCGGGGTAGGGGCGGGGATATTCTCTGATTCCCTCAATATTTCCCGGTCTTGCCGGCTTCCTGATTCGTGCAGTGTCTTCCAGGCGGACGTTTTTGTGGTACGTGAGGCCTGCCGCCTACTTAAGCAAACCTCTACACCCCTAAATACCATTGCCATCCTCATTGACAGTCTGGCGGCTATCAAGGCTATAGTATCTGCCACTACATCCTCAAGGCTAGTAGAACAGTGCAAAAAAGAACTCACCTCGCTTGATCATCGGTTAAGGATCTGTCTCCTTTGGGTTCCGGGTCACAGCAACATTGAGGGGAATGAGCGAGCTGATGAACTCGTGCGGCAAAGATCTGCCCTTGATGCTTCTCTAGCAAAAGGGGTGAACGTCCCGTTGGGGGTCCTTAAGGGAGGCATCTTCGCACACTATCTGCTAAAGGCTGATAGCAGATGGCAGGGGGCGCGGAACTGTGTCATCTCCAGGCAGATGTGGCCCAAATACTCCCGCAAAAGAACGCAAGATCTACTAAACAGAAACCGTGCAGATATCGCAAGAGTTCTGGCCGTTAGTAGTGGCCACTGGCCCATCGGGGTTCATGTGGCCAGAATAGGCATTACATTTAATGCACACTGTCGCAGCTACAGTTCTGCTGACGAGATAGAAACAATCTTAAACTTCCTCTGCAAGTGTCCGGCTTTAGGCAAGGCCAGACAGCGCACCTTAGGTAAACCCTATTTCGACAAACTAATAGAGCTAGCGGAGATTAGCATTGGGGATATTATCAGTTTCCTCAATGTAACGGGGTGGATTTGAATAATCCTCACTCATTTTTCTTTTCCTTTTTCCCTAGCAGTTAACGTCCTTTTTACATCCGATAGGTCACTTGGGTTGTGGTGTTAAAACGGCGCTTCTGCGCATATTAATAGTTTAATTTTGTTGAGCGCAGAATGGCATTTTAGGGCCCGTCCTGTAACTAGTCAGGTCACTTCTTTTCTTCTTTTACTATTGGTGGGAGGAAACCCACTTTAGTAATTTTTAATTAATATTTTTTTTACGTTGTTGATTCTCCTGAATTGTTTAAACAAACAGAGCGGATTGTGAGGAAAAGCCGAAGTCGGGCGAATTCGAGCCAGCGAAATGTGGGTGAATATTGAGAGTGGAAAAGCGGCGGTTCAAGAGTGGTTGCATACTTACGCAAATGAGCGGAGTAATGCACAGCAAGCTGCTCTTGAATCTAATAGCTGAATAGCGGGGATTCACATATGTGTGAGTAAAAGGCTCGAAGCTCGACGAGGCCTTGTATCCAGCGGGAGACCACTTCTTGGTTGACCAGCGAATAATTTGGAAGTTTTTTTTTAAGCAAGAGTGAGAATCAACATAGTTGATTTTTTTTATACAGTGAAGAGTGAACGTTTTGAGCGGAAAACAATTATAAAGGAAACAAGGATAAAGGAAGGAAAGGAAGTGACTAGGACAAGGGTTACAAGAGGAGGCTGGAAGGATTACTGGTAGCAGATTAGTGACCAGGAGGAAACTAGAAAAAGGAGGACAAAAGAACAGATAAGTTTTTTGTATCTGATTTTTCTGTGTGTTTTAGAAGTTTTTTTCAAAGTGCGTTCTGTGTAGGGAAATTCCGAAAGTGTTTTTGAAACCCGGTAGGATTCCGTTTCGTTTTGTTTTATATTTCCCGGTGAAAGCGGGACACGCGCCCCGTAATTTCCGGTTGTGAGTTGTTCGGGACTTGCCGTAACGGGCCATTTCAACGGCGATATTTTCTTTCTCTTTGGGGATCTTTTTTCCTCGCCGAGCTTTTTTCCGATCCCCTGTAAAATTACCTTTTGTTGTTTTTTTTTAACTTGATTGTGTTCCTTTTCTTTTCATTTCATTTTATTAAATAAATCGCCAGCTCTTAGGTAGCATTTATAACGAGGAAAAAAATCAGTGTTTCTTTTATTCTTCTTTCAGCACTAGTGTACCCCACCATTTCCCAAAACCACCCCGAAAGGTTTCGTAATTTCCCTCCCTATTTTATCAAAAATTACGTGGCGTCCAAACCTTGTGTTACTCACCCTATTTCGCAATTATCTTATCGATTTCTCAAATCGAACCCACCCCAGCTGAACGGGCGGTGAGCGAACAGCACTCAACGTGCTGTACTGTTGCATTTTTTTTCTCGTTTTCGCCCTTCATTTCGTTTTCCGATCACAAAAGCGATCGGTCGTGTTTTCTTTTTTGCGTTGTTTTTTTATTTATTTGTCAGTGTAGCAAGTCGGCTACTTTTGTTTTCATTTACCCGCGGCTTAATTTTTCCTCCCCATAAAAGTGCAACAAATTGTGAACTTAGGATTTTCCTCGTTTGTTCCATATTCGTTGAAAAGAAATATTTCAAAACCACCATGGTACAATAAACGCCTAATCTATTTAAAAAATTTAAAAAATAAAGCTTATAAACGTTTTAAAATTTCGGGAAATCAGGATAATAAAGACATGTTCTGCAAGTTACGAAAGGACTTCACTGTCTTGAGTAAATTCTTATACACTAAATATATTAGTATTATTGAAAATAAGTTAAAATGTGATTCGAAATATTTTTGGACATTTATAAACCAAAAGGGATGTTTTGTTGGGTTGCCTAAAATGATGATTTATAAAGATATTGAATCAAACGATGCTCTTGCAACAGTTGATCGATTTGCGGAATTTTTTGAATCTGTTTTTTCTAATTGTATTGCACCCAGCAGTTCTGTACCGAGTTCAATATCCAAGATTGATTTTGGTTTTCTGGTTTTAGATGTTCATGATGCTCAATCTGCTGCTAGCAGCCTCAAACCTAATGCTAAGCCTGGAGCAGATGGTATTCCGGCGATTGTATTAAAAAACTGCTGTAATGCTGTTTGTATACCTCTGCTAAAAATTTTTAATGCATCTCTTTCGTCAGGCATTTTTCTCGAAGATTGGAAAATCTCGTTTCTGGTCCCTATTTTTAAATCTGGATCTAAGAATGAAATCGAAAATTACAGAGGAATATGCAAACTTTCAGCAATACCAGAGCTTTTTGAAAGTATTGTTAAAAATAAATTAGAATTTCATATAAAAGAGCATTTATCCGAATTCCAGCATGGCTTCTTTTCTGGTCGTTCGACAACTTCCAATTTGGCCCATTTCACGTCTTACATCATCAATTCTGTAGAAAGCGGATGCCAAGTTGATGCTATATACACGGACTTTAGTAAAGCCTTTGATTCTGTGAATCATATAATTTTGTTAAAGAAACTTGAAAATTTTGGATTTCACTCTGCAATGCTAAGGTGGATCTCATCGTTTCTAATCGGTCGGACCCAAAAAGTTTACCTAAACAACTGCTGCTCGAGAATAATCTCCTGTACATCTGGAGTTCCACAAGGTAGCCATTTAGGACCGCTGCTTTTTATTATTTTTATTGACGATATTGCCCAAAGCATACAATTTTGCCAATGTCTAATGTGTGCACATGATCTTAAGATTTTCCTTAAAATACGAAGCTTGAATGACTGTTTAAAGATACAGTCCGACCTGAATAATCTATCTGATTGGTGTATTAATAATTGCTTAAGGCTGAATTTACAAAAATGCATGACCATATCTCTTTCAAGATCATATATGCAATACTATTATGACTACTGCCTTGAATTGACGTCTTTAAGAAGAGTTAATCGAATTAAGGATCTGGGCGTCATTATTGACACGAAGCTAACTTTTGTTCCTCACATTGAGTACATAATAGCTAAAGCTAACTCACTTGTTGGATTTATGAAAAGGAATTCAAAAGATTTATTTGATCCACATACATTGATATCTCTTTTCATCTCCTTGGTTAGGTCTATTCTTGAGTACGCCGTTATTATCTGGAATCCAATTTATCAGACTCATTCAGATCGCATAGAAAGGGCGCAGAAGCGTTTTACCAAATATATCTTTTGGAAAAGGCGTTGGGACTTTGAGCCCTCTTACAGTGCACGATGCCAATTACTTGGTATTCTTACCCTTAACGCAAGGAGATATGCCCATGATGTTATGTTTATAAGAGATATTCTGTGTTACCGTATTAATAGTCCCGTTCTTTTATCCCGGGTACCCATTTATGCTCCTGAAAGGCGTCTTAGAAGTCGTAATGTTCTCTTTTAGCCAGGACATAGAACAAACTATGGTCGTAATGAACCATTCTCTAGGACCCTTATGAATTTCAATGAAGCCAGTAGACATTTAGATTTTCATTATTCAAGAGATCGCTTCAGAAAAATGTTGTTCGATTTTTTAATAAATTAAATCTGTTTTCGTTTTCCTCTTTTATCTTTATTTTTATGAATTCTTTTTTCTTTTTTTTTTCTTTTGTTCTCTCTTTTTTAAATAATTAATTTACATATATGGTATATTTATATACATACATATTAATTTATCCGAGAATATACTTATCTTTCCATGTAATCTGTAAAGCAAAGCTGGTAGATGAAATAAATAAATAAATAAATAAAATAAATATTAAGTGCCGGCCTGGTTTTGCTGACACAACCACTTTTACCTACCTACCTACCTAGATGTGGAGATTTTTCCTCTCAAATCTTTTTTTATTTTCGGAAAGAACCAAAAATCACACAGCGCGAGATCCGGAGAATAAGGGGCTGGGCGCATTTCATTTATGCCCGATAGCGCAACAAAGTTGTTGGTTTTTTTCAGCAGTGTGCGCAGGGGCGTTGTCGTGGTGCAAAAAGTAGCGGCGCAGTTCCTCTTTTGGCATGAGTTGACGTCGAAATCCGGAGAGTGGCAAAACAAATTTCTTCCTGTGTTGGCGGTGGAACTTCAACCGAGCTTACGTCACTAATTTTTCTCTTTCTCGTCTCCATTTTTACCTATGGTTCTGTTAGGTTATAAGCTACAGAAATGCATTTTTTTTTTTTTAACTACTAAAGAGAACTAAGCGAACTTTTGTTAGTCCCTTCGCACTTATTAACGTGTACAGGGGAGGTCGGGGACGTAATCCCGAAAACCCAAAATCCCGAAAATCCAATATCCCGAAAATCCAAAGTCGCGAAAAAAAAATTCCGAAAACGAAATCCCGAGAAATTATATGGAATGGAAAATTTGCGCAAATTTATCCATCCCGTTAGCGTTAAGCGGCATATACACACGTCAAATTCTCGTTAAGCATGTGAGAGTGGGTTAGTAGATTCTGCTTGACGTTGCATATACACACATCAAGCATGAGACTTCAATCACTCATTTTTACACAAACGTTGAGATGAAAGGACGTGTCTCTGGTGTGACTTAAGCGATAAACACTTGAAATCAGTTTTTCAAAAATATAAAAAAGAAAATATGATATGATATGATAAATAAATCAGCTTTTAAGGAGCGTTTAGTACTGCTCATTTTTAAAATACGGTTGCTATACTCTTCCGCTTTTACGTTCCACAACGCTGGTAAAGAACGATAAACTTCTATAAATTCTAACATACAATTTTTCTCCTCCATCTCCATCAAAAAAATAAAAACTTCCTTCCGGTACCTGCTTCCTGCGATGTTGCTTCGTCGCTGTACACGCGAAAATGAGCATATGCTTGATCAATCTGTCCATCACCCATATACACTACGTCAATGCTGGATACATGATGAAGAAAAATATAAAAATTTTGATTTTGCGTCAAGCATACACACAACCCATACGCGTGCCATTTTCACTAACACACTCTCACATGCCTGACGAGAATTAAACGTGTGTATATGCCGCTTTAGTGTTGCAATCTTTTGCAATTCGCAATGTGCATTCAGTTGTGTTGATAAGGTAAGGAGGTAAGGAAGTAAAAAAAGAACACAGGGTGGAATTTTGGTTGCAGGCAGTCCTGCATATTCCCCTCATTTTTGGTCGATTTATAACCTTGTGGATCAAAGTCTACCGCGGACACAAAACAACCTAGAGGCGTGGCACTGGCGGGTTAAAGTTCTCGCAGGACATTCACACATTGGTGTATATTCACTGATTGCTCTTTTAGGGGAAAAGCAAATTCGTGTGAAAACATTCATTCATTCATTCATTTTCAATGGCCCGCAAATCCTTCATGAGGGTCGCGGTGGTAGGATGCTCAGCTGGACGTCCCATCCTTCTCGATCCTCCGCCATTGACTCCAATTCATCAGGAGGATCCCCTAAGCGGCTCCAGGAGAGATGTCGGACTTGATACAACCATCTATTTCTAGGCCTTCCGCGAAGTCGCCTACCTGATGGCACGGCAACCATGGCGCGTCTTGGAAGCTGGTCTGGAGGCATACGCACTACGTGATCAAACCATCGAAGCATACCATAGATCGTTCCGTTCGGAGAAGTAGCTGCTCAACATTGAGCGCCTCGCGTACTCTGGTGTTGCGCACTCGATCCCTACGAGTTATTCCAACAACACCGCGAAGGAACCTCATTTCGGCAGCTTGTATCCGCGATCTTATTCTTTCGGTCACTACCCAAATTTCATGACCATAGGAGAGTTGGAACATATACCGAGTTAAAAACCGATAGCTTAGCTTGAACACTAAGTTCGGCCTTCCTTATAACAGATTGGCCAAGCTCTCTCAAAATTGATCCAGCCTGACCAATTCTACAGGATAACTCGGCATTGCTCCTCCCATCACTCGTGAATAAAACCCCGAGGTACTTAAACTTCTCCACCTGCTTCAGTGGGACTCCACTAACATGCAGAGTGCACTGAATGGGTTTTTTGGATATGACCATTACTTCCGATTTATTCACGTTGATCTTCATTCCAGCATCATCGCAAACGGCTACAAGCCTTTCGAATACGCGGTGAAGTTCGGTTTGAGAGGACCCAAGGATGACCAAATCATCCGCAAAGAGCAGATGACTAATCCTTAGGTCTCCCACTTTGAAACATTCCCCGCCACGGCTGCGCTGTAACATCCAATCCATATATGCAATGAAGAGGAGAGGTGACAAAACGCACCCCTGGCGGAGTCCAACGCCCACAGTGAAAGGTATTGATTTAACACCGTTTATCCGAACACAGCTTCTACAGTTTGTACATAAAGACTGAATCGCCCTTAACAGGGAACCATCAATCCCCTACTCCTGCAGAACACTCCAGAGTTTGCTCGAGGAACCCTATCATATGCCTTTTCCAAATCCACAAAACAAGTGTAGACAGGTTTGGCATACTACCAGGCCTTCTCAAGAACCATTCTGAGAGTGAACACCTGGTCGGTTGTGCTTCTACCGGGACGAAAACCGCACTGCTCATCCCCCAAACTGTCCTCAACCACAGCTCTGGAATGCTTTTCTAGCACCTTAGCGAAGACTTTTCCAGGGAGACTTAAAAGAGATATACCCCCATAGTTGGCGCAATCTCTTTTGTCCCCTTTTTTAAAAAGAGGAACTATCACCCCCATTTGCAAATCACCAGGTGTTTCACTGCATTCCCAGACCACTTTAATGACACGCGAGAGCCATTGAACTCCCTCTTTACCTAAAGCCTTGAGCATTTCTGGCCGAATTTCATCCACACCAACAGATTTCCCAACTTTTAGAGCTTTGATCGCCAAAGTTACTTCCTCTACCGTAGGACTACTTTCCGCCCAACTCTCGACCATAGGTTTGTCATCTTCGGTGCCCTGTTCGGGATTGAGCAATTCTGAAAAGTGCTCGCTCCATCTGCGTAAGATATCCTCCTCATTGGAAAGAAGTCTACCGTCTTTGGATTTGACTCCTTCAACGATATTCAACTTTTTTCCTCTGAGTCGGCGGACGGTCTGGCGGAACATCTTATTTGGAGATCTGTGGTCACGTTCCAATTTCTCGCCAAACTCCTTCCAAGACTGTTCTTTCGCTTGCAAGTTCTTCGCGCCTCAGTGTACCGATTTCGAGAATCGGAGTTCCCCAAGTGAATCCACACCTTAAAGGCTCTCTTCTTCTCTCTGATGCCTTCTTGAACTCCGGGCGTTTTAAACCAAGCAGTTCTTTTCTCACCACCAGCCGCTTCACTCCACAAACATCTCCCACAGAGGCAATAACCGCTGTTGACCGCTCTACATTTGATGGAACAGTTGGAATTCGTTCGTGTGAAAACACGTTTATTTAAAATAATTTCCGGTGAAAATCAGCGGCCAAGAAAACGTTACGTGATTAAAAAAATAAAAAAATTTACGCGGGAATTGCTTTCAATATGAACTTGTATTAGTTATTGTTTTGTCGTACATCGTTTCTTTAATACTTTTTGTTAATTAGACAACTGTTTTTGTTATGTTTTATTAATTTGAAGATTGTTATTTTGTATAATATTTCAAACAACATTTCCTGATTTTTTTGTTTCTGCAATAAAATGTTCAGTTTCATTTTTCGAATTTTGGCCTTTTATTTTTTCGGGATTTTAGATTTTCGGAATTTTGGGTTTTCGAGATTTTGGATTATCGAGATTCTGGGATTTCGGGATTTTAGGTTTTCGGGATTACGTTTTTCAGGATTCTGTCCGAATCTCGTACAGGGGTGAACCTGGGCCTCAACCATCAACCAACAAACTTCTCCAGCCAGCCCAATTACAAGCCAACTGCCTCCAGTGGCGCACGCCTAGTTGGTTGAGGTCCACCTCCTTTTGTTTGCGCCACCTACCGCGAGCCCGTCCTTTACTGCGCCGTCCATCCGGTGTGGATTCGAAGACTTTCCGGGCCGGAACGTCGGGCTCCATGCGCTCTAAATGATCCAACCATCCTAGTCGCTGTATATGAACCCTTCTGGCTAAGTCGATGTCCTTGTACAGGCCGTATAGTTCGGTATTGTATCTTCTCCTCCACTGACCGTCTATGCAGATGGGACCAAAGATCACTCGAAGAACTTTTTTCTCAAGGTAACCAGGGGCATCCTCATCTAATTTTGACAAAGTACGTGTCTCTGCGCCATACATCAAGACTGGGATGATTAGTGTCTCATACAGAGTTACCTTAGTAGTTCGAGATAAGGCTTTGTTACTCAATTGCCTTCTTAGCCCATCGAAAGAGCGATGGACTGGTGTAATTCTTCGCTTGATCTCCCTACTGATGGCATTTGAGGAGCTTACTATAGCGCCTAGGTAGACAAAGTCCTTTACTAACCCAGTCTATTGTGGCATTCTCTCCACGAAGCCGATGTTTAGGGCCCTTTTTTGTAGACACCATATATTTAGTTTTGCTTTCATTGATCGCTAAAACCATCTTTGCTGCCTTGAAACCTTAAAACGCCCCACTGACGGCCCGCAGAGTTCTTCCGACGATATCAATGTCATCGGCGTAAGCGAGTAGTTGTACAGACTTATAAAAGATTGTACCTCCGGTGTTGGCTTGTGAGTTCCATACAATTCTTTCAAGTATTATGTTAAAGAGATCGCATGATAACGCGTCACCTTGTCTAAGACTTTTCCTGACATCGAACGATTCGGTGTTGTTCTTTCCGACCTTGATGGAGTAGAGAGAGTTGTCCATTGTTATCCTGCACAACCTTCGCCGGAGTGGCAAAACTATACATGACTCTATCTGACTCGTCTCTATACACGATATCATACCATATCTTTAAAATCGATGAAAAGATGATGCGTATCGATTTTATATTCATGGGTTTTTTCCAAGATCTGCCGTAGTGTAAATATTTGGTCAATGGTGGACTTTCCGGGCTTGGAACCGCACTGATAATGACCTATCAGGGTGTTGGCGACCGGTTTTAGGCGTTCACATGATAAAGCAGACGGAATTTATAATGCGATATTGAGAAGACTTATAGGTCTGTAGTTGCCGCAGTTCAAAGGGTCTCCGTTCATCGGGATCGGGCAAACTATGCTGAGATTTCATTCATCGGACATACCGTCGTCTGACCAGATCTTACAGATAAGCTCGAGCATGTTTCTTACCAACTCATCTTCTCCTGTCTTGAAAAGTTCAGCGGCAAGGCCGTCGGCTCCAGCAGTTTTGTTGTATCTAAGTTTAGATATCGCTATCCTCACTTCATTCTGATAGAGTTGATGGGAATCTTGACTATCATCGTCACTGTTTAATGGCTCATTCTGCTTGACAGCGGAATATTGGTCGTCGTCGCCATTTAGCAGTCTGCTGAAGTGTTCCTTCCATATCCTCAGCACCGACTGCGATTTTAGTACTATATTATCATTTCCGTTCCCGCAGGCTTCTGATCTGTCTTTGAAACCCGGTCAAGTTCTTTTTACCTTTTGGTAAAATTTTCGAACATCATTCCTGCAATAAAGTCTCTCAATCTCATCGAGCGAGCGCTGCTCATGCTCCTTTTTTTCTTTCTTAGAAGTCGATGTTCCCCTTTTCTCCTCCGCTCGTAGAGCTCGGGAGCAGCTTTTGTTTTTCTATGCAGTGCTGCATTGTACGCCTATTATTTTGCTGCATGTGCTTGCCGGCATTCCCCATCAAGCCAGGGGTTTCGTTGTGGTGGCCGAGAGAAACCCAGTACGTACATACATACATACTCGTACATAAAAGAAAATATTTAAAAATCCGTCAATTTTTTATTAAAATATCCTTTTTTCAAATATTGTACTTTTATTAGAAGTCAGGAAAAGTGTGATAACACATTATGAATTTATTAATATCTTTTTGACATGTCTATATATTGTATAATATAGTGCACTCGCACTTTTTGTGGGCTATTTCTTTAAATACAAAATTCGAATAAAATCTCCGAAAAATTAAAGAAAAAAACATCTGATTGCAAAGTTTTCACTTCAAATTTTTAATCTTTTTTTTTTAACAAAATACAGACACAAGATCCCTTGATAAGAAATCAAATAGTAATGTTTCGTTCAGCAGCTTCGGTGACCATAGAAGCCGAAAACAATATAATTATCATTTGAAAGTATGATACTTAGGTAGTTTAGTTTTTTATTCTCAGATTGTAAGCTAGAAGTTACCTATCCCGGCCTACGCGATTGCTAGAACTATTTTTATATTCACAAATATTTCCTCTCCAAGACATATCCGCAAGTTGAATTCACATACGATGACTATGGATTGATGTAAACCTTTTTTGGTGGATCAAATCAGGGGCATTTCGTTAGAGCTTGGGATGTGTGCTTGGGGTTTTTTGATAATTGAACAAACAGTTGACCAAACTCTAGCTTTCGTCGCACTTGCTGGAAGTTTCCCTCCACAATATCTCTTAACGGTTGGCATTATTTAGTTCAATATTTAGTTTTCGAAATCTAAATTTGTTTTTAATCGTTTCCAGAAAGGTTGTACTTGTTTTTGTCACTAAACTTGACGCCGCACCGTTTCTTTTTTTTTTTAATATTTGTAGAAGAAATCGTGAAAAGTCTTGTTAAAAAAATGTACAGATATGTATGTACTGACCTCATCTTTAATATGTTCATACCAAGTATTAGCCCCCACAATAAAATATAAGCAATAAACTGAAGGGTGTCATACTATCCGTTCCAGAGGAAGAGAACTTCTATGTATATTTTTCGTTTGCAAATTAAATGTCTTTAAAAAAGAGACATAAGGCGTATTTGTTTAATTTACTTGCAGAAATGAGTCAGAATTTTAGGAATAATTTATCTTATTCCCTTGCGTGTTTATATGTTCTTATATCTACAAAAATTGTTGTGCCTTTATTAAGTTGGCAATATTAAGACTATATTAAATCCTTATTGTCACCAATAAAATGTAGAATTAAAAGCAAAACTAATTTTGCATTCATTCTATGAATATTATAATTCTGGGTTATCTTATGGACATAGTTATCATATATTCTCCCCCTCATGCCAGAAGCATGAATGTGCAAATTTTCCGATTTTGAGTTGGTTTGATTAACTTTTGGGTGTTCTATGTTATACTAAAACCTAGGATGCTATTTGTGCAAGGAAACCACAATATTTTACAATGTCAATTGCATGAATGTAGAGTTTAGTCTCATCAAGTTAAGCCAGAAACACGAATGTGGTACATTCATGTTTCTGGCTCCCAACTGAAATGCATAAATAGCACAGTTACCATGAATGTGCCACATTCGTGGATCTGGCATAATACTATTTGTTAAAAGAGGACCGATAGATGGAAAAAGCTTACATTCGTACTCACTTTGATACTTCTTGACTGTTTTAGTAACGGTATTAAAATTAAGTAAATGAGAAGGTTCTTCAGCTAAACCAACTAGTTGTGATTCATTCATCATTTACGAGTAGAAGTGTGGGGCAAGCATTGATTTCTATAAGAGGTATTCGGTAAGCCATGAAATAATTTAAGATATGATTGATTCAGGAGAAAGAAGCTAACAATTCTGTTCTTATTCGCCGATATCAATAACTGCAGTAAAATGGGTACAATAAAACCTTCCTATTGACAACGATAAATGTAATGAGAACCCACATGGCCGTGCAGGTGTTTACATAAATTTTATAATTACTTTAATGTAGGTAATTATAAATTAAATTATGTGTGTGTAGGGTCTACTTTTGGGAAAACAATACAATGTGACAATAATTATTCATTCAGATGACCATGATGCTGCATCTAAAAATGTTTCTGTACCACAAGAAGCCGCTGATGGAGAACATTTTGATGTTCCTTTTAATGAAATTGACACATCTTCTGATAACTACATTCCTCCAGATAATGCGGAAAAATCTCGTAGTGACGAAGAATGTATTGATCCACAGCAGCTAGCAAGTACAAGTATAAATGACGAACTGATTCTCACCGTGCAAATGAAGAAAAAGGAGGTCCACGACTCTGGAAAAAAAC
The DNA here is from genome assembly GCA_945910035.1 of Brachypalpus laphriformis. Lineage (NCBI taxonomy): Eukaryota > Metazoa > Arthropoda > Insecta > Diptera > Syrphidae > Brachypalpus > Brachypalpus laphriformis. Next base: position 87,150,573 of record OX246754.1, read on the forward strand.
ATAAGGAAGTCCAAGAAAATAAGGGGTGAGGAGAATGTTGGAGGTGATGGTAAGTTACATGTCAGTCGCCCGATTTTTTCGGCTCTTTGCAGAGAAAAACCTAACCACAACTGTTGTACGACCGTAAGTGAAGATCAACGCTTATTGATCTACAAATCGTTGAGGGCAATGAATTCGTATAAACATCAAAAACAATACATTGCCCATCATGTGGAGAAGAGGGATAAAAAGAAAACAACCCAAAACTTGGAGCACAACAGAAGAAGCTTTACGTATCACTACTCCTTCACTATTTGTAATATATATATATATAATAATAATAAGGTTAAAGTATGCCGTGAGATTTTTCTTGCAATACTCAATGTATCTGATGCGATGGTAAGAAACTGTCTAAGTAAACCCCAACTTGGCGTTGTTAAGCGAGACAACCGTGGCCGCCACACTCCACATAATAAACTCTCTTCCAAAGCCGCGAAATTTATACATCAGCACATTTTTAACTATCCCGCTGTTGAGTCACATTACTGTCGAGCGAGGTCACAAAAAAAATATCTCGATGCTCAACTTAACATTACATTTATGTATCGGGAGTACAAACTTAAATGTGAAGAAGAAGGATGCACCCCAGCTTCTCTCTCAAAATATAGGGTAGCTTTTAATGAATATAACTTAAGTTTCTTCAAACCCAAAAAAGATCAGTGCAGAAATTGTCTGATTTTCAACGCACTACCAGATGACGAAAAAGAGTTAAAAAAAGACAACAAAGAGAAACACCTCGAAAGAAGAACGTTAGCTCGTCAATCACGCAATGAAGACATAACTATTGCCAAAACTGATCCTACAGTTCTGGCTTTCAATTTTGATTCGCAGGCAGTATTAAATACGCCAGAAGGTCCTTGTGGACAAATATTTTATTAAAGCCAATTAGCGGTTTACAACTTGACTGTTTATAACACAGGCAATGCAGAAGGACACTGCTATCTTTGGGACGAAACACAAGGAAAAAGGGGCAGTGTGGAGATTTCATCCTGTATTTACAATTATGTTATGTCTCAAAGTAACATTTCTTCAGTTAGAATGATCTCAGACAGCAAAAAAATATAACGTTTGTCGCAATGTGCATAGCTCTCTGTCAGAATCATCCCACGGTCAAAACAATTGACCACAAATATTTTGAAACCGGCCACACAGAAATGGAATGTGATTCCATACATTCGAAAATTGGAAAAAAAACAAAGAATGTTCCCGTATACGTCCATGAAGGATGGGCGCAGATCATTAGAGGGGCACGGAATTCTCCAAAACCGTTTGAAGTTCACAAACAGCTATATGCAGATTTTTTGAATTTTAATTATTTCAGCCAAGGAGCTATTAAACTGCCCTTGCGAAGTATTTGCTGGTTGAGGTACAGAAAAGATGAACACTATAAGATTTAAAAAAAAAAAAAAACTATTCTGATGAAGAGTTTTTAGTAACCGAGGTTCCCGCTCTTCAATTGTAGGCACGCGGGTCTGTTGGGAGGCACTGCCTATCACTAAGGCGAAACTCAAAGACTTAAATAAAATGTGTGAGACGATGGTAATTCTAAAACAATACGACCCTTTTTACAAGAATCTAAAGGAGAATAGTGAGCTTCGTAATGCCTTACCGGAACCCAACTTTTCAGAAGATTCTGATTCCGAAAATGAGAACTAAGTGATGAGTTAGTAATTATGATCATTTGTTGCTGTGCAAACAAAACTTAAAAATAAATAAAACATACATACATATATGTAGGATTTACGAACGTGGTCCACACATTCACCACTCATTCAACCCGATGAGTTTGGCAGCACCGACGACTCCCAATAAAAGTGGGCAATAACTTGAACGAGGTCTTTTTTCGGCCGCCATCATCGCCATCGTTCACATCGTCGTGCGCATTTCCCTCGCCAGCTCTTAAATTAGTATCAAACAATTATATCCTATCTTATTATTAACGTAAATAAAAGTGAATTCACCCTACAAAATTGGGGGCTCAACCGGGATCCTCCAGGCGATCGGTGAAAAGTGAAATTTTGTACGTAAATCCAATAGTGCGCAGTAACCAAAAAACAATAAGGAAAAAAAAAAAACACCGATTGTTGCTGTTCTGCTGTTGCTGTTGAGCTGCTGTTGCTGCTGTTGCTGTTGTGCTGCTGAAAAACCACCACCGCCTTTGAGGAAAGGTTTGTCGTTTGTCTCCCGACAGTAGAGGTATAGAACAAAATTGTAATTAAATTTGTTTATCATTCGGCCAAATAATATTACATATATGTAAGTGCGGAATTTGATCGTGTCAAATGATAATTGCGGGTCTATATGCAGTAACACAGTTACTTGCCAGAATCAACGGTGTGCTGTTATAGGTGCTAACGGGTTGCAGTAGCGCACAAGGGTAGACAGTCAGGCACAGGAAATTCGATCCACTATTAAACGATTTTTTTTGAGTCGCTAAGGGTTTTTCCTAAAGTCATCCGGAGTGAAATTATTTTTCGTAATTTGAAGCATAGTAGGGTGAGTCGAATTCACGTAGAAGATATGGGTAGGAGCACTAGAAATAGCACCGCTAGAGGAAACCGGTCGGTAAATTTTGACGATATGGTGAGGGAGATGGAAGAGAGAAGCAGAGAATTAGACGCTAGGGAAAGCAGAATAACGGTGATAGAAAACAGTGCCAGGGATTTAGAATTATCAGCACTGCAGAGTGAAATAGAAGCTTTGAAGAGTAGAAGCAGAAGTGGTACTTCATTTTAATATGTAGCTAGAGCGCTTCGAGAATTTAACGGTGACGATGAATACGATATAAGATGCTGGGTAAAGGACATCGAAAGCAGTGCGAAAATTATGATGTGGTCAGAGCTGGAGCAGTTGCTATATGCAAGAAGGTTATCGAAGGGGTCGGCTAGGCTTTCACTAATGTGTGAGAGGAGACTAAGTTCATGGGAACTGCTCAGGGATTTCCTATTGGCTGAATTTGGACAAAGCCTAACAGACGCAGAGGTTCATAGGAAGGTTTCAAAACGGAAACATGAGAGGGATGAAACAATTTTACAATATTTTTTTCAAAATGAAAGAGTTAGGCGCTCGTGGTCGAGTTGACGACAGTTCAGTTATGCAGTATGTGATTGATGGCATCCGGGATTCAATTTCAAATAAAATGATGTTGTATGGGGCAAATGATCTTAAGGAATTTAGAAGGAAGCTAGACGTTTATAAACATATTTCGGAAAGAAACCAACCCTCCACTTCCAGGTTTCCTACCTCATCAAACACAAGAATCAGTGTCAACTCTTCACCCCCCAACTCGAAAGTCTGTTTCAATTGTGGTGTCAAGGTACATAAGACCAGCAGTTGTGGAAAGAAATCGGAAGGGTCAAAATGTTTTAACTGCAGGGAGTTTGGGCACAAATCTCCTCAGTGTCCGAAAGCTGCAAAATATTCCACAGTTTCAAATATTTCTGGAAGTTCACATTCAAATTTCAGCAAGGTCGGTAAGATCGCTGATTCCGACATAGGAATAAACGCGCTAATAGATACTGGCAGTGAGGTCACCCTTCTAAGAAGATGTGAATTTCAGAAGATAGGGGCACCTAGCCTAACAGGATTACCTACGACGCCAAGAGGCTTGCCTGACAGCTGCGTAGAAACACTAGGCAGTTTTCAAACAAAACTTTCTATTGATGGTTGAGGCCACCGTGCACGTGGTAGAAGAAAAATACCTGACATTTCAAATGATCATAGGTAGAGATGTTTTAACAGGCACTCAACTCGTTTTAACCGAACGCGAGGTCACTGTAAAAAAATGGAACAGCTTTTACAGTGTTTCCAAGTAGAGGACAAGTCAGAACCCCAATTAAATATCCAAGAACGCAGATTATCTGAGCAGGTCAGCACTATGGTACAAGTTTATACCCCAAGTCATAAAGGAAGGAAGGAAAGGAAGGAAAGAGTTTGAAATAAATATCATCCTGAAAAACAAGAACCCCATTTTCCAAAAGCCGCGAAGGCTGGCACCCTTAGAGAAGGAAGTAGTTGAGGCACAAATTAACGATTGGATGGCGAATGGAATTATTCGGCTAAGCTCATCAGAGTTTGCAAATCCAATTGTTTTGGTAAGCAAAAGGATGGCACAAGGCGACTATGTGTAGACTACAGGAAGTTGAATAAAGAAATTATTAGGGATCACTTCCCATTACCCCTGATAGAGGATCAACTCGATCAACTATGTGGCATGCGAATTTTTAGTACCCTTGATTTAGAAAATGGATTCTTCCATGTTTCCGTTGCTGAAGAGAGTAGGAGATACACCTCGTTTGTTATCCCCACAGGGCAACACGAATTTCTTAAAATGCCCTTCGGCTTATGTACCGCTCCTACAGTACTTCAAAAATACATCAATAAGATTTTTCACTCGCTTGTTATTCGAAATATTATTCTAGTCTACATGGACGAAATCATCGTATTAAGCAAAGATTATAACGAAGCACTGTCAAACTTAGCCAAAGTTTAAAGTTAGCATCTAAGCACGGACTGCGCTTTAAGTGGAAGAAGTGCCAATTTTTGTGCACAAAAATCGAGTACCTGGGTTATGAGATTTCTCAAGGAAGCGTTAGACCGTCAAATCTAAAAATTAGACCCGTGAAAAATTTCCCAGAACCAAACTCGGTCAAAAAAAGTGTAAACCTTCTTAGGCCTGGCAGGTTATTTTAGGAAATTCATCAGGAATTTTGGACAGATAGCTAAACCTCTAAGCGACCTCCTAAAAAAAGACTGTAAGTTTATATTCGGATTACAACAAAGACAGACATTTGCGGAAATTAAGGCTGACTTGGTAAATCAACCTTCCTTGATGATTTACAATCCGAAGGCGGAAACGGAATTGCATACGGATGCATCCAAGGTTGGATTTGATTGCAGAGATGTTGCGACGATAATTCATTTCATCCCGTATACTTTTATAGTAGGAAAACTTCGCCGAGCCAAAAGAAGTATTGCAGTTATGACTTAGAAGTCCTAGCTATCGTTTCAGCACTGAAAAAATGAAGGGTCTATTTACTAGGCTTAAGGTTTAAAATAATTACAGACTGCGCGGCGTTCAAGATGATGATGGAAAAAAAAGCCTTAGCACCAAGAATTGCAGGATGGGCCTTGACGCTTCAGAACAACGATTACACACTTGAGCACAGACCCGGTACGAGGATGAAGCATGTCGACGCACTAGGTCGAAATCCAACAGTAATGACATTACAGAGCAACATCGTAGACAGAATAGCGGCGACGCAAAAGAAGGACAAACGAATCGATGCTACAATAAAAATTTCAGAAACAGGTACTTACAAAAATGTTATTACAGACGGGGGTATCCTTTATGAAGTAAACGAACAGGGTAAAAAGCTATTATGTGTATCCAAAGGAATGCAAAGAGAGCTTATAAAAAGTATTCACGAGCAAGGTCATTTCGCGGAGAAGAACATGGAAGCAATCATACAGAGGGAATACTCCATTCCAAATCTAAAGGAAAAAATCAATATCTGTCGTCGAAACTGCATCCGTTGCAAATTGGCAGAAAAGACGGCTGGCAAACAAGAAGGACTTTTAAACCCGATCCCCAAAGAAGATCGTCCCCTCTTAACTTATCACCTAGATCATGTTGAACCTTTAACTGCAACAGAAAAGCAGTATAAATACATACTGACCGTTATAGATGCGTTCAGCAAATTTGTCTAGATATATCCCGTCAAAACACTGTCAACCAGTGAGGTGCTCCAGAAACTTGTACTGCAAAGTACTGTCTTCGGAAATCCGCAACGTGTAATTACAGGCCGGGGAACGGCCTTTACGTCAAACGATTTTACAGATTATTGCCAGGAGGAAGGAATCCGTCACATGCTAATCACTACCGAGGTTCCTCGTGTAATGGTCAAGTAGAAAGAACCCATAGAACAATCATTCCAATGCTTACTAAACTGTCCCTAGAGAAACCTGAAAGTTGGTATAAATTTATTAATAAAGTACAACAATTCATTATTTATAGCACTAACAGAAGTACAGGGAGAAGCCCATTTGAACTGATGTTCGGCGTAAAAATGAAAACCAAGGAAGATGCACGCATCGCAAGTTTACTGGCAGAAGAACTTTTAGAAATATTCGACGAGGAGCGCGACAATATCAGGGAGGAAGTCAGGAAGGAGATCGAGGCTATACAGTCGGAAAACCAAACATCCTATAGTAAAAAAAAGGAAACCAGCACAGACCTATGCTAGAGGAGACCTTGTTGCTATACGCAAAACACAATTTGGTAACGCCATTAAAATATTTTGTTCCTTACAGAATCGTAAAAGTGGGAATGAACGATCGCTACCACGTCGAAAGGGTGGGGGAAACTGAAGGACCTAACAGAACAAGCACCAGCGCTGACAACATGAAACCATGGCTAGCTTACGATGACAGTACTGAATGACATCCAAACCTAAGATGACCTAACCAAACCTGAGATGGCTTCACCAAACTTGAAAGGACAACCAATCTTGAGATGACTTAACCAAACCTGAGATAACTTTAGCAAACCTGAGATGACGACCAAACCTGAATTGATTTCACCGAACCTAAGATGTAAACCAAACCTGAGATGCCAACTAAACCTGAGATGACAACCAAACTTGAGATGATTGAGATGACAACGTTCAGTTCACCGAGTCGTTGAACTATAGGATGGCCGAGTTGTAGGATCTACGAACGTACCATCCACACATTCACCACGCATTCAAACCGATGAGTTTGGCAGCACCGACGACTCCCAATAAAAGTGGGCAATAACTTGAACGAGGTCTTTTTTCGGCCGCCATCATCGCCATCGTTGACATCGACGCGCGAGTTATATACACAACTCGGCAACACTGGGAATATTCCCTACATTCGTCATCACCCACAATAGCCTAGCAACAAGCTAGTTCGAACCTGTGTCGACAAAACAGACTTTTTGATAGTGTACAGTCTGCCATAAACATCTCAGCCGCAGAACGAAGGCAGTAAACAACACCATCAATACCAGCCTAGCATAACAACACAATCAATGCGAAGCTATGTCAACATGTTATGCGTCTGGTCAATTAAAAGGTCTGCTACTCCGTTTGTTAATCGGTTGTCATCATGCTGCCCTTATCATCATCATCAAGCTGCTGCATCGTCTCTATTGTAGTATCGTAGTTGCTATTATTGCAAAATTAATGAAAAATATTGTGAAAAAAAAAAAACTCGTCCATCTGATGTGTATGAGAACAGTGCAAGTGCAAATTTGTGGAGAAGCTGGTCCCTGGCGCCTATCTTTGAAGAAGCTCTGATTTCCTGATCTTCCTATATTGGATTCGAGTACTGGAACAATTGTTTTGGCGGGGTGAGTCAGGTTTTGTGGTTTATTCTCATCGGTAGTCCCTTATGTCTCCGATTAATAAAGACCTTAAAAAAACTAAGTTTAGAGCTAGTCCATACATTTATAAGACAAGTTGGCGTAGAAATAAATTTGAAACTGAAAGAGTATTAAAAAGTTTTTCAAATAGTATACAACAATTTTTCAATTCGGAGTTTGCCACGTAATACGGTATCAAAACATTAGAAATTAAAGTGTGTCCTTCTGAATCAGTGTTTGCAAATAACGGGAAAAGCCGAAAAATGAATTTTAATCACTCATTGGTCGCTTTGGATTTAACTCACTCAGAATTCCTGACGCAGTTAAGGACCTCCCAAGCTTTGATGGCAATCCACATTCTCTGTATGATTTTGTTTCTAACGTAGAGAATATATTGAATTTGATGCCCCATATAAAAAATACTCGATATGAAAAAATTATAATTAGAGCAATTAGAAACAAAGTGATAGGAACAGCTAACGAAATTCTAAATATATATGGTACGCCTATCGATTGGTCCGAGATAAAATGAAATTGAATTATCCACTATTCGGATAAAAGAAATGAGACCAGTCTTATTCGCGACCTACACCAACTTATGCAAAACCAAGCAAGGAGGTTTGTTGTTGAGGAGTTCTATGCCAAAATAATAGACATATTGTCAGCAATGACAAATCATGTAAAGGAACATGAAACGAACGACAGCGTTATTCAAGCAAAGCAATCTCTTTGTCAGGAGATGTGCTTAAACACCTTCCTATCTGGCCTTAAAGAGCCATTAGGGTCAACGATTAGATCAATGAGACCCACCAAATTAGCAGACGCATTAGATTTTTGTCTTCAGGAACAGAATTGTAATTATTTTTAGAACCCTCAGCACTTGCAACAAGCCCATTTTAACAGGAAAAATCAAAATAGAATGACCAATCCTCAAACAAATTTTGGGAATTCTCAGCAGTTTCAAAGACAGCCTTATTTTAACAGCCAATATCTTGCACAGTCCACATCATTTCGACAAACCCATTATAACTGGCAACACTTTTCAGTGCAGAATCCTAGTCTACAACAATTTCCCGTTAAGTATAACAATAACATAAGGCCAGAGTTTAGAAAACGCCCTCCACCAGAACCTTTGGAAACTTCGACAACATATAAAAATAAATAAATAAATATTTGGCGCAACAACTCTTTGAGTGCCAGGGCCTAGCTTCTCGCTACCACTCATGTTGTGTGCGTTATATTTTTCACACGAATGGAAGGGACCTACAGTTTAGTGCCGAATCCGAATGGCGATTTGAGAAGCTTTTTCGTGACAATAATACTCTCGGATGTTTGTCAGACGCTCGCGAGAGGTGGGGCCGTGAAAAAACTTTTTCGTGTTTTCTGGGATTTGAACTTGGAACCTCATGCGTAGTGATCCGGCACACTAACCACTTACGCCACGGCGCCCACTTCGACAACATATACCAGCAGGAATATTGATAGTTCACAAAGGTTCAACGGCAATCAATTGCACAATATGGAGGGTACTTATTCCAATAATTTAAGACAAAATAGAGCGATTAAGACTGTTAGATCGAAGGATCCAAACCCTACAAAGAGCCCCAAAATTATGTACAGAATCTCCACCTGCCAGGCCCTTCAAACCAAATATTTCAACCAGAAGTAGATGACGAACATTTTTATATGCAAGCCTCGGGAAATCAGTAGGTTATTAAGATATAAATAACTATAATTCGTATCTACTACCATATATTACTGTTCGAAGCCTTAATAGGAAGGAGTTGAAATTCCTCATAGACACGGGAAGTAACAAATCCTTTATTTATCCCGGCGTATTTAATACTACCGCAGTACAATCCATAGAGCCTGTTGAAATCAAAACAATTTTCCATAAGCAGTATATAGATAAGAAGGTAGAGATAAATGGTTTAAAGGAATTGAACACTAATAAGAGATTATCATTTTTAGTTTTTAAATTTCATAACTATTTTGATGGTCTGATAGGTACCGACATGATAAAAGATATCGGCATAAGAATAGATCTTAAAAAATCAGTTCTAGAAGTAGAAGGAACCAAAATTACTTTAAGGTATAAACCAAATTTTATGTCTTAAAAATACACAGTTCCAGGCCTTTGCAAGATAATTACCTACCTTCTAGTTGATATACAATTTGGTAGCATTTTTATTAAACCAATCATAATTCAGGATAATTTAATAATACCTGAAGGGATTTACAAAGCCTGTAATTGGTATGCATTTGTGGAAGTAATCAATACTTCTGATTCACCACAAACTTTCGTAATCGAGCAGCCCCTAAAGGTACAAACGCTTGGTCGAAAGGAATATATGGAGGTCCATAATCTTTCAATAAAAAGCACTGGAATTTTAGGCACTAGTATATACGATTTGCTTCGCACTTCCCATTTGAATTCGCCCAGCCCGTTGATCATTAGCTGCATTGTGTCCACCGCATCTGCGAGGAAAACGATGTCGTCCGCGAACATGAGAGCTGGTATTATAGTTTGGCCTATCACAATCCCCCCCTTAACGTGATCTGTTATGTCATTTACGTATAAAATGAACAGTAGTGTACTCAATACACATCCTTGCTTCACCCCCATCGTTGTATTAAATTCCTCTGATAGGTTGCTTCCATCCCAGACACATGTTATGTTGTTTTCATACATAGCTCTCAACACTGTGATGACCTTAGTTGATATGCCGTATCTGTAAAGCTTGTAGGAGAGAGCTTCACGTGCTATAGAATCAAAAGCCGCACGAAAATCAACGAAGAAGGCATATAACTTTTTATGTTTCCTCTTATAAGAATCTGATATGTTTACCAGTGCGAATATTTTATCAATAGTGGAATAATTTTGCCTGAAACCAGCTTGGAATTCGTGCAGGATCTCATTCTTCTCCACCCACTGTGTAATTCTATTAAATAACACACCAGCAAACAACTTGGTGGATGTATGTATTCAAAAAAGATATTCCTCGGTAATTAGCTGGATTGTTGTAATCCCCCTTTCTGTGCAGAGGAAAAATGATCGAGTTTTGAAAAGTTTTAGGAACATCTGCAGTTTCGAATATTCGGTTGAATTCCTGGGTTAGCACTAGAAGAAATTCAGGCGTACAATTCTTATAAAACTCGAAGAGAATACGGTCGCTTCCTGGGGCTTTGTTCTTTTTGCACTTTTCGATAACAACTTCTATTTCAGGTACTGTGATTGGCACATCCAAGAATTCGTCGACGCACAAAGGGGCTGCGTATTGAAAAGGTGGTGATATTTGCACTGCACTGAGAAGGGTCTCAAAGTGTTCCTTTAGCTGCTCTGCTTGTAAGCCTGAAGCGATCGTATTTCTCTTTCCGTTCACAAGCTTTGCCGTTTTCCAAAAATCTGCTGATGATCGCGATCTATTCAATAACGCAATATTCTGTTGGTCAAATGCTATCTTTTTTGCATGGCAAAGGTTCTTAAAGCTGTTATTTGTTATTGCATACAGAACCTTAAACGAATTGTTACCGTTCATCCTTAATAACTTGAGAAAAGAAAACGACGTGTCCCTGGCTCGCATGCATTCCGTATCAAACTATTTTTGCTTGCTCATTTTACTGCTGGGTCTAGATAGTGGGGTTAACGGAGCGGCTTTCCTAATTACCATAGTTAGGTATTCAATTCGTGGTGGTGTACCGCCTTCTCTCAAATTTCCGAGTTCTAAATTGAGGTTTATTTTGTATTGGTCATGGAATTCATCTTTCCGTCTTAACTTGGGCAGTAGTTCGAGTGCGTTTGTGCTTGCTGCATTCAAGTTGCCGTTAACTTTGAATGAGATTTCTAAAGGCATATGGTCCGAAAACATTTTCATTCCTATTCGAAAGTCACTAAGCTAGGAGCACCAATCTCCCGATATAAAGCAGTAATCTATGACTGAGCATGCAGTTCCTCGCAGAAAAGTGTATTCGCCCCGGGAGTCTCCTTCGTAGTTTCCATTTAAAACCCTGCAATCCCAGGCATCAGCTAGTTCTAAAATTTGAACACCTTTTGTGTCACATACATTATCCTGCGAGCTACGGTTCATATGTATATGTGTAGGTAGATGACTGGTTGAATTCACTCACAAAGCTGTTTTGAGATAAACCTATTCTTGCATTGAAATCTCCAATAAGCAGTAGCTCAGTTGTTGCTAGGTTATTCAATACATCTCTTAACTTGTCAAAATCGCGTGGCCAATGGCTACAATTTAAATATATCGGCACTAGGAAGAGAGTGTTGACATCAATTCTAAGTTTTACTACGTAACTTTCTTCTACCGTCTCAAATTCAGCTGATATTCCTTCAAGTTTCTTCCTATATCCAAAGAGTTCACCCCCACTCGCTCTTCCACACAGGCTTGATTTGACCGCAGGTATGCATTTCAGCTCGTATTCTTTAAAAAAGTTCTTATATCTAACTTCTTCATAATCTGTTAAATAAGTTTCAAATAGTACGAATATTTCGAATTGTTTTACATAATTAAAAAATTCAACAAAAACTAGTTTATTTTTTAATCCAGCTATGCTATAGCTTAATATTTCGAATTCATGTAATTCATCGTTTTTCTGATAGACGGGTAAACTTCAATTAAGCGCTTCCTTTGAACTCCTACGTGCATGACCACCCAAGTTTACAGCGGCTGTTTTCTTGCTTGTGCTTGCACCTTTAGTGAAATATTGCCTTTTTGAACTGTCAACTCCGAATGGCATTGACGTTTCATATGCATTATTTATATTCTGCAATCTATTCGCCGGCTTTAATAAATATTGGGGAATATCTCCAAATAATTCTTTTAATTCCTTCGTACCATCCTCGTTACCATACTGCAGCCCCTCCGATAAGTCCTAGGTTAACATTTTACCACCCACATATAGCTTGTCATCTCTTAACACAATGTTCGTTTTCGGTTGCTTTGTGCGAAGAAATTTCATAAGTGGAAGTAATTTGGCCTTTCGCTGGCGTATGTTGTGCGGGATGTCTTTGTGTACACTGATTTTGGTGCCTCTTAGTTTTCTCGAATTCTTAAATACTTCAATAACAGAGCTTCTGGATTTCATTTTGACAATCAATGTTGCTGTAGGCTGATCTAGCCTGCTAATGGTATATGCCGTTTCGATGTCGGTGTTTGCATCGTTTTTGTCCAAAAGACCTGCGCAGACAGACTTCGCCTTTTCAACTAGGTCGAGGGCGGAATCAGCTGGAAGGTGTACGACTACGTTCGTCTCGGTGCTTTTTTGGAAAAGTTTGTCCACCTGTTCCTCAAGGAGTTTGTTACGAGCTTCTAGGTGAAAAACTTTCGCGGAAATCTGGTTGCAATATGCTTTCAGCCCTGTCAATTCAGTATAAAGCAGCTGAAAGGCTGACTTCGACACAAGCTCCTTTGTGAGTTCTCTATCTTTTTCATCCAAAATCTCTCTCAACTGCTCTACACTGATGCCCTATTTATTTTCGCCAGCCATATCACCTGCGGTTTTTGTAGAGCGCCTTTTCTCGCAATTGATTTGATCGGGGGAAGTCTCTTGTAGCCCTCTTTTGCTCATTAATTGAGGTTAAATTTGACTTAACGAATAAAGTCTTAACTGCTAGGACTTACTCGAATTGTACTTTTTATTTAAAAGCGTCAATCTTGCAACACACTTAGTACCACAAACTAGCAATTATTCGATTTTCTTTTAAGATATATTTACTATTTTTTACGGATAGATCTTCTAACAGAATACCACTTGGACAGGTGTCAAATGTCCCGAATTTATCACATGTTTTGAAACTTGCAAAATGCTATTATGCAACGATCCTATTTTGCAATATCCGGAATTTACAAAGCCTTTCAACCTTACTATAGACGCGAGTAATGTTGCTGTAGGTGCAGTACTGTCCCAAGGGATCATCGGATCGGATAAGCCTATTTGTTATGCAAGTCCTAACAAAACTACAGTACGGTAGAGAAGGAGCTTTTAGCTGTGGTATGGGCTACTAAAAATTTCCGCCTTTATCTTTTTGTACGCAAGTTCTAAATGATTACTGACCACAAGCCCCTAACATGGCTTTTTTCACTAAAAGAACCAAATTTGAAGCTAGTTCGTTGGAGGCTCAAGCTGGAAGAATTTGATTATTTTATTATCTACAAAAAAGGAGAGCAAAACTCCAACGCCGACACTTTATCTCGTATTGAAATAAATGCCAATGAATCAAAGGAATCTGTCGTTGAAACTGAAAATATTGACTCTTTATCTATTCAAAATAATATAGACGAGGGGGAAGTTCTATCTACGATTCATTCCGCAGAAGAAAATTGTGACGGGGTATCAGAACGGGCCATAAACGAGTTTTCTTATCAAATAATTCTTAAGAAAAATGACAACAAAAATAGACTAGACGCACGATTTCTAATTTTATTTAAAAAGAAGAAGAGATATACTATAGAAAGTAGCCAAATTAGTGAGGAAGACGTTATGATCAGCATTTTTAAGGATTACCTACATGAATTCAAAAAGACTCATTGCCATATTGGCTGACGACCTAACATTTAAAGTAATTCAATCAGTTTTCTCCAAGTATTTCAGCAACAGTCGCCTGAAGATTGTTAGATGCAATACGTTATTAGAAGATGTAACAGACTCTGAAAAACAGGAAAAAATAATTCGCGATTACCATACAATGTCTAATCATAGAGGTATCAGCGAGAGTATGGAGCATATAAAACGGAAATTATTCTTTCCAACATGAAACATTTAATTACATGCATTATTAACAATTGCGACATATGCCAGGTATACAAGTATGATCGCAGAAGGGAAAGATTAAAGTACGAAGTAACGGAAACCCGTCTAAACCTCTCGAAATTCTTCATTTGGATATTTATTCTATCAACAAAGAACACTTTTTAACAGTTATTAACAAATTCAGCAGATTTTAAAGTGCTTATTTGTTAACAGCCAGAAATAGTATACATTTAATTAAATAATTGAAACATTTTTCTCACATCACGGCATTCCACAGAAAATTATTACTGATAATGGCAGTGAATTCGTATCCACCCTATTTCGAGACTTCCTGGAAACTAATAATATAATCCTGCACACAATATGTGCCAAAAGTTCTACAGGAAACTCACCAGTTGAAAGATTGCATTCTACTTTGACAGAATTGATTAGAATCATTAAATCTCGTAGTAAAGATAAACATATAGGAGAAATCATGGATGAAGCTATTCTGACATATAACAACTCAATACATTCTGCAACTAAACTGTCACCTTTTGAGCTGTTAACTGGTCACATAGCTAACAACAATCCTTTTTCTATTTCCAAAACTGCTAAAACAGAACAGGAGTATCTGAAAGAGCACATTAAGGAATATGAATATTTATCTAAACTTGTTTATGAAAGAAATTTAGCTAGTAAACAGCACATACTAAAAAAAACTCAATTTTAGTCATACAGACCCACTCGATTTTTCACTTATTAAAAAAATATTCGAGCTAGACGATAGGAGAAACAAACTAGCTCCTAGGTTTAACGAACATATAGTAGTTAGGAACAATAAAATTACTCTAAACACAAGTAAGAGAAAAGTTCATAAACAAAAAGTAAAAAAGAGACGCAAATTTACTAGTTGATGCTATAAACCTTGTTTTCTAAATTGATAAGTAAAATACAACCTAGGTTATGTAATAGTTCATACATATTTATTTATATAATTTTACACAAAATTGTCAATTTAAATAAACATGAAATTATTTCCTCTACTGACAAGTATACCTACCAAATTACCTATAAGTATTATATGCAAACATTTAAGGCAAAAGAAGTACATAATTTAATTTTGAAATAAGTTGGTTTTGATTAGAGTTTAATATTCACATAAACCGAAAAAGCATTTTTTGTTGTAAATACAATATTAGTTACAAATTACAAAACGTCCTAGTAATCCTTTCCCTAACCTATTCAACTGATGAGTATATGCCTCAAATCCCGCGTAAACCAAGTCAAGGGTGATTTATGAGGGTGCCAACATAAGAACTATGTCAGCTTAAAAAGCAAAATGAGGAAATAATTTACAAAATTTGTTTCAGAAACCAAGCCTTCTAATTTTACGAGACCTATTAAGATTTAAACATGATTTCCCAAAATTTTAATTTTTGCACATTCATTTTTCTAGCATAAGGGGGACGATATCATATTCTATAGTGAATTGCAAGAAGTAAAAGAAAACCAATCATCCACAATTGTCGGCAGAAGTTCTTATTTAAGAAAGAGGAAAAAATCTTATCGTCTGTCTTTTGCCTGCGGAGCACATATTCTAGGTTGTTTGTGATTGCAATGACCCATTTCAGCTCCAAGACGACAAGAATATCTTTTTGCTACCTTTCAAAAACTATCGAATAGGAAGAGTAAAATCATGAGAAGAAAATTGTGAATTTCCGGTTGAAAGGAAAGGACAGACTACAGTTGAATTAAGATTATTTGTTGTCTCAGCAGCTTTGCAACTGTAGTGGTTGATACAGTGATACTGGAATTCATTTCAGACTTCCTTTATTTGTACAAAATAAAGAGAACTTTTTTTTATTAAATTTCTGATAGCTTAAATGCATTTTTCTTCAACTTTTACTTACAACTATTTATAAGTGTAACTCAAGTATTGTTTTAATGAAAATGTTTAGTCTCAAAATTTGGATAATATTTGCTAATATTATTGCAGAGATACTCGAGAAAGTGGACCTGCAAAGTCCTTCTGCCTTCCTGTGTAGTGTAGGTCCGCATGGCCGCAGCGGCAATGAACATTTGCTTTAAACTTCAGATTTGGAGTTTGTAAAGTCACAATTCAAGGCAAAATCTGAATTTTAGTTATATCCCCAAAATAAGTCTTTACTTACAAGCTGATACAGCGTAATCTCCACCATCCCTCCTTAGCATCCTCTAATCTGACACTCTGCCTCAATGAAATTGGCTTCGACACAGCCCTCATCCAAGAACCTTGGATAAGAGATGACATCGTCATAGGACTGAGTGTTCCAGGATACACCTCATACTACGCAAAGGATGCAGTTATATCCAAACTTGCGTTCTTGCTAAAACCTCCTTAAATGTAACTTTTCTTCCCCACCACAACACAAACGATCTAGCAGTAACAAAATCAAAATCATTATTGTCTGGCTGGCGTTACGATACTTTTATTTATTTATATTTATTTTCATCAATCAGACATTTTCTTACAGACTAGAGTAAATAATATAATTCAATAGCATTAAAAAAAAGAAAAAAAAAAAAAACTTAAAATGGAAAGAAAAAATTATCTATATTGAGCTTTTATACGTAAGGATAAAATATTAGACTTAAATGCATCACGTGTATAATTAATAAAAAAGTCTAGCTCATTACAAGCTAAGTTAGCTACTCTGATGGAACGCGAAATGGGTTTATTGTGATGAAATTGCTCATGAAAAATGTAGAGCTCACGCAAATTTCTTGAGGACGCTTGTCCGAGAAACAAAGGGCATTTAATATGATAGGTTAAAATGTCCCTAACAAACACGATGGAAAAAAATTCCCGTCATTTGGATAGCAATTTTAGTCCAATAAGCAAACATCTGGTTTCATAAGAAGGCATCTCGATGTTCCAATTTAACTTGAATATAACATATCTAGTGAATTTTCTTTGGAAACTCACAATTCTTTCAGATGAATTAATGTTATATGGATTCCAAACTGTATTACAATATTCCAAAATAGACCATACCAGTGATATACGTTATATGTAATCTGTGGCCTCAAGCGATAAAGGAAAGGAATTTTCAAACTCGTTTTCTGAGAAACTGTGAAAATCGACTAAACGGTTATTACTTGAGGCCACAGATGTAAAGATTTTAGAGCATAAGAATCGATAAATTTTTTACTAGTTCTTTCCACAAATCCAAGCATAGAGTTAGCTTTGTTGATTATAATAATCAATGTGAGGCAAAAATGTGAGTTTGTTGTCTATAACAACCCTTAGATCCTTTTTACAACTAACTTTTTCTAAGCAAATATCATCAATATTGTATCTGAAACTAATTGGTTCGTAATTACTGAAACAAGAAAAAGCCTGGCATTTTGCGACATTCAGGTGTAAACAATTTAGCTCGCCCATTGAACTATTTTTTTAAGATCTTACTGAAGAAGAATGCAGTGCAGAATGAAATCTTACTATACAGCTTCAGGTCATCAGCAAAAAGTTAGCAGTACGAATATTGAAAAATGGATGGGATGTCACTGACAAACAAAACGAAAAGAGGCGCAAATGACTACCCTGAGGGACATCGGATGGGACTTGAATATGGTCAAATAAAATATTGTCTATTTTAACGATTTCAATCCATCTTAGAAAACTGGAATGAAATCCTAAACAAGAAAGGTTATGTAACAGAATCATATGACTGTCGTACGCTTTGGCAAAATCTGTGAAAATTATGTCTGTTTGACACTCTTTCTTAAAATTCCTAATTACGAGGGCAAGGTGAAAAGTTCTCGGCCTGACGCAGAGATATCGTTCCAATTAGCAAAAAATTATGTTTGCTGTCTGGGTGCACTTCTCATTAGTTCGTATGACAAGTTTCAACGTGTTCTCCCAAGTAGTTTGTTTACACGAATTTTTGCAGTAGACGTCTTACTTGTTTTTCGTTAAAATGGATAAACTTGAATATCGCGCCTGATAAAATTTTTTGTTATGGATGGGTTAGGTTAGGTTAGGTTAGGTTGGCTGTCCACACGAGAGTGTAGACACACTTAGACCAGCGAAGGTCCTTTGTGATACCAGGATCAAACCATTAGGCCACTCAGGGACTGTTCGGAAACGAGGAATCAACTCCATAAATGCAATCCACATATGACCAAACATGCGCAACATCACACTATATTATTCGCTCAGTTTTTTTCTATTAATCTGTTAGTAGTTAATACAGTAATCTTTTTTTTTTCTAACATGGCTTGATCGTCGATATATGATCTCTCGGCATTAGTTTCTGAGCCAGCGGCGAGTCAAGACCTACAACATAAATTAAATACACAGTAGAATCATTTTTGCCATTTGTCACACGTAACGTAAATTAAAACCAGACATGGTTAATTACAAAACACATTTATAATTACACCTAAAATATCCTACACACAATTAAACACAAATTAATTAAACATAGGAATACATATCATTCTTTTTTCATTAACACCAACATACACCAAACACACACACAATCATACACATAAAGTTGGTCCTTCTCCGGATGAATTATCACATCAATATGCTGCATGGATGATAATTTGGAGAAAAATCTATAATACATACGTATATTCGAAAGACGGTACCGTAAGTACGGAATCGAAATTTTTTGCATGTGATATATTGAAAAAAGTACACCATCGCGCGTCATAGTACCGGTGTAACGGGAGTGCTCGCATATTATATATAGACCTTAATTTGACCGTTACTCGTATATCGGTTTTTGGCAATTTATATGAACGTTCAATAGACAATTTTCCTCGTTTTTGTGCCCTGAAATGAATATTGTTGTGGCAAAACGTGGTCGCGCCAAGGGTTGTTTAACACGCTCTTTAGAATTTGCGGAATCCATTAACGCTAATACACCTCTAGATTTATTAGAGAATCGTTTATCAAAATTAGAAGAAACTTTCAAGGCTCATTCATTAATTCCAAACGCGATACGCGCCAGAAATTCCCTAAAGCCGTTTGGAGTTGTCACTGAAGAACCAGCAATAAGCGTTCCGTCTGTGGCAGAGTCTGAGCCCAGAAATCATAGCCAATCTGTCCATCTTCCAAAAATCTCCATTCCAACTTTCTCAGGAGATTATAAAGACTGGCCGGCATTTCGAGATTTGTTCATTGGAACAATCGATTCAAACGTGTCACTCACGTGCACGCAAAAATTTCATTATCTGAAATCCTTTCTACGGGGAGATGCGGCAACGTTGGTTAAACATATAAGCTGCTCTGAATCAAATTACATCGAAGCCTGGGACAAATTGGAAAAGCGCTACGATCAAAAGCATTTGATTGTACAATCTTCTATACAATCGTTTTTATCGCTACCTTCGTGCACAACCTTAAGTCTTCAACTTCTTCGGAAGATTGCGGATGGTGCGGATGAAGCAATTAGAGGCCTTAATGCGTTAGGATCTACGAAGAGAGACCCGTGGCTTATTTATGTATTGGTTCAAAAATTGGACCATGAAACGCGTCAAGTGTGGGCACAGGAAATAGGATCGAGGGATGACGGTACTATCATGGAGTTCTTAGAATTTCTACAAACGCGGTGTAGCTGTTTAGAAGCCTGCTATTCATACTCTCGACCTAATCAAATTCGGTCAAAGACTGCAAGTGCAGTTCGGTCCCATCTGGTAGAATCTGGCCAGGGCTGCACAAAATGTAAAGGGGATCACAACCTACCACAGTGTAAAGACTTCATAGATCTCACTGTTGAGGCTCGTCGCGATTTTGTTAAGAATAATTCACTTTGCTTTAATTGTCTTCGGCATGGTCATGCATCCAGTAAGTGTCGTTCGCAATTTCATTGCCGATCATGTAAAGCTCGGCATCACTCGCTGGTACATCCCGTGCAAAATCAATCAATCGAATCTAACTCAGATCCGAACTCGAGTCCTGCTTCTTCACTTTTGCTTCATAATCCTAAACCACAAATACTGACCAATCACTCGCTTGAATCAAATCGTCATTTTTCATCCATTCATCCCACCGCTGTTGCTCGGATTCAAGATAAACAAGGAAACTATCATAACATTCGCGTATTGCTCGATTCGGGATCCCAAGTGTCATTCGTTGCTGAAAGGGTTGTTCAAGGCTTGGGCTTAACTCGCAAACGTTCTCGAATTCCTATTGTTGGAATTGCTTCAACATCTGCAGGTGTTACTAACGGACTAGTAACCTTAAATCTATTTTCACGTCATAACTCGGATTCACTTAACATCGATTGCTTTGTTCTGCCAAATATAACTTCGTCGCTCCCACCATTCTCGATTCAACGAGTCCCAACGAACTTTTCTTCACGCGAACTTGCGGATCCGAATTATTATAACCCAGGCCCTATCGATGTATTGATAGGTGCTGACAAGGTTTTCGGAATCATCAAAGGAGCAGCAAGCTGCGATACAGAAACCAATTTCACCTCGATTCCCACCATATTCGGATGGGTTATTTCTGGAAGAGAATCGCATTTATCAACTGGCAATGCAGAATTAAACACGTTTTGTACCCACTTGGACTACAGCCAAGAATTTGACCTTGAACGGTTTTGGAAGCTTGAGGAAGTTTCAAATGAGTTGCCGTTATCCCTCGAAGAGCAGCTCGCAGAAGAAAGCTTTGCCAAAACTTTGAAAAAAGATTAAAATTCAATAATGATCTTAAGGTGCAGTACTCAGCATTCATTAACGAATACCTTTCTCTGGGTCACATGGAAGAAATTCCAGCAGGGGAAATCTTTAAGTCTACGCCCACGTATTACCTGCCACATCACGCAGTTTTGAAAAGCGAAAGCAGCACAACCAAATTAAGAGTAGTTTTTGATGCGTCTGCTAGATCAAATTGCTCCTTGTCCTTAAACGAATCACTTCTCGTTGGGCCCACCATCCAACGCGATATCTTTTCGATTTGCCTTCGTTATCGTCGTCATTTGTATGTCATGTCAGGTGATATCGAAAAGATGTACAGGCAGGTTTGGATTGCTCGAAAGCACATTGACTTCCAAAGGATAGTTTGGCGCCAAAATATAGAAGATCCTCTAAGACACTACAGACTGTTAACAGTGACCTATGGAACGTCCGCAGCGCGATTTTTAGCCGTTCGTACCTTGAAGCAATTAGCTCTGGATACATCTACAACTCATCCTCTGGCATCAACGATTTTGTTGAATGACTTTTATATGGATGATGTCGTAACGGGTGCAGACTCTATAGACGAACTCATCACCCTTCAGAAAAGTTTAGTAGAAGTCCTGAAATCCGGAGGTTTTCACCTGCGCAAATGGACCACCAACTGTTGGCCACTTCTAATGTCAATACCAGAGGATCAACGAGAAGTCTCCCCAGTTGATTTCGAAGAATCTAATTCGGTGAAGATCTTAGGCCTACAGTGGTGTCCATCTAAGGATTGTTTTTCCTATCGGGTCAACTTCAGCTGTCCAAACACCTTTACTAAACGTCGAATACTATCGGACGCGTCACGTATATTTGATCCTTTAGGATTTCTTTCGCCGGTCATCATAGTAGTTAAAATATTGTTCCAGAAATTATGGAGAAGAAAGCTGAAGTGGGATGAGGAAATCCCTGGAGAATTAGCACATCAGTGGGCTGTCATCAGAGATGAGCTCCATATCGTCCAATCTGTTTTCGTGCCAAGGCTAATGATAACAAACAAATGCAACTGGGAGTTACATGGATTCTCTGACGCATCTTTAGACGCCTATGCTGCAGTGGTATACTCTCGCAGCATTAATATGGATGGAAACATCGCAGTTAGACTTGTTGCTGCAAAAACAAGAGTCGCTCCCCTTAAAGTATTGTCTCTGCCGAGACTTGAGTTGTGTGGAGCCGTTTTATTAGCGCGTTTAATTAAGAAAATAAGACTTTCATTACAGGAAACAAACGTCAACATATTTGCTTGGACGGACTCTGCAATAGTCTTGCACTGGCTCTCATCTCCCCCCAAAAAATGGTCGGTATTCATAGCAAACCGAACTTCTGAAGTCTTGAATACGATTCCATTTAAATGTTGGAACCATGTACGCTCCGCTTCGAACCCGGCAGATGTGGCTACTCGTGGTATTTCTCCGTCGAAATTATCATCAACGGACCTGTGGTGGAAGGGACCTCAGTGGCTTAGCGAGGAGAGAAGTCAGTGGCCTATTTCATCATACAACAAGGAGGACATCCGTCATGACGAGTTAGAGGAAAGAAAAGTAGTATCAACCCAGGTATTATTATCTAATATGCGTTCTTCCAGTGTGTTAGAAATGATATTGCAAAATGCATCCACTTGGCTCAAATCGTTACGGGTGTTAGCATACTTGTTACGCTTTATCTCAAATTGTCGGTCGGCCGCGGATTCCCGTAATTATAATCCCCTATCCTCTGACGAAATAAACACTTCAAAGACTAAACTTATCATATGTGCTCAAAGGTCAGTGTTTTCTAATGAATTAGATCGACTTCAAGGGGGATCGATGTTACCCTCAAAAAATAGACTCCTGTCTTTAAGCCCTTTTATCGATTCGGTTGGCGTACTTCGGGTCGGCGGTCGGTTAGAACAGTCGGAGTTATCATATTCGGAAAAGCATCCTATCATATTGTGTAAATCGCATCCGATTTCTTACCTAATTGCGCAACATATGCATAAAACACATTTGCACTCCGGAGTGTCGCTTACATTCGCGCTTATTAGACAACAGTACTATATACTTACTTACTTACTTATGTCCTGTATCCCCTTGTGGGTCCTAGGGCCTCTACTACGCCGACGCGCCATCGTGTACGGTTTCTGGCAATGTGTCTGAGTTCTCCCCAACTTTTCCCTAACTGCCGTGCCTCCTTCTCGACTGTTCTGCGCCATGTTTTCCGCGGACCGCCAGGTCTTCTGCCATCCTGAGTTAGAGGGTTCCATTGCATAGCATGGTTCGCTATGGAGCTGTCACCCTTTCGGGTCACTCTCCACGTGCTGCAACCATATAGCAGCACGGATTCAACGTTGGAGCGGAACAGTCTTATTTTGGTGCTCAAACTGATTGCATTGCTTCGCCATATTTTGGACAACATCCCGAACGCGGACTTTGCTTTGGCGATCCTGTTGGTTATATCCAGTTCGGTTCCACCATCGGTCGAGACAATACTCCCAAGATACTGGAAATCCTCTACTCTCTCTACCGGTTGTCCAGCAATGCATATTTGAGCCGATGAGTTAGTTCTAAGGCTGATGATTTTAGTTTTTGTCGTATTGATTTTCAGCCCGACGACACCTGCCTCCCTCTCCACATCTGCTGTCATTTGGTGGAGGTCCATAATTCTGTGGGAGAGTAAGCATACATCGTCTGCGTAGTCAAGATGTTTCAGTTGAGATGTAAGAGTCCATCGAATTCCTCCGTTTCCCTTCGACAAAGCTGCATGAAGCACATCGCTAATCACCAATAGGAATAATATTGGTGAAAGGATACAGCCTTGTCTTACCCCACTTTGGATCTCAAATTCCTCAGACAACCTCCCCCTGTGCAGAACGTGACATTTGGAGCCTTCATATGTAGCTTTGGTAATAGCAATTAGTTTATCGGGAATGCCTCTCCTGCGTAAGGCACGCCAAATAAACTCCCTGTTGACACTATCGAACGCCTTCTCAAAATCGATGAACAGCAGGTGCAGTGGCGATCGATATTCAACACACTGTTCGATGATAATCCGCAGGGTGTTGATGTGGTCGGCACAGGAGGATCCAGAGCGGAAACCTGCTTGTTCGGCATCGAGTGTGTCTTCGAGATGTTGTTTGATTCGCTCAAGGATGATTTTAGCTATTATCTTAGCTACAGCAGGCAGCACGCAGATACCCCTCCAGTTTCCGCACTCCAATAAATTTCCTTTCTTAGGAAGCTTGACGATCATTCCCTTTTTCCACTCATTAGGAAAGCTCTCAGCTTCCCAAGCTCTATCTATAAGTGGAAGCAGAAGCTCAGCCGATGTTGTTGGCGCTGCTCGTAAGAGCTCTGCTGGAATACCGTCAAGTCCTACCGTCTTGTTGGTTTTGAGTGCCTTGATCGCGGTAATGATCTCATCTTTACTGGGAGTCGTGGTGCGTATTCGGGAACTTCTCACCTCGGGCATCTCAGTCTGATTTGGGAGCATATCGCTAGCGAATACACGGTTCAAAACCGTAGCAAAATGCTCTTTCCATCTCTTGAGCTGGTCCTCATCCGAAATGAGCAAGGAGCCGTCTAGGCTTTTCACTGGGTATTGGCTGGAGCTGCGACCACCTGTCAGCTCTTTCGTGATTCTGTAGACAGTCCTGCTGTCGCACCTCCGTGCAGCTTCTTCTGCTTCTGTAGCCAGCGCGTTGATGTAGTTGCGCTTGTCACGTCGTACGCTACGCTGAACTTCTCTCATCTTCATGCGATATAGGGATTCTAGCTCGCTTCTCCCTGCTGCTGGGGTAGCTGCAACGCGAGCTTTTAGCTGTTTTCGTTCGTCAATCCTTCTCCAGGTATCCTCGGAAAGCCACGCCCTATGTCTTCCCTGCGATCGACCGACAATTCTTTCAGCACCAGATGTAAAAACATTTTTCACAGCACACCAATGGTCTTGGATGGTTGCGGGCATTGAGCTGCTGATTGCTTCCACACCTTGCGAAAAGTGCTCCCTTAATTGTTGGCGCACTGAGGGATCACTAAGTCTATCGATGTTGAACCTGGGCATTCTTGTGTTGTCGTGGGATCTTCGAACTGCAGCAGTGCGTAGTTGGAGAGTAGCTATCATAAGATGGTGATCACGTACTATCCCCACATCTGCCCCTCGTCTGTTTCGGACGTCCAGGAGACTGCTTCTAAAGCGGCGGCTGATAGCAAAATGGTCAATTTGGTTGGAGGTTGCTTGCCTGTCATTGGAAACCCAGCTGACTTTGTGGCAGGTCTTGTGCTCAAACATGGTGCCACCTATCACAAGGCGGTTGGCATTGCAGAAATCCACAAACCTTTCGCCGTTGTCATTGCGGTTGCCTAGACCATGTTTCCCGATTACATGCTTGAGCCCTTCGTTGTCGCTGCCTACCTTGGCATTCAGATCCCCCATCACTATGACAATGTCTCCATTTGGTGTTGTGTTGAAGACGGCGCTTAAGAGATTGTAGAAGCTCTCCTTTTCGTCCTCAGACGAACTATTCGTTGGGGCGTAACACTGTATGATGGTGACACGTCGTACTCTAGTCCGGAATCTGGCCGTCAAAATCCTATCACCATGAGGCTGCCAGGAAATCAGGCCCTTGCGTGCTGTTGTTGTTAGCAGTAGTCCGACTCCATATTCTCGCGGACTTCCGGGTGGTCTTCCAGAATAGAGTAGTACAGTGTTACGCGTTGGAGACTGGTACTCGCCCGCTTCTAACCATCTTACTTCACTTACCCCCAAAATGTCCAGTTTATATCGCATGAATTCCTTTTCCAGTTGGAGGAATCTGGCATTGTAAGGACCTTCTCTTCCCGAGTCGAGGAGCGTCTTTACATTCCAGAAACCTATCTTTGTCCGGGTACAATAGCCAAAAGTCGTCAACATGTGATCATTCCTTATCCGAGGCATAGTGTCGGTTTCAGTAGCGAGCTGGTTTCAGTAACGCAGGTTGCTGGCCCACGTTACCTAGCCTAGAATCAAGGCCCTAGACAACCCGCACTTACAATTTTGGCCTATACGTATAAGGGTTTATACGTATAGTTGCCCGGGGACCACCACTAGGAGGTAAAGTAAGCACTTCATCACGAACTTGATTGTTGCGCTACTGGCCCAACTATATACTTGGATGCAGAAATCTCTTGCGAAAGGTCGTGAATAGCTGCGTGATGTGTTTTAGGCTACGCTCTACAACCACAAAACAACTGACGGCTAATCTTCCTGCGGAACGTATTCGATACTCTCGACCATTTAGAAAAGTTGGTTGCGATTACGCAGGTCCTTTTACATTACGTTTAAATCGTGGAAGAAACCCACGGCTCATCAAATCATATATTGCCCTATTCGTGTGCTTCGTGACTAAGGCTATTCACGTGGAATTAGTTGGAGACTTATCATCTGTTGCCTTTTTACATGCACTCGATCGATTTGTCGCACGTCGCGGTAAACCATATGAAATATGGAGCGACAATGGAACAAATTTCCATGGTGCTAAGCGCCTTCTCAACGAAATGCATAGCCTGTTATGTGATCAGCAACACAACTCCATCATAATCGACCATCTCTCCAAGGATAATATTATTTGGAAATTCATACCACCTTCCGCACCTCACTTTGGAGGCTTGTGGGAAGCTGGTGTGAAGTCAGTCAAGCTGCACTTGAAGCGGGTCATAGGTGACACAATAATAACCTATGAGGAATTGTATACTCTATTGGTTAAAATAGAGGCCCTACTTAATTCGCGCCCCATGTGGCAAACCTCAGATGCTGATCAAACTGCTCTTAGTCCTTCACATTTTTTGATAGGGGAATCGTATACCGCGGTTCCACAACCTTCGAATAACGATGTTTCGATAAACACTAACTGGACTCTTATACAGGCAATGTTACAAGGTTTTTGGAGTCGTTGGCACAGGGAGTATCTAACGTCATTGCAGCAACGACCGAAGTGGAAGACACCGCAGCGCAATCTTGAGATCGATGACGTCGTTCTAGTGAAAGAGCCAAATCTGCCTCCATCCAAATGGATTCTAGGACGCATCATAAAAATACATCTCGGAAGCGACAGCAAGTACAGAGTTGTGACCATACGTACGAAGTTTGGAGAGTTTCTTCCACCAGCAGTTAAGGTGGCTCCCTTACCTATTGCTGAAAGACCATTGATGCCTTAGTCTTTCAGGGGGGGCTGGATGTTCGGAAACGAGGAATCAACTCCATAAATGCAATCCACATATGACCAAACATGCGCAACATCACACTATATTATTCGCTCAGTTTTTTTCTATTAATCTGTTAGTAGTTAATACAGTAATCTTTTTTTTTTCTAACATGGCTTGATCGTCGATATATGATCTCTCGGCATTAGTTTCTGAGCCAGCGGCGAGTCAAGACCTACAACATAAATTAAATACACAGTAGAATCATTTTTGCCATTTGTCACACGTAACGTAAATTAAAACCAGACATTGTTAATTACAAAACACATTTATAATTACACCTAAAATATCCTACACACAATTAAACACAAATTAATTAAACATAGGAATACATATCATTCTTTTTTCATTAACACCAACATACACCAAACACACACACAATCATACACAGGGACTAACAAACCAACCGGAGCTTTTGACAAAGCGATGGATGCTCATGACGTCCAAGGACGCCAGATCGCAGAGGTCGTCAAGGAAGGGGGACCCTAGATGGAGCATTCTTTTATGCGACAGGGCTGGATATGTGCATAGGAGGTGAAGGATGGTTTCCTCCTCCTCCTCGTCCCTACAGCTTCTACAGAAGTCATTGGAGAAGAGGCCAAGTCTTTTGGCGTGTTGGCCTATAAGACAGTGTCCAGTGAGAACACCGACAACGCAGCTGATTTGTGTACGCTTTAACTTGATCAGATCGGCACTACGTTTTTGATCCAGCTTAGGCCAGATCTGTCTCGAAATGTGACACGTTGAGCCGTTTCCCCATCTGAGGCTGGTCGTGCTAATAGCGTTCAGCTTTAGTAGATACTTACATGTAGCGAGGAGCATACCCAGGGCTTGCCTTTCAGGCAAAATCCTTAGAGTGGTACCCTGTCTGGCGAGGTCGTCAGCCTTGCAGTTATCTGGAATGTCTCTATGGCCCGGCACCCAGCATAGGTGAATGTTGAACTGCTCTGTCATCTCCTTAAGAGATAGACGACAGTTTAAGGCAGCCTTTGAAGTGAAGGAGAACGATTCCAGCGACTTGATTGCCGCTTGGCTGTCAGTGAAAATGCTAATATCCCTGACATATAATATATTACATTTCAGCCAGGACAGGGCTTCTTTAATCGCCATGATTTCCGCCTGGAAAACGCTACAATGATCAGGGAGGCGGAAAGAGATGCTCAGATTGAGCTGTTCGGAGAAAACACCACAACCCACCCCACCCTCCGTCTTAGATCCATCTGTAAAGAAGTGAACCGAACTACCATCGACAGGGGGGGAGGTGTCCCATACATCCCGGTTAGGGATGCTCGTACGGAAGTTACGGTCAAATCTCAGTTTCGGCGGGGTGTAATCCGTGTTTTCGTGTTTGAAGTTGAGAAGATCAAGGATCGAGGAGTGGCCAAAGCGATAGCTAGACCACTGAGAGGAGGCTTTCAAGCGGATGGCCGCACAGGCAGCCAACTGTTTGCCGAAAATATCTAAGGGTAGCAGGTTGAGCAAGATGTCCAGTGCCGCGGAGGGAGTAGTTCTAAGTGCACCACTGATGCAGATGCATGCAGATCTTTGCACCTTAGCTAGTTGAGTGAGGTGGACAGCCCTTTCAAGAGCAGGCCACCATACGATCACGCCATATAGTAGTATAGGCCTGATAACGGACACGTATAGCCAATGGGTGATTTGAGGTTTAATACCCCAGCTCCTACCTATAGCCTTTTTACAGGAATAGAGAGCTACATTAGCTTTCTTGACGCGCTCTAGTAGATTGTCCCTCCAGTTTAATTTCCTATCCAAAATAAGACCCAGATATTTTGCGTTTTCAGAGAAGGTGAGACTGGTGCCATTTATCAAAGGAGGGTCTATGAGGGGAACTTTATATTTCCTCGTGAAGAGAACGAGTTCCGTCCACAATTGGAGGCCCATTTGGTGAGCCGAAGGAGAGCATAATGGAGGATATCCCTGAGAGTGTCCGGGTGTTTACCGGAGGAAGCAATAGCAATGTCATCAGCATAGGCGATCACTCTACAACCTGAGGTATCCAGGTCCAACAGTAGTTCATTAAGTACCAGGTTCCACAGAAGAGGTGACAAGACTCCATCTTGAGGTGTACCGCAGCGAGCAATTCTTCTGACCGATGCTCCGCCCAGCTGTGTGCTAATAATCCTGCATGTAAGCAATTGATTGATCAACACTCCGAGCGAGGTATCCACTTTCAGATTTACAAGTGCGTCGGTAATTGCCTTTGGTTTGACGTTGTTAAAAGCTCCCTCAATGTCAAGGAAAGCCACCATGGTGTATTCTTTGATGCTCAATGATTTTTCGATGATGCGCACAAGCGAATGTAAGGCAGTCTCAACCGATTTGCCTTTACAGTACGCATGTTGGGACGGCGAGAGCGTTAAGCGTTAATAAACGTTTCCTATAAAGGGACCAGTTGGTTTTCCTATAATTTCTAAAAGCCTTCTGGTCAGGCAGATAGTCATCAAGACTAAATTGGAGGTAACGGTGGTCTGAAAAAGAGTGCTCATGAGAGACTCTCCAGTCCTTAACCGAGTTATATAAATGATCGGAGACAAGAGTGATGTCCAGGACTTCTTGTCGGTTACGAGTAATGAAGGTCGGTTTGGACCCCCTGTTACAGATTAGGAGTTTAGTACTAAGGATAAAGTCAAAAAGTTGCTCACCTCTTACATTTATGTCGGAACTGCCCCAGATTGAGTGATGGGCATTCGCATCACAGCCAATGATGAGACCAGTGTTTCAGCTCTCTGCTACAGCAATCAAGCTCCCCAAGATGTCCGGGGGGAGTGGGCCCGCAAGATCGTGACCTAAATAAGCCGATACCAACCAGTAATTTCTTGATCGCAATTCCAGGTTGGTAGCGACTATGTCTTGATTGCTGAAATTAGAGAGTAAATGAATGTTTAGATGGGTCTTCGCAAGGATACAGGATCTCGGTTTACCTTCCTTTCTTGCGTAGATTAATTTGTAGTTTGGAGTCTTGAGTCCACAAACCCGGTTTCCAACAACCCATGGTTCCTGGATCAAGACTAAGTCTTCCCCGTATTTGCTGAGCCGGAGAATGAGGGAGGCCGAAGCCGTGATGGAGTGATGCAGGTTAATCTGTAGGATCCGCAGCATTGGAGCTACTTCTCGGTACAGATATCATTACCACGGTATTATTGGCTTCCTCTGAATCTGATGACAGAAGGTCATCCTCGAGAGAGAGGCCACATGGGTCACTGTCCAGGAGTGATGGAGAGGGAGAGGGAGGACCAGAAAAGTCCAGTTTCAAAAGAGCGTCAACCACCTCGGTGTCTGTCGACGAGGAGTCAACCCCCGAAAAAGATGGATCGGCGCAAGGGAGCGAGGGAAGGGGCTCGGAAGGAGAGGTATTCTTAGCTGGTGCAGAAGGGACTGCAACCTGCTTGGGAGGTACTTTCTCGAGCTCCTTCTCGTCACATTTGTAGACTTTCAGGGTGATGGAGCTGAAACCATAATTTACTACCCCTTTAGAAGATGCCAGGGGGGCCAGAGACTGTTCATTGATGACAATGATCACACTTCTGACGTCTCCTCTCGGCTCGTCCACTTTGGCAATCTTCCAATTATGGGTAGGAAGGGAGCTGTTGTTAGCCTTCAGAATATCCAGGATGATTTTAGGATCAGAGGGTTCAGCCGGAATGGTAGCACGTGTTCTTGGTCGGTTAGGAATCTGGTCCTTTTCCACGACCTCTAACTGTGCACCTGGCCAAACCTGTCCTAATCTGGAGACAGCAAGTTTATAGAGATCCTTCGATCTTTGGTCAGCGCAGGCAATGAGTTTGACATGCCCTTGATGCCAGCCACCATCCCTGCAGGAAACATCAGGGCCGGGATGGTCACGTAGGATTTGGAGACAGTTGGTGGCGAGTTTAATCTCCACCTTCCTCCACTTATCCGCCGTAATGCTGCCATCCGGATCACTATGGTCAACGACCGCAATCTCCAAGTGTGCCTTAAGCACTTGGTTGAAGGGCTTGGTAGTAGCGATGGACTGTACTACCTTAGTCTTTTTGGCAAGGGTGGGAGACTCATCCTGAGACCTCTGGCGTTTGGACGGAAAGTCCTTGCTGGATGAGTCAGGGGGGAGCTGGACACGTTTGAGTGCCCAGCTTAGAGAAGTCTTATGCTTCTGGGTCCTGTCCTGTTCAGGAATTACCTGAATGCGGCGAATTAGCTTATAAGCTAGCCGGCGATCTTGGTAGGAGATCTTGGGGAGAGCGACATTCGGCAAGCTCGAAGCTGAGCCGTCCGTCGCCCCCGAAAGAGATTTGAGAGGGGATGTGGATCCTTTGAAGTGGAGGGCACAGCACGCTATAAGCTCGAGGCCGAACGGTATGCTGTCCCTGAAGGGGCAGAGATGTTAAGGGGTTTGCCCCCTCGCGTTTCATGGTCTGGCTTTACGATGGGACCAGGTGTTGACACCACTGTCCTATCCGCCAGTGTACCAGACGCGCGTTCAGCAATCCTGGGGGCGTCAACCTGCTTGCAACTGCTTGCAACGCTAGTGCTAGGCCTCAAGACCAATGCGCTAGATGGGATTGCCACAGCAGAGCTTGCGGGTATGCTTCCCAGGAGGCTGGAAGGCGTTTTTTTAAGAGGACCGTCCTCTTTCTTTATCTTTTTTATATTTTTGTATGTTTTTGTTTTTTGTCGTTCATATTTGGACCCACGAGTGGCGGAGAATGGGAGGTCGACCTGCACAGAGATCCGCATTGTGCAGGCAGGGCAGGCTAATCCGGAGGTCGCCAGGTATCCGGATACTCCGTTAGCGACTGGACTATTATTTAAAGTGGGCCCCCAGCCAGGCTGATCCTGGGCACGGATCGTATTACACCTTGATCCGGCTCACCGGAGAGGAGAGAGGGAAGGAAATGATATGACGGGGAGGGATTAGGACGACTACAACTTGGCTTCGTGTCTCATCTGGGGAAATACCCGAGAATCCTTGACCATTACTAGGCCCCTACACCACGGCGAGGTGTGTAGTCATGTAGGAGGATGGATGGGTTAACCCCTAAGGAAATTCATCCAAAGTTGTCAAAAATTTACGGGGACTCTGCTCCTTCCATGTCAACCGTTAAAAAGTCGCCAGCTGAATTTAAACGTGATCGCACGTCCCTCGAAGATGACCCACGTGAAGGACGGCCGAAAACCGCAACCACACCCGAAACCATCGAAAAAGTGCATGATATCGTGTTGGACGATAGGCGAGTGAAGGTAAGTGAGAAAGCTGATGCTGTATGTATATCAGAAGAGAGGGTGCCAAACATCTTGCACAAAAACTTAGGGATGCGAAAGCTCTGCGCAAGATGGGTGCTGCATTTTCTGAATGCTGATCAAAAGCAAACGCTCGAACGATTTTCGCGGCAATCTTTGGACCGATTCAATAGGGATCCGACCGATTTTGTGCGGCGATTTGTCACCATGGATAAGACATGGGTCCACCAATACACGCCAGAAACGAAGCAGCAGTCGAAGCAGTGGGTGGAAGCCGGCAGTTCAGCGCCAAAGAAAGCGAAGTCGGTCGCATCTGCCGGGAAGGTCATGGCCAGTGTGTTTTGGGATGCGAAAGGGATCCTGTTAATTGATTACCTTGAGAAAAGCAGAACATTTACAGGCGAATATTACTCCAACTTTCTTGACCAGCTGGATGCCAAAATCGCGAGAAGAGGCCTGGCTTGAAGAAGAAAAAATCATGTTTCACCAGGACAATGCACATGTAGACAAGTGTGCGTTGGTGATGGGAAAA
Source organism: Brachypalpus laphriformis (assembly GCA_945910035.1). Classification (NCBI taxonomy): domain Eukaryota; kingdom Metazoa; phylum Arthropoda; class Insecta; order Diptera; family Syrphidae; genus Brachypalpus; species Brachypalpus laphriformis. Next base: position 87,183,448 of record OX246754.1, read on the forward strand.
CTGCGGGATTTGGGGTATGATTTGCTCGGCCATCCCCCTTATTCACCTGATTTGGCACCCTCAGGCTTCCATTTGTTCCCAAACTTGAAGAAATTTTTTTCTGGGTAGCGCTTCGCATCCAATGCAGAAGTTGAGTGGGCCATAGATGAATATTTTCACAGCCTTCCAGACTCTCACTTTCGAGAAGGAATACTGATGTTGGAGAAACACTGGACTGAGTGTGTTGAAGTCAAGGGAGATTATGCAGAAAAATAAAATCATTTTTTTAACTGAAAATCGGAGTCTTTCATTGTCAGGCCGAGAACCTTCCACTTTGCCCTCGTATGTAATTAGTTACGATAGACAAGTTTCTTGTTGTAGACTTACCTGACAAAAATCCATGTCGAAAGACAGATATGTGTTCTTTAGCAAGAAGGAAAGTTTATTATAAACGACTTTTTTCGAAAAAATTAGGGATTGCAGACAATTTGCAAGTAGGCCTATAGGTTTTTATTTCCTGTTTAGATCCAGATTTAAAAACTGGGGAAGTAAATGAAATCTTCCATTCATTGAAAAAATCACCACTAGTAAGCGACATATTAAATAAATAACGCACACCTCTTTAATAGTAAAGGCAGTAATCCATCAGGACCTTCTTTCTTGCTTGAATTAATTTTGAGTAAGGCCTCTTCAACTTCAGATACGTCTAAGTAAGGGGAGTTTATGTCAAAAATTTCTCAAACATAAAGCAGTTCCCCATTGGAAGGTTAGCTAGATGAATAAACAGATTGGAAGTAATTCACAAATAAGTTTAAAATTGTAGATATATCGCAGGTTGTTGTTTTTGAATAGTCCATACAGTTTGAAAGGCCATTCGCTTAATATTAATGTAGTTCCAAAAATGCTTACGATTAGTCTTTAATTTGGATTCTGATGAAAAAACGTCTTTGCGATACAAAACTTTATTAAGGCTATCAAATTCATGCTGTTTTTTAAAATAACAAGTGCGTAGCATCGGATTTTCCTTATTATCCTTGTATAGCTTATAAGGTTAATATTTTTAGATTTTGAAATTAGAAAGCCTCTTATTGAATCAAATACGATTATAATTGTTTTTTTAAAATCATCTTAGGAACAAATTGATAAATTCAACATTTTAAAATTGTGGTAAATGCTTCTTACGCAGTTTATAGATTAGCAGAAGGAAAAATTTCATCCCACGCCGAGAAGATAAAAACCCACTCATTGCATCAGAGTTGTTTTTTTCATAATTGAATGCAAGAGTATTACACTCACCGGCCTTCATAATATAGTTGATAAAACTTAAATTTGTATCCAAAGCATAATGAAAAATAGAATTAATTAACTATGGAAAATTTGACTTTTCAACAGTTACGTTAAATTCTTTGTCAACAAATATTTTAGGTAGATAGAAAGATAAATAGTTTTATTTCAGAACCAACTGGTTACAACAAATATTAGATCGAGTATATGATCAAAATCGTTTGGAAAATTGTAAACTAACCTCCGAGATTCATTTCCATTCCATTTCTTTGTTTTTAGTAGGCACCGATCTAGTAGCTAGAAATAGAGGAAATAGTTCTACTTTTATTAGTAATACCAGGAAAGAGGTGCTTGTCGTCACCTTTGCATCTCAAAACATTTACCCTGCGACTTCCAACTGGACTGCATCAGACAGTCATTCATATTCAGATCACTGATATCTGAAGTACAAATTGGAAATAAGTTACAATACCGCACCCTCAGTCTTTGGCAATCGACGGAAAACCGACTGGTCCAAACACAGTGAATCCATCTCTGCTAAACTATCCAATCACCGTCATAATTTCTGTCCTCAATAAAGCTTTCAACGAATCCTATCCTATAACAAGAAGTAAGGTACGCAATCCTCCGCCATAGTGGAATGCAGAACTTAACAATCTCCGCTGGATAAGAAGGAATAATTTCTACAAACAAGATCTACAAAGAAAGCCTCAATAACTTCAAAGCAGAGGTTCGGAAGGTCTGGCGCAGGTTCTGGCGCAGTTTTTGTCAGGGTATTGACAACACGTCTCAATCCTCTAGACGGCGAAAAGTTATTTCCAAAACACCAACATTACCCAACGTCCTCATGAATCCCAACGCATCATGGCTGAATCAGACGAAGCATCGCTCAACATGCTCATGGGCATTCACTTCCCTGGCTGCACGCCTATCTCCAGTGATGATCGTGCCCTGGTAAATGTTGCACGTCCATCGGCACCTTCTCATCTGATCAGTGAGGATAAGCTGAAAGGGGCGGTGAATAGTTTCGAACCATTCCCCGGGACCGGACGGTATTTTTCCGGCACATCTCCAGACGGCTTTCAATATTATATGAAAAAATTATATAAAACTAGCGGGTACCCAGCGAGCGTTGCTGCCCCTAACAGAAAAAAAAAACAGCTGTCAGGTAGGCGCACAGTGTAACGAATGTATGGAATAAAAGAACAAATATCGTAACTCATTGCACATTTGTTTGATTCAATAATTATTATTATTTTATGACAAAATAGTTTATAATTCATATATTAAACAATATTTGACGTGTTTTAGTACTAAATATTATATTAAATACAAATATATAGTTATTATTCACTTTCTGACTCTGTTTCTGCTTCATTTGACGGTCCGAATCTAAATTTACATCGAATGTTTCAGACTGATTATCATCAATAATATATTCAGCAATGTCTGAAGTATTTTTTGTGTGACTACTAGAAACTTTTCGAAACTTAGCAAGACCTGGGTCAGACGTAAGAAGAAGCATTGTCATGATATCTTGATTTCCGGGCACTGCGCTCTCGTGTACGGCGAATATCCTTATGTTTACACTCTAATGCTTTTTTTTTTTTTATTTGCTGTGTTTGCTGTCGCCGATGGATCTCTGTATGCAGGTAAGTGTTTTTAGATTCATATTATAAGTTTATTTTTTATGACTTCATTTGTTTGAGTGTTTTTTCGCGGCGTGTGTGTGTTTATTGATTTCATTGGTTTTTTCGCGGCGTGTGTATGGTTTTCGCGGTCGGTGTGGTCGTGTGTGTATGTGGTATAGGGTGGATCAACGCGCGCGAGTTTCGTAATACCGATTGAGTTCCGTGATAGGATATTTTGTGCATTATCTGTGAGTTTTTATAGTGTTTAAATTATATGGACTATTGATGAAGTGTATATGTGATGTAAAGGTGAGCTTTCGTGTGAATTGACTATTGTTTTGAGTGTTTAAAATGGTGAATTAGTGGACTGTTATGGTGTTGTGTTGTGAAGAATTTTTAGGAAATTTATTTACAGTGTTGTGTTGTGTAGTGTTGATTTAAAAATGAAGTTGGTTTAAAGTGTTGTGTTGTGTTGATAACGAATAAAATTAGTTTAAAGTGTTGTGTTGTGTTGAGTTAAGTAAGGATTGTAATTACTTGAAAGTGTTGTGTTGTGTTGAGTTGAATTGAGTTTGTATTAAAATGTTGTATTGTAAATGAAAATAAGTGTTGTGTTCAATTTTACTAAGTGTTTGTGTTGTGTTGGGAATTCCAAATTAGTTTTGTTTTGTTAAAAATGTAGTGTTGTGTTGTATTATGTATAAAATAAATATTTTTGTAGGAACAGCTGTGTTGTTTGATTCGTTGGGGAATAGATGTAATTGTTTTATTCTGAATTTATTATGTGGTTTCGTATGGCTGGGACATGTTTGCATACTAGGTTGGTGTCGTAGCTAGTGTTCGGTTGTTGGGTAGAGGACAGATTTTGGAGATTGGCCTTTTTAAGATGGTGTTGTTCATTTTGAGCGTTACCACGCGCACTAAATCGTCCGGTCCGGGGTGTAGGTCGGTGACGCGTGCTAGGCTCCATTTTAGTGGTGGTAGCCGTTCGTCCTTGATGAGGACGAGATCACATTCCTGCACTGTTGTCTGAGCAGCTTTCATCCACTTCGGACGTTGTTGCAGCTTGGCCAGATATTCATTGCTTCACTGTTTCCAAAAGGACTGGTGAAGCGTTTGAACTCTCTTCCAACGGTCGATGTGGGAAATTTTGTCGAGTTGGTACTCTGGCTGAGGTGGAGCGAGCAACGGTTCTCCCACGAGGAAATGTCCGGGCGTGATTGCTTCGAGGTCGTTGACATCGTCTGATTGGGGACACAATGGCCTTGAGTTCAGGCACGCTCCCATCTGTGTAAGAAGGGTGTAGAGCTCCTCGAAAGTCAGACACTGGTTTCCGGCCACACGTTTGAAATGGTACTTCACTGACTTCACTCCCGCTTCCCATATTCCACCAAAGTGAGGGGAAGCCGGTGGAATGAACCTCCATCTAGTTCCTTCGTTGGCCAACAGCTCTGCTACGTTCTTCCAACCGACCTTTGCCTCTCTCAGTTGTCGCTGTAACTCGCCGTCTCCTCCGACAAAATTTCTCCCACAGTCACTGAAGAGTTCTCTGCATAGTCCCCTTCGCGCCACAAATCGACGAAACGCCGCCAAAAATACGTGGGTGGTCATGTCACCAACCAGTTCAATGTGGACTGCCTTTGTCGCCATACATATAAATATCGCGAAGTATCCTTTGAGGATTTTCGCGTTGCGCCCTTTCCAGGTCTTGACATCGATGGGACCGGCGTAATCCACTCCGGCAAATATGAAAGGCCTAGAAATACTTGTTCTTGCGGTGGGGAGGTTGCCCATTAACTGCTGCAATGGTTTTGCCCTGAACCTGTAGCAAATGGTACAGCCATGTATTGCCTTCTTTATAGCATTCTTCAAGTTGAACATCCAATATCGTTGGCGTATGAATGATACTACCTTTTGGTTCCCTCCGTGTAACGTTTTTTGGTGAGCGTCGTGTATCACTAATGTTGAGAACCGATGACTACATTTCAGCAATATTGGATGTTTTTTATTGAAGGGCAGCTGTGCACTGGCCAACCTTCCCCCCACTCGCAATATGTTTCTCTCATCGCGAAATGGGTTGAGAGTGTTGTATCCTCTGGTGTTGTTTTCTCCGTCTTCCGCAAACATCTCCTGCTGAACAATACTCACAATGCGCGTGAGCGCTTCCTCTAGTTCTTCTGGTGACAGAACCCCTGATACCCCCCTAAGTACTCCTGTGTTGTGTCGAAAACGTAAGCAATAGGCGACTATTCTCACTGCTATGGATAAGGTGGGACACTTGACTAAGAGTTCGTTTACCAGACTATTACCCTTTTCTCGTAGCGTGGCGCAATGCACCTTAACTGCACGTGCTTCCTGCTGAGTTTCCAGACATGGCGGTTGTTCGGGGAATGGCGCATCCCAATGATGCCTTAAAAACGGTGGACCTTGCCACCACAACTCGTTCTGGATGATTTTGGACGGGAGGAGACCTCGAGATGCTAAATCCGCTGGGTTTAACTCTGATGGAATGTGCTTCCACAAGGCACTGCCAGTCAGTTTTTGGACCTGTGACACTCGGTTGCCGATGAACGTCTTCCATTTGGACGGTGGTGCCTTTATCCAGCAGAGCGTGATTACGGAATCGGTCCACGCCCAAACATCAACAGCTCCCAACTTCAGCACCCGTGTTGTCTCGTATAGCAGCTTCGCCAATAGGACTGCTCCGCATAGTTCCAGACGAGACAAAGTGACGGTATCCAACGGGGCTACCTTAGTCTTGGACATCAGCAGGTTCATGTGCACCTGTTCGTCTTGGTCTTGGACACGCAAATAGACCGCTGCTGCGTACGCCTTCTCGGATGCATCGCTGAACCCGTGGATTTCAACCTTCCTGGTGTGTTTGTTGGTGTTTATCCACCGAGGAATCTCCAGCTTTCCCAGTGATGGCAAGTCGTCACGAAACGCGATCCATTCCTGCTGCAGATCTGACGGTATTGGTTTATCCCAATCTAGACCTCTCCCCCATAGTTGCTGCATGAGGATCTTTGCCTTGATCGCACATGGTGAAATCCAGCCCATTGGATCAAACAACTTAGAGATGGAAGACAAGATGGACCGCTTTGTAACATTATCGTCACAGAAACCTGTTACCTGGAACGAAAAGACATCTGCGTTTGGTTGCCACTTTATCCCTAAGGTTTTGATGCTGCTCTTGTCTTCAAATGGAATGGAGAAATTGAGTTCCCGATGCTCAGGCGGAATGTGTTGCAAAACCTCCTCCGAGTTACTCACGAACTTTCGGAGATGGAAACCAGCTGTGGCCAGGAGATCGCTTACAGCTTTTAGTTTGTGTTGGGCTTCCTGTACAGTGTCTCCCCCCGTAATGACATCGTCGACATAAGTTTCCTCTTTGATGATGGCTGTGGCGAGTGGAAATTTGGATGCCTCGTCGACTGCCAGCTTCTGTAGGACCCTGATGGTCAGGAACGGTGCTGATGCTGTCCCAAATGTTACCGTTTCCAGTCGATAAGTCTTCAACTCCTGGTTGGGATGATCTCTCCAGAAGATCAGCTGGTAGTTCGCATCAGGGACGCCGACTCGGATTTGACGGTACATCTTTTCCACATCACCAGTAAAGGTAAACTTATATTTACGCCACCTTAATATGATGTCAATTACGTTGGTCTGTACATTAGGGCCCACCATCAACATGTCATTCAAGGAAGAGCCAAAAAGGGGTTTGCACGTTGCGTCGAAAACGACTCGAAACTTCGTGGTGGTACTGGATTCCTTGATGACGGCGTGATGGGGAATAAAAAAATGGTATGGAGTTCGAAGGATTTCATGTGACTGCTCCATTTCAGTCATATGTCCTAGTTGGAGATACTCTGACATGCATTTTGAGTACTCTTTGTGTTGGGTTGGGTTGTTTTGAAGCCGCTTCTCCACCTGCATGAACCGTCTGACCGCACCTTCCCGTGTTGGTCCCATACTGGGATATTTTCCGCCTTTGAATGGCAGACAGACTTGGTATCGGCCATCAGGTAAGCGCTTCGTGTGTTGGTTGAAGTGTTTCTCACAGATTGTATCCTCTTCTTCTTCTGTTTTTTCGTAGGGCTCCTCTTCTATCTCCCAGAACCTCCGAAGAGTCGCATCGAGATCCAGCTGGGTGACAAAGCTGTGAACCTTGCGCGGTGTTTCCAACGGCACCTTTCCTAACAGGATCCAGCCTAATCGTGTCTTTTGTGCTATTGGTCCTAAGCACTCAGATCCTCTCACCACGTCTCCCAGGATGATGTCAGGATAGACGTCGCTACCAAGGAGCAGGTCTACCTTCGCCGGTAGATGGAACGTTGGATCAGCCAGCTGCAACCCGTTAAGGTAAGGCCATTTGTCGACGTTAATTTTGTGGGCCGGAAGAAGCCCAGTCAGGGATTTAAAAACTAGCGCTCGCATTTGGCCTGCGAAGTTGGAGGTCAAAGATCGGATCTCCAGATCGACGATCTTTTGTGTAGCTCCACTGCTGACCCTCCCCAACCCATTAATTTCGACAAATGTCCTCTTGGCTTTTAGACTTAACCTTTGCACCGCTGTTTCGGTGATAAATGATGCCTCTGAACCTGGATCGATCAAGGCCCGTAAGGTTAAAGAACCTCCACCCGTCGACCCTACTCTCACTAAGGCTGTGGCTAGCAAGACTTTGGCATCTGTATGAAGGTGGAATGTGTTGACGTTAGGATGATTTGCGGATGAGTGTGAGCTCTGCGAAGGTTGGAACTCTGCAGCAGTGGGGCTAATTGTTGAAACTTGATATGTGTGGCTGTGAGTGTGTGGATGTGTGTTGGCGAATTGGGTCGAACTTCGTTGAACGGTGTTGGGTTGTGTTGGTGTGGTGTGTGGCGCTGGTGTTACGGACTGGTGTTGGTACGGGTTGTGGGAATTGTCATGCAGCAATGAGTGGTGGCGCTGTTTGCAGTAATAGCAACACTTTGGACTGGGGCACCTCTGCTTGAAGTGGCTGTATGCAAGACAATTCTCCCAGACCTTCACATCATAGACGGTGTGTCCCCGTTAGCCAACATCCATTTGTAAAAACCTTTTACAATCCCGTAACGCGTGTTGACCCTTATGGCACACTCTACAGCTCACATCTCGACTGGGCACATCTCTGGTATGAACAACGTGTGTTACCCTTCCTTTGCTCGTATTTGCGGGAGTTGTTTGCTGCTCGACCGCTTCCAAAGCTCTGAACCTGGTACGAAGGAATTCGAAAAATTCTTCCAGCTTCGGTAACTCCTTCTTACTGCCTAGTTTCTCTTCCCACAGCTGCTGAGTGACCTTCGCGATTTTCTGCAGCATCACGAAAATCATAATCGTGTCCCACTGATTGACTTGAACCCCTAAATTGCCTAGCGAGTGGAAAATTTCCTGCGATGTGTCCAGGATGCGTTTGATGTTTGCTGCTGACTCGGTGTTGAATGGGGGCTGACCAAAGAACAAATTCAGCTGCGTGTTGACTAGCACCCTCTTGTGGTCGTACCGTTCCACAAGTATTTCCCACGCCTTCTGGTAATTAGCCTTATCGATGGCTAAGTGTTGCAGTAGCCTTTCCGCTTCACCTTCAACGCTGGACTTGAGATAATGCAACTTCTGTACTTCGGAGAGGCCACTGTTGGTATGTACGAGGCTGAGAAACATGTCATGGAATGACCTCCATGTCTCGTAACCGCTGGAAAAAATGGGCAAATTGATTTTTGGGAGCCTGACTGCATCCTGCCTATGACTTACTGGGAGTACCACGGACGATGATGACGTAGAACCTCTGGAAATTTTAGGAGCTTCTTTGGGCCTTAGCTTGTCGATAGCATCCGTTACCGCTGTCCTGTACTCGACGTAAGTCTCTAAAATGTCATCATACGCCTGCGCTAACATCTTTTTATCGCAGCCCTCCTCAATTTTTCCAGCGCCTACAATCTCTTCGTTGTACTTCTCCGCAAGCTGCATGGACCTCTCCATCATTTCCAAACGCCTTTGCAGATAATTGATTTTCTTTAACCTACTCGCATCAGCCTTGCCAAAATTTTTATGATCTTGCTTTAAGCGTGCAAGCAAGCTTAATTGCAGATTCCCACAAGCCATTTTATTTTATATATATGTCTTCGCTCTTTTATACAGAAAAAACAGATGCTAAATCTACTGGACTTACTTGTGTCCGGTACTTTGGGGTTCCTCAAGTTGAAAATGGATGGACTGGGTGCTCCTCTGACTTCCTTGGTGATGCACTTCCTGATGAAAATTGCTGTGTATCGAAGAAATGGATTTTCACGACGCGGGAAAATGTATTTTTATAATTTTTATTTATTTTTTTTTTTTAATTAATTCTGGGTTGCACATATGCCGTTTATGCCGACACACACGTTTGTAAAACAAAAAAAATAATGTTTAAAAATACACCGCGTATAGAAATTTAATTTTTCAAAATTTGTAAATTTTTTTTTTTAAGAGTGTATCACACTATTGTTGCACCACACACTATTGTTTACTTTTTGTCTTTTGTTCTTTTTAATGTAATTTATGGCTCGATTGGACCAAAATGTTCAACGCCGTATTCGACCACTGTACTTGTTCACTGTAAAAAACGACAACAGAAACTATTCTACGGAATAAAAAGCCATCCGTGTTGTGACGTTATAAAATGAGTTGTGTATTTTTCTGTTGATTAACCTTTTATATAATGTTACATTTTATATGTCAATTTATGTGTGTGTATGTATTGGGAAACAAGGGAAATTATTATATAAATTCAAAACATAGAACTAACTTTACACTTCAACAGTGACACACTTTATGGTATTACCACATCAACTCCAACACTTTTGTTTCGTTTACTAGTCTCTTAAACCTTTGCATATTAATATTGTAATATTCTTGCTGGGGTTCGTTTAAATAAAACCGTCTTTTGTGTATTTTAATTGTTTATTTATTATCAAATACCAACTTTACTTTAACACAATAGTCAATCACTTTATTCTTTATTTATTTCAAAATAAATGGTCGCTACAGATTTATTTTCACAATGTCGCTTGCTTTCACCACTGGTCGAATATCTCTTGTAATCGCTGTATTCACTTATAAACAACTGTGTCGACGTTGGTTGTGGTATGGGTATTTATAGGAAATTGCAAGGGGTTCTAGAACATGCTAGATGTTTCTCCGGGTGAATTGAGGATCATGGAATATTGGGATATTGTGTGGAACAATTGTGGAACGTAAGCACACCAGGTTGGAACGTAAGCACATCAGGTTGGAATATTTACTACTAGTAGGCAATAGATGTCGTTGCACAGTTTGAGATACAGTGTTTTAGTTTTTGGTACACAAACCATCCTGTAGTCAATGCTACACTGCCCCCCTCTTAAACTTGTTCGTCCCGAACAAGATCATCTGGATTACTGCCACGGTAACGATGAAGACGATCCAGGTGGACAATTTTCATCTTGCCTCTTACTCCACGCTGGATCCGGAAGACGACGTCATTGATGCGTGTGACCACTTTATAAGGGCCCTCCCAGTCCTGCTGCAGCTTGGGTGACCTCCCATTTTGCCGGTGTGGGTTGTACAGCCATACTAGGTCTCCCTCGTGGAAGCTGGACGTTGTTGCCTTTGTGTCGTACCTGGTTTTCATGCGGTCACTCGCTATCCTTATCCTCGTCCTGGTCCTCTGATGTATGTCTCGGATCCTTTCCCTGAGGTCTGCCACATAGTCCTCTTCACATTTGGGCTCATCGTTAGGGTATTCAAACTTCACCTCACTAGGTAGCCGAACTGCTCGACCAAACAAGACTTCGGATGGAGTATGTCCAGTAGTGCTGTGCACTGCATTTCGGTAGGCCATCAAGAAAAGAGGAATTTGTCGATCCCAATCGCGCTGGTGGTATTCTACGACCTTGGAGAGATGTTCGTTTAAGGTTCTGTTGAAGCGCTCTACCATCCCGTCGGATTGTGGATGATGCGGGGTAGTTCTCGTCTTTTTGATTCCTAGTTGTTGACATACCTCTTGGAATATCTTCGATTCAAAGTTTCGTCCCTGGTCAGAATGCAGTTCCATGGGCACGCCAAACCTGCTCACTCAGTTGTTGACGATCTGTTCCACGATGGTCTTCGCTTCCTGGTTAGGGATGGCGAACGCTTCCGGCCATTTGCTGAAGTAGTCCATGACGACTAGGATGTAACGGTTACCATTGTCGGTTTCTGGAAATGGACCAGCGATGTCAGCGGCAATCCGTTCAAAGGGTGCGCCCACGTTGTACTGTTGCATCTTGCCTCGCGTTTTCGTTCTGGGTCCCTTACTGGCGGCACACACGACGCATTTTCGGCACCAACTCTCTACGTCTACCCTTGCGCTGAGCCAATAGAAACGTTCTCGCACCTTCTCCAGCGTCTTGTTTGCACCCAAATGACCTCCGGATGCTCCATCATGCATCTCCCGTAGCACTTCGTGTACTTTTAATCGCGGCAAGACAAGCTGCATTATGAAATCTTTCCCGTCCGGCCTTTCACATTTCCTTTTCAGAACACCATCTTGCACATGAAGGGAGTCCCACTGAGCCCAGGATGCCTTCAGAGTGGGGCTCCTGTCCGAGATATCTTGTCCATTTGGCTTTTCCATAAACTCCTTCCACGCTAATATCGGCTCGATGTCTGTGTCTTCTTTCTGAGCGTTGCGGATTTCTTCTGCACTCCAACCAGCGATAGGCTCAGCTCTTACCCTTTGGATGGAAAGAAGGTTCTTCTCTTCCTGCCGCACACAATGCTTGCAGTCGCTCTTACATGGTCGCCGGGACAAGGCATCCGCATTAGAATGAAGTTTCCCTTTACGATGCTGTATTTCATAGTCGTACATCTGCAGCCGTTCAATCCATCTTGCGACCTGGCCCTCCGGATTCTTGAACTGCAGCAGCCATTTTAGAGCCGCGTGGTCTGTGCGCAAAAGGAACTTTTGGCCGTAGAGGTATTTATGGAAGTGTTTTGTCGCCAGAAGCAGCGCCAACAGTTCTCGCCTGGTCAAGCAGTAGTTCCTTTCCGGCTTGGAGAGCACTTTGCTGAAGTATGCTACTACCTTCTCTTGGCCATTGTGTACTTGCGAAAGAACCGCTCCGACGCCGACGTTACTTGCATCTGCATCCACGATGAACATTTCTCCGGGAATTGTATATGCTAGTGTTGGTGCTTCGCATAGTTGTTGCTTAAGGTTCTTGAAGCTATTGTCACACTCACCTGACCACTTGAATTGCCTTCCTTTTTCCGTCAGCTGGTGCAAGCTCTTCGCGATTCCGGCAAAGTCCTTTACGAATCGTCGGTAGTACGTGGCGAGACCCAAAAAGCTCCTGAGTTCGTGTTTGTCTTTCGGAACTGGCCAGTTTTTCACAGCTTCCACCTTGTCTGGATCGGTTCGCACTCCTTGTGACGAGATAACGTGGCCCAGGTACTTGACTTCGGATCTGAAGAGGTCACATTTCTTTGGTTTCAGCTTCAGGTGACCGCTTCGAAGCCGTTCTAGCACATTCTTCAGGTTGTCGCGATGTTCCTCGAATGTTTTTCCTATCACAATCACATCGTCCAGATACACCAAGCAAGTTTTCCAGATTAATCCACGTAGGACGTGTTCCATTATTCGCTCAAAAGTTGCCGGAGCGTTGCACAATCCAAATGGCATTACTCTAAACTGCCACAGCCCATTTCCTGCAGTGAACGCAGTTTTCTCTCGGTCCTTTGGATCGATCTGTACCTGCCAGTAACCGCTCTTTAAATCAAGGGTGGAAAACCATCGAGCTCCTGAGAGTGTGTCCAATGTGTCATCGATCCGTGGCAGAGGGTAGCTATCCTTTTTCGTGACATCATTAAGTCTGCGATAGTCCACGCAGAATCGAGTGCTGCCGTCTTTCTTCTTAACCAGTACAACAGGTGAGGCCCACGGACTCTTAGAACTTTCGATGAGCCCTTCCTTCTCCATCGTTGACACCATATCTGAAACCTCTGTCTGTTTTGCCAATGGTAGTCGTCTGGCAGGCTGGAAAATTGGTCTGGCATCCCCAGTGTCTATGCGATGTTGCACCAGATGTGTTCGCCCATACTCCCCATCTTGTGAGGCAAATATATCAGCGTACTCACCGATTAGATTTTCTGCCATGGCTCGCTGATCCTGATCCAGTTCGCAGTGCTTGAGGATCATGTCCCTTACTTCGGCCAACCTGCCTGATGAAACGGGCCTCGCAGATTCTTTTTCAGTTATTGTTGAGATTGAACATATCGGAACACATTCACCAATAACCTCCCCTTGTTTTAGTTTGACGCTGTGGCTCTTTAAGTTCATGAGCCTTACTGGGACCAGGCTATTTGGCTCCACTAAAACTTTTCCCACGATGTAGTTTGGGGAAATCCTTCCTAAATCTGGCTCCAATAGGTAGAATCGGTGGCTCCCAGGATCACCCTCTAGTTTTGTCCAAATGATAGTCTCGGAAGATGGTGGTAAAACTTCGTCCTTGGTGAGTATTGTCCTTAAATGTGATGCATTCTCGTTCCCGTACACCATTGGAATCTCTACGTTCCTGTGGCGCAGAACCTGCATCCCGATGTCGATGATTACGTCATGTTCTTTCATAAAGTCCACTCCGATGATGCATTCATCACATATGTCGGCCACCAGGAACGCATGAGAAAAGGCCAACCCTGCTAGTTGTATCGTGAGGCGAACTTCTCCGTATACTTTCGCCGCTTCCCCTGTCGCAGTTCTAAGACAGTAGCAGCTGGTGTTGTGCAGCCAAGACTTCCGGACGAGATCTCTTCTTACAATGGAAGCCGTGGCGCCGGTATCGATAGTAGCCACGCACTTGTTTTTGCCGATGAATGCTTCCTCTGTGAGACTCTTGTTGCATCGTTTGGTTTGGGAGACCTGGATGGTGGTCTTGGGGCGTCGATTTCATTAGCCAACTTTTGCCCCGCAAAGCTGGCTCTTAGGCGTTTCCCGACTCCTGGTTGCGAGGAGCCTGGCCAACAGGATGGATGTTGTCCCTGTTGGATGGTCTTCGTTGCGTCGCCTATTCGAACAATGTGGACAGTTTCCGCGTCTGGGTGGATTTCTGCATTGCCGTTGTAGGTGTCCTATTTTGTTGCAGTTCCAGCAACGAATTTGTCCTCCGCGAGCGTTGTTTCGGTCTTCGACGTCCATCCTCTGGCAAGAGCATTCGATGGCGGCTACTTCCCTCACACGGTGGATTCCCTGACAGGCCTGGTCTGCGGCCTCCATTGTCAGAGCAAACGCCAAAGCTTCGGCGAGCGTTTTCTTTCCAGCCATTCTTACCGCCATTTGTAGTTTCGCATCAGCTATGGCATGGGTGAACGCTTCCGTTGCCATCTCGTTAATGATCTCCTCGCCGGCGTTTGGATAGGACAAATGTGCCAGCCGCTCGATGTCCGCTTGTAACTGCTGGAGCGTCTCACCCTTCATCTGGGACCTTCTGCGCAACTGGACCCTATATACTTGCTGCATGTGGTCGTCCCCAAATCGCATCTCAATGGCTTTCACCAGACTGTCGTAGTTGCGTTGTTTGTCCTCGGGAATAGTTTGTAGTAGCTCTGCAGGTGATCCTCTAAGCGCAAGCGTGAGGGCAATGGACCTCTCTTCATCGTCCCAGTTGTTCGTCATTGCCGCAGCTTCGAACTGTCTCTTATATATCGCCCATGATGTCTGTCCGTCGAAGACGGGAGCCTGCATCTCTTTCCTTCTCGGGCAGTCGGTTGAATACTCCCGAACTTTCTGTTTCTCCATGTATTCGAGTTCCTTTGCCAAATTCTCTAATCTTCCTTCAACAGTCTCGATTTTTGTTTGAACATTCTCGAATTTTGTTTCAAATGTTTCAATTTTCGTCTCTACATTTCCAATTTTCTCGTCGATTGTCCCGAATCTTGTTTCCAAACTTCTATTTTGTTCATCAAATTTGCTTTCGAGAACACTCCTTTGATCGAGTAGCTGTTGCTCTAGAGAATTCTTTTGTTCATCGAGCTTGGTGTCTAGAGAATTCTTTTGTTCGTCGAATTTTTTCTTTTGCTCGTCTAAAGAATTGCCTAGCTTCTCGAATTTTTCATTTTGAGAATTCTTTTGCTCATCGAAAGAATTGTCTAGCTTCTCGAATTTTCTATTCTGATCGTCGAATTTTTCAGATAACAATTTCATTAAAGCCGACATGTCACTCGTCGTACTTACTTGTTCTTCTTCGACGTCAAACAAAGCTGTTTCAGGATCTGCACCCTCGTCCGTCACTATTTTTCGCAACTTAATAATCAATTCTCTTTTTGTACCAGTCGTAGGCTGATTCCGCTGGCTCAGTACTTCCTTTAGTTGCGGCACTGACAAATCTTCCAGCAATTTCCGAACCATTTTTATTTTTCACTTACAAAAAAAAGCAATACACAAAATTTGTTTTATCCCACTTCTGACACCAATGTAATATTCTGCTGGGGTTCGTTTAAATAAAACCGTCTTTTGTGTATTTTAATTGTTTATTTATTATCAAATACCAACTTTACTTTAACACAATAGTCAATCACTTTATTCTTTATTTATTTCAAAATAATTGGTCGCTACAGATTATTTTCACAATGTCGCTTGCTTTCACCACTGGTCGAATATCTCTTGTAATCGCTGTATTCACTTATAAACAATTGTGTCGACGTTGGTTGTGGTATGGGTATTTATAGGAAATTGCAAGGGGTTCTAGAACATGCTAGATGTCTCTCCGGGTGAATTGAGGATCATGGAATATTAGGATATTGTGTGGAACAATTGTGGAACGTATGCACACCAGGTTGGAACGTAAGCACATCAGGTTGGAATATTTACTACTACTAGGCAATAGATGTCGTTGCACAGTTTGAGGTACAGTGTTTTAGTTTTTGGTACACAAACCATCCTGTAGTCAATGCTACAATATTTTTTCCGCTAGATATTACTCTCAACAACAATTCAAATTTCATAAATAGAAATGCTAAAAGGAACCAATTCGTTAATTAATCGATCCAAATTTGCTTTCTCATTAGCTACTAAAGTTGCTGACTCTTTCGAAAAAAATTAACTTTACAGGTCGACAGTAACATACTGATGATGGCGTGGAATTCTTCCACTTTACTTTACCAGTCTTCTTGTCGATTACTTGAAGAGGAACAAGTGCAATAAAGAATATGAATTCATCTAAACAGTCAATATTCTGAAAGCTCTGTTTATAAGAACTATGTTCAGAGCTTCCATCAAGGCCCCATTTACATATTAAGCTTACAGTAGTGGACGAAGGCAAGAATTCGTCACCGATGATGGGTTCTAAAATATATTTTGCAGTTTTATTAACTAATTGCTGCAAGTCTACTTCAGCACGACTATCTGACACAATTATTATATCAGGTAGTCTTTGATCCCTAATTTTTTGTATGGGATAGTAGCTGGGAAATATATTTTTGTGAATGCTATTTACCTAGTCCTAAGTCTAAGTACAAGGCTAATGCTTGAAGACCAGGCATCGATTTTTTGTCAGATGAAGTACTCGACTCTCTGGATTAATCAGCAGGAAAAGATACCTCATTAGAACCCCAGTTTTTAATGAGATTATCGACTGTGCGTTTTTTTTATTTCTGACACAGACTGTCGAAATCTTTTCCGGTCGACCTCTTTGGAATCTAATAGTAGAAGCAGTTGCGGTATTAGATGTCTGCTGGTAGCTCAAGACTTTATCTTCTAGAGTAATCTCCTTCAACCATTCCGCATATCGACTAAGAAATGTTTTTACATTCGATGATTAAGGTCCCACTTATTTTTTAGATTTAACGAAATTAAGCGGCTAGTTTTCCTTATACTGCTCAGAATTTGCTCAGGAGCATTTTGCAAAATATGATTGAAAATGGCATTTTCGGTTTCGGTAGCTAAAATATTTATAAACATAAAGTACACTAATAAAGCTTCCCACACAATAAAAACTAAAGACATAATATGTGCTAAATTTTTTTAAAACCTATCCAAAATTAGAACATCACTAGCGCCCCTATTGTGGTTGTCAATCGTCAATACGATTAACATTTATCAACTTGATCGGTCAATTTTCGGTTTGGTGTTGTGTAACTCAATTGATAGGGACAATGACAGTTAACAGCTATTGTGAATCAGTGGATAACTTATTTTGAATTATTGTGAATTTGGCATTTGAAAACAAAAATATTGCAAGTAGGTAATTTATAAATTTGTCTCTTTAAAAGTTTACATTAATAAAATGAGTTCTGTGGACGGATTAACATTTTCATCGGATTCTGACGAAGAAGATCGTGTTACTTATTTTAAAGAATTAGCAAGGAGCAGGCGACAGTTAAGATACGCTTCGAATCCATTGAAACTTGAGGATACTTACTTACTTAGGTGGCGCTACAGTTCGGGGTGAACCTGGGCCTCAACCAACAAGCCTCTCCATTTAGCTCGGTCTTTAGCTAATTGCCTCCAGTTGCGCACTCCAAGTTGGTCGAGGTCCCCTTGAACTTGTGCGCGCCACCTACGGCGATGATTCCCTCTACTGCGTCGTCCCTCGGGATTAGATTCGAAGACTCTGCGGGCCGGAGCGTTGGTGTCCATTCGCTCTACATGTCCTAGCCATCTCAGACGTCCAATACGCAGTTTTTTGACTAGGTCGATGTCGCTGTACAGCTCGTATAGTTCGTGATTGAATCTTCTCCTCCAAAACCCGTCAACGCAAACGGGACCGAAAATCTTACGAAGAATTTTTCTCTCGAAGCGACCGAGGATATCTTCATCTTCTTTTAATAAAGTCCATGTTTCAGCGCCGTAAAGTAGGACTGGGATGATCAAGGTCTTATATAGAGTCTCCTTAGTTGTTCGAGATAGGGCTTTACTGTTGAATTGCCTTATAAGCCCAAAAAAACAGCGATTGGCAAGAGTTATTCTTCGATTGATTTCTGCACTGATTTTGTTAGTAGAATTTATAGCAGAGCCAAGGTAGACAAAGTCCCTTACTACCTCGAAGTTATAGCTGCCCACGATGACGTTTTGTCCAATTCGTCGGTGTTGGTTTTCCCTTCTAGTTGACAGCATATACTTGGTTTTGCCCTCGTTTATCGCCAAACCCATTTTGGCCGCTTCCGCCTCAATGCTTGCAAAAGCACCGGTGACGGCCCGCTGAGATCTTCCAATAATGTCTATATCGTCGGCGTATGCAAGCAGTTGTACAGACTTGTAATAGATTGTGCCTCCGGTGTTGGCTTGTGAGTTCCGCACAATCCGTTCAAGTACAATATTGAAGAAGTCACATGACAGCGCGTCACCTTGTCTAAAGCCTTTTTTGACATCAAAGGTCTCGGTGAGGTCATTACCGACCTTGATGGAGCAGCGAGCGTTCTCCATCGTCAGCCTGCACAGACGGACAAGTTTTGTCTCTATAAATGCTGTCATAGGCGGCCTTGAAATCGATAAAGAGGTGGTGAGTATCGATTTGGAATTCTTGGGTTTTCTCCAGGATCTATCGAAGTGTGAAGATTTGATCGATGGTGGACTTTCCTGGCCTGAAACCGCACTGATAGGGTCCAATCAGGCTGTTGATAAAAGGTTTCAGGCGTTCACACAATATCGCAGAAAAGATCTTGTACGCGATGTTGAGAAGACTGATGCCTCTATAGTTGGCGCAGTTGAGGGGGTCTCCTTTCTTGTGGATCGGGCAAATGATGCTGAGATTCCGTTCATCATCCATACACTCGTCTGACCAAATATTAGAAATGAGTTGGTGTATGCACTCTACCAATTCATCACCAGCTGCCTTGAAAAGTTCGGCCGGTAAGCCGTCAGGTCCGGCAGCCTTGTTCGATTTTAGCTTGGATATTGCTATCCTCACTTCGTTTTGGTCAGGTGGACGGAAATTTTGACTATCATCGTCCATGTTGAATGGTTCATTCTGCCTGACAGCGGGATGTTGGTCTTCGTCGCCGTTATACAGTCTGCAGAAGTAGTTTTTCCATATTCTCAGCACCGACTGTGATTCTACTACGAGGTTCCCATTTTCATCTCTACAGGTTTCTGTTCGGGTATTACTTCTCTGACACGTTCTTTTTACCTTTTGGTAAAACTTCCGTACATTGTTCCTGGAGTATAGACTCTCGATATTCTCAAACGCGCGCTTCTCATGCTCTTTCTTCTTCTTTTGGAGAAGCCGATGTTCTTCCCGTCTCTTTTGCTCGTAGAGCTCACGAGCAGCTCTCGTCTTCCTTTGCAGCGCCGCTTTGTATGCCTCTTGTTTTGCTGCATGCACTCGCCGGCATTCTTCGTCAAACCAGGGGTTTCGCGGTGGTGGGCGAGCGAGACCCAGCACATCAGTCGCGGCGTTTCTGATGGCGTGTTGGCAGCGTTGCCACTGGTCTTCGGTACTTGATGCTGGCGGCAAAGGGGTGATTGAGAGATTTCGGGATACGCGTTCAGCGAAGAGTCTGCCGGTCTCTTGCGATTGTAGCTTTTCGACGTTAAATTTTCTCACAGTAATTCTTCTTTGTTGCTCAGATTGGGATATCCGCATTCGTACCTTGGCTACAACAAGGTAATGATCCGAGTCTATGTTGGCCGCTCAGAAGGTCCGGACATTCAGAATACTGGAGGCATGTCTTGCGTCGATCGCAATATGATCAATTTGGTTGATCGTAACATGATCATTGGACCGCCATGTCTGCATATGAATATCGAGATGAGGAAACCATGTGCTTGCTATGGTGACATTTCGCTCCACAGCGAAATCAATTAGCCTTAGTCCGTTATCAGACGTGGTGTCGTGTAGGCTATGCTTACCGACTGCCCTACCAAAGACGTCCTCCTTTCCTATTTTGGTGTTAAAATCGCCCAATATGATTTTAACGTCGTATTTAGGACATTGCTCGTATGTTTTGTCGAGGATCTCGTAGAAACACTCTTGGGTGGCAGGGTCCTTTTCTTCTGTGGGGGCATGAACACATATTAGGCTTATGTTAGCGAATTTTGCCTTGATCCGGATAGTCATAATACGCTCGCTCACGTGTCGGAAGCTTAAGACTTCTTGCCTAAGTCTGCCGCGTATGACAAATCCGCATCCGAATAAGCGTTGCCTGTTGCCTCTGTAGCAATCACCGTAGTAGATGTCACAGTTTTTCATCCTCTTTTTGCCTGGCCCATCCCATCGCACTTCCTGGATGGCGGTAATATCTGCTTTATAGCAGTCTAGGACCTCTGCTAGTTGTTCGGCTGCACGTGGTCTGTAAAGGGACAGAACATTCCACGTACAGATCCGAAGGTCGTTGTCCTTATTTCGTTTGCTGGGGTCGTCATTAGTTGGGTCATCCTTATCCGAGGCTTTTGGTTGTTTCGGAACCATGCGTTTTTTACGTGGTAGGGAAGTTACCCCGACGGCACAACCCCCAACCTGGAGGGCCAGTTCCTTAATTATTCCCCTAGGACGAGGGGCCGGGTACACCGGTGCCAGTAGTCCACTACGGGAGTATGAGCGCTGCCGTTGGCCCATTAAGGGCTCCTCCGCCACCATCTCTATTCCAATGTCCTGACCAACATTGGAAATTCCTTACCGACCTGTGATCCGAATACGTCGAAGCAGCTCGCGCAAGGTATTCACTAAGTTCAACCTAACTGGAACTATAGACGCCACCGTTGACTCCGTCTAGGGAATTCGTCCGCTGCCGCCTGGAACAGGAAGAAGTGCTCTAGTGAGAAAAGCACTCTTCCCCCCCTCTCTCATCTGCTGCCACCAAGAATCCGCCAAACGGGGTTGGTTACCCATTTCTTGGATTAAGGTACTAGGCACCCGGCTGTCACCGCGTGGAGGTTGAGAGTAGGAGTTGGTAGGCCTCAGCTGAGTGAAAACGCTTGTGTTTTCATATGATCGCATGCACTACCGTTTGACCGGCCTTGAGGATAGCATGTACAAAATGAAGATTAGTTTATAAATAAACAAATTATAACAATATATATTTTTGCTTATTTCAGTTTCTTAAAAAATGTTCGTCTATCAAAGACAGGTTTTATGTATTTGATGAATGAAATAGATCAGAAGCTTAGGCCTACAAAAAGAAACTCTAATATTCGAAATATAGTAAAATTAGCAACTGTTTTACGATTTTTCGCCCATAGCTCCTACCAGAACAGTGTAGGAAACGAATGGTGCATTGGCTAAGCACATTCCACCGAGTCATTGGTCATAAAAGAAGTTGTACATGTATTGGAAAGTAATATCTGCATGCAGTGGATTAAATTTAAATATTCTGAAGCTGAAATGCAAAATGCACCAAATGGGGTGAAATTAATACGTGGATTTTGGGTAATTAGTAGCATTATTTTTACCATATTTACTTTCATATAAAAAAGGAAACATTTTTTTTCTTAAACCATGCCTTCTAACACCGTACCGTAATCCTGAAGCAACTTCTTTAGAATCAGAATTTAACAAAAGACATGCAAAGGGAAGAAATATAATCGAACGTACAATTGGAGTGCTTAAGAATCGCTTTCAATGCTTACTCCCAGGCAAGAGAACTTCATTGCAACTCAAAAAAAGTCGCACAAATAGTCAACGTTTGTGCAGCCTTGCACAACATCTGCTTAGCTTATAATGTTCCAAATATTGAAGAAGAACAGTTTGACGAATTAGTGGATGAAGATCTATGTAGCTGACGGGGAAAATGTTATTGGTACTGAAAACGGAGCTACAGAAGAAATAAGAAACCAAATACTTAGGTCATTGTAAGAAGAGAACCAAGTGTATCTGTTGGATCTAAATTCTCGTCTTTGTAACATTCTATAAAAGAAACAGACAAAGAACTAAAATAAAAACATGTACATATGTACATACTTTGACTTTTAATTCATACGTTTTATTTCAAAACTTTTTCGGTTTCTAGGTAAAAAAAAATCTGTCTATTAATTCAAGTAAAGGAAAAAGTAAAGCTTATGCAGTTCTGTCTAACTGTAAATCTATTTGCTTTTTTTGCAATTCAAGCGTTTGTTGTTTAATTCTTAGCTTCAAGGTTCTATATTTCTGTTTGTTTTCAATGTTATCTTGGTAAATTTTAATTTTTCTTTCTTAATCGCTTTCACATCTGCATACTTATCTTTTTTCAAATAATATATTTTTTTTTGTATAGTCACTGATACTAGAAAGAAGATTTTTCATAGCACTGATATTGTTTTTCATCTCTTGGCAAAAATCCTCCTGCATGTTCGTTTGCATTTCCAAAGGCGAAGTCTCTGCTGCGCTACGGATGTGCCCCCACTTTTGTTTTTTCCAGGCGATTTGGTGCACCTGGAGGCCATGCTGACGTCGAAATCTGGTCTCTCTTAAGATGGTGGTGGATTAATTTTTCTATTTCTTGCAGGGGATTCGATGGAGGCCATGTTTATGTCCCAGATTTGGATCGAATTTTGAATACCACGGCTTGAAGACGGATCTTCAAAATGAACGGATACATTACCATCTGGCTCCAGAGCTACTGAATGAGTGGGAGCCTGTCCAAATTCGATGCCATGTGGATCTATAACTGCATTTAAAGAAAGCAACACAATAGCAGACTCTTCTAAATCACTGAAGGAGTGCAACTGGTTCTTTCCGCCACCGGTGGCTTGTAGGTATCTCGATTTGGTTTTGACTTTTTTTTCTTTATGTTGTATTTAAAATCGATCCAAACCTGCAGAAAAAAATGTCAAATGTCTATTTGGTAAATTCTATTTTCTGCTCAATAGCATAATCTCATCCATTTATCCCAAGTACGTGTGGGAGGTTCCATGCAGTTTAATTCCTTCGCGAACGTTTCCCAACGGTTCTTGGACTGCGTTTTCCCACAAATTCCTTTGGCAATGTCGGGATTTTCCTCCATCAAGCAAACTAATCTATTTAATTGTTTTTTATTGCTTACAACTTTTGCCCTGTAATTTTATATACATATGTGTAAATGTACATCTATTAACTCAAAATTTGTATTACTTACATTTTTTTCCAATTTGTCCATTCCGAAATCAGCAATAATACATCCAACCATTTGCCAGTCAATCACAAAAATACAAACGACAAATGTCAATTGAAAAAGCGCAAAATATCAATCACAATTGACAATCATAATATGAGAATTCACAATTGACGATTGATTGTTGACAAAAGTCAATTATCAACCAGCGATTGGCAACCACAATAGGGGCCTAAATATCGACATTTCACTACAAAAATCACATCCATATACCCATTTTCAATAATTTGAATGTTCTATTTTTACTGATGAATATTAAACGATGAATTTTAAGTTAAGTAATTAATTTTAGCTGCACAAATTCACTGTACAATTTGTAAGACGCGATGACATTTGGCAAATGAAACGAACTAATTACAGCATGATTGTGTTTACATTCAAAATAACAGTTATTTATTTACTTATAAAAAGAAAAACGATGTTGTCATATACAGTTTTTTAATACTTAGTTTTATATTAATACAATAATTTTAAAAAAACATGAAAAAGGAAGAAAATTTTTTCATATTTTTGTACATCTAGTCATTACACTGTGAGGCGCCTGGAGCAACAACTGTCAGGCAGGCGCCTGGGGCTAAGTCTATTAGAGAATACTTTTATGCCGGCCAACAGTGGGTAAGCGGTCCAACCTTAAGAATATATATCAAAATATTTATAGTACTAAAGTACTATAATACTCAAGTAGTGGGCAAATTGCTGGACAGAGGGCACCCGGCGTGCTTTGCTGCGACTAACAAAAGAGAATTTTTTTTAGCACTAAAGTACTATAATACTAAAGTAATAGAACGATTTTGACGAAACTTCACTCTCGGATCAATTCCGAAGATTACCTGAAAATTTGGGCTAAATCGGTTACGTGGTTTCGGAGTCCAAGGCACACAAACATAGGTACACACATTTATTCCTACGAAAAAAAGCACTTTCGGTTTTTCCCGAATTTTCCAACTTTCCGGGCAATTTTTTCAATTTCTCTTTCCATGAAAACCTTACTCGAACTATTAGGAACATTTAAAAAAATGAGCCAAATCGTTCCAGTCGTTCTCAAGTGATGCGATGACCAACTAACAGCATTTCATTTTTATTTATATAGATTTTTTGCAAAACCAGTCATCCTTGGTAGTGCGTGTTGTTGACATGTTGGTAGAAGGGGGTTTCTTCATTACGCATGATGTCAAAACTGCATGGACTGAGGTGAGAGTGGTTTCTATACCCAAACCAGACAAAACATCGCACTCCCTCCCAAAGGACCTTAGACCAATCAATCTAACGTCCTTCGTTCTTAAGATTCTAGGAAGAATCCTAGACGTACGCATCAAGGCCAACATTGATAGAATCTTACTGTCCACGTCGCAACACGCCTACCAAAGATGTAAATCTGTTGAAATGGCTTTACACTCCATCATATAACCCATCCAAAAATTACTCTCAATCAAACTTAGTGTCATTTTTGGATATAGAAGGAACTTTCAACAGCGTTGAAACAAAATCGATTACCAATGCTCTACGCGGGCTTAACATCTGCGAGCCCATCTGTTGCTTCATAGAACATATGCTAAAGAGCAGGGTAATAACTGCATCTTTCGACAGTGCTGCTGTCAAATGACAGCTGCTCAAAGGGGTGTACTGTCTCTACTATTATGGAATTGAGTGCTCACTGAAGCCCTTCTGAAAATCGAAAAAAACGGGATGCAAGGTTGTTGGCTACACAGATGATGTTGCTATACTAATAACAGGCAAATACCCGAAGACGCTGGCCGATATCATGCAGTTTGCTCTTAACGAACTTTTCAAATGGACCGACAAATGCGACTGAACTAGTTCTATTTACAAGAAAACACAAACTCCATGACTTCACTCCGCCCAACATAAGAGGATCCAGTCTTAAATTTCAAATATCGCTAAATCAGTTCTGAGCGTCATGGAGTGCCTATCTCATTGTAACTATTGACATAATTATAATTATTATTTTTCCTCAATAAATGAAATAAATTGCTCTCTTTGTTCATAGAAAATTTAAAAAAAACTTCACCACTACAGTATCTTATAGCGATTGCTTAAGCTTTTTTCATATCTTTTGAGTACCTCACTGTGCAAGATGCAGATTATATTCAATCAAATGGGAAACCTTTCCGATTCTGGAGTACAAACTGGAAATTTGTTTGTTTATTTGAAGGCGTATCACGTTAAAACTTCTTACCTAATCTGTATGGGTTTTTCAGGAAAATATCGGGCTAAACAAGGTCAGGTTTGGTTTTGCGAAATTGCATTCCTCTTACTCATTCAGGAGATTATGTGAAAAAAAAGAGTTGAATTTAATGTCACTAAAATTCAACTCTTTCCTTTTTTCCACTAGCCTTATTTGTTAAGAAATCAGCCGCGATAAGTGCCCTGTGCCTAAAAGAATCCAACCTATGGAGAAAGGGCCACACGGGCCACCGTAGCATCTCAAGATAAGCTTACCTAGATGACACGACAGACTATCTTCCGCCATCCCCCGACTTTAGCCTAAGCGCCAAAACAGTCATCCCATCAAAGGAATACTGGGAAGACGGTGGGGACATTAACCCATAGTAACCATGTATTTCAGTCGTCACTGACGGGTTCAAAACAAACGAAGGAACCTGATATTGCAATATCACTAAGCCTTCCGAACCACAGTAGTTTAGCGATAGCAGACGGGGCACGAGAACTATCCACGAAACTTGTTATTAGGAAAGAGATTTATATTTACATATATAGTCAAGCTGCTACAAAGGCCATCTCACCCGCGGTTATAAAATCAAAGCTAATAAAACGGCGCCGCTGATAAGCTTAACATGCTTATCCAAAGCTACCATGTAAAACTCTGGTGGGTCCCAGGGCACAAAGGAATTCCAGGGAACGAGATGGCGGATGAACTGGCAAGGAAGGGATCAGAACAAGTCCTGTCAATGGTCGAAAGCTCAGTCCTACCTCGCCTAATACTTGTTAAATCAAATATAGTACTTGGCTTCAAACGACAAGCAGAAGAAAGATGGAGAGCGCTTTCTTTATGCCGTGTCCCCAGAAGCATCTGGACAAAACATGATAAAATGAAAACCAAGCTCACCCTTACACAAAATAGACAAAACTTGGCGCTTCTCGTAGATATCATTACCGGCAACAACCTATTGGCCCACCGGAAGAGAATGCGGCTAAGTACAGATAAACTCTGCAGAGGATGAGGCAATACAGACGTATAGAACGACACGGAACACTTCCTTTGCAAATGTCCTAGTCTCTGTAGTACCAGGAAGACAGCCCTTGGAGAGTATTTCTTCAACCATCTAGGCGACCTGTCTGAAAAGCCACCAACCACCATCATGAAATTTATGTATAACTTTTTCTGGGTGGTTCAGAGGAGGCCGTTCCACTAGCACAGAAATCTACTTATTTTGTTTTTTCCTGTCTTTAAAGTTCTTCAGCCAGGAAACTCCACGTCAGGGGAGCACAATGGATCCGTTTGAGATCCGAGTGCAGGCTGCGCTCATTCGTTTCAGCTAACCCCTTTAACCTAACCTAACCTACGTCACTAAAAGATAATAACTTAGCCCTAACTCAATAATGGTTTATCGGATTGAAAAATAAAATAAATAGACGAATTTAGTAAATTTCCCCCTGATTCATTTAAAATATAAAAGATCGTCTTGTGTTATCCTGAAGCTGTGCAATGTTCAAAACAGTTATTCAAATCATCGCCCACAATTTTTCTTTAGTGGAAGCAGTCGCTATCGTTGCAATAGTGTGTGTGTGAGTATATGTGCGCGCTCTAACGTAATCATATGTTTTGCACTTCAACGTGTGTCGTTTCTTTTTAGGGCACACATTCAAGTTGAACACATTTTCAGCTTTAGAATAAGGATATGTACATTATGTACTCATACCTACAAATGTGTCAACACAATTTAATGAAAAAAAATGGTTCTTTTAGTTTTAAATTAATGATCAGATTGTGATCTCGAATCTGCACTCAGTGGAGGAAATAATATTTTGGGCAGGTACATTCGTGTGCTCTTATTCTTCGGTTTCCTTTTTTGTTATACCTGCTTGACGGGTTGTTTGTTGTGTGTGGGTTTGCATGTGCTTTGGTGGGGATTCCCACTGGAGTAGTTATATATAATGTAATTGAGTTTACACATTTTCCGTATTGTAGGTATGCGGTTTTGAGTTCTATTTCATGAATGCATAATTCCCACTGGGGATGTTTTTATAATTGATTAAGTTTTAGCGTGGGCGGCGTGGCGTAAGTGGTTAGTGTATCGGATCACTGCGCGTGAGGTTCCAAGTTCGAATCCCAGAAAACTGTGAAATTTTTTTTACGGTCCCACCTCTCGCGAACGTCTGACAAACATCCGAGAGTATTGTTGTCTCGAAAAAGCTTCTCAAAACAAATTGCCCTTCGGATACGGCATTAAAGAGTAGGTCTCTTCCATTCGTGTGAAAAATATAACGCACACAACATGAGTAGTTGCGAGAGGCTGGGCCCCGGGCCACGGGCCCCTGGCACTTAAAGAGCTATTGTGTCAAGTATTTATTTATTTTATTTTTTAATTCTTAGCAATATGGGTATTTTTTTTTTTTTTTGTTTTAATATGGGTATTTGTGGACTATAGAAATGCCTTAGAAGAAAATACTTTTTTGGTTTAAAAGTGGCAGGCGGGCGAGACAAGACGAGCACGGGCCAGCTAGTAACTAATAAAAGTGTAACAACTAATAAAAATGCACCATGCAAAGCAAAACAATTTTTTCAAAATGCTTTGTCTGTTGATGTTCGCGATGGCAAAACTGAGAGATGCTACGTAAAAAAATTGCGAAGAAACACAACAACTTTTGCAACAAGTCGATCATCTGTGTTAGGTTCACGATAAGCTCCTGACTAAGAGTCAACTGAAAAGGATAAGAAGGATGGCGGCGATGGCGCGGTGCAAGAGAGAGAAGAGAGGCTGCAGAGTCAGCTGAAGGCGCAAGCGCCGAAAGCAGTCATCCTTCAGTAGCGACAGGAAAGAAGCCTAGGTCGGCAGAAAATACTCCAACTGGAACCGATCAATCCCTCAGACCTAACGCTGGCTCATTTTCGATCGGCTCGAACAGGTTCAATCTGACGGAGCAAGTTTCGCCTACTCTTCTTGATGGAAGCGTGTGTGCATCTGATGTGCGCTCTTCTGCCGGGCACACTCTTACCGGTGGCGTTATCTGCTAACATAATCTGGTGGATGCTGGTGCTGTTACCCCTAAAGGTCCCAGCATTAGCGGACAGACAATGGCTGACGCAGGCAAACCTGTCCAATTCTGTGGACATGACCTGGTTGCTGCAGCTGTAAGCTACGAAACGACCGGAAGTTAGAAAACCTTCGTCGTTGCGTCGGCTTACTTCCCTTATTATTCGGTAATTCCTCCACTACCGAAGGCGGTTGCCGAACTCATAAAGTACTGTGACACTCGGGAGATAGGACTAGTCATGTCTTGCGACGCTAATGCTCAGAATACAGTCTGGGGCAGCATCAAATATAACATACGAGGAAACCATCTACTAGACTTTATACTATCGTCTGGCATGGTAAATAACAATGTTGGCTGATAAGGAGGAGGAGTTAATTGATTTGACTTTATCTAATAGGCATTTCAAATTAATTACTAATTGGAGGGTACTGCCGGAAGTGTCCTAAACATCGCTTTCCAAATCGAATGCGAGGCTATAACTTTGCAGGAGAGGAGGAATCCGAGGAAAACCAACTGGGTGCGTTTTAGGGAAGAGCTAGACAGATCTGTCAAAACTCCAACTAAACTAAGAACGAAACCAAAGGTTGAGGATGCTGTTCAAAACCTGACTAGCGACCTTACCAGCTGTTTTGAACTGACGTGCCCATTAACGAAAACCCCCTGCAGAACTCCGATTCCCTGGTGGAGCCCAGAACTGCAGCGACTTACGAAAGAATCCAAAAAACTTCTAAATAGGTCACTTAAGCCAAATTTAGAAAGTGACTGGGATCTTTTCAGATCGAAACAAAAAGACTATAAGAAGTTAATTCGGTTGTCGAAAAGTGCTTCTTATCGAGATTTTTGTGAAAAGATCGAGACACTAGGTGAAACCAGCAGGTTGGTTAAGGTTCTCAAAAGGGGCAAGCCGACCAAACCGGAGTCACTGAGAAAGTCTGATGGCAAATTTACTGAGACGAAAGCGGAAACTTTTAGTCTTCTGCTGGAGACCCACTTTCCTGGCAATCAGATAACCACTAGGCCGCAGCTTGGTCCGTTTACCCAGGCTGAGCTTGATCTAAGTCAGAAAACTAGGCGCAGCTGGTATACTGCATCAGCCGTGGTAACAGATGAGGCCATCAAATATGCTGTGGCATCTTTTGATGGTTTCAAATCGCCTGGCACCGATGGAATATATCCAGCTATGCTGCAACAGGGTATAGATCAGCTACTTGCCAACTCTGAAAAGAATTTTCATCGCTGGCTTAGCGCTGGCATATATTCATACACCTTGGCGGACAGTCAGAGTAGCTTTCATACCGAAAATTGGTAAGGAAGACTATTCACTCCCAAGAGTTTCAGACCTATAAGTTTGACATCCTTCTTGGTGAAAAGTGTGGAGAGACTGGTAGAATTTCACGTACGCAAAGTTGCTTTGAAACTGCATCCACTATCGCAGAGGCTGCATGCTTATCAGCGTGGGAAATCCTGTGAGACCGCACTTTAAAATCTAGTGGCCAGAATTGAATGCGCGCTTGATAGGAAAGAATACGCGATGGGTATCTTCATCGACATTGAGGGTGCTTTTGACAATGCGACTCGGCCAGACAACACGGGGTAGATGAAACATTAGTGTTGCGGATTAAAACAATGCTAATGAATAGAAATTTGGTAGTGGATGCGGAATGTGGCCAATATGTTATAGGGTGCATAGTGGTCGACTCTCTGTTGAACACTCTAAATAGTTCTAAGGTCTACGCTCAGGCATATGCGGATGATGTCGCCGTACTTTCTGTCGGGCCATGCCTGGCGACGGTCTGTGCTAACGCGCAAAGCGGCGCTGGACATAATCGATGAATGGTGCACTAGGAGTGGGGTTTCGGTGAATCCTCTTAAAACTGAGGTTATTCTTTTTACGAGAAGGAGGATTTTGACCGGTCTGACTCAGCCAGTGCTAAAAGGCGTAACCATTCGCATTTCCAATGAAGCTAAATATCTGGGAGTGATTTTAGATAAGAAACTTCATTGGTCTAAACACGTCGAGTCGAAAACATCCAAGGCGCTCTCAGTCTTCTGGCAGTGTAAGGGTGCTCTTGGCAAGACTTGGGGCTTATCACCGAATAAGGTTCTCTGGATCTACACGGCTATGATAACACCATTCCTCGCATATGCGTCGGTTGTTTGGTGGAAGTGGCTCTCGCGTAAATATGTGGTTGCCTTTTGCGCGAAACTCCAAAGAACGGCTTGTTTCGGCTGCACGGGATCTTTTCCTAGTACGCCTGGCTCTGGGGACCTGCATTGCGATTGATCGGGAAACTACTGACTGCCCAAAACTTGGCTTGGGCCAGTAGCGCAACAATCAAGTTCGTGATGAAGTGCTTACTTTACCTCCTAGTGGTGGTCCCCGGGCAACTATACGTATAAACCCTTATACGTATAGGCCAAAATTGTAAGTGAGGGTTGTCTAGGGCCTTGATTCTAGGCTAGGTAACGTGGGCCAGCAACCTGCGTTACTGAAACCAGCTCGCTACTGAAACCGACACTATGCCTCGGATAAGGACTGATCACATGTTGACGACTTTTGGCTATTGTACCCGGACAAAGATAGGTTTCTGGAATGTAAAGACGCTCCTCGACTCGGGAAGAGAAGGTCCTTACAATGCCAGATTCCTCCAACTGGAAAAGGAATTCATGCGATATAAACTGGACATTTTGGGGGTAAGTGAAGTAAGATGGTTAGAAGCGGGCGAGTACCAGTCTCCAACGCGTAACACTGTACTACTCTATTCTGGAAGACCATCCGGAAGTCCGCGGGAATATGGAGTCGGACTACTGCTAACAACAACAGCACGCAAGGGCCTGATTTCCTGGCAGCCTCATGGTGATAGGATTTTGACGGCCAGATTCCGGACTAGAGTACGACGCGTCACCATCATACAGTGTTACGCCCCAACGAATAGTTCGTCTGAGGACGAAAAGGAGAGCTTCTACAATCTCTTAAGCGCCGTCTTCAACACAACACCAAATGGAGACATTGTCATAGTGATGGGGGATTTGAATGCCAAGGTAGGCAGCGACAACGAAGGGCTCAAGCATGTAATCGGGAAGCATGGACTAGGCAACCGCAATGACAACGGCGAAAGGTTTGTGGATTTCTGCAATGCCAACCGCCTTGTGATAGGTGGCACCATGTTTGAGCACAAGACCTGCCACAAAGTCAGCTGGGTTTCCAATGACAGGCAAGCAACCTCCAACCAAATTGACCATTTTGCTATCAGCCGCCGCTTTAGAAGCAGTCTCCTGGACGTCCGAAACAGACGAGGGGCAGATGTGGGGATAGTACGTGATCACCATCTTATGATAGCTACTCTCCAACTACGCACTGCTGCAGTTCGAAGATCCCACGACAACACAAGAATGCCCAGGTTCAACATCGATAGACTTAGTGATCCCTCAGTGCGCCAACAATTAAGGGAGCACTTTTCGCAAGGTGTGGAAGCAATCAGCAGCTCAATGCCCGCAACCATCCAAGACCATTGGTGTGCTGTGAAAAATGTTTTTACATCTGGTGCTGAAAGAATTGTCGGTCGATCGCAGGGAAGACATAGGGCGTGGCTTTCCGAGGATACCTGGAGACGGATTGACGAACGAAAACAGCTAAAAGCTCGCGTTGCAGCTACCCCAGCAGCAGGGAGAAGCGAGCTAGAGTCCCTATATCGCATGAAGATGAGAGAAGTTCAGCGTAGCGTACGACGTGACAAGCGCAACTACATCAACGCGCTGGCTACAGAAGCAGAAGAAGCTGCACGGAGGTGCGACAGCAGGACTGTCTACAGAATCACGAAAGAGCTGACAGGTGGTCGCAGCTCCAGCCAATACCTAGTGAAAAGCCTAGACGGCTCCTTGCTCATTTCGGATGAGGACCAGCTCAAGAGATGGAAAGAGCATTTTGCTACGGTTTTGAACCGTGTATTCGCTAGCGATATACTCCCAAATCAGACTGAGATGCCCGAGGTGAGAAGTTCCCGAATACGCACCACGACTCCCAGTAAAGATGAGATCATTACCGCGATCAAGGCACTCAAAACCAACAAGGCGGTAGGACTTGACGGTATTCCAGCAGAGCTCTTACGAGCAACGCCAACAACATCGGCTGAGCTTCTGCTTCCACTTATAGATAGAGCTTGGGAAGCTGAGAGCTTTCCTAACGAGTGGAAAAAGGGAATGATCGTCAAGCTTCCTAAGAAAGGAAATTTATTGGAGTGCGGAAACTGGAGGGGTATCTGCGTGCTGCCTGCTGTAGCTAAGATAATAGCTAAAATCATCCTTGAGCGAATCAAACAACATCTCGAAGACACACTCGATGCCGAACAAGCAGGTTTCCGCTCTGGATCCTCCTGTGCCGACCACATCAACACCCTGCGGATTATCATCGAACAGTGTGTTGAATATCGATCGCCACTGCACCTGCTGTTCATCGATTTTGAGAAGGCGTTCGATAGTGTCAACAGGGAGTTTATTTGGCGTGCCTTACGCAGGAGAGGCATTCCCGATAAACTAATTGCTATTATCAAAGCTACATATGAAGGCTCCAAATGTCACGTTCTGCACAGGGGAAGGTTGTCTGAGGAATTTGAGATCCAAAGTGGGGTAAGACAAGGCTGTATCCTTTCACCAATATTATTCCTATTGGTGATTAGCGATGTGCTTCATGCAGCTTTGTCGACGGGAAACGGAGGAATTCGATGGACTCTTACATCTCAACTGAAGCATCTTGACTACGCAGACGATGTATGCTTACTCTCCCACAGAATTATGGACCTCCACCAAATGACAGCAGATGTGGAGAGGGAGGCAGGTGTCGTCGGGCTGAAAATTAATACGACAAAAACTAAAATCATCAGCCTTGGAACTAACTCATCGGCTCAAATATGCATTGCTGGACAACCGGTAGAGAGAGTAGAGGATTTCCAGTATCTT
This sequence comes from Brachypalpus laphriformis, assembly GCA_945910035.1. Classification (NCBI taxonomy): domain Eukaryota; kingdom Metazoa; phylum Arthropoda; class Insecta; order Diptera; family Syrphidae; genus Brachypalpus; species Brachypalpus laphriformis. The sequence goes on from OX246754.1 coordinate 87,216,609, forward strand.
GGGAGTATTGTCTCGACCGATGGTGGAACCGAACTGGATATAACCAACAGGATCGCTAAAGCAAAGTCCGCGTTCGGGATGTTGTCCAAAATATGGCGAAGCAATGCAATCAGTTTGAGCACCAAAATAAGACTGTTCCGCTCCAACGTTGAATCCGTGCTGCTATATGGTTGCAGCACGTGGAGAGTGACCACTACTATCACCAGAAAGCTGCAAACGTTCGTTAATAGGTGTCTGCGCAATATCTTAAGGATTTTCTGGCCCAATCGTATCTCTAACGAACACCTTTACGAGAGAACGGGTCAGGAACCAATAGGCACAACTATCCAACGGCGGAAGTGGCAGTGGATTGGTCACACGTTCCGAAAGGGTGACAGCTCCATAGCGAACCATGCTATGCAATGGAACCCTCTAACTCAGGATGGCAGAAGACCTGGCGGTCCGCGGAAAACATGGCGCAGAACAGTCGAGAAGGAGGCACGGCAGTTAGGGAAAAGTTGGGGAGAACTCAGACACATTGCCAGAAACCGTACACGATGGCGCGTAGGCGTAGTAGAGGCCCTAGGACCCACAAGGGGATACAGGACATAACAAAAACAAACGCCTGGCTCTGCTCTGGACGCTTTGCTGAACTTACCTCCCCTTGATACTTATATCATGGGTTCCACTATCAAAGCCATCCATCGTTTTAGACGGGCGGTTTTTGGTATACTCCACACTGGAACTTTGATGAACTTGCGCGACACTTATCTTACGACTCCTGTCTTATGAATATGCCGTCTGACGCAATGACACCCGAACTCTAGCTGATGCGCAAATTTAGAGTCGACTTTCCTTGTGTCCAGGCCTGGCTTCGGTCAGAGTCTGAGCCGGGAATGGAATGCAGTCGTATTTTCACGAATGGTTCCAAGACCAGTCAAGTGTCTGATGCTGGTGTCTTCGTGGAAGTCGACAACATTAGACTTCTTTTCTCGTTAGGCAAATATGCGTCTGTTTTCCAAGCGATGAACTATGTTGTGAAGAACAGGTGGAAGGGACGTAGCATTTGTGTCTGTAGTGAGAGTCAGGCTGTGCTTAAGGCCTTGCTTAACCCTTTAACCGCTTCCAAAATAGTTCGTGAAACCAAAATCTCTTTGAAGTCGGTCGCAAGGTTGAATTCTCTGTCTCTTATCTGGGTCCCAGGTCACACTGGGATCTTGGGGAACGAGATCTCCGATGAGATTGCTAGACAAGGCTCAGAGGAGGCTTTCTCAGGTCCCGAATCCGCGTTGGGTCTCCCTGGGTCCTCGGTTAGGGCTTCCATTGACGATTGGGTCTCTCACGAGCACAATTCTGTGTGGCATGACTCTCCAGGATGCAGGTTGACTAAACGCATACTCCCGGACGTCTGTAAAGAATCAGCGGCATTCTTGCTGTCTCTCAGCAGAAAAGACTGTAGACAACTTATTGGCGTCTTGAGGGACCACTTTGCTTTTGCCAAGCACCTTAACGTGTTGGGTTTAAGTGACACTACAATCTTCGACGCTTGTGAAGAGAGCGACGACACCGCGGAACATTATCTCTGTGAGTGTCCGGCCTTTGCTCGTATCAGGTGGCAGATCCTCGGCGCGGATGTGGTGAGTACTGGTACTGTAAGCCCCTCATCACTGAGGTGCTTGCTTGACTTTCTTAGAAAGACAAGGAAATTCCAATAAAATGGGTAAATCAGGGTTTGCTCTCTGGTAGTACAATGGACCAGTTGCGCCTGAGTGCTCCACTTGAGCGTTTCCTATCCCGACAAAAAAAAAAGGGGGAGGGCGGAAAGGTTATCTCAATTAGATCGTTTAATGATCTTGAATTTACAATATTTAGTGCTTTGGAATTCTTCGATGTATTTTTAGTCTAATGAATTTTGATTATGATTTAATGGATTACCATTCCATTCTCGATGTTAGTAGCCCAAACTGTGATAATGTCTTTAAAAATAGCACTTACTGCAATAATAAACTCTTTTTTGTCTATCACAATGTTAGAAGTTTAAGAAAAAACTTTGCATCTCTTGTTACCCACCTCACTTTCTTTTCAAGCATTCCAGATGTTGTTATTGTGTCTGAAATTTAGATTTACGGATTCGAAAAAAATTAGTATCATTTACCTGGCTATAATTTCGAATAGCCTAATGAAATTTAGACTGCAGGAGATGTCGGATGCTTTGTTAAAGTAGGACATAAAGTTAGTAAAACGAAGAGTATTGATTTCTGTAGTGCTGACATCGTAAGTGTTTCTATTGAAATTAATCATATAGAATACATATGTATGTATTTTTATGTGTTTACAGACACAGGTTTGATATTTTGGCATACGTTGATGAATTTTCATGTCTCTTAGGCAAGCTAAAATCCAACATTTTTATTATTTCTACATCTAACATTTGGCCCTTGTGGTATCTCATGGTGTCGAGTAGTTGTTTTGATTACATTTATGGTCGTTTTGGCAATTTCGCCCTGAGCTCCTGCGAGAAGTGCGTTTTTGATTTGAAAATTTCCGATCACTCAATGACGTGATTGTTGGTAAACATAAATCCTAATAAGAAAGGCAAAACATAGATTCGGTCAAAACAGTGTCAAAAATTGATTTCATCAACCTAAAATGCAATCTATTGCATGAGTTTTGGGATGATGGTTATTTGAAAAGTGATGCTTCTACATTATATACACTGTTCATTGATTGTCTCACGAAACATATCTAAACCTGTACTTCCACAGTTGAAAAAATCGTCTAAAAGACTTGAACCCTGGATAAAAAAAGAAGTCGTTAACAAAAAAAAATATATGTATTTGGTGCAACAGCTCGTTAAGTGCCTGGGCCTAGCTTCTCGCAACTACCTACTCGTGTTGTCTACGCTATATTTTTCACACGAATGGAAGGGATCATTGTGTACACATCATACTCGTACATCTCTTAGGCGTATATACAATGGTAACACCTATGAATGAACTTGCGTTTAACGTACGGTTACATTACGTTTCTGCCGTTTCTTGTTGACAGTATCTTCGATAACTTAATGGAAATGTTGAAATACTGATTGAAAATATTTTAACTGCACAGATCTAAAAAAGTAATTTGATGATTTTAACTCAAAAGCGTCCAAAAGTGTCTAAGATTTTCAAAAAGTGTCCATTTAGCTAATTAAAAAAAAAAGTATCCAGGAGTCCCGATCGCAAAAAGGTGTCCAAATGGACGCTTAAGTGGGACCTACAGTTTAGTGCCGTATCCGAAAGGCAATTTGTTTTGAAAAGATTTCTCGTGACAACAACACTCTCGGATGTTTGTCAGACGTTCGCGAGAGATGGGACCGTAAAAAAAATGTTTCGAAGTTTTCTGGGATTCGAACTTGGAACCTCACGCGCAGTGAACCGACACACTAACCATTTGCGCCACGGCATTAACAACGCTAGTTTTAAAAAAGCTTAGAATCAAGTGTTCTAAGCATCCTAACAACCTCAGGTTGATAAATTGGTATAAAAAGCTGTGATCTAAACTCAAAGTAAACATTCCCATCTGCCGCGATAATTATTATCGTGATCAGTTAACTTTTGCTAATGGAAATTTGGAAAGTGAATGGAAGATAGTAAATAGTATTCTGAACCAGTCTTCCTTAAATAAAAAAACCTACTGCAATTCAGGTAAATGACGGTGTAGTTTCTGATGAACTAGACATTGCAAATGCTTTAAACAAGTGCTTTGCCTCTATAGCTGGCAGTATAGCAACCCAAACAGCCCAACTGAACTGCGGTTCACGTTCGGTTTCTGATACCGATGGTGAGTCTGTAAAGAAATAGTTTTGCCTTTGAGTCAATATCTGCTTTTGAAGATCTAAGGGCAATTGGTTCTCTTAGACATTTTCGCACTTGCGGCTTTGATGGCCTTTCCAATGTAGTTCTAAAGCATATTGGATGCTTCGTAGTTGATATACTAGCAGTTATCTTTAGCCGTAGCATATATTTGGGAATTTTTCTGATGATCTCAAATGCGCAGTTGTAATTCCACTGTCTAAAAAAGACTTTTTCAGCTTTGTGAATTTTGGTTTTCAGCAAGGCAAATTAACTGAAGACGCTCTTCTGAATTTTCGTTTAAGTGCTTTTATTAATCTTGATGCAAAAAAGTTCACTGCATCAGGCCTTTTTGTAGACTTTACAAAAGCCTTTGACATGGTCAACTACTCTATCTTGTTGAGAAAACTTTAAAAAGCTAATTTTTGTGGCTTTATGCTGCATTGGTTTAGGTCTTACCTTTCAAATGGATCTCAAAGAGTAAAGATCAGTAGAATCAGGAGCGAAATTCACTTTTTCAATTTGGGAGTTCCTCAAGGTTCTGCGTTGAGACCCATATTGTTTCTCATCTACACCAACTCTCTGTTTGAACTAAATTTTAAAGCAAAAATTACTGCTTTCGCAGATGATGTAGGCTGCTCTTATGGCACTGACACTGCTTTGAATTTGGTATCTGATATCAATTGGAATTTTAATTTATTACGGATCTGGTTTGCCGAGCAAAGATTAAGCATTAACTATAAAACTAAAATTATGTTATTTAATCTCTCTCTCCATATCGGTACCAATGTAAGTATTCTTTCACGCACCTAAGTGTGAAAGATACCAACTGACAGATTGCATTTGTGTCTGCGCCCTACCTTGTTCAACTTTTTGTAAAACTATCGGTTACAGTGATAGGTGTTTTCTAATCCAAAAGGTTAACGTACTTGGGGCTTACTATTGACTCTCGGATGAACCTTGCAAATCATACGGAATGTTTAAGAAACTATATATAGTGCATCAACAATTTCCGATATTTTTATTATCAGAAAAATGTTTATTCCACTAAATTAGAAATATTTGCTATACCATTTTCCATCCGAAACTCCAATATGCTATTGCATGTTGGGGAGAAACTTATAAAAATAAATTTCAGTCGCTCCTAACCTTGCAAAAGAATGTTTTAAGAAAAATATACCGTAAACCTCGTCGACATCCTTGTTATCCTTTGTTTCGTTATATGAAAATTCTTCCAGTCCATCATTTATATTGTTTTAAGGTACTTAAAGCCTTCTTTAACCCTAGAAAGATAACGTGCGCCTTGGAGGCGCCCGCGACACAAATATATTGCTGTCATCTGTTAACCAACGCGCGTATAAAATCCTAAGTAACTTTCTTATAAATAGAAAATAATAATATATATTTGTGTATTAACTTATTAATAATGTAACAATTCATTAAAGTTATAAAAAAAAGAATAATTATTTAAATTTGTAAAATAAATCGGTTTTTAAAATCGTGCGCCTCTAGGGCGCATGTTTATCTTTTCAGTACTATAAAATAAGGTTATCTTTCTAGGGTTAAGAGATCAGAAAATCTTAATTGCAGATTAATTTCCGATCATAATTTACGTAGAAACTTTCCGAATGTTATATTTGTATCTATTTCTCTAACTACTGCTTTCCGTAATTTCTATTTGGTTTTATCGCGCCGCTTATTTAATAAAATTCCGCGTTCAATGTGAGCATTAACACTATCTGAAAAGTTTAATAATTGTGTAAGGCACCATTAGATTTCGATTACGCTAGATTAGAATTCTTTTTCTCTAACATTTTGGTATTTTGGGAAATAAAAGCGGGAGTTCCTCAGGGCAGCATCTTGGGTCCAACACTCTACCTTTTGTTCACCAATGATTTACCAACCCCCCCAGACAGCATAATAGCTACATTTGCTGATGATACAGCGGTTACGGCAGTCGACAAAACAGCGGAAGAAGCAGCGAGAAAGCTACAAACACCGATGAACAACATAAATAAACGACGCTAAGTCTGTGCATCTTGACTTCACAAACAAAAGAATAAGCGAAATTCCGACATTCATCAACAATTCCCAAATTCCTTACTCCAACACCGCCAAATACCTAGGAATAACCTTAGATGCTAAACTTCGATGGAAAGAGCACGTCAAGAAAAAAAGAGACAAAATCAACCTAAAGCTAAACAAAATGGACTGGCTCATTGGAAGACGATCAGTCTTATCTATAACATAACAAACTTTCGCTCTACAAACAAGTGATAAAACTAGTATGGACCTATGGTATCCAATTATGGGGGTGTACTAAGAAAAGTACCATCAAAACCATTCAAAGCCTTCAAAACAAAGTATTGCGGCTCATTGTTAATGCACGATGGTACATTCGTAACACAGACCTACATCGTTATCTGAGGATGGAGACCGTATCTAGTGAGATTCAGAGGTATGCAACGGCTCACGTGAAAAGACTGAGACAGCACACAAATGAAGAGGCATCTAAACTTCTAAACCAAAGCGAACAAATTAGAAGACTCCAACGTACGAAGTCGCACGACTGGTAGTGCAATAGACGAACTAGTGAGTCCGATGGGCATCAACTAGTATAATAATTTATCTACTTCCAATGGTCATATCAAATCAAATTATAGTAAAACCCATTGAAGTGGGATTTGGCACAATTTAATACTTTCAGTATAATATAGGTAAATAAAAATTCTCACCTACTCGTATTTTATTTCTTGTGCATCATAACTAGTCGTACCAACCCTTTTTCGGTGAAAAAGATATTTTATTTTCAAAAAAAAGTATAAAAAAGTATATCTGTGTTGAAAACAAAGGATACAAAATTACATTTGTGTGCAAAATCAGAGTTTAAATTTAAGAATGAATTGAAAATAAAAATCGAACAAATTTATCGACTTTTATTCACATCAACTGACATTGTTGGCATTGCGCCCGGACTTGGCTTGACCTACCTTTGGTTTGAAATTGTACTTCACCTGGCTCGCAATATTTCGTAGCAACTCCGGTTGAGTTTTGATAAAATTATAGAAGCCGATGCACGCAAATTCTAAATTGATTTTCGCAGTTAAAATATTCGTACTTCTTCTTTTTCCAAACTTTCTTCGCTTGCGAAAACACGCGTTCAACCGAAGCTGAAGAGCCAGGGAAACAAATGAGAAATCAGTTATTTGAGAAAATATGACGAAAGGCACATGTTGAGTGTCCATTATCTTGGAAGACTTCCCCCAACGTTAAACAGTAGACACATTTTCGGAATTCCACTTGGTGAATTTTTCTTCATTGCAGTAATTTTAAATATAGTTGTGATGATCAAATACATTCGAAGAATATTCGTACTCGTCAGACGAAGTTTTTTCGTACACTTTTTTCATGGAGAGTCTTATTTTCGACCAGTTAGGAAAATGTTTTAGTGACACCCAGGAAAAGTCTGGAAATGGCGAATATTGCGAATATTCTTCTGTTTCGACTGATCGGCTCTTTGTACAGGCATGTTGTGCTAGGGACATGTCTTTAGGGCTTAATTTGAAGCGAATGTGCAGATCTTATAGTCTTTCGAAAGTTTTCAACGCGAATGAAGACAGGCTTATTGGCCTGAAGTCCTTCGAGTTAGTGTGGGTTGGTTTACAAGGTTTGGTTTAGACATATATTTACAATGTAGGCACCGGCAAAAAATATTCACTAGCCGCGGAATGACGTATTCCCTGCCACTTTGTAGCATCATGGGGAAGATACGATCCGGTCCGGACGTCTTGTACGGAGAAAAGGATTCAGTTGCCCACTTTAGTTTGTATTCATCCACCATTTCGGTGAATAGAGCGTGATTTTGAGTCTCACTGCGTCTTTGGTGGATTCAATTTCCCTGCAAAGTGTACTCCACGAGGATCTTTTTGTGCTTTACTTTCTTTGTAGCGGTCGCAGTCTGCGAGACTTTTGGTGCGTCATTGAAAGGAAACCCAACCGATCTAATTTCGCGCAGCATGGTATCAAACGACTTAATCAATTCTGAACTCTGATAACACGGACCGCAATCTTTGACGGAGTCTAAGAACAAATGGCCAAAATGGAATAAGCAGAAGCTGGTACACGGATGTGTAACATGTGCACGATATCGGCAAAAAGTGTCGCAGCAGCTGATGACTGATCTACCAGCCAGCTCGAGTGCAGATATCATGACCACTCAAACACCGGCCGAGGCGTTCTAGTGTCATCAAATATATATGTACCTGTACATTTTCATCGATTTCCCGACCAACGCAGTTCTGGACCGTCTCATAGCCAGAAGAGGCATGGTAGAGCCGATATATAGCGACAATGGCACAAGTTTTGTCAGCGGAAACACCGAGTTACAGTGAATAACCGAGCAATAGGACAAGACGGAACTTCTGCAAATATCACCTGAACAGGAATATAGGTACACGCAGTTTCACATTAGAAGAATCGTACACCGCATTCGTTCGCATACATGCTTAAATTCTCGACCAATATGTGCATTATAAGACGATCCAAATGACCTCACTGCCGCAGGGTTTTTTCTAGCTGACGGTCAAATCGTTCTCCCACTTGGTTCAAATGTGCGAGAAGTACCATCACATCAATTGGATAGCAGGCACAAAATTCATCAATTTGAGCAGAGTTTTATGAGCAGATGGTCACAGGACTATTGCAACGAGCTACAATTACGCACTAAATGGAAGCAACCGAATCGCAATTTGCAAGTAGGTGATTTGGCCTTTCTGAATGAGGACAACCAACCGCCAGGCATTTGGAAGCGTGTCCGTGTTACGAAGGTGTATCCCAATAAGCAAGGACAGGTACACAGCGCACGGATTCGAGCAGGCTGTCGTATGTATGACCGTCCCATCGCTAAATTATGCCTGATACCAATAGAAACCGATCTACAACCGCATGAAAAGATGTGTGCAAATGGGTGCAAGTGCACTCAAGGCTGCACACTATCAGCCAACGAAAAAGCTCCTTTTAGTGAGCAGCTACGATATACCTCAATCGAGTTAGTCTTCCATGGACAGGGGCGTCCGTGGTTTTCCCAATCTCCACGAGCAAATGCTGTTCAGAAGAAAGCCCCGTCAAATACATAACCAACCGGCACATCAAGCTATTTTAAACCCGAAGCTTTAAAGTGGGCAGGGTGTTCGATATTCTGTTAATATCGAGAGAAAGGATCTGCACACATACATACGCACATCACTGCATGAGAGGTCGATGCGGCAGTGCACTATCATTTGGTCCAGTGTGTGTGCTTGTGGGATTGCTCTCTCTCAAGCCATTTGTTTGCAGAATAAAAGTTAGTGTTTCATTATAACAGTTTCCGAGCATAAGTACAATTACAGTCCACTACCCCTCGAACTATTGTTCAATAGGCGTGATAACGGACACGTACAGCCAATGAGTGATTTGAGGTTTAATACCCCAGCTCCTACCTATAGCCTTTTTTACAGAAATAGAGAACTACATTAGCTTTCTCGACGCGTTCTAGTAGTTTGGCTTTGTAGTTCAATTTCCTATTAAAAATAAAACCCAGATATTTGCGTTTTCAGAGAAGGTGAGACTGGTGCCATTTATCTTAGGAGGGTCTATGAGGGGAACTTTATATTTCCTCGTGAAGAGAACAAGTTCCGATTTATGGGGATTAACCCCCAGTCCACATTTGGAGGCCCATCTGGTGAGCCGAAGTAGAGCATATTGGAGGATTTCCCTGAGAGTGTCTGGGTGTTTACCGGAGGCAGCAATAGCAATGTCATCAGCATAGGCGATCATTCTACAACCTGAAGTATCCCGGTCCATCAGTAGCTCATTTACTATCAGGTTCCACAGAAGAGGTGACAAGACTCCACCTTGAGGTGTACCGCAGCGAGCAATTCTTCTGGCCAATGCTCCGCCCAGCTGTGTGTTAATAATCCTGCATGTAAGCAATTGATTGATCAACACTCCGAGCGAGGTATCCAATTACAGATTTGCAAGTGCGTCAGTAATCGCCTTTGATTTGATATTGTTAAAGGCTCCCTCATGATGCGCACAAGCGAATGTAAGGCTGTCTCAACCGATTTGCCTTTGCAGTACGCATGTTGGGACGGCGAGAGCAAAGCTGGGTTAATACTTTGCCGAAGATGGATATCAATTAACCTTTCTAAAGTTTTTAGCAGAAAGGACGATAGACTGATAGGTCGGAGATCCTTTGGTTGGACGTGCGAGCTCTTTCCTGCCTTAGGTATGACTTCAACCTCGGTCCATAGTTTGAGAATATAGACCAGATTTAGACAGCCCGACAAAGATGACTTTGAGCCATGGAAGCACAATGTCCTCGCATTGCTGAATTTCAGCTGGAATAATACCATCAGGTTCTACAGACTTGAAGGGTTTGAAACTGCGCATGGTCCATCGGATCTTTTCTGTAGCTATCAAGACTAAGGAGTTGCTGCAATGTTGAGGGGGGGTATTTACCACTTGCGAGACAGAAACAGGGGAGCTACCAGGAAAGTGAATATCCATTAAGATATCAATGGATTCCTCAGCAGAGGAGGTCCAGTGACCATCCGGATGCAAAAGGAAGCTGGGTATAGAAGGGCTTTTAGAGAGGATTTTCCGCAATCTGGACGCTTCCGAGGACTTTTCAATGCTGTCGCAGAAGAGTCTCCAAGATCGTCGTTGCTCCTTCCTCAGTGAGATTTTGTATTTACTGAGAGACTGTTTATAGGAGTCCCAATCGGCCGTCTCACGGGAGCTTTTAGCAATATTAAAAAGGAGCCTACTGTCTTTCCTAAGAGTACTGAGATTTGCATTCCACCAAGGTGGTTTCTTTTTACCTCGAGGTTTGCGGAGTGGGCAGGCATCAGACATGGCACCATTGAGTGCCGATGTTATGGTGTTGACCAGATTGTCAAGGTCCTCAGTGCTACGAGGGTCAGTAAGCAGATGGGAGGGAATCAGCGTTAATAAACGCTTTCTATAAAGGGACCAGTTGGTTTTCCTGTAATTTCTAAAAACCTTCTTATCAAGAATATAGTCATCAAGACTTAATTGGAGGTAACGATGGTCTGAAAAAGAGTGCTTTCCAGAGACTCTCCAGTCCCTAACCAAGTTATATAAGTGATTGGAGATAAGGGTGATGTCCAGTACTTCTTATCGATTGCGAGTAATGAATGTCGGTTTGGACCCCCGGTTACAGATAAGGAGATTAGTACTAAGGATAAAGTCAAAAAGTTGCTCACCTCTTTCATTTATGTCGGAACTGCCCCAGATTGAGTGATGGGCATTCGCATCACAGCCAATAAAGAGACTAGTATTTAGGCTCTCCGCTTTAGCAATCAAGCTCCCCAAGATGTCCGGGGGGAGTGGGCCACATGATCGTGACCTAAATATGCCGATGCTTGACTATTTTTTTGATATACTCATATATCTTATTCATTTCTGTATTGAGAATGCCATTTCTTTTTGCGTCGGTGGTAGTGGAAAAACGGGAATGCGCACGCGAAACAGGCTCGCTCTGTTTCAAGTAGTGTGAGACTCCTATTCACAGCTTTAGCTTCTTCTTCTTCTTCCTATTTCGGCGAGGTTATGATCCGATAACAACGGATCATTACCCCCCACTTCAGAGTGGTGTCGTTTTCTTTCCCCTATGGGGACCAGCTTTTCCACATTTTCTCCTATTGCAGGTTTATAATATCTTGCCGGTAAAGCTAACATCAATTTGGTAAACTTACTAAGGGTATGTTTACTTCCTCCTCTCTCTTTTTCGATTTGAGTACCGTCTCAATAAATAAAGATATGTTATTCCACATGTCGATACTCGAGACCATCTTGTTTATGGCATTTTTTTGGATAAAAGTTGCCTATCTCTGACTCCAGGCTATTTGTTTCTGTTGCCCACCTATTACAGGTAAGAAAGGTGGATGCTTGGAGTCTAATAGTCTTGTTCTGACAATTTTTACTCTGATGTTAAAGATGAATGCATTCAAAATTTTGTTTAACGAGATGTACATATGCAGTTGTATTTTGTGCTTTGAGTGTGGGTAGTAACGTGAAGAATATAAGTACATGGCTCTGTCTCCTAGCTAAGTTAGTTGGTTCAACGACATGCAGATGTTGTTGATTCGGGTTGAGAATTACCAACCAAGAGTTGCGTGAAGTAGACGTTATCTCGAGCTTGGCTCGAAAAAAATAACTAAAAAACGGTAGGAATTCATCAACATTCAGTACGAACTTCACGGGCCTAATGATTGTTGATCATCGTAGTAACATAGAGCAACAAATCAAATTAGCGTTGAATCTTGCACCAATTCAATACTCACAAAACGGAATCATTTATTAACATCAATAGTCAGTTGTTCCATCAGCAGTTATTTGGCACTTTAAATATAACAAAATCGACCTTCTTCAAATTCTAAGCCTTTTAAATTTGATGGCTTTGTGCGTACAATAACAGGATATTATTCGCGTTATAATTTTAATTAATCACCCGAAATTAAATCGAAATCCGTCAGGGGCTCAATTAACTGCCGTTCAATGCGTAATTTTATGCTCGTGTTTTATCTTATGGAAGGAAGATTCATAATGTTATGATAACGTATGGAAGTAACGACGTTTTCTTCCTGCTGTCAGAAACTGAAGCACTTGTGCCCCGCTTCTAAGGCAGTGTACGTTGTGTTAACGAGCCTGTTTGCGGTAATTAAGCGTAACAAGCTGTAGGTTAAGAAAATGTGGGCTATGTGGTGATGGTAACAGATAAATGAAGATGTTGGTAGACTGTTTAATTTGTGACTTAAAATGCAAGAATGTTATCGAAATACGTACATATCTACATAAGTAGGTGCCTTACTTTTTCTTTATTGAAGTGGATGGGAGGTTAGGTTTGTTACCAAAATCATACCAGATCCGACTAATTGATTTATAATAAGCATATGTGTGTCTCTAATGCAAATACTACAACAAGCATCTCGCATGTGAATAGGTATTTGCAAGTAGGGTGATCACTTAACATTTAACCAAACAGTAGAAGTGTCTAGAAAAATCATGTTTGTTTTTCTTAAGCCTACTTAGATATAACAGCGAGTTCACTTATTGGTGCTTATAAATGAAACCCGGCTTTTCTTGAATTGAATTCTATTTATCATTTATTGACTGACAATATTGGTCAACCGTTTCTAATAGCAATAGAAAAGCCTTTAATCAGATTGGTAATTTCAATAAGTAAACTACAAGGAATGTAAAAAAAAACACTATCTTGCTCTATTTTGGAAAACAGTTGGAAGCTCTCGGTGGTCCGGAATAGGACTAATGCCGACCCCAGCAGCGCATAGCAGTCTCATATTTTGGCAGCTTCACACGAATCAGAAACGAACGGCCAGCTGCACGAGACGAAAAGAACAACTTTTGCGACCAATTAGGCGCATAATGGCGCATCACAAAATTGGGGGCCGGTATGATGATGACGAATTGGTGGATTTCTGCAATGCCAATCGCCTATGTATTGGAGGTCCTTTTTTCATGCAGAACGCAATACCTCCAGTTTAAGGGTTCTTAGTAGAAGAGGACTAGGTGCGCACACGCTTCCGCCGATGCGCAGATAACGCCACCGCTAAGAGTGTGTCTAACTGAAAACCGCGCATCAGATGCGCACACTTTTCCACCGAGGAGAGTAGGCGGAACTTGTTTCGTCCGCTTAGACCTGTTTAAGCCGACCGAAAAGCAACCAGTGTTTGGTCTGGGGAGGTCTAGAGTGTGCCCTTTGAGGAGCTTGTTCAGCCTTATCGGTTTCCCGAGTTAAACTATTGAGGCAGAAATAAGGTGCCACGAAATAAAGTCTAATGCAAAATGGTCAGAAAGGCAATTTTTGACGTTATTGCGCTTAATTGCTCGCGAGCGGAGCAAGCCACCCACCCCAAGCTTGAAATACACCCAACTCGGTTACAGGCGCCTGCTTGACAGTTGTTGACATACCCTTAGAGGAGCGATGAAGTCGCGTGAGCAGCTAAGCCCTGTGGTGAAAGGGTTGAAATCCTGTTAGCGAGCTAAGCGAGCCACTCACCCGAGAAATTTGCTTCAATTCAAGTTTGAGGTAGGTTGCTCGCTTCGCTCGCTTACAGGATTTCAACTATTTCTCCGTAGGATTTAGCCGCTCAAGCGACTCGTCGTTTCGCTAAGGATATGTAAACGACTGTCATGCAGACACCTACAACCGAGTCGGGTTTACTTCAAGTTTAAGGTGGATGGCTCGCTTTGCTCGCTAACAGCATTTCAACCCTTTTTTCGCAGTCCAGAATTGCATTTTGAACCTTTTTGCATTAGAATTTATTTCATGGCACCAGAAATAAGATGTTCCAACCGAGGCATTTCCGACACTTTCTCTGTCATTCCAGCCCAGTGTACCAAAGGAGTCGGAGACAAAGCTGCAGGAGTCGTCGGAAGCAAGCATAGCTACTACATCCTGATCAGCACCGGATGCGGGGGGCAGAAGTATGTTCGTTGAGACCTCCAGAATCCTGGAGTAGTTATCTCATTAGTTTTCTCCATCAAACTATTTAATTAGTATTCAGCCTTCAGTTCGATATCTCACCTGGGGTCCTCTCATACCCTGACTGATTCGCCCTTAACAGCGAACCATCAGCCCGATTCTTCTACTGAACACTTCAGAGTTTACCTCAATGAACTGTATAATATGTTTTCCCCAAATCCACAAAACGCCTACGTTTTTAGCATACTACGGGTTAAGCATGTTGCCTGGACTTCTCAAGAACCACTCTGAGAATGAATTACTGCTTCTATCGGGATGAAAACCGCATTTCTCATCCCCCAAGCTGTCCTCAACCACAGCTCTGGAACGTGTTTCTAATACCTTAGCAAACATTTTTTTTAGGGAGACTGAAAAGAGGTATACCACTGTGGTTGGTGCAATCTCTTTGGTCCCCGCTCCTATCCAAAAAACAGGTTCCTCACCGCATTCCAAGGCCATTTATATGACACGCGAGAGCTATTACACTCCTTCTTTACCTAAAGCCTTGAGCATTTATGGTCGGATTTTAACCACACCCGCATATTTGCCAAAGTTACTTCCACTACCGTAGGAGCAGTTTCCACCCTGCTCTCGACCATATGTCTGTCATCTACGCTGCCCTCCATTTGCGTAAAATGTCCTCCTCATTGGAAAGAAGTGTACCGTCTTTAGATTTGACTCCTTTCACGATATTCAGCTTTCTTCTTCTGAGTTGGCGGACGGTCTGCCAGAACATCTTATTTGTAGATCTGAGAAATGAGATCACGTTCCAATTTCTCCCCAAACATTTTTGAAGATTGTTCTTTCGCTGTGTTCACAGCTAATTTGGAGGTTCTTTGCGGCTGCCAAGTAAATCCACACCTTAAAGGCTCTCTTTTTCTCTCTGATGGCTTCTAGAACTCCAGGCATTTTAAACCAAGTATAGTACTCCTTTTGTCACCACCAGCCGCCACACCAACCCGCTTCACTACACAAAGATTTCCTACATATGCAATAACCATTGTTGACAACAGTCGCCATTCTTCCTTTACATTGGATGCAACAGTTGTGTTACAGATCAAAAAAAGGCGGAGCAGTTTTGTAGTAACATTTATTGGGGTGTTTGTAATGTAATATTAAAGGAATATAAATGAAATGTATTATAAATAAGGGGTATTTAATTTGCTTAAAAATGAGTCTGCTTCCTGCTGCTGCCGTTGGTCCGTAAAATGACAGATATTTGAATTCAATGGTGCGCTTAGAAACAGGGTGTGTTCAACAACATTGTGCGTTCAGCAACAGGATGCGTTCAGCTACAGGATGCGCTTAGTAACATTCTCTCCCCCGGTGGAGCGGCTGTCTCTCGCAGTCGTTTTACCATCGGTCTGCCTCTTCACGTCCAAGACAGCCAGTTTCACCACAGGAAGCACGAAAATGCATGCCACCGTCTTCACCGTGGCCCTTCTTACCTGCCTGTCGCTTGCTTTTATGACTCCCACGAAGATCCCTTTTGGCCAGCATCGACGTTGAAGATTTTCGTCCACGATGATAACAACGTCACCGACTTCAATTGGCTTGGTCTCTCCAAACCGCTTCGTCATTCGGGTGAGGGTGGGCAAATACTCCCGGACCTATCGCTTCCAAAAGTTGTCTGTGAATTTGTTGGCAATTTCTCCAACTCTTGCGCAGTAAGTAAGCAGTAACTCTTTGTCAACGAACCGGCCTGGTAGTTTGCTTCCTTCAGATGAACCTAAGAGGAAATGGTTTGATGTAAGAGCCTGGGAGTCATCTTCTTCCAGGGACACATGAGTCAAAGGGTGTAAGTTGACAATCGCTTCAGCCTCGATTAACATCGATGCAAGTGAATAATCTTGCAGCCTTTGGTTGCGTGTTATTTCTTGAAAAACTTTTTTCACCGATCCCACCAGCCTCTCCCAGCTCCCTACCATATGCGGCGATGCTGGTGGATTGAATACCCACTTTGTCTGTGCAGTGGTGAACTTCTCTTTTACGACGGATTTATCGAGCATCGCAAATGCCTCCTGCAGCTCTTTATATGCTCCTTTAAAATTGGTCCCGTTGTCAGAATAGAACTCTCTTGTGGTGCCACCTCGTCCGATGAAGTTGCGCAAACACAGTATACACGAATCCGTTGATAAGCTATGTGCCAGCTCCAAGTGCACAGCTCTGATGGTCAGGCAGGTAAAAAGGACGCCCCATCGCTTCTTCGATCGCCGTCCGACCATAGGTCCGAAATAATCAACGCCAACATATGTGAATGGCCTAGTGTATGCAGCTAGTCGCGCAGCCGGCAACGGTAACGGAAAGCACGCAGTTCTTCATGAAGAGCCCTTTCACACTCGCATGTCTCAAAATGGTGATACAAGTGATGATGCTTTTAGCTGAATGCGCCACAGTGACTTCCGCAGACAAGCCATCCTAATCGAGTCTGCATTGCGATGGGTTCGTGCTGCTTTCCTTCGTAGACCTTGAGGGCCTCTCCTAAGTATTCGTTCTGAAGACCAATTCATAACTTCGGCTGGACATCCTTATACGGCGTCAATGGCAGTCCATTCAGATGTAAATACTCGTATTTCTCCTGAGCTGCTTTGCTATCGAATGATTGCTTCGGTAGAGTGAGTCTCTGCATCCTTGTACTAAGTGCTTCAAAGCATTCGATGATCTCTGTTGCGGTGGTATCTTAACGAATACTTGTTGTGATTTCTCTTCTATCCGGACAACGCGTGCGCCCCACTTCAAACAAAGTGGCTTCGGTACACGCTGAAGCTCCAACGAGTCTGCAACTTCCTGTTCCATCAATGTCAGCGACGAACTACTCTCTAGGAAGGCGATGGACTTCCCATTTGCATAGATAGTAACTGGAACAATACGGAAAAGGACATTGTCTTCTTCTTGTTGGTGAGCATTGCAAGTCTGCACATTTGAGACGACATGCCTATCATCGTGCAGCAGAGTATGATGATTACGTCCAAAACCATTTATACTGCAGCTAGTCTTCTCTCCGCACTTCTTTCTGGATGAATGGCGCAGACATATTTCGCAAATTCAATGCTTTTCACCACATCCGTCCGTTGAGCCACGGATAACTGTTTGAACTTCTCGCAGTCTACTAGTCGATGGTTTCGTTGGCACACAAAACAGTTCCTCTCGATGTTATTGGTGCCTGAGTTACAAGACGACTGAGGCTTCTGTTCCTGTTGATGGGCATGCAAATGACCGACACGTCTTTCTTCTTTCCATTTTGACATTGGAAATTTTGTCAGCGTGCTTGCAGCTTCTTCCCTGGTATTCAGCCGGTTGCTTAAATCCTCCAAAGTACGTTTCGATTATCCCTTGCCTTCAAGTGCCCAGTCCATTCTCATTGACGGAGAGAGTTTGTCGACTAACTCCTCCATTATCAATGGGTTATCGATGTAGTCACTTAGATCAGCAGCCTTCATTGTAGAATACACTTACCTTACCGAAATCACATAGCTGATGATGGAATCGAATTTGTCCACCTTTGGTGGGGTTTCAGCTCTAATTCTTTGCAGGGGCGAATTTATAATCAACTCTGGTCACCCAAAACCATTCTAAGAATCATTCTGAAAGACCTCGGGTACTGTTTCTGGAAGCAGCAAATGTCTCGGAATATGCAGTGCCTTTCCCTTCAATGCTTGTTGAAGACGAATCAAACTATCAGAATCAGTAAATCCGCATATCTCTGTGCTGGTCTCGTAACTACTTATGAATACTGCCCATTCCTCGGGATTGCCACTGAACTTGGGGAGGGTCAACACTTGCCGGGCTGACAACTGACTTGCTGTCAGTGTCCTTGGCGGTTTCACTTCGGTTTTTGGCGAACATCTAATTGACATCGTTACTTGACTTCGGCTCCCCGTCTTCGTCGCAATCGACAAGCGCCATAAGCTCATATTTCCTATTCAGATACTGCAACTCCAGCAACCGCTGTTCCTCCAAGCGCTGAAGCTCAAGCTTCATGGCTCGGCTACGACTTCCTGACCCCTTCATCGCAGGTGAACTTTGCTTTTGCAGCTGTTCTTGAATAATGATACCAGCACATGCCCCACGTTGCTGCTCATCGGCCCCAACAGTTCCAGACAAGTCGCCGAGTTTCGGCTGTCTCTTCTGGACTGTAGCGTTAGCTACTACGCACTCTGCACATTCCCACCATTATTCGGCCATCGTTTCGTTCACTCCTACGCATGTGAAGTGGTACCATTTATCGCATGTGTCGCATTGTACCATCTGTTCGGTATTTGCCTCCTCACAGCTACCACATGCACCATTCGTTGGCGTCATCAGAAAATATGTTAAATTCTCTAAACGATTTCCAAGAAGTCTACTTTTATCGGGAATTCGCTTTCTGGTACTTCCTTTACGAGTAATTTTTGAGAATAATTTTTGAGCATGTTACGGATCAAAAAAAAGGCGGAGCAGTTTTGTAGTAACATTTAAATGTATTATAAAAAAAGGAGTATTTAATTTACTCAAAAATGAGTCTGCTACCTGCTACTGCCGTTGGTCCGTAAAATGATAGATGTTTGAATTCAATGGTGCGTTCAGAAACAGGGTGCGTTCAACAACAGTGTGCGTTCAGCAGCAGGGTGCGAATCTAATCTTTCAAATATTTTCCGCGCAGATGTCTCCCGTATCGCACCGTTCTCTAAACTCTCCCATCGTATGCGCGTAACCATTCTTGGTTTGCGCTTTTGTAGTGGAGGCACTCTGTCGCTAAGATACAATTTGCGCAACACTAAGTGGTGATCAGTTGACAGTTCGGCCCCTCTCAATTCGCGACACGGTGGTACCACAAATAAATCTATCAGCGACTTCTGTTGAAGACTCTGACGGTATCGTATTTAGGATAGATAAGTCATTTCAAGTCACAGCAAAAATCGAACAACTTCTCTCCGTTAGCGCTTTGATCAGGACCACCATTCTTCCCAATCACACTCACCCATGTCATTACCAGGGTTAGGATTTTGTTGACATAAAAAAGTAAAAAAAGGCAAAACAAAACACTTAAAAAGGCAAAAAAAAAGGCATTTATTAAAAGATAAGAAAAGGAAAGTAAATGCACATTTAGTTATAGTAGCATTGAACTACCAAGAGCTTTTTGAAATTTCTGGTAATAATCTTCTCCGGTTCTTTCTTAGAAGCGCCTTTAGAGAGCTAAATGACCTTTCTACTTCAGCTGAAACGAGTGGAGCCCATTTAAAGCTTTCAACATTATTAACATCTATATTTTCTGGAAGTTTGGAATCCAAGTCGCCGTTCATTATAGCATTTATCTGCTCAATAGTTTTCAGTCCCGTATTTGCATTGAAAACGGCAGTAAACTTCTTCAGGACTTCCTTTGCAATCGGCCCTTTTGCTTTTTTCAAGTTTTGCTGAATGTTCTTTAAAACCGGCAACACTTCGCCAATTGATGTTCCTTGATCAGAATAATACTAGTTAAAATTATAAGTACAGACTCTCAAAAATACCTGTTTTTTGT
Source organism: Brachypalpus laphriformis (assembly GCA_945910035.1). Taxonomy (NCBI): domain Eukaryota; kingdom Metazoa; phylum Arthropoda; class Insecta; order Diptera; family Syrphidae; genus Brachypalpus; species Brachypalpus laphriformis. The sequence goes on from OX246754.1 coordinate 87,236,467, forward strand.
AAGTCTTCGAAAATTCGTTTTTTTGGGTCGACTAAAAACCTAAAATTGACTTTGATGTACACCAGCTGCACTTGTACTGCTTCATCTTCAATCAATTCCTTTGCAAACACAACACAGCTTGCATCGTTCGTCTTCAAGAACGCTGACGATTTTTTTTTATTCCGAGCAAAATAATCCGCATTTATGCATTGTATACAAACAAGAAATATGTAATAGAGTTATACACAGTAACGTCTGCGGTCACATACAGGTGCAAACCGTCTGTGGTCATGTACATATTTCCACGTTGACTCTCCCCACGGACTAGACGTTTTAAATTTTAACGCGTCTAGGAATTTAGGTATGCGTATTACGTAGTGTGAGTAAGAAGCATGCTTGCACAGATATACATATATGCAAACGCGCATTTTTCTAAAATTTTTTTAGCGAACAAACTTTGAGAAAAAAGCAAAATAGGCAAAAAAGGCAGAAAAAGGCAACAACGGTAAAAAAGGCAAAAAAAGGCAATAACGATATAAAAAGGCAAAAAAAGGCAAAATAAAATACATATATTTGGAATGAGGAGGACATGAAACGTGTTTGTGTAAAGTCGATACTATCTTCCAATTAAGCAAAAATAAGAGGCAAAGTTAGCAGAATCCTATCCCTGGTCATTACATTTACACCCACGTGAGCATTAAAGTCACCTAGCAGGACAAATTAACCCATATTGCAACTTTTTTAATGGCAGCATTAACTTCATCTAGCGATGACTATCCACCTTGTCGCGGTGCTGGGGCTTAAGTAGGGCTGAAGGTTTTCTGCGGAGACGTGTCGGCGAGTGCCGGACTCCTAGACTACCTGATACAAACGCAAAAGACCTGAGACCCATCAGTCTATCGTCCTTTTTGCTGAAAACTTTGGAACGTTTGATAGATGTATGTATATATGAGGTGTGATCGGCGACGATTACCTATCTAAATCACAACACGCGTACATCTGCGGCAGATCGGTAGACACGGCCCTCCACCGGGTCGTATCGAGCATAGAAAGATCCCTCCACTTCAAGGAGTTCACTCTTGGGGCGTTCCCGGACATTGAAGGAGCGTTCAACAACGTAAGCTCTAACGCAATCCTGAGCAGTCTGTACAGAGCACATGTCAGCACCGGCCTCTGCAACTGGGTTGCGCAGATGCTTCAATCAAGGATAATATCTTCAACGCAAGGAGATGTAACCATCCGGAGAAGGGTCTGCAGAGGAACACCCCAAGGTGGAGTCTTGTCCCCGCTAATATGGCTCCTTGTGGTGGATGAGATCTTGGTAACACTGAAGGAAAACGGCTTCAACGTGACGGCCTATGCGGACGATGTCGTTATCCTGGTTTCGGGAAAATTTCCTCCAGTCCTAAGTGAAAGGCTCAATCTCGCGCTACAACTAGTGGACAACTGGGTCAACAGCAAAGGGCTGGGAGTGAATCCTTCAAAGACGGAGGTAGTTCTCTTCACTAAGAGGAGATCAATCCCTACCTTCAGACCCCCAAATATTGGTGGCACTGAACTAAGTATCTCAAGTTCAGCTCGGTATCTGGGCGTAGTTTTAGATTCCAAACTTAACTGGAAGGAAAATATTGCCGAACGCGTTAAAAAAGCAAGCGTAGCTTTCTACTCCTGCAAAAAGGCTTTCAGCAATACGTGGGGCTTCAAACCGGCTGTGGTGTACTGGATATACACTGCGGTTGTAAGACCCATTCTCACATATGGCTTACTAGTATGGTGGACGGCACTTGAGAGGCAATACCTGCTTTCAAACCTCACCAAAATCCAGAGGGCGGCGTTCATCGGTGTCATGGGATCAATAAGAACAACACCAACGGCGGCAATGGAAACCATGCTTAGTTTCATTCCGCTTGACATATACTGCAGCAGTTTGGCGGCTAAAACCGCTATAAGACTGAGAGAAGGCCGGTTGTGGTCATCAAGCCTTTACGGCCATGCCTCCATTCTGTCCCGATGGGGGATAACCAGCGGATTGACGGGAACTGATGACATGAATCCGACGCTAGCATTCGAAAGGAGATTCGCTACAAGAATTCCCGATAGAATATACTGGAAGAATCGTAGAACCATGAAGGAAAAGGAGTTGGCTCTCTATACCGACGGTTCTAAGATGGACGTTGGCACGGGAGCCGGAGTTTATTGTGAGGCACTAGGAATAAACCGCTCTTTTAGAATAATAGACGACTACAGCGTCTTCCAGGCCGAGGTCGCAGCCATTATACAGGCTGCGGAAATTATACGCGAGAGCAATATCGTTGGCAAAACGATCACTGTCTATATAGACAGCCAGGCAGCCGTTAAGGCTCTGGACTCTGTCGTAGTTAGGTCGAGGCTCGTGAGAAGCTGTAAATCACTCTTAAACGAGATATCCAGAGCCAATGAGGTGACCCTCTGCTGGGTACCAGGGCATATGGATATCGAAGGTAACGACAGGGCTGACGAGCTTGCTAGGAAAGGGTCGGCGCTGCACTTATCGCGGGCCCTCCCCTCTATAGCAATCCCGATCAGCTCCTTGCGGAAAAAAATAGAGGATGAAGCTACCGGTCGAGCAAACAGACGCTGGGTTCATCTGGAAACATGCGCTACGGCCAGGGCGCTATGGCCGGCCTACAGCAAGAAGAGATCAACCTCTCTGGTAAAACTTAGTCGTTATAACGCACGGGTCATTTCTGGCATAATTACCGGACATTGTGCCATTGGCGTTCACGCAGAGCGACTCGGTGTGCTGCATAATGACTATTGCATAAGCTGCAGGGACGAAGAAGAAATTGAATCTGTTCGTCACCTGTTGTGTGACTGTCCTGCCCTATCCGTCAGAAGAATGAGGACTCTTGGTAGTTACTTCTTCTCGGCGCTGGAGGACTTGGGTAGTGTTGAGCTAGCGGACCTCCTGAGATTCATATCACTTTCTGGGTGGTTCTAACGGCGGATTTTCTTTACAGCGTTTCCAGGGTTAAATGATTGGGCACAATGGACCCGTACTGTTGGTCTGAGTGAGCAGTGACTCCTTGTCACAAGGCACCCATCTACCTAACCTAACCTAACTTCATCTAAGAAAGCTGCATACTCCAATCGAATTTTCAGTGCATATACCTGCAACATTCAAACTACTCTCTATGGAAAGCCTTGAAGTCCATAAGGAAACCTGTAATGCACTCGCCGCCAATTAGGAAAGCTAACGGAGAGTGGGCAAAAGAAGACAAAGAGAAAGCAGAATTATTTGCCGATCACTTAGAGGAAACGTTCAAGCCGTTCGATGGACAACCGTTGATCGAAGATCCGAATGATAATACGGCACCCGACAACTTTAAAGTAAAAACCGTATCCCTGTCCGAACTTCGAATGATAATAAGAAAATTGAAAAATAACAAGGCTCCGGGATATGATTTAATCACTGGCGAAATTTTGAAAGAACTACCGAAAAAAGTGCTGGTTAAGTTGCTCTACATTATAAATGCTTCTTTAAGACTGTTATAAGTTCCAAGGCAATGGAAAGTCGCCGAAGTTATTATGGTTCCGAAACCGGGGAAGTGTGCAAATGACAAGAAATCATATAGACCCATTTCACTTCTGCCAATAATATCTAAGGTCTTCGAGAAACTTCTGCTGAAACGATTGCAGCCAGTAATTGAAGAAAGACACTTGATCCCAGATCATCAATTCGGCTTTCGGATCAAACATTCCACAATTGATCAGGTGTATCGAATAACGAACGAGATTGAAAAAGCTCTAGAAGGGAAAAAAATATGCTCTAGCGCTTTTCTCGACGTATCGCAAGCCTTCGACAAGGTATGGCACGAAGGACTAAGGTATAAGATAAGGGTAATCTTACCGGAAAAGTTGTACAGAATATTGGAATCTTATCTTGAAAACAGACTTTTCCGTGTTAGACACGGGAGTGAATATTCGGATTTCAAAGATATCTACGCCGGTGTTCCACAAGGAAGTGTTCTCGGTCCAATCCTGTTCTTGCTCTACACAAGAGATATACCACAAGATGAAGGGACCGTTGTAGCAACGTTCGCAGACGACACGGCTATCCTCGTAACGGATGAGTCAGTCGAATCATCAACGGGAAAACTCCAACGAGCTTTGAACAAAGTATGCGAATGGACAAAAACCTGGCGAATAGTCCTCAATGAGACAAAATCAACGCATGTCAATTTTAAGTTAAGAAAGATAAACAACTTACCTATATCCATTAACTCGGTGCAAATACCTTACGCAAACGAGGCAAAATATTTAGGAATGACCCTAGACGCAAAACTTAAGTGGAAACCACACGTTAAAAAGAAGCGCGAAGAACTCGAAATCAGATTTAGAGAAATGTATTGGCTACTCGGAAGATACTCGAAGTTAAGCGTATACAACAAACTGCTTCTGTATAAGCAAGTGCTAAAACCGTCTTGGACATATGGTATACAACTTTGGGGTTGTACCAAACCAAGCATAATGGCTCTACTGCAAGCATGTCAAAACAAAATACTAAGAGCAATCGTGAATGCTCCTCGGTATATAAGAAATAGTGATATTCACAGAGATCTAGGAATTGCTACCGTGAGGGACGAATTAACAAACTTTGCTCGCAAACTACGTACCCGTCTTCATGTTCATTGCAATAATGAAATAATCCATACTATGGACGTGACAAACCTTGAGCGCCGACTACAAAGAACAAGACCTTTCGACCTAGCGCCGTAAGGAAAAACCGCATGTAATGATGGTATTAGTAGGTGCCTTCACTGGAAAGCTACCTACCTAACGCGGTTAACTCTACAGAAGCGTAAACTACTCGTTAAGGCAACTTAGTCGTAGTCATCACAAAAATGAAAAATGGGAGGAACGAATTTCCTACTACTATGAGTACGCGCAGCTGGTTCTCATAGTGCCTCTCTGAGGTGGTGAGGTTTAGCCCGTAGGCATATACTGACTAGCACTGATGGCATTGTCAGATATATGAATCGGGCATAACCAATGGTACGGACCATTGGTATCTTTTGAAGATTCCTGCACCTCCAGGCGCAACCAAAAAAAAATAAAAAATACCTGCAATAATGACAGATTCGATCTTTCAAGCTTGTGCTTTAAGATGGCAACTCTCCGTCCTAATGGTATCCACTCCAATACTCTGTCTGTCAACCTGGGACTTGTGAGTATCCCCACTGCCGGCTAAGCAGACGCAGGGTGCGTCTCCTGGGAAAAGAGCTTCCACCCATCCGAAAGGCCCACCGGTTTAGAGCCTCTCTGCTTTGTTGAAGAAACGCCAACCATATTTAGTCGACTTTTGACAGCTACCCCAACAAGCTCAAGGTCCATTCCTGTGATCGATAAGACGTTCCATGTGCCTATCCTAAGTCGATGCTGATGATGATGATGATGTTGTCGAAATTTAGGGAATCCATATATGGCCCTATTGGTGCATAGCGCGCTCACCCCTCGAACCCCGTGATGGTTCGCGAAACCATTGTCAGTAAGCTTGTAACTGTTTTGGGTTATACCCGTTCAACTGCCGAGCGGGAGTGACCGAACACCAGACGCTCCCATACTGACACCCTTCAGGTCTGACTCCAAAGGATGCCCTGGCTTACCAGGTTTGGCAATGTCCGAGACCCGTTTACGTCTTCTTGTCATCTTGGAGTGTGCGCTTTGTTAGCCCTGACTGAGTTGTATGGATGGAATTAACTATCTAAGTTAGCCTATCTGCACATCCCAGTCACGTTGCCTGTCCCCAACCACGAGGAGGTCAGTTGCCAGGGGGGGTTATGTTGCATATAAGATTATCAATTAATGAATTAAAAGTGATTTCAATAGGGAAAATCATCGAAAACAAAAATAAAAAGAACTTCGATAAATATAGTAGTTTACAAGTAGATAAAAAAGACTGATTTATGAATTACAATACTTGCAAAAACAATTATTTTCTGCCGTTAAACATTAATTTACTTTGCATTTAGTATAGTACATTTTTAGTTGCCCTATCTGCGAGAAGCTAGGCCTAGGTCTTGCATAGGCTGTTGCACCAAATGTGTATGTATGTAGTTATGAATGTAATGTGAAGTTAATGTCGAAGGATTTTCAAATTGATTACGCCCAGACACAACGAAAACCGGAGTTCACCTCTGTAGTAGATATTCAAAAATATGTCCTCACATACGGAAATATGTATAAAATGTTTATTGCAATCGTATTATATTCACTAATGAAACACATCCGCCACGGGTCAGAATGTACGTATGATAACAACTGAGGTATGCTAATAAGAGAAGGTATATTTAAGGACATTTTATTTTTGAGCGAAGAAACCTTGTGTTATACTAAGTTTTATTTAAAATTCAAGAGAGAGCATTTCATTTCTAAATATCAAAATCAAATTCCACTTGGCATTTCATTTCTTAATTCACATCCGTGTTCCAGGAATTTCGCTTAAATTCTGTATCTACTCGTATACGGAAGGCTAAGATATACAATATTCCCAAAAAAGAAAAGTGGGTATAATAAACGAATACTTCGGCCTTAAAACGAATATGCTTTCCTTTCAGATGAGCACGTGTGCACACAGCAATGTCTTGCAGAACAAACGCATATGTTACATAAAGGTTAAGTAATTATGTCCTCTTACAGTATGTTATCTACCATTCACTTAGATGCCTAATAGAATTTTAATATCAGAATTCCGAAGTTGCTGTCTTCATTTCGTTCATAATCTCCTGTATAAGGAAGAAGAAGAAGAAGAAAAATCACCAAAGAACGTAATTATCATCATCATCGCACAATTTCCGGTGAATATTGCAAGAGGATGAGAAGATGATGTCTAAAAGGATGAAATTGTATTCTCTGAGCCTTTAATGTAGACATCCTTTTATTATTTTTGCGTTTTTATTATTTTGCAAGTTTCCATCCTGATTCAAGAAGATGCTGTATTCTCTGACCTCATAACCTTTTTTTTTTAATTTAGGAATACCTCCTCTCTTAAAGATGATGTACTATCCTGTGCAACATCTTTGTACTTTTGGAATAGATTTATTAGTTTCCCGTAGGATATCACAATAGTTCCGACAAAATTAATAACATATAGTTCTGTAGATAATCCATTTATTTTAGCGACAAATTAAGTTCAATATTGGTTTGAATTGCATTTTCTGTTTAAATGCATCATGCTTAATTTACCACAATGAGATTGTGCTTTGACTATCCGGATCAAGGCTAAATTCGCTAACATAAGCCTAATATGTGTTCATGCCCCCACAGAAGAAAAGGACCCTGCCACCAAAGAGTGTTTCTACGAGCTCCTCGACAAAACATACGAGCAATGTCCTAAATACGACGTTAAAATCGTATTGGGCGATTTTAACGCCAAAATAGGAAAGGAGGACGTCTTTGGTAGGGCAGTCGGTAAGCATAGCCTACACGACACCACGTCTGATAACGGACCAAGGCTAATTGATTTCGCTGTGGAGCGAAATGTCACCATAGCAAGCACATGGTTTCCTCATCTCGATATTCATAAGCAGACATGGCGGTCCAATGATCATGTAACGATCAACCAAATTGATCATATTGCGATCGACGCAAGGCATGCCTCCAATATTCTGGATGTCCGGACCTTCCGAGCGGCCAACATAGACTCGGATCATTACCTTGTTGTAGCCAAGGTACGAATGCGGATATCCCAATCTGAGCAACAAGGAAGAATTACTGTGAGAAAATTTAACGTCGAAAAGCTACAATCGCAAGAGACCGCCAGACTCTTCGCTGAACGCGTATCCCGAAATCTCTCAATCACCCCTTTGCCGCCAGCATCAAGTACCGAAGACCAGTGGCAACGCTGCCAACATGCCATCAGAAACGCCGCGACTGATGTGTTGGGTCTCGCTCGACCACCACCGCGAAACCCCTGGTTTGACGAAGAATGCCGGCGAGTGCATGCAGCAAAACAAGAGGCATACAAAGCGGCGCTGCAAAGGAAGACGAGAGCTGCTCGTGAGCTCTACGAGCAAAAGAGACGGGAAGAACATCGGCTTCTCCAAAAGAAGAAGAAAGAGCATGAGAAGCACGCGTTTGAGAATATCGAGAGTCTATACTCCAGGAACAATGTACGGAAGTTTTACCAAAAGGTAAAAAGAACTTGTCAGAGAAGTAATACCCGTACAGAAACCTGTAGAGATGAAAATGGAAACCTCGTAGTAGAATCACAGTCGGTGCTGAGAATATGGAAAAACTACTTCTGCAGACTGTATAACGGCGACGAAGACCAACATCCCGCTGTCAGGCAGAACGAACCATTCAACATAGACGATGATAGTCAAAATTTCCGTCCACCTGACCAAAACGAAGTGAGGATAGCAATATCCAAGCTAAAATCGAACAAGGCTACTGGACCTGACGGCTTACCGGCCGAACTTTTCAAGGCAGCTGGGGATGAATTGGTAGAGTGCATACACCAACTCATCTCTAAGATTTGGTCAGACGAGTGTATGCCTGATGAATGGAATCTCAGCATCGTTTGCCCGATCCACAAGAAAGGAGACCCCCTCAACTGCGCCAATTATAGAGGCATTAGTCTCCTCAACATCGCATACAAGATCTTTTCTGCGATATTGTGTGATCACCTGAAACCTTTTATCAACAGTCTGATTGGACCCTATCAGTGCGGTTTCAGGCCAGGAAAGTCCACCATCGATCAAATTTTCACACTTCGGCAGATCCTGGAGAAAACTCAAGAATTCCAAATCGATACTCACCACCTCTTTATCGATTTCAAGGCCGCGTATGACAGCATCTATAGAGAAGAGCTTTATGGAGCCATGTCTAGTTTTGACATCCCTGCCAAACTTATCCATCTGTGCAGGCTGACGATGGAGAACGCTCGCTGCTCCATCAAAGTCGGTAATGACCTCACCGAGACCTTTGATGTCAAAAAAGGCTTTAGACAAGGTGACGCACTGTCATGTGACTTCTTCAATATTGTACGTGAACGGATTGTGCGGAACTCACAAGCCAACACTGGAGGCACAATCTATTACAAGTCTGTACAACTGCTTGCATACGCCGACGATATAGACATTATCGGAAGATCTCAGCGGGCTGTCACCGGTGCTTTTGCAAGCATTGAGGCGGAAGCGGCCAAAATGGGTTTGGCGATAAACGAGGGCAAAACCAAGTATATGCTGTCAACTAGAAGGGAAAACCAACACCGACGAATTGGACAAAACGTCACCGTGGGCAGCTGTAACTTCGAGGTAGTAAGGGACTTTGCCTACCTGGGCTCTGCTATAAATTCTACAAACAAGATCAGTGCAGAAATCAGTCGAAGAATAACTCTTGCCAATCGCTGTTTTTTGGGGCTTATAAGGCAATTCAACAGTAAAGCCCTATCTCGAACAACTAAGGAGACTCTATATAAGACCTTGATCATCCCAGTCCTGCTTTACGGCGCTGAAACATGGACTTTTTTAAAAGAGGATGAAGATATCCTTGGTCGCTTCGAGAGAAAAATTCTTCGTAAGATTTTTGGTCCCGTTTGCCTTGACGGGTCTTGGAGGAGAAGATTCAATCACGAACTATACGAGCTGTACAGCAACATCGACCTAGTCAAAAAACTGGACGTCTGAGATGGCTAGGACATGTAGAGCGAATGGGCACCAACGCTCCGGCCCGCAGAGTCTTCGAATCTAATCCCGAGGGACGACGCAGTAGAGGGAATCATCGCCGTAGGTGGCGCGCACAAGTTCAAGGGGACCTCGACCAACTTGGAGTGCGCAACTGGAGGCAATTAGCTAAAGACCGAGCTAAATGGAGAGGCTTGTTGGTTGAGGCCCAGGTTCACCCCGAACTGTAGCGCCACCTAAGTAAGTAAGTAAGTAAGATTGTGCTTTCAATTAGGAAAAAGGTATTGAATTATACATATGTCAACCGAGGACATGTGTTAATGTACGTCACTGAACATCGGTCTCTTTCAAATCATTCCATGAAAGTACGTTTTATGCCGCTAATTTAAAATTCCTCCCCGCAATCTTCTGGATCTGATCATGAAAACGCTTGATGTCTGCTAGTACTCATTTTAACTTCCGTTGTGCGCCATTTCATGACCACTTAATCATTTTTTTTTTATTGTGTGTTATCTTGTTCGACATCGCCAGAATAGTGACATTTGTTTTGTGAATTTTTTTTTTACTACGTCTGCAACTTTTATCCTCGCCCAGATCACTCCACTCTGCACTCTACAACTCAAGCTCATTCCTTATATTTCGCATTCCGTTGCTCGCTGACGCAGTAAAGACACTTCTTCTGGTTGGTGTAGCAGCTTGAAGCCCGTTCATCAGGACTGATAAAATGCAAATGTTGAAAACTTTTCACTTGTAATTGGGATTCTCGCGAACGCAATGTCGCTATGAGATATCAGGCCATTGCTCATAGTAACTAGCCTTAAAACTGCATGAGAGCTTCGCAGATGCTGACCTTTATTTCTCGCCATACTTGTAAGATTATTATGGAAAAACCCAAAAAATAATAACGACACAAATATGATAACAGAGTCAGAAGAAGAATATATACTCCGTCCACCAGTATCTCTAAATAAGATGAAGGCTTTCATTTTCAAGAACCGCCATTCCACGCTTCTTTTTCTTATAGTTTGCGCGCACTCAAGGGGTTTTAAATACCCTTAACATGTTTACACACAGTGGGGGCATTGGAAAGGATAGATAGAGAGAGAGAGAGAAAGATTTGGTGTAGCGGTTTGAAGCTCAGCTGTTTATGCTTCAGATCAGAGAAACTTCGGGGCCGGCGTCCAGATAACTGGGGAGATTTTTATAACTGTTGGTCTTTGATTCTAATTCACAGTATTTTTTTTCCAAAAACCAATGTCATAGGCAAATTATCATCAAGTGAGCGAGCAATTTTTCCCGCCATATGATCAAGCTACTGCCAGCCTTCGCAATAGTGTTCACACAAGATTTCGCAATTGATCGGACTAACTTTATAAATTTCATGAGAAATAAATAAATGCTTGCTGACATCAGGATTTGAACCATGAACCATTTGATCCACACCATTGCCACCCCCTACGGTCGTGTGAAAACCCAAACAACAACAATGCTCAAGCACTCAAAGTATGAAGCATCAGAGTAATTGTAAATCTATCAAACACAGAATACTTCTCCAGGGCTCAGAAGCGTCGAATTACCACCAAAATTGGAGATAGCATTAAGCCCAAAGAAGCTAAGTACATGAAGAGGGGACAAAATATACCCACGGTAGGCATACCTATCGTAAAAGGCGACTAAAATGCCAACCCGCTGACTTTCTTGAGTTTACGGTAATAAAAATGAATGCAATGAAGAAAACTAACGATATTGATACCCCAGGTGGCAGCCCAGTTCAACTAGAAAATCCACCCTTGCAAGAGCCATGCTCTACGGATTCTGGGGAGATCTATTTATTGCATCAAAATCTAATTAACCCATTAAGGAAAACTTCAAGGCTACATAGATCGCCGCATCAAAAGACTTCTCCTAAAGCGCAAAATAAAAGTCTCGCGAACCCGGATGTGTTAATTCGGGAAACGCAAGCCTTGGAACAGAGTACTTTGGAAAAGGAAAACGCCGTGCTCCGAAAGAGGCTCGACGAAATGGAGCTGTTGTGTCGAGCGAGAAAGTTGAATCAGAGAATAAAGTATCTTTGCTTTAAAACTAGTCTTCAAAAACGCAGATGGTTATTCACAGTCAGCCTTCTCTGGGTAGCCATCACTTCAGTACGGTCGAAGAAGAACTCGCGCGTGAAATGGATTGGATACTTAAACGAAGACCGTCTAGAAAACATAAGGTTATTCCGCAACACGAACCTAATGGCAAAGCGCAGCCAAAAGCAGAAAAGCAAATTGAAAGCAATCGCGCTCCACCACCAATAAATATGATATGAGTATTACATGCGTTGCAGACTATAATTCTCTAAGAAAAATTTTAAAATCAACCGATCGCTACTGAATTTGAAGTAACTTCCTTCGACCCGACTGAAAGGATGCTCGAATCAGCAGTGCAGACTCTTGAACCAGTCAATCAGCCTTCTTACCCGATTAAACGTACGTCAAAGTGGTGCACTAAAAAGAACCGAAACCCATCTAACAAGGGAATCGCAAATAAAGATGAGAGGCTACGCTGGTTATCACGCCTATCATTCTTCTGATAGAGCGTGGGGCGGTTCAATTGTGCGCGGTAAGGGTTAAAAATAAATGTCTGAGCTACAATATAGCATCTGTTTACTGTCTGCCGCGATGCGTGCTAGAAAAACACGACTACTTTCGTGTCTTCAATGCCATTGGTTTTTGAATTTCTTTATTGGTGGAGATTTCAACGCGAAGCACACCTTCTGGCGCGGTACAAAGTGGCAAATGAAATCGACTGTTGTTTTTATTCGACAGAAAAACCGACTCAGAAAAAATTCCCGATTTTATCGATTTCTTCGCTACAAAACTTACTTTACTTATGTCCTTTAACCCCTCGGGGGGCATAGGGCGTCAACCACGCCTGCGCGCCATCGTGTTCGGAGTTCTGCAATGCGTTTGAGCTGCCTCCAACTCATTCCTAAAGAGCTCGATTCCTCCTCAACTGTTCTGCGCCACGTTTGCCTAGGGCGTCCCGCTATTCTGCCTGCCTGGGTGAGCGGATTCCACTGCATAGCGTATTTCGCAATGGAGTTGTCCTCGCGCCGTAGGGTGTGTCCAATCCATTGGACAAAAGGCATTATCGATAAGTTTATTCCAGTCAAAGAATGTTTTGATCTCTCTTCTGACCACTCGCCGGTAATTTTGCTACTTGGATAAGCGCTGATCAAGAAAAAAAGGACCTCCAAAAATGACTTGCAATAGAACAAACTGGAAGGGCTTTAGAAATGATTGCGAAACAAATGTCGCCTTAAATGTATCACTTAAAACACCTTGCGTTGATCGTTTCGTGGAAACAATTCAAAAAGCGATATGGAGAAACAATCCTTCCAGAAGCTTCAATCGCAACGAAAAATATCCCAGAGAAATCATTGAACTGGTGAGGGAGAAAAGAAAAGCACGAAGGAAAAGGCAAATCACTCGTGCACCGCAGCATAATACGGTCTTCGGGAATTTAAAAGCAATAAGATAGCGACCTACCTTGAAAATCTCTCCGGTTAAAGAGAATCAAATTATTCGCTTTGGAAAGCGTTAAAAGGCATCCGGAAATGTCAAATGCAAGCGCCACCAATTGGGAAAAACGATAGAAACTGGTCCAGAACTTTTTGCTTTGCACTTAGAAGAAACGCTTAAGCCGTTCGACGGCCCTTTGTTAACGTCCGACTCCCCAGTCACGACATCTGACAAATTTAAAGTAAAAAAAGTTACATTGATTGAACTGAGGGAAGTGATTAAAAATGTAAAGGCGAAGAAAGCTCCGAGTTACGACTTGATAACGGCGCAGGTGGTAAAGGAATTGCCGAATAAAGGTCTTATCTTATTGCTCTATTTGATCAACGCTTCATTCAGATTGCTCTACGTTCCGAGACAATGGAAGTCGCCGAGATTATAATGGTCCCGAAACCAGACAAACCTCTGAATGAGAAGAAATCATATCGGCCTATTTTCCTATTGCCAGTTATCTCAAAAATATTCGAAAAACTACTTTCTAAACATCCACAACCCGTAAATAAAATAACTGACGTGATTGAGAAAACTCTCGAAGAAAAAATGATTTGTTGTGGTGTATTTCTTTACGTCTCACAAGCTTTCGGTAACGTTTGGCACGAAGGCTTGGAGTATAAATTGCAACGACTACTGCCACGGCAACTCTTTCTAATCTTACGATTGTACCCCACCGAGAGACTCTTTCGTGTTAAGCACGGAAATGATTACTCTGACTTCAAGGGGATTCCGGCCGGAGTCCCACAAGGATATACCGCAGGAAAGAAACTGCGTCGACGCCACGTTTGCGGACGATACGGCGATATCGACAACGGGCGATACTATTGAAGCTGTAACGGAAAGCTGCAACATGCTTTAGTAAAGTCCATGCTTGGACGAATTCTTGGCGTATTACGCTGAACGAAAGCAAATCTACTCACGCCAACTTTACCTACAAAAAAGTGGATAGATTACCTGTATTTTTTTTTTTTTATATAATTGGCGCGCACTCAAAGGGTTATGAATACCTTTAACATGTTTACACACAGTGCGACCGTTGGAAAGGATAGATAGAGAGAGAGAAAGATTTTGGTGTAGTGGTTCTTCAAGCTCAGTTGTATATGCTTCAGAGATTCTCCGGTGGTGGCGTCCAGATAACTGGGGAGATTTTTGTTATTTTTTGTCTTTGCTTCTGATTCGCAGTACTTTTTTCCCTATAACCGATGTCAAGGGCAAGTCACCATCAACAGAGCGAACAATTTTTCTAGCCACATGAGCAAGCTACTGCCAGTGTTATGCCTTCGCAGTAGTGTTCACACAAGCTTTCTCAAATGATCGGACTGACTTTGTATATTTTATGAGAAATAAATAAATGCTTGCTGACATCACCATTTGAACCATGAGCCATTAGCGTGGCAATTGACGACGTTACCACTGCACCATTGCCACCCCCAGCTGTGGAGGTGGGGTTCAAGGCCAATGTCCTTTAGAAGGGTTATGTCAAAAGTTTCCAAAATTAGAAATAGATTGGATGTCGCACCTGATTAGACGGTTCAGAGTAAAAAAAATGTTAGCCGTAGTTGTGGAGAGTGAAACCATATCCAAGGTTTAGCGCTCAGCAAATGCTGTTGAACACAAACGAACTTGTAGCAGATGAAGCCCAAACGAAATGTCAGGAAGGATAACCCGTCACTGCTGGCTCTAGTGAAGAAGATGATTCGTACTCAACGCCTTAGACTTTTTAAATCAGCCGCCCTACTGAAGTACTTTCAAATGTTGTCAGTTCGGCGAACACATTCCAACAATGTAAATTAACATGGTGTTAAGGTGCAAGCTAATCAGGTGAGTTACTCTACGATTCTGTAAATCAGGGAAGATCTAGAGCCTGCATTTTACTTAACCACAACATCAAAACTATTCCAGTTTCAGAACATCACTAAAGTATTATGTAATGTCTATACTCTGCCCAAACTTTTATTGAATCGATGGCGAAAAATACTGCACTCCGCACATTTCTCGATGACCGTTCGTACCACTTAAATGTATTCGCTCATTCTGAATCCATTTCATGTACATATCCTTCACACATTTCTTTAGCGAAACGATTCTCTCATGAATTCTATCGATACTTCTAAGTGTTCAATGCCATTCTCACCCTTCGTGAGCTGAATTTTGTTATTCTCAGTTAACTAAAAGACAATTTTGCATTTTAGTAGTATATCTTGGATAAAACGATTTAGTACGAATTTTTCACTTATGATTTCAGTAGATTTTCCACAGCAGCAGTGTTACCCACATGTGCTTCGCAATATTTTTATAAAACAAATTTAATTTTTCATTTTTGACTTTTCTCGTGGGGATATAGTGCTGACTTTTTTTTGCGATTTTTGTGTTTTGTATGCTTCTGTTCTAAATATGTACATATATGGAAATAAACTACACTGCAGTCATCTGCGGCAAAGTTTATACAAAGGATTCACAACAATACCGACATTCAACCAGAACAATAGAATGAAGGGAGAAAACTCAACAGCAACAAATTTTTCCGACTATTTTAGTCCTTTGTTCTTCGTAAAGCCGTTGAAATAATAAATTTATGCAATACTCGTCCACTGTTTATACCTTACCCCAAAGGGCATATTAATTTTGTAAAAAAGTTCATAACATAGAGAAATGATTAATACGGGCCTTATAAAGTGTACCCTTATATGTATACATACTACATACATACATACGAGTACGTATATAAACAATCAGTACAAACACTCGACTCAATTAAGCCGTGTTCGTCCAATAGCGGAATTCTGAAATAGCACGTGCGCGTGCGATTATATGAAAACAAGCGTTTTCACGAAGGCCTACCAACTCCTACTCTCAGCCTCCACGTGGTGACAGCTGGGTGCCTAGTACACTGGCCCAAGAAACGGGTAACGAACCCCGTTTGGAGGATCTTTGGCGACAGCAGATGACAGAGGGGGGAAGAGTGCTCTCTCGCTAGAGCACTTCTTCGTGTTCCAGACGGCAGCGGATGAATTCCCTAGATGGAGTCAACTGTGGCGTCTTCAGTTCCAGTTAGGTTGAAGTTAGTGAACACCTTGCGCGAGCTGCTTCGACATATTCAGATCACAGGTCAATAAGGAATTTCCAAGGTTAGTCAGGAACTTGGACTACTGGCACCGGTGTACCCGACCCTGCATCCTAGGGGTATAACAAAAGGAACTGGGCCCCCAGGTTGAGGGTTGTGCCGTCGGGTTAATTTCCCTACCACGTAAAGAAAAGCCGGCTACGAAGCAACGAACAGCCTCGGATATGGATATTTGTTTTGTTGGCAACACTTACAAACGTAAAAATTACAACGATCTTTGTGTCTGCACGTAGAATGTTAGGTCCCTCTACAAACCACGTGCAGTCAAACGACTTGGGGAGGCCCTAGACTGCTCCAAAAAGTGCGATGGGATGGGCCGGGCAAAAGGAGGATGAAAAATAGCGACATCTACTACTGCGATTGCTTCAGACAACAATGACAGCGTCTATTCGGGTGCGGATTTGTTATAATAAGCAGACTTAGACAAGAAGTCTTGAGTTTCCGGCATGTGAACGAACGCCTCATGACTATCCGCATCAAGGCTTAGTTTGCCAGCATTAGACTAACATGCGCTCACGCCCCTCACGAGAAGATGGATGACTTCTACCAGCTCTTGGACAAGACGTATGAGCAATGCCTTAGTCACGACGTTAAAATTGACCTATATGATCTTAACACAAACCTAGGAAAGGAGGACCTCTTGCGTGGTCGGAAAGCACAGCCTGCACGACATCACATCTGATAACGAACCTTGGCTAGTCGACTTTGCGGCGGGACGAAACTTTGTCGTAGCTAGTACGAGGTTCCCACGTCTCGACATTCACAAGGGAACATGGCTCTCCTTTGATCGAAAAACTGTCAACCGTATCGATCAGATTGCGATCGACGCAAGGAACTCTTCCAATATTCTTGGTGTCCGAACCTTGCGAGAAGCCAATGTGGACTGAATCACTACCTAGTTGTAGGCAAGTTACGGATGCGGATATCCAGAATGGAGCGAAATCAACGAAATACTGTGAGGAAATTTGACGTCGGACGGCTACAATCGCAAGAGACCGCCAGAGCCTTTGCCGATCGGGTCTCCTTTAATCTCGATCACAGTGCTATGCCGCCAGCAGCAAACGCGGAAGATCAGTGGCAGCGTTGCCATCAATCCATCAGAGATGCCGCCTCTGATGTACTGGGTTTCTCTTGGCCACGAGAACGAAACCCCTGATTTGATGAGGAATGCCGGCAAGCACATGCAGCAAAACAAGATGAGTACAAGGCGGCGCTGCATAGAAGGCCTAAAGCTGCTTCCTAGCTCTGCGAGCGGAAGAGAAAAGAGGAACATCGACTTCTCAGAAAGAAGAAAAAGGAGCATGAGAAGCGCTCGATCGAGGAGATTGAGAGACTTTATTGCAGGAATAATGTTCGAACATTTTACGAAAAGGTAAAGAGAACATGTCAGGGTTTCAAGGCCAGAACCGAAGTGTTTAGGGACGAAAATGGTAACATAAAAGAATCGCAGTCTGTGCTGGGGATACGGAAGGAAAACCTCTGCAGACTGCTAAACGGCGATGATGACCAATATTCCGCCATCAGGAAGAATGAACCATTCAACAATGACAATGATAGTCCAAATGTGCGTGCACATGACCAAAGCGAAGTAAGGATAGCAATATCCAAGCTGAAATCCAACAAGGCTGCTGGACCTGACGGTTTACCGGCCGAACTTTTCGGTGATCAATTGGTACTAGAGCAAACTCAAGGCCGCCCGTGACACCATTTACAGGGAAGAGCTGTATAGAGCCTAGTTTTGACATCCCTGCCAAACTTATTCGTCTTCGCAGGATAACGGTGGGGAACGCTCGCTTCTCCATCAATGTCGGTAATGACCTCACCCAGACCTTTGATGTCAAAAAAGGTTTTAAACAATGTGACGCGCAGTCATGCGACTTTTTTTTAATATTGTTCATGAACGGATTGTGCGGAACTCACAAGCCAACACCAGAGGCAGAATTTATCAAAAGTCCGTAGTACTACTTGCATACGCCGACTATATTGATATAATTGGAAGAACTTAGCGGCCTGTCACCGATGCGTTTGCAAGCATTGAAGCACAAGTTTTCAAAATGGGTTTAGCGATGGATGAGGCAAAACCAAGTACATGCTGACAACAAGAAGAGACATTCAACACCGACGAATTGGACAAAACGGCACAGTGGGCAGCTATAACTTCGAGGTAGTAAGGGACTTTGTCTACCTTGGCTCAGCTATAAACTCTGAAAACGACATCAGCGAAGAAATCAAGCGAAGAATAACTCTTGCTAATTGCAGTTTTTTTTTTTTAGGCTGGCAGTTGATCTCCTCGTGGTGGGGGGCGGGCACCGTGACTGGGATGTGCGGATGGGGTAACTTAAATAGTTATTCCCATCCATACAATTCAGTCACGGGCCTCGGATATTGCTAAACCAGGTAAACCAGGGCATCCTATGGAGCCAGGCCTGAAGGATGTCAGTATGCGAGCGTCTGGTGGTCGGCCTGTCCCGCTCGGCAGCTGGCCGGGTCAAACCCGAAATGGCTACGAGCTTCCGGTCAATGGTCTCGCGAACCATTACGGAGGTCAAGGGGTGAGCGCGCTGTGCACAGATAGGGGCACAGATGGACTCTCTAAGTTTCGACTACGGCATCGACTTAGGATAGGCACATGGTACGTCTCATCGCTCACAGGGAAGGATGTTGAGCTTGTTGGGGAGGCTGTCAAAAGTTGACTAGATATAGTTGGCGTCTGTTCAACAAAGCAGAGAGGTTCTAAAACTGTGGACCTTTCGGATGGGTGGAAGCTCTTCCTGTCAGGAGTCGCACCCTCAATGTCTGCTCGGGTGGGAGTGGGAATACTCACAAGTCGCAGGTTGACAGACAGAGTATTGGAGTGGATACCATTAGGAGGGAGAGTTGCGATCTTAAAGCTCAAGCTTGAAAGATCAACTCTGGCATATTTGCAGGTGTATGCACCGAACCTTCAGTCAGAGTACGTAGCTCATGTGGGTGTAGATGTTATGACATGGGGGTGTGTGATTGGGAGGAACGGTGATCCTGATCAAAACGCGAACGTAGAGAGGTTGTTGGATTTTTGTTGTGAAAATGGCTTATCCATCATGAACACTATCGTTCCACACAAAGACATTCACAAATACACGTGGTACCGTCAGAGTCTCCTGCAGAAGTCGCTGATCGATTTCTTTGTGGTATCATCGTGTCTGAAGAGAATAGTTTGTGATGTTTGCGTATTGAGAAGGGCCGAACTGTCAACTGATCATCACTTAGTGCTGTGCAAATTGTATCTTAGCGAGAGAGTGCCTCCCCTACCAAAGCGTAAACCAAAGATGGTTACGCGCATACGATGGGAGAGGTAACAGGACGATGAGACACGGGAGACATTTGCGCGGCAAATATCTGAGAGGTTTGAATGAATTCCAACGGTTCCATCAAATGTAGACGAAGAATGGCAACTGTTTTCAACAGCGGTTATTGCCTCTGGGGGAGATGATTGTGGAGTGAAGCGGCTTGGTGTGGCGGCTGGTGGTGAGAAAAGGACTGCTTGGTTTAAAACGCCCGGAGTTCAAGAAGGCATCAGAGAGAAGAGAGATTCACTTGGGGAACTTCGATTCTCGAAATCGGTACACTGAGGCGCGAAGAACTTCCAAATTAGCTGTGAAAACAGCGAAAGAACAGTCTTGGAAGGAGTTTGGCGAAAAATTGGAACGTGACCACAGATCTGCAAATAAGATGTTCTGTCAGACCGTCCGCCGACTCAGAGGAAAAAAGTTGAATATCGTTGAAGGAGTTAAATCCAAAGACGGTACACTTCTTTCAAATGAGGAGGACATCTTACACAGATGGAGCGAGCACTTTTCAGAATTGCTCAATCCCGAACAGGGCACCGAAGATGACAGACCTATGGTCGAGAGTAGGGCGGAAAGCAGTCCTACGGTAGAGGAAGTAACTTTGGCGATCAAAGCGCTAAAAGCTGGCGAATCTGCTGGTGTGGATGAAATTCGGCCAGAAATGCTCAAGGCTTTAGGTAAAGAGGGAGTGCAATGGCTCTCGCGTGTCATTAAAGTGGCATGGGAATGCGGTGAAACACCTGGGGTGATAGTTCCTCTTTTTAAAAAAGGGGCCAAAAGAGATTGCGTCAAATATGGGGGTATATCCCTTTTAAGTCTCCCTGGAAAAGTCTTCGCTAAGGTGCTACAAACGCGTTCCAGAGCTGTGGTTTAGAACAGTTTGGGGGATGAGTAGTGCGGTTTTCGTCCCGGTAGAAGCACAACCGACCAGTTGTTCACCCTCAGAATGATTCTTGAGAATGCCCCCAGACTGGCTTCCAAGACGCGCCATGGTTGCCGTGCCATCAGGCACGAATATCGTAAGATATTCGGTCCCGTTTGCGTGAACGGGTTTTGGAGAAGAAGCTTGAATAACGAACTATACGAGCTGTACAGCGGCGTCGACATAGTAAAAAAAACTGCATATTTGACGTTTGAGATGTTAAACGAAATCCATTGGGTACATAAACAACATGCAAGAATGTGATGTACACATATACCATATTATTGGGCGGGACCACCGATAAGAGAAATGTATCTCTTGTCTGTAGTTATACTCAAAGCACAAATTTATACATTTGTTTGTTTGTTTGGTGTTTACGAGTGTGCGTACCTGAAAAAAGTACTTTTAAGATACCGCCAATAATAAGGCGAAGAAAAATAAGTTTTATATAGACTTTTTGCACGGAATTAAACGAAAGTTTCCCAAAATGTAATTTGTGGAAAGCGAAATTAGCATACAAAACCAGCGCATCCTATTTGTAAAGGCGTATGGAAAACAAGCATCTATTGTTGTCATTAGTTTCTAGGGTAAGTTCATTTATTTTTTTATAGTTTGCGCGCACTCAAGGAGCTATGAATACTCTTACATAGTACGGGCGTTGGAATGGATAGATAGAGAGAGAGGAAGATTTGGTGTAGTGCTTTGAAACTCACTTGTTTAAGTGTTAGTGGCGTTTAAGTGACATCTAGATAGCAGGGGAGACTTTTGTTATTTTTGTCTATGCTTCTGGTTCACAGTATTTTTCTCACGACCTTCGATTTTTCTTATTATTGGGTTAAAACTAAAACTAATTTATAATTTAATTATGGTATTTTGATTTTCTTCCCAAAACTATTTTTTATTCGTAAAAAAAATTACTCCCATACATTCACACTCACAGGTGGTATTCGCTGTAAAAAAAAATCACATTCACAGTTACCTACAGATGTTATAGTAACCTTCACTCAATCCTGTAGTCCCCGCTGTCCATCCAACTTCCAAAGTCGTTGTCAATGCTCGAATTTATAGTCACCATATGATCGCATGGTTATCTATGCACGCAATGAGGTCCTGCAAGGGTTGGCACAAGGCCTTATGGGGCCTTGTATTCAGAGCTTGATCAGTGCTGAACAGGAATATTACATCTGTACCTGCAAACACCAACTTAAGGGTGACGAAACTTGATGTCTGCTAAGGTTTTTGACCGGATTTCTTTCCAGTTTACTCAGGTGACAGAATACTACAGACGTCAGCCCTCATAGCAGTCATTGTCATTTCAATTCATTTACCAGTACGCCATAATTAAGACCTTACTGGGCTCGGTCTTAATGTTCTAGCGTACTGATGACAAAGTCATCGTATAGAACCGTTTGTGGTTCTGCTTTGAATCCAATTATTATTATTATTAATATATATATATAATATAGCGAAAATATATGCAGCCGCCCTTCTGGGGCTAGAAGCTGCCTGTTTCACGTTGTGGTGGGTACGTCCGGATCTCGCCACTTTCCGCTGTATCCCTCGTAGCCACCTTATGAGGTGGAAAGCACATACCTGGAAGACGCTTACTCATCTGGCCACAGAGAGTTCATAGGTTAATCCAGCTGTTAAATTTGGCAGATTTTTGTGACATTTTTGGTCAGTATACGTTGAAAAATCACCAGGGAAAGGCTCAAGCCTTAACAATGCTTTCGTGTTGTAACGAAGTGTTCCTTTTACGGCAGCTACTGTGTTTAAGAAGTATTCCATTTTACGGCAGCTACTGTGGTGCGATCTCGGAGTATGGATGACATCTGGTACCATACACTAACTACTGCAAGCATGTGGCTTACGTCAGCACCACAAGCGAATTATATTTCTCGCCCCATACATGTATGTACATAAATATTTATTTTGGTTGCCTGCCTATTTACTTATTTATACTTCTATAATTTATGTGTTACTGTGACTATGAAAATGTATTACATATCTATTATTTCATAATATATCTTATTTTATGTTTGTATAAGTGTTGTTAAGTTGGTTCTACTCATTTTCTTTTTTATCTATTTAATTATTTATTTTCATATATTTATTTATGTATTTGTCATTTACAATTACCTGTTTTCTTCTTCAAATGTTGCAAGAAAAAAGCGAAGAAAAAGTGCGCCCAGCTTCAAGCAGAGCGGAGGGCCTGTATCGGGAGCTGGAGAAAATATCTTCGCCGGTTGCTAATGCAAACCCGACTATCCAGGAGCTGCGAAGACACAGTATGAACAAGAGCGCAAGTATCTTCAAAATAGCCGCCCAAAGAAGGAGGAATGCACAGGAGATTCGTTTGCCAGCTTCTTGTGAATGACGACAAAATTCTGCAGAGGTGGCGGCAGTATTGTAAAGAACTTTTGAATGAAAAGTTTCCCCGGCTATACTTTCCAAAAGCCACTCCTACCTCTGAAGAAATACCTGACATTACAGTCGAAGAAGTTAGTGAGGTGGTCAAATACTCCAAAAAACGAAAAGCGGTTGGGCCATACGAGATGCCCTCTGAGTTCTGGAAAAAGACGGGAGACGTCGGGTTCATATGGCTCAGAATACTCATCTCCAAATTTGTGAGAGGTGACCCAATGCCGAATCAATGGAGGGAAAGTTACCTTCTCCCTGTATACAAAGGGAAGGGTGATACGCGAAACTGTGAGTACTACCGTTCGATCAAGCTGATGTCACACACCATGAAGATCGTTGAGCGGGTATTAGGTGGCCGACTGCGAAAAATAATACGGATATCTGATGATCAGTGCGGGTTTGTCTCGCGTAAATCAACCATAGATGCAATCTAAAGTATAAGGATCAAAATGGAAAAACATCGTGATTCCTTAAAGTATTTGCATATTGTATTGGTTAACTTTGAAAATACATTCGACAGACAACCACGGGATCTGATATGGGTGGCGCTAAGACATCGAGGGTTTCCAGAAACCTATGTACAGATTATCATGGGCATGTACGAAGGAGCAAAGACAAGAGTAAGATGCCCCGCTGGAGTAACCGAAGAGTTCCCAATCAAAGTCGGGATGCACCAGGGAAGCGTTTTAAGTCCTTTGCTCTTTATTGCCGTCCTTGATTACCTGCTTGAAGGTAAAGTGATGGCGCAAAGGCATAGGCTTTGACAAAACCAGATGAGGATGCCCTTGGTTATTTCGAGAGAAAATTTCTTCGAGCGATCTTTGGTCCCGTCTGCATAGACGGTGAGTGGAGGAGAAGGTACAATGCCGAGCTATACGGCCTGTACAAGGACATCAACTTAGCCAGAAGAGTTTACATACAGCGACTAAGATGGCTGGGTTAATTAGAGCGGATGGAGCCCAACGTCCCCGCTAAGAAAGTTTTCGAATCCACCCCGGATGGACGACGCAGTAGAGGACGACCTCGCGGTAGGTGGCGCAAACAAGTGGAGGGGGACCTCAACCAACTTGGCGTGCGCAACTGGAGGCAGCTGGCTCGCAATCGTGCTAGCTGGAGAGGTTTGTTGGTTGAGGCCAAGGTTCACCCCGGACCGTAGCGCCATCTAAGTAAATAAGTAAGTAAAGTGATGGACCCCAAGGTACATCAGTTATTCTTTGCTGACGATGTAGCCATCATAAGTGAGGATCCTACATCCCTGCAACGAGCACTTGATGTATTTGTGGACGTTCTGTAGGGAAATCGGTATCGCATTAGTTCAAAAAAGACAGAGTACTTGTGCTGCCCGTTCTCTGATCCACTCAGGCCTATACCAGACATTTATTTGAATGGAGCAGTGCTTCCCAAGTGCGAAAAGTTCAAATATCTAGGATCTATGATCAAAAGCAAAGCAACCTGTGATGACGACATCAATCATCGCGTAAGCGTAGGGTGGATGAAGTGGCGAGAAAATTCCGCTATCTTCTGTGACAGAAAAATGCCACCTAAGTTGAAGGGAAGGCTCTACACCGAAGTTGTGCGTCCAGCGCTCACATACGGTTCACAATGTTGGACGATGTACAAAAAGTATGAGAGTAAATTAACGGCAGCTGAGATGAAGATGCTTCGCATGACAGCCGGAGTGAGAAAGCTTGATAGAATAAGAAGTTGGAAGTTCCGTGGAAGCTTTCACGTCAAGGAAACCATCGTACAAAACATAGAGCGCGACCGGCTCAGTTGGTATTGCCACGTTCAAAGAAGAGATCATTTGAACCCTGTTAAAAAGCCAATATCAATGCACGTTCCAAAGACATCGCGATGTAGGAAAGGCAGGCCTATAAACGCCTGGATCAGACAAATGCGACGACATCGGCATTTCATTGGCCTCAGTAACCGAGTGATCCAAAATCGGCAGGCCTGCCGATATTTTCTGAGGTCAAATAGGCGAACCCCACAGGCGGATCAGTAGAAATGCAGTGAAGTGGGAGGGTTATGATCCCTTATTTTTGGATCATAACCTCGCTGAAAAAGGAAGAAGAAGATTACTTGTTTCTTTTTGTTTGGAGATTTTTCGTGTACTTTACTTCCAAATGTCTGTATTTCATTAATTAAATTCGCATTAAAAATTCATAAAATAATATTTCTCTGTGCTACAGAATTTGTGGTAGCAAGGTGAATGTAATAATACCAAATAAATAATTATCTATTTTTAGCTGAAATATGCAACGATGAATGTTTAATTCAGGTACCAGGTGACAAGTTGATGTTTTGGACTTTGGTCCACAGCAGCAATTTTGAAAGATGTTTCTATTGTCAATATGTTTACTAAAAATCGCAAAAATTGTGATAACGCGATATGTAGGCTTTCGAACTATTTCTTGGAGACGTTTGCTTAAAAGAGCACACAACTTTATTAAACATCTGGAAAATTGAAGAAAACCCACTTAGGTTGCATGTTTTTATTGCAGAACGTCACGTGTGTGCAATTTATGGAAAGTTATCAGTATATGCCATACCTTAAGCCAAATGACAGTGAAAAAAAAAAGATAAAAATAATTGAAGTTATTCAAATAAAATGTCCGAACTGGTGAACTAGTCCGATTCACAAACAAACATAAAGTTGCAAGTGTAACGCTTCTTAAAAACTTAAGAAATTGGAAGGAATAGCATTTTGAACATGGCAAGATTCTTACGCCCTATCGCAATCTCCCCAACACCACAGATTGTATCGATCTTTACCGATGGCTCTAAATCAAACGAGGAAGTCGGCACTGGTGTCTTCTCGGCGGACCTGGACATACACTTCTTTTAACGCCATAGCCAAACAGTTGAAGGGCATAGTTTGCAGTTAGAGATCCTTTGAATCTTGTTAATCAGCTTCATCAGGAAAACAGGCCTATAAACTCTTGAATCAAACAAGTGCAACGTCATCAGCATTTGGTTTGCTTCAGTTATGAAGTGACTCAAAACCGGGAGGCAAAACGATATTTTATAAGCTCAAAGATTTCGAAGGTGGGCCCCGTGGCGTAAGTGATTAGTGTGTCGGATTACTACGCATGAGGTTCCAAGTTCGAGTCCCAGAAAACACCAAAAAGTTTTTTCACGGTCCCACCTCTCGCAAGCGTCTGACAAACATCCGAGAGTATTGTTGTCTCGAAAAAGCTTCTCAAATTGCCGTTTGGATACGGCACTAAACTGTAGGTCCCTTCCATTCGTGTGAAAAATATAACGCACACAACATGAGTGGTAGCGAAAATCTATTCCTTGGCAATTAAAGAGCTGTTGCGCAAATATTTATTTATTTTTTTAAAGATTTCGAAGTTGGAGGCTTATGATCCCTTGAGTACAAATCATAGCCTTGTATATACATATATAGCAATAAGAAGAAGAACGCCACAGTAATCACAAAATGACGAACAAAAAAGGGAAACAATGCAGAGTTGTACGTAATCCTCGTGGAAAAAAAAATGTTTGCTGTCAGACGTCACAGCGAGCAATTTATTTCACTTCTCTGTCTTTTTTCTCTATCTGTCAAACTTGATCTTTTGATTCGCGCTTACATGCAAAGTCTCAACTCGATCACATAAAATGTTGTGGTTGGATCGGTTCAATCCGAATTGAATCTGAATTTGATCCGTCATATAAACGGGGTATGTGTACTGTGGACGGGTATTTAGAGAAATATTTTGTTGTCTTTAAAGTGCCGGGCGGTCAAAGCAAGGCGAACACGGGTCAGGTAGTAAGTCAATAAAACAGAACCGGACGACCTTAAAACCCACATAATTTTTAATAGACCATACTTAGGAAACTGAAATCCCATAGGAAAAAAACTCTTATCATTATTACAGCGGAATCATCCATAGGTTCCTCTCTCAAGTGTTGTCTTGTTTTACGTAGGGCATTCTGTAACTATATTTTAAATATGGAAGTACAGGGTGGGTCATAAGCCACCATGGGGGTAAAAACTTAATAATTTAAGTTATTAATTTTAATTTTGTATACATTTTGTATGTATATTTACTTTACATAATTTTTCTTGTATCATTAAATGCACAGAATTATTTTTTCTAAATGTCCGCTTCCCAATAATGAGGCCGAATTAAAACATTTTCCATACGACTCGAATCTCTGCGTCAATAGAGCTAAGAATTATCTTGGGATTGCTCACATATACACGCTTTTTCAGTTAACAACATGCCATGATTAGCGTGTCATCAGGTAGGCGACTCTCCGGCAGGCCTAGAAATAGATGGTTGGACCAAATCAGACATCTGTGTTGGATCAGGATTCCTCCTGATGAGTTGGAGTCAATGGCGGAGGATCGAGAAGGATGGAGGGTCCACCTGAGCATCCTACCCTCCGCGACCTTCATGAAGGATTAGCGGGCCATTGAAAATGTATGTATGTATGTATGTTAACAATTTGAGATATAACTTAAGCTGCATTAATTCTAAACGTGGTCATCCTCAGGTCAGAAATCGACGACTGGTTTTGGTATGGGTCTGTTGTATGGACCTGCTCGGAACGGTAGTCGGCCGGCTTAAAATGTTCCAGTCCGATTTATGGTTTGTTTACTTTCGAAAATAACTTGCCTAAAGGGCCAACGCACACACAATTTTCCCCCGGGTTAAGATCGGTGTATTTGCTATTTCAATCGCGCACTGGATGAAAAATGTCGTTGAAAATTATGTATACGTGAACCGATTTTCATTGTAGTGGTATGACAATTGTCAACTTATGTGTGTTCAACCACTTCAACGCTGGATGAACATTTTACCCCGTTTCTTATTGTACACTTAATCTCCCGCTTCTGTAAAGCCAGTTTTAACCCGGGAAAATGATCCAGTATGCGCTTGCCCAAAGATATTGAGGGAAGTGGTCATGCTCGGGTGTCGTGATCATCGCCAGATGTTGTTGTTTGTGCTGACCCAGCTGTGGACAGTGGACAGTTACATTCCCTCTCCAGTTTCTGAGACGAGAACCTTCTCGTCGTAAAATTTCCTTTTCCTGTAAGAGCGGAGTTAAATTATTAAACTTCTTTACTAAGAACTTAAACTTTATTTCCTTTAAAACATCTTTATTTTTTTTAAACTAACGATTTAAACTTTTCCTTTAAAAATAAATTGTTACCTAATTATTATTATAACAATTTTTTAACTTAAAAAACTTCATTATTGTTTCTGTTTTTTTTTTTTTTTTTTTTCTCTTAACCTACATACATATATCATTTTGTTATGTCTAGAAAGAAAATAAGGGTTTCTTTTTTGGTCTTTACTTTTGACTGTCTTGGAATGGGATGGGGGAGAGGATAAAATTTGTGTTGTGGTCGGTCGTTGATGAGAACGTGGTGAGGAGGGGGCTAGGAGGGAGTCCTAGAAATGTGGTGCTACTATTTTCACGTGTCTTACGCGTAGGATTAATCTTCCGTCACCCGGGTATGTCACGTCACTACTCCTCCAGGTCCATGCACAGCCTTCCTCGTTAGTTCGCCGAATGTCCGAGTGGGTAACACGATGCCGTCGAAAGGGTTTATTAGGGCCTTGTCTCACTGCTTCTAGCACCTGCGAGGTGCTTGGTGCACTCAAGGTGGCGTCCCCTAGGTGTCTTGGACATTGTTCTTTTTTGGGGATGCTCTTGGGGACCTAGACCGGGGATGTGCTTTTGGTGTTTTACCTGGTGGTGGTCCTGTTCCAGGGTTTTGGTTATGGCAAACGTGACGATGAGTCAACTCGTTCGGTGGCATGATTACCCATTGGTACCATTTGCCCATGGCTTCCTTTTTCGTCCCCTGATATAGCTGAGTCGTGCCTGGTCATCTGGTCTGGGCTGGATACGCACGGTGTCTGGGGGTGCCGTTTGTGTGGCATCTTGTCGCCTGCGCACTGAGGCTCTCCGTCTTGTTGGTATCACTACCTTGACCGGGGCAGTCGGCGGTTGTGTGTGCAGGTGTATCTCTTGCGGTGGCTCGCTTGTTGGCTTATCCATGATGTTTGGTCTCTTTGGTGTGTTCACGCTGGTGGTCGCTAGTAAACTGGTGACCAGTGGTTCAGTGTCTTAGTATTTATACCTTTAGGTTATCGGGCACAACTTGAATTTACCTTCTGCGGCGAGGAGACGATATTGCGGGTTAGAGGTTGCCCTATTGTTGAGCTATTGTCATCGCGGAGTTGGTCCAGTGGAGGAAGTATATCCCTAGGATGGCTTCCTCAAACAGTTCCTTCATGTACACGGTCTCAATGATGAATTCTTGGTCATTGTAGAAGAGTGCCACCGTGTAGCACTCTCGGATTGCAACGGATTGCCCTTTGGCTAATTGGACATATTTTCGCGTCAGGCGCTCCGGGACTTATATCCATCGGAGTTTGTTTCGCATAGCGGTGCCTATAGAGAATTGGGTGGCCCCGGTGTCGAGTAATGCTTGAAACACCTGCGCGGATCTTCCCGCACTGACTTGGGGTGAATGGTTACCATACTTTGGTGACATGGGCAGTCTTTTATCAGTACGTCGGCACTCCTGCTGGCGGTGTCCCCGCTATTTGCAGTTCCAGAAACGGTTGTTCCGGTCGTAGCTGGTCTGGACTGGTGGTAGCTTAATGGTCGGCGATCTCACTGGTGGATTTGGAATTGGCGACTGCTTGCTATTTCTCTCCCCATTACGTACGAACTCGTACTCTTCAGCAAGCTCCATGAGTTCTTCCAGTGCTTCGAAGTCTCGCCGCTTTATGCACAAGCGCTTTTAGTGCCATCCATTCGGGGATATTGCCGTCAAATATGGATAAGCCTGAATATACTCTTTGGGATTCTCCCGTGGTCCTTGTCGTTTCCGCATGATTGCATCCTCCAACTTGTGGATGATTCGGGCCAGGAGGTAATATCGGAGGAAGGCCTAACAAAAATCTTCCGAGGTCGTTCACTGGTGCGAGCTGGTCATCTTCAGCTGCCTCTCGGGATATCGCGGTGTCTTCCTTGTCGGACATGGGTGGTTTCTGGTTCGGTCTCGGTTTGGTGTTATGGTGGTACCTCTTGTAGAAGTCCCTGCTCGAGCGCCAGTTGTGATGACCAGGCTCGCAAAGTCAGCACATCCGCTACGATATTAACCGCAATGCTTCTCCCAGACTGAAGGAAACCTTTCGGACGACGGGCCGGCTATTGTGAGTAGCAAATCCGTAATAATTCGCCACTCACCGAAAAGGCGTGAAAAGTAAATTATTGGAAACCAAGCCTTCAGATAGCCTGTCAATAGGCGATCTGTTGCTCCGTCGTTTTTAACTGACAGCTAGATAAAATACGCGCAATTTAAGGTGGCCCATAACCAGCGGATACGTGAACTTCGACGGATAAGTTAGGTTTACTTTTCCTTTTTTCGTTCGTTGATCCATTGGCAGTTTCACATATTCACATATTGAATTTCATGCATTCACAAGTTAAGAGTAAACACATTTGTCCTTACATTTCCACTCAGTCTGAACACCACCAACCACAAGATTACTGCTTCGTAAGAAGCAGGCTTTCATTGGGTGGCAATGGTGTAGTGGTAACATCGTCAATTGCCACCCTAATGGTTCATGGTTCAAATCCTGATGTCAGCAAGCATTTATTTATTTCTCATGAAATATATAAAGTCAGTCCGATCATTTGCAAAAGCTTCTGTGAACACTACTGCGAAGGCATAACACTGGCAGTAGCTTGGTCATGTGGCTGGAAAAATTGTTCGCTCTGTTGATGATGATTTGCCCTTGACATCGGTTATCGGGAAAAAAGTACTCTGAATCAGAAGCAATGACAATAATAACAAAAAAAAAAATATCCCCAGTTATCTGGATATCATCCCCGGAGAATAGCTGAAGTATAAACAACTGAGCTTGAAGAACCACTACACCAAAATCTTTCTCTCTCTCTTTCTCTATCCATCCTTTCCAACGCCCGCACTGTGTATAAACATGTTAAAGGTATTCATAACCCTTTGAGTGCGCGCAAATTATAAAAAAAAAAAAAACATTCATTGGGGGAAGCATTGAGAGAATGTTGAGAAACTGTCATCGCCGTTGACGTAGGGACAGTGCGCGAATAAAATATAGCACAACATATAATCGCGCAATTAGTTTTATTCGAAACTGGTTAAAGACTTCTTTTTTTTTATACCTCTCTACGCTTCAACAATGCCTCAATAGCTTTTTTTATTGTTTAATTATTAATAAATTACTTAAATTGTTGTATAAAAAAAATTCATTAAGTCTGTTTCATGTATAAAAATAAACAAAACACTTAGAAAACGAATTGTGCTATATTTTATTAACGCACTGTACGTATATGTTTGTCGACATAGGTATGTGACGGATTTTATAGGACTGTTTTTTTTCGGCAATACGTCAACATCATTTAGGATGGCAAACGACTAACAAAGGCCTCGTAGGGGCAGCATCTCCCGATAGGTGCTGGTCCGCTAAGTAACGAGAAGGAGCCACTGCAGCCGAAAACCTAGCAGCTCTGTTAGTAAGCCCTACTCCCACCTCCTCGTGGTGTCATCTGGGAATTTCTTCGGAAATTGCTAACGGGAGAGGATGAATGGCGAGCTTCCTGCGCCAAAAAACGGGATAAGTGTCAGTTGGTCTGTGCCCCAGCGAGCCGCAACCGTAAAACAAACTATTGCTCCGAAACGGAAACAATCGCCTCGGATAAGGACGGATAATTTGTTGACGACCTTTGGCTATCGGACACGGACAACGATCGGATTCTGCAACGTTAAGACCCTCCTGGACTCACTCAAGGAAGGACCTTTATCTTAGGGCTGAGCGAGATAAGATGGTACGATGCTGGGGAATACATCTCCCCAACAAAAAGCACTGTGATGCTCTACTCTGGTAAACCAGCTGGAAGTGCACGGAGTTCTGGCGTAGGACTCATGCTAACTCCAGCAGCACGTAGTAGCCTTGTAGTGCGTTGAAAGGTCTCCAATCGACTGACTTTATTCCAATCATTTGTTATGATATTTCTTATAAATAATGCTTATGTTGCTAGAATTAAAAATCTTACTCAGCTACCTTAACAATGTGTTTGCTTACTTAATTCTTATTGAATACTCATATTACAGTTTCAATTATAGGATACT
Source organism: Brachypalpus laphriformis (assembly GCA_945910035.1). Classification (NCBI taxonomy): domain Eukaryota; kingdom Metazoa; phylum Arthropoda; class Insecta; order Diptera; family Syrphidae; genus Brachypalpus; species Brachypalpus laphriformis. The sequence goes on from OX246754.1 coordinate 87,268,609, forward strand.
TATATTACGGTCGGCTCCTGCAGACAGGTATTTGCTGAGCTTGCACTACACCTTTCCCCTTTTTGAAAGTAAAGTCCTAAACGAATTTTAGATATTTGATACGATTTAGGGTTGATCACTCCCCACATATGAAAAATTCGTTTATGACTTTGCTTTCTTTTTCCGTATGTGTTCATTATTATTTTATATACTTATAAATTATTTATTTGTTTCTATATATTTGTATATATTTTTTCCCATAATAACATTTAAAGTTTTTATTTGCATACTGAATGAAATATTAAAGAAAAAACATTTAACTATTCTATTTTTATGAACTAATAAATTTTTATTTGGAAGTTTTATTTCTACATTTGCTCCATATATTTTTATTATTTTGAATGGACCACGATAAATTAATTTATGCTTATCATAGGGCTCATTTTTTAATAAGACATCATCACCAATTTTTATTTCTACATTTTTATCATATGACTCTTTATTTTGATTCTTAAGCTTTTGTAATAAATTTTGTGCAATTAAGTGAGTAGTTTTTAATCTATATTTAATTTCATCTGCATAATTATCTATGTTATATAAAGGATCTATGTCTGCTTTCAAAAAAGTATCTAATGAGGCATTTTTGCCAAAAATAAGTTCAAATGGAGTGTATTTTTCATTAAAACCAGAGTTTGGGCTTATATTATAACAGAAAGTAAAATATTTTAAATGAGTTTCCCATTCTGTGATATCAATGACGTACGCTCGTAAATATTCATTGAATACACGATGGTTACGTTCTACTGTTCCTAGCGATTGGTGGTGGTAGCTTGTCGAGAATTTTAGTTCTATTTTTAATAACTTACACATTTCTCTAAGAATTTCATTTCTGTATTCTGTGCCCATATCGGCACGAAGTTCTCGCATTGGGCCATATATTAAGATGAATTTATCGAATATAGCCGTTGCTGCTGCAAGGGCCGATTTGTCGGGAATTGGTATGGTAATAAGATATTTGGTTAGATCACACATTAAAGTAATAGCGTATTTATTACCTTGAGCTGAAATTTGTAGTGGACCAATTGTATCTACGATAACAATGTCCATTGCTTTTTGAGGTGTACGAGTAAGAAACATTTCTTCGATTGTGCCTGGTTTTACTTTTGATAATTGACAGACTTTGCATTTTTTTACGCATGCCGCGACGTCTCGCGTCATATTTTTCCAATAAAATGCTTTACGTAATTTAGCGTATAGCTTCTTTTGTCCACAATGTCCTCCTATCAGTGGATCGTCATGAAATTGATGTAGCAGTTTTTGCTTTTCTTCCTCATCTAAAACTTGGGCTGATTATTTAGTACAACTTTTAAATTCTTATATATTCTAGCGCCTGCTGCTTTCAGTTGATTAACCGTAAAATATTTTAAAAATATATCATTTAATGGCCATTGTAGTTTAAGAATCGAGCGATCGTTGGCTTCTTTTTGTAGCCTCGAAAGAATACTGTCAATGCATTTTTCGTAACAACCGTATTCGGAATCTTAAAACTAAATAATTTTTTGAAATTACTTATAATTTCAATTTCTAAATTACTTGCAAGTATCTTTGTATCATTTTCCGGCGCGTTATTTTTTGTTCTAATTCTTGGGACCTTTTTTACAAATCCACTTTCAAAGTCGTCGTAAATATGTACATCCCTATGTTTTGTTTCATCTGTTCCATTGCTTACTATTGTTTCTTGTTGCTGGCGTCTAGTCTTGGATCTAGTCGTGACCAGCACTTTTGATCGTCCTAATGGTATTTCTTTTAACTCATCTATTGTATCACGCGATAATGCATCAGCGGAAACATTTGATTTTCCTCGAATGTAGACTATAGTAAAATCGTATTCTTCCAACTCCAATCGTATTCTAGTTAGTTTGGATGATGGATCTTTCATACTAAACAGATGGACTAAGGGTCTATGGTCTGAAAAGACGGTGAAGTGGGTACCGTAGATATACGGACGAAAGTGTTTAATAGCATAGTAAATACCTAGTAGTTCTAATTCGATGATTGGCTTGTTCTGTTCAGCTTTTGTAAAAGCTCTAGAGAAAAAGTGTATTGGTAGATCGTTCCCTTTGTGTACTTGGCTAAGAACTGCACCACATCCTAGTTTTGATGCATCTGTAGTTATTGAGAATTCTTTGTAAAAATCTGGGTATTGTAAAATATTAGGTTTCAATAATTCTGATTTGAGTTGTTGGAAAGAAGATTCACAGGTTTCATCCCAATTAAACTCTACTCTTTTTCTATTTAATTTATTAATTGGTGCTGCCAAGATTGCAAAATTCTTTATGAATCGTCTATAATAAATCATAAAAGCCACAAAGCGCCTTGCTGGATCTTTTTCAGTTGGTTTTGGGTATTTTCTAATGACTTCAGCTTTGCACTCATCTGGTAAGAGGCCATTTGCTGTACATTTGTGAGCAAGGAATGTTACTTCTGTTTTAAAAAAGTTGCATTTCTGAGGGTTAAGCTTTAAATTGAATTTGAGGCAAACATCGAAAACGTTTTTAAGGTTTCTAAGATGATGTTTTACGCTGCACCCAATGACTATTAGATCGTCTACATAAAGAAACGCTTGGTCCGGAGGAAGACCAGCACAAGCTATAGACATCATGCGCGAAAAAGAATTTGGTGCGATATTCAAACCAAACGGTAGTACTTTCCAACGAAAAGCACCTTGTTCGGTACTGAATGAAGTAATGTCTCTGCTGTCTTTATGCAACGGGATTTGCCAGAACCCGGAATATAAATCGAGTGTGGAAAAGTGCTTTGGTCGGCCGAGAGCATCCAAAATTGTATCTATGCGTGGCAGTGGAAATTTGTCTGCGAGTAACTTTTTGTTTACTAATCTGTAATCAATACACAACCTCCATCGTTTAGTATCACCTTTTTTGGGGGACTAAAATAATAGGTGAATTATACAATAGTTTGATCGACTTTCTTCAATAAGATCATTTTTTAATAACTTCTCTACCTGTGAGTTGATTTCTGTTTTTTGAGAATGGGGTAAACGGTAATTTTTTACATACACTGGATTTTGATCACATATGCGTAATTTTTGCTCATAAAAGTTGTTCACTGTCATTTTGTCAGTTTCTAGCGCAAAAATGGATGAGCATTGGCTACACAAATTTAGTAATTTGGATTGAATATGGACAGGCATTTTATTTTTTAAAGTATCAAGTACCTTCTGTTTTCTTTCTTCTGTATTATTTATTTTATTTATGTTGTATATATGGTAATTATTCAAATCCTCTGTTTTTAAGGTATCGTTTCGAACTGTTTCTGGCTTATCGTTAACATTAATAATACGTAAAATTGGATTGGCTGTGTCAATGATGCCTTTAGCAACAATGACGCCATCAGTTAATTCTTGTGATTCAACAATCAAAGGTTTCGAATAATTTTTTATATGAAAACACCGATAGGTTTCACACCTCGCAGGAATAACAAAAATATTCTTTGATGGGCCAGAATGAAGAGGAATTTCAAAGCGTGTATTTCGCAAGGAGAAAAAAAGAGTCATATAGTTATAGTTGATACTACATTTATATACTCTTAAAAAATCCTTACCTAAAATCCCATCGAATGGCATGTTGAAATCATTATTAACAACTTGAAACTGGTGTGCTATATCAAAATTATATCCTATGAGAGAGCTATTAATAGTACCAATGGTGGAGACAGAATGTTCCGTTATTCCTTTTATATTAATCTTTTTGTTGAAGTTTATTTTGCAGTTACTTTTTAGGGATGACAATTTGATCAATGAAATATCAGCTTAAGTATCTATCAGAAATGTGCACGGTCTTTTTGCGTCAGTACACCTTAACTCAATGAAGTCGGAGTAATTTGGATTTAAGGTGTAAAAATAATTGTTTATTTTATTGTTTAATTGTTTGCATCCCCCAGTTGACGCTCCTGACGTGCATTCTCGTTTTCCGTATAATGCATATTGCGTTGATTTGAGCTGTTAGTGTTTCTATAATTTTGTCTACCGCTATTATTGTGCTCCGGGGTCCTGCGTCTGGAATTATTGTTTCTATAATTGGCTCGATAACTGTTGCTGCGATAATTATTATTTCCCTGTTGACTAAATCGATTGAAGCTACGCGGGCTGTTTACGAATCTATTTTGGTTTTGATAGCTACCAAACTTTTTATAATTGTTCGGACGAAAGGATAGGACTCGATGCTCTTGAACTTCAGAAGCTGTTTCGACAACAAGCTTTGCAATAGCCTCTTTCGGGGACGAAAATGACGATGAAGCTAAAATAGATTTAATTAGGTTTGATGTGGTGTTCATCCGACACAACTCGGTGGTTTTTTCTATAGCCATTTCCTGTGCCTTTTCTAAAGGTATCCCTTCGAAGACCAAGGCTCTTTCAAATGCGTCCGCTAAGTCTTCAGCTTGGTACGAAAAATCTTGCATATTATTTTTGTTGGCTTTTATAGCCAGCATCCTACCTACAACTACTTTTGAAGAATCTGGTTTTAGCGACTTTTTCAACGAGTTTTTTATTACTTCTATAGTCGTTGGATTAGATGGAATACACTCAATGGCCTTTCCTTCTAGCTTTGTAAGGATGAATTGTCTTAAGAGAGTCATTTGATTTTCCGTTGCGACACTTTCCAAAAGGTCAACGGCATTTAAAAATGGAGTTTTTATTTAATGTTTGTGCTGCTAGGCGGAGCAATTCGATGTTTGATATTTCAGTTGGCATTTTCTTACTTTTGTTTTCTGAAGATTGTTCAGATAATGGCAATACGAGTTTGGAAGTATATGTTTGGAGTTGTTCTGTAGGTAATTTGAAATCCGTATATTCTGAAGACGTATCTTTTTCCTTATGATCTTCGTCTTCTGACGATTCGAATTCGTATTCGTTGTCGGAAAAATCGTCCTTCCGTATAGGAACTAATATGTTAGTGTTATCTTTGGGAATGCGAACTTTGCATCCAATTCTACCAAAACAGCGAGCTAATTTTTCTCTTACCTCTAGTAACCTAGTACGAACAAATGTGATATCACTCGCGGACCAATCTCTAATATTAGTTAAGCAATATTCTATTAGAATGTTGTATGTTTCTATAAGTCTCTTTTAGCTTTTCAGGGTTTTTTGAAATTTCGCGGTGAAAAGGAATTAATTTTACCACTTTTTTATGTGCCTCTAAGGCTTTCTTAAAATCTTCAATGCCAGAATGTGGCATTTGCGGGGAATTTAAAATATGTACATGATAATTTTTATTTTAACTAATTTCTAATAAACTATGGTGATACAATAAAATAGGTTCCAATAGCTTAGGTCTAACTATTACCATGCTGGGATGATGACTTCTAATGGCGTGGTGATTGTTCTCGTGCTTCATGCGTCATCAGGTTTCATCAGTGGATCCTTGTAGTTTAGTCGTGCATCAGGTGTCAGCAATTGTCCTCAATGGAAGCTTCGTATAGTCGACGATATTATGATAATTGTTGATAGTTGGTTCCACATTTAATTTTTTTCCGATCTTTCGATAAACTATTCGTATTTATGTTTGGTGTATTCGTGTATTTTATGTTCAAAGTTTAAATGTAAATCGCCGCTTCACAGTTTTGTAAAGGATTTTGGTACGAGTTTTTTTGGTTATTTTTTTCTTTAGCGAATACCGATACGCTTTGTACACTTTAGATAGTCTATTATTTTTATGTTGTTGTTAATTATTCCCGTATTTGTTTCTTTCGTTTGTGTTCCACCCATTTTCTTTGATCAAAAAAAAAAAAAAAATAAAAAATCAACTGGTTATTGTTTTTCTTTTTCCACACTGAAAGTTAATCATTGCACTCTCGCGTAGTGATTGTTTTTCGGTATTCTATATTTTGTTACAATCTGGTACTGTCACTGTCGCCATGTAGTGCGTTGAAAGGTCGCCAATCGACTGACTTTATTCCAATCATTTATATCCTGGAAACCCCATAGTGACCGGATATTGACGGCTAGGTTCCAGAGTAGAGTTAGAAAAATTACCATCATACAGTGTTATGCTCCGACTCTAGACGCGACTGAGGATGAAAAGGATGATTTTTATAGCCACTTAGGCGCCTCCTACAACCAAACGCCTAATGGGGACATCGTAATGGTAATGGGAGATCTCAATGCCAAGGTGGGTAGCGACACGTGATGGGAGTTCACGGCGTGGGAGACCGTAATGACAATGTTGAGCGGTTTGTGGACTTCTGCAATACCAACCGCCTAGTCATCGGAGGTACGCTGTTTAAGCATAACACCTGCCATAAGATCAGTTGGGTTTCTACTGGTAGGCAACGAACATACAACCAGATCGCCACATTGCGATCAGTCGCCGCTTTAGAAATTGTCTCCTGGACGTCCAAAACAGACGTGGAGCTGACGTCGGACTTGAACGAGATCACCATCTTATGGTGGCTCATTTACGCCTTCGTACTGCATCCGTCAACAGCAACCGCTCAAACCTACTTAACATCACCAGGTTTAATATCGACAGGCTCAAGGTTCCCCAAGTGCGCTAACAGTTCAGGGACCATCTTGTCTTAGAAGCAGAAGCAATCAGCAGCATAGAGAACATGGATGACCACTGGAGTGCTGTGAAAAATGGTTTTGCGACTGGGGCACGCACTTATGTCGGTAAAAAGCAGAAACACCACCGCACATGGCTTTCTACAGACACCTGAAGACGGATCGGTGAGCGTACAGCAATCAAGGCTCGGATTGCAGAGGCCTCAGCAGTAGAGGGAACCGAGCTTGAAGCCCAATACCGTGCGAAGAAGAAAGAAGTGCAGCGTAGTGTGAGACGTGACAAACGTCGCGAGTAGGTGCGACAGTAGGACTGTTTACAACATCACTAAGGAGCTCATTGGTGGTCGAAACTCCAAACAACATCCAGTGAAGAGTCTAGACGGTAACCTTCTGATTTCGGATGATCAGCTCACTAGATGGAGAGAACATTTTGCTACAGTGCTAAATCACTTAGACGACGGCGGTATGATCTTGAATTCGAATGAGCAGTTCGAAGCAACAAATTCCCGAATTCGCACCGTACCTCCCAGTTAAACTGAAATAATAACAGCAATCAAGTCCCTCAAGAAGAACAAAGCGGTGGGTATTGATGGCATCCCTGCCGAGCCATTTCAAGCGGCGCCAAATACATCGGCAGATTTGCTGCATCCGCTAATACGGAGAGCTTGGGATAGTGAACAATTTCCACAGGAGTGGAAAAGGGGGTTGATCATTAAGCTTCCAAAGAAGGGTAACTTGATGGAGTGCGGTAACTGGAGAGGTATATGTGTTCTTCCAGCTGTAGCCAAAATAATAGCTAGAATAATTCTAGAACGAATTAAAGAACATTTAGATTCAACTCTCGATGTCGAACAGGCAGGCTTTCGCCCTAGATCCTCCTGCATCGACCACATAAACACCTTACGGATCATAATCGAACAATACGTTGAGTATAGGTCCCCGCTACATTTACTGTTTATCGACATCGAGAAGGCTTTCGACAGCTTGCATCGAGATGCTATCTGGTTAGCCTTGCGCAGGAGAGGCATTCCAGAAAAGCTTATAGCTATTATCAAGGCTACATATGAGGGCGGCAAGTGTCACGTCGTGCACAATGGTAAGGTGTCGGAGGACTTTGAAGTCCAAAGTGGAGTACGTCAAGGGTGCATACTGTCCCCACTAGTTTTCTTGGTGGTTATCAGCGATGTACTCCGTGCAGCATTGACGGAAGCTAATTATGGAATTCGTGGGACTATGACATCTTACCTTAAACACCTAGATTATGCTGACGATGTTTGTCTACTTTCACATCGGATAATGGATCTTCATTTGATGGCCCAAAATCTAGAAGCTGAGGCAAACAAAGTGGGGCTAAAAATAAACACAGCCAAAACAAAAGCCCTGAGTACTTCCAATACCCGCGCTCAACTTAACATTGCCGGAAAGCAAGTCGAGAAAGTTGATAACTTTCTATATTTAGGAAGTGTCGTCTCGGCTAAACACGGTGGCACCGAACTGGATGTGTGCAGCAGAATCGGGAAGGCTAAAGCTGCGTTCGGAATGCTGTCCAAAATCTGGAGAAGCAATGTTATTAGCTTAAGAACCAAGCTACGACTGTTCCGCTCCAACGTAGAATCAGTGTTGCTTTATGGGTGCAGTACCTGGAAGGTGGACACCATTAACACACGCAAGCTGCAAGTCTTCGTAAACAAATGCTTAAGAATCATCTTGAGGATTTTTTGGCCGAACCGCATCTCCAACGAACAACTTTATCTGAGAACGGGCCAAGAACCTATAAGCATTACTATACGAAGAAGAAAGTGGCAATGGATTGGACACACCCTACGGCGCGAAGACAACTCCATTGCGAAATACGCTATGCAGTGGAATCCGCTCACCCAGGCAGGCAGAATAGCGGGACGCCCTAGGCAAACGTGGCGCAGAACAGTTGAGGAGGAATCGAGCTCTTTAGGAATAAGTTGGAGGCAGCTCAAACGCGTTGCAGTACTCCGAACACGATGCCCCCCGAGGGATTAAAGGATATAAGTAAGTACAACTAAGTATTCGACTTATCAAGTAGTTTTCATTTCGCGAAATAAGGACGTTTTGCAGGGACCTTCCCATTAGAAGTTCCTGTCGGCTCCGCAGTATAGACGCGGTTACTTATCGCGCCAAGTCTAAAGGTTTTGTTCTTTGTAGACGGCGTAGTAAGTTTCTTTCATCCAAAACTTGGAGGACTGTAATATTAACGTGACTTTCTAGTCGACTTTTATGTTTTCTCGCGTAGTTTTTGATTTGATTGACCTTCAATGGAACGACGCACAGACTGGTATCTGAGCCGAAAAGCTGCTCAAAAATATTTTTATTACTTTTGGTTTGTCTTTTTTTTAATATAATGCTACTGCTAACAAGTAGATATGAAAATACTATTTATATACTTATATTTAGGAATTAATTTTATTAAAAAATATACACACATTAATAAGAAATTTACAGTGAAAAATTCGAAAGCGATGTCTGCAAGACTTATTCTTCATCACTCTCCTCAGACCCAGTTGACTTTAAGAATTCCAAAGCTTCCTTTAAAATTGGTTGTCTATTTCTTTTAACATCATGCCTAATGCTACTCACAAATGGATTTGAGGTCAGCAGAATTTTATACGTCCTCATTGCAATATGTCCTAGAACATTTTCTTGCGAAGCTTTCCCTGTACTGGCGAAAGTGCTTATTCCTCGCATCCGCAGCCTCTTCCGATAATTTACCAATCGGTAATAGAGAATAGGATATAATACTCTGAGCATGGATCAATATTTTATGGACTGTTGGCGTCATAGGTTTCCAGGCATACAATTGCACGTAACGTTTTGCAGTGTCCATGGCGTACGTACCAAATTTGTTGACGATTATATCGAACCCCGGATATATCACTTCTAATATTATTTTAAAGCGGCGAATAAACTCGAGGTCGATCCCTGTAATAGTAGGTGCTACATTAATGTCACTAAAAAATCTCTGGGACGTATTGCCGTCATTGGTATTACCATAACCATTGGTATTACCAAGGCGAAACCCACAGGTGGATCAGTAGAAATGCGGTGAAGTGGGAGGGTTGTGATCCCTTGTTTTCGGATCATGGCCTCGCTGATAAAAGGAAGAAGAAGAAGATAGCCATTGGTATTACCAACCATAATAAAGTTGCTATATTTCCATCTTTATCTTATTTTTGTGAAAACATGGGAAAACTTCTGCATTATTTTATCAAAATACTCTAAAGTACATATTATATCATATAAATTTGATGTAGTAAAAATGAGTTCACAGTTATTAAAAATATTCGTCAATATTTAAAATTATGCAAAAATGCACTCAATTCTAGTACGGTTTATAGAGCGGCAAAAACAAAACAAAAATAAATAACAATACAAAATTAGTAAAAATTGCTGCAACATAAAGTGCATACCTTGCTTAGACATATCCATGACAAATATTTTCACTAAAACCACTTCTAACATAAAAAAAATGCAACGAAAGTGTGTTAATGTATGGTAATCAGCAAACCAAAACTGAACGTATTGTAATGTTCTCGCTGGGGTTCGCTTAAATAAACTTGTTTGTCCCGAACAAGATCATCTGGATTACTTTCATGATAACGATGAAGACGGTAGTGCATGCGATCATATGAAAAACACAAGCGTTTTCACTCAGCTGAGGTTTCCCAACTCCCAACTCCTACTCTCAACCTCCACGCGGTGACAGCCGGGTACCTAGTACCTTAATCCAAGAACTGGGTCGCCAACCCCGTTTGGAGGATTCTTGGCGGCAGCAGATGAGAGAGGGGGGGAAGAGTGCTTTCTCACTAGAGCACTTATTCCTGTTCCAGGCGGCAGCCGACGAGTTCCCTAGACGGAATCAACGGTGGCGTCTATAGTTCCAGTTAGGTTGAACTTAGCGAATACCTTGCGCGAACGGCTTCGACGTATTCGAATCACAGGTCGGTAAGGAATTTCCAATGTTGGTAAGGTCTTTCGAATAGAGATAGTGGCGGAGGAGCCCTTAACAGGCCAACGGCAGCGCTCTTACTACCGTAGTGGACTACTTGCACCGGTGTACCCGGCCCCTCGTCCTAGGGGTATAACTAAAGGCACTGGCCTTCCAGGTTGCGGGTTGTGCCGTCGGGGTAACTTCCCTACCACGTGAAAAATCGATGGTTCCGAAACAACCAAAAGCCTCGGATAAGGATGACTCAACTAATGACGACCCCAGCAAACGAAATAAGGACAACGATCTTCGGATCTGTACGGGGAACGTTCTGTCCCTTTACAGACCACGTGCAGCCGAACCACTAGCAGATGCCCTAGACTGCTACAAAGCAGATATGACCGCCATCCAGGAAGTGCAATGGGATGGGCCGGGCAAAAAGAGGATGAAAAACTGTGACATCTACTACGGTGATTGCTAAAGAGGCAACAGGCAACGTTTATTCGGATGCGGATTTGGCATACGCGGCAGACTTAGGCAATACCGCTCGACTCTTCGCTTAACGCGTATCCCGAAATCTCTCAATCACCCCTTTGCCGCCAGCATCAAGTACCGAAGACCAGTGGCAACACTGCCAACATGCCATCAGAAACGCCGCGACTGATGTGCTGGGTTTCGCTCGCCCGCCACCGCAAAACCCCTGGTTTGACGAAGAATGCCGGCGAGTGCATGCAACAAAACAAGAGGCATACAAAACGGCGCTGCAAAGGAAGACGAGAGCTGCTACAAATACAAATATTTGGCGCAACAGCTCTTTAAAGTGCCAGGGCCTAGCTTCTCGCAACCACTCATGTTGTGTGCGTTATATTTTTCACACGAATGGAAGGGATCTACAGTTTAATGCCGAATCCGAACGGCGATTTGAGAAGCTTTTTCGTGACAACAATACTCTCGGATGTTTGTCAGACGCTCGCGAGAGGTGGAACCGTGAAAAAACTTTTTGGTATTTTCTGGGATTCGAACTTGGAACCTCATGCGTAGTGATCCGACACACTAACCACTTACGCCACGGCGCCCACGAGAGCTGCTCGTGAGCTCTACAAGCAGAAGAGAAGAGACGGGAAGAACATCGGCTTCTCCAAAAGAAGAAGAAAGAGCATTAGAAGCGCGCGTTTAAGAATATCGAGAGTTTATACTCCAGGAACAATGTACGGAAGTTTTACCAAAAGGTAAAAAGAACGTGTCAGGGAAGCACTACACGTACAGAAACCTGTAGGGATGAAAATGGAAACCTCGTAGTAGAATCACAGTCGGTGCTGAGAATATGGAAAAACTACTTCTGCAGACTGTATAACGGCGACGAAGACCAACATCCCGCTGTCAAGCAGAATGAACCATTCAACATAGACGATGATAGTCAAAATTTCCGTCCACCTGACCGAAACGAAGTGAGGATAGCAATATCCAAGCTAAAATCGAACAAGGCTGCTGGACCTGACGGCTTAGCGGCCGAACTTTTCAAGGCAGCTGGGGATGAATTGGTAGAGTGCTTACACCAACTCATCTCTAAAATTTGGTCAGACGAGTGTATGCCTGATGAATGGAATCTCAGCATCATTTGCCCGATCCACAAGAAAGGAGACCCCCTCAACTGCGCCAATTATAGAGGCATCAGTCTCCTCATCATCGCATACAAGATCTTTTCTGCGATATTGTGTGAACGCCTGAAACCTTATCAACAGCCTGATTGGACCCTATCAGTGCGGTTTCAGGCCAGGAAAGTCCACCATCGATCAAATCTTCACACTTTGGCAGATCCTGGAGAAAACCCAAGAATTCCAAATCGATACTCACCACTTCTTTATCGATTTCAAGGCCGCGTATGACAGCATCTATAGAGAAGAGCTTTATAAAGCCATGTCTAGTTTTCACATTCCTGCCAAACTTGTTCGTCTGTGCAGGCTGCCGATGGAGAACGCTCGCTGCTCCATCAAGGTCGCTAATAACCTCACCGGGACCTTTGATGTCAAAAAAGCTTTAGACGAGGTGACGGCTGTCATGTGACTTCTTTAATATTATAGTTTCAAGTACATCGCCAGTTACTGCGTGCAACGACATCCAAAACCTGCTAACAGTAAATATTCCCACCTGATGTGCTTACATTCCACAATTGTTCCACACAATTTCCCAATTATTCCAAGATCATCAATTCATTTCGAGCGACATCTAGCATTTTCTAGAAGGCCTTGTATGTTATATAAATACCCATACCACAACCATCGTGGACACAGTTGTTTATAAGTGAATACAGCGATTACAAGAGAGACTCGACAAAGTAAATCTGTAGCGACAGTTTAATATGAAATAAATTAAGAATAAAGTAATTGAAGTAAAGTTAGTAGTTGACAATAAATAAACGGTTAAAATACACAAAAGATGGTTTATTTAAACGAACTCCAGCAAGAATTTTACAATATTGTACTTGAACGGATTGTGCGGAACTCACAAGCCAACACCAGAGGCACAATATATATTACAAGTCTATACAACTGCTTGCATACGCCGACGAAATAGACATTATCGGAAGAACTCAGCGGGCTGTCACCGGTGCGTTTGCAAGCATTGAGGCGGAAGCGGCCAAAATGGGTTTAGCGATAAACGAGGGCAAAACCAAGTATATGCTGTCAACGAGGAGGGAAAGCCAACACCGACGAATTGGACAAAAGGTCACAGTGGGCAGCTATAACTTCGAGCTAGTAAGGGACTTTGTCTACCTTGGCTCTGCTATAAATTCTACAAACAAGATCAGCACAGAAATCAGAATAAATCTTGCCAATCGCTGTTTTTTTTTTTTTTTTTTGGCTAATAAGGCAATTCAACAGTAAAGCCTTATCTCGAACAACTAAGAAGACTCTTTATAAGACGCCCACTCCTGCTTTATGGCGCTGAAACATGGACTTTAATAAAAGAGGATGAAGATATCCTTGGTCGCTTCGAGAGAAAAATTCTTCGTAAGATTTTCGGTCCCGTTTGTGTTGACGGGTTTTGGAGGAGAAGATTCAAACACGACCTAGACGAGCTGTATAGAACCATGTCTACCGACATCGACCTAGTCAAAAAACTGGACGTCTGAGATGGCTAGGACATGTAGAGCGCAGAGTCTTCGAATCTAACCCCGAGGGACGACACAGTAGAGGGAATCATCGCCGTATGTGGCGCGCACAAGTTCAAGGGGACCTCAACCGACTTGGAGTGCGCAACTGGAGGCAATTAGCTAAAGACAGAGCTAAATGGACAGGCTTGTTGGTTGAGGCCCAGGTTCACCCCGAACTGTAGCGCCACCTAAGTAAGTGAATAACGATGAAGACGATCCAGGTGGACAATTTTCATCTTGCCTCTTACTCCACGCTGGATCCGGAAGACGACGTCATTGATGCGTGTGACCACTTTATAAGGGCCCTCCCAGTCTTGCTGCAGCTTAGGTGACCTCCCCTTTTGCCGGTGTGTGTTGTACAACCATACTAGGTCTTCCTCATGAAAGCTGGACGTTGTTGCCTGTGTGTCGCACCTGATTTTCATGTGGTCACTCGCTATTATTATCCTCGTCCTGTTCCTCTGATGTATGTCTCGGATCCTTTCCCGGAGGTCTGCCACGTAGTCCTCTTCACATTTGGGCTCATCGTAAGGGGATCCAAATTTCACCTCACTCGAGCCGGACTGCTCGACCAAACAAGACTTCAGATGGAGTATGTCCAGTAGTACTGTGCACTGCATTTCGGTAGGCCATCAAGAAGAGAGCAATTTGTCGATCCCGATCGCGCTGGCGGTCTTTTACGACCTTGGAGAGATGTTCGTTTAAGGTTCTGCTGAAGCGCTCTACCACTCCGTCGGATTGTGGATGAAGCAGTGTAGTCCTCGTCTTTTTAATTCCTAGTTGTTGACATACCTCTTGGAATATCTTCGATTCAAAATTTCGTCCCTGGTCAGAATGCAGTTCCATAGGCACTGCTCACCCAGTTGTTGACGATCTGTTCTACGATGGTCTTCGCTTCCTGGTTAGGGATGGCGAACGCTTCCGGCCAGTTGCTGAAGTAGTCCATGACGACTAGGATGTAACGGTTACCATTGTCGGTTTCCGAAAATGGGCCAGCGATGTCAGCGGCAATCCGTTCAAAGGGTGCGCCCACGTTGTACAGGTGCATCATGCCTCGCGTTTTTGTTCTGGGTCTCTTGCTGGCTGCACACACGACGCATTTTCTGCACCAATTCTCCACGTCGTCCCTTACGCTGAACCAATGGAAACGTTCTCGCACCTTCTTCAGCGTCTTGTTTGCACCCAAATGACCCCCGGATGCTCCATCATGCATCTCCCGTAGCACCTCGCGTACTTTTGATCGCGGCAAGACAAGCTGTATTATGAAATCTTTCCCGTCTGGCCTTTCCCATTTCCTTTTCAGCATACCATCCTGCACATGAAGGGAGTCCCACTGAGCCCAGTATGGCTTGAGAGTGGGGCTCCTGTCCGAGATATCTTGTCCGTTTGGCTTTTCCATAAACTTCTTCCACGCTAATATCGGGTCGATGTCTGGGTCTTCTTTTTGAGCGTTGCGGATTTCCTCTGCACTCCAACCGGCGATAGGCTCACCTCTTACCCTTTGAATGGAAAGAAGGTCTTTTTCTTCCTGGCGCTCACAACGCTTGTAGTCGATCTCGCATGGTTGCCGGGATAATGCATCTGCATTAGAATGGAGTTTGATTTGGGGGACCTGGATGGTGGTATTGGATTGGGGGCGTTAACTCCGACATCCAACTTGCGCCCCGCGGAGCGGTTCTTGAGCGGTTTCCCCACTCCTGGTTTCAGGAAGCCTGACCAACAGGATGGATGTTATACCTGTTGGATGGTACTTCACTACGTCGCCAATTACCATAGTTTCCGCGGCTTGGTGGAATTCTGCATTGCCGTTGTAGGTGTCGTCTTTTGTTGCAGTTCCAGCAACGAATTTGTCGTCAGTGAGCGTCGTTTCGGATTTCGACGTCCACCCTCTGGCAAGAGTATTCGACGGCGGCTACTTCCCTCGCACGGTGGATTGCCTGAGAAGCCTGGTCTGCCGCCTCCATCATCAGAGCAAACGCCAAAGCTTCGGTCGCCATCTCGGGATAGGACAAATGTGCCAGCCGCTCGATATCTGTTTGTAATTGCTAGAGCGTTTTTTTTTTTTTTCGGTTGCGCCAAGGATGTATAATCTTCATAGATACTAATAGCCCGAGTGCTACTAGCATGCACGATTCGCAAACCTGAGTAATCGATTCCAGGAATACGCCTACGTACTAAACACACACCCTTCACACTTCAACTACTCTCCCCGCGGTACTACCGTTAGGTATTTCTTCGCGGGGCTGGTTAGCAATTATGCTCTAGTCTCCGAGGCCGCCTCTTGGGCTCTTCTTAGGGCTTCTGCCCTTAGCAGCGCATTCTGCACACATACTATGAATGAGCAGATCTCCATTGCTGGAGCGTCTCACCTTTCATCTGGACCCTTCTGCGCAACTAGACCCTATAAACTTGCCGCATGTGGTCGTCCGCAAATCGCATCTCGATGGCTTTTACCAGACTATCGTAGTTGCGTTGCTTGGCGTCGGGAATGGTTTGCAGAAGCTCTGCAGCTGATCCTCTAAGCGCAAGTGTGAGGGCAATGGACTTCTCTTCGTCGTCCCAGTTGGTCGTCATTGCCGCAGCATCGAACTGCCTCTTATATATCGGCCATGATGTTTGTCCATCGAAGACGGGAGCTTGCATCTCTTTCCTTCTTGGGCAGTCGGTTGAATACTCCCGAATTTTCTGTTTCTTCACGTATTCGAGTTCGTTTGCTAAATTCTCGAATCTTCCTTCAACAGTCTCGATTTTTGTTTGAACGCTCTCGAATTTGCAATCTTCTCGTTGATTGTTCCGAATCTTGTTTCCAAACTTCTATTTTGTTCATCAAATTTGCTTTCGAGAACACTCCTTTGATCGAGTAGCTGTTGCTCTAGAGAATTCTTTTGTTCATCGAGCTTGGCGTCCAGAGAATTGTCTAGCTTCTCGAATTTTTTATTCTGATCGTCGAATTTCTCAGATAGCAATTTCATTAAAGCCGACATGTCACTCGTCGTACTTACTTGTCCTTCTTCGACGACAAACAAAGCTGTTTCAGGATCTGCACCCTCGTCCTTGGACAGCTTTTCGGCTCAAATACCAGTCTGTGCGACGTCGACAGATTCTATGGGCCTGGGCCTTTATGCCTTTGCAGTAGTGTTCGAACAAGCTTTCTCAAGGTTCGAACTGACTTATTATTTCATGAGAAATAATTAAATGATGGCTGACGTCAGGATTTAAACCGTGAACCATAAGCGTGGCAATTGACTACACTATCACTTATACTCATATACATTAAATACAATTCTATTGTTCATTTTCCTTGTTCAGTTGTTAATCTCTCAATTATTTGCTTTCAGGTTGTTATTCATACGATCTAACAAATTGGATTACAACTATATAGAAACATAAAAATTATTAAATTGTTAAACCCCATTGTTTCTTACTGCTTACCCTATATAAGTGGATGTATGTAAAAAGTGACCATTACAGATGTACGCTACGCTGTATGTCAAATAAATGTTTTCCCTCATGCTCAAATGTAAATCATTTGGAGGTGTTATTCCGATTTAATTCATTTATTGGAAAATGGTTATTCAGACGCAAGTCTTATGGTCTCAAGTATCATATGTTGTTTATAGAAAGATATAATAGGTAGTATGCAGTAGTTTTGAGAAATGTGTTGTTTCAAGATTAATGTGCAAAACCAAATTCATTATAAGAATGAAGGACATGCTTTCTATAAAAAGATTCATTTTCAGTCTTTTGCCTCTATCTGATCCGGTTATACAAAGCTGTGGTAACATCAAGAAGCAAGGAGTAGTTACTTTTCGCATTTTGGCTTAAGAAAATAGTAAATGTTGAGGACTTGTCCGTAAAAATTACTTTAGGGCATATCCTTTCTCACAGAGTAGAAACTTGAGAAGTACATCGGGAAAAAGAATAAAATTCTTTAACAATGGAAGAAGTTCATGGTAATACAGTAATATGGTCGTTACTAAAAATGGAAGAAAATGGCTTATGGATCATGTTTCTTATCTTTGTATTTATTCCGGTTCTTAGCGGACATAATATAGTACTCTGCGTATGGTTGTTTGTATCAAAAGAAGTGGATCAAATGCATAAGCGTAAAAAATCGATATTAATAATTTCTGCATGAGGAAGGTGTTTGCTGTGTTCATAGGCAAACGGCCACGGAACATCATTATCTTTGTAGTGTGCAAACTCTTTGAAGGCCAGCAATCGATTGCAAATGACGATGATGACGATGGTAAGCACATGGAACTCATTAGTACCAAAGGCAGTGTGCATGTTTGCGATATAAAGTATTAACTTTTAGATTGTAATCGTAGAGTAGGTCATGAACACTACACGTCTGCTGGTAAGTTTATAGGAGGCAGAAAAAATGGGCCTATTCAGAAGCCAGTTTGTACATCATAATGGAAATTGCAAGAGAGAATCAATGGAAAAAGTTTAAATTTTTCAATGAGGTCGAGCAAATGTATTCAAACATACATACATATGTTTCTTTTTAATAACATGAACCAATTTTTACCCCAGACAATTTCTGATAGAAAAGAGATTCAAAAGCAGGCCACAATTCATCACTTTTCATATCTGCCCCTTGTCCTAACAACAAATTTTCCTTATTAAGAATTTCGCGGTTGTTTTTCTGTCGATTTAGTTAATATTTGACAGTTAATTAATATTTTCTACACATATTGTTGGTACTTCTTAGCAAAACCTTAAATAAAGATAAGAGACTGCTCAAAATGATACCGCTTCCGAATTATATACTTTCAACACACAATTGGAAAACGTTCGGCCCAAAATTGAAAAACAAAGTACTACAAAGTACGTACTTAGTATACGTCTTTCCATCAGTCTACTTCCCATAGAAGAAAGTGATGCTGTTATCAAAGAACATGCTTACTTAAATCCTTTCCCCCTCGAGGCATATGGCGTCAGCAACGTCTGCATTCGGAGTTTTGCAATGCGTTTGAGCTGCCTCTAGCTCACTTTTCTGCGCCACGTTTCCTTAGGACGACCCATTTTTCTGCCTGAATGGAAAGGTGACCTTCACTGGATACATAGCGTATTTTGCAATGGAAATGTCTTCGCGCCGTAAGGTGTGATCGATCCACTGCCACTTTCTTCCGTATGCTGATGACTATAAGTTCCTGGCTAGATTTCGGATAATTAGGGATGCGATTTTCTGTAATGCCCCTCCTCCACAAGGTAAGGTTAGGTTAGGTTGAAGTGACTGCCAGCTGAGAACACACTTAGACCAATAATAGGTCCATTGTGATACGACATGGATCATGAGAGAAATTTCCTCCTACCTACCATTTTGAGCTTGTTTTGAAGCGAAGGAGGCTTTTGATATCTATATTTTTCATGTCGCCTACGTTGTTGTAAAAGGGGCTCCTAGCTGAAGCTTCCTTCTATGGGAGAGAGCAGGGCAGGAAGAAAGAAGATGAGGAATAGTTTCCTCCTCTTCTTCATCCATACAGCTTCTGCAATAGTCGTTCGCAAAAACGCCCAGCCTTGTGGCATGCTTGCCTATTAGACAGTGTCCAGTGGTGACACCTATTATAGCGCCGATATGCAATCTGTTGAGAGAAATCAAAACTTAGAACGTTTTAGGTCCAGCTTCGGCCAAATTTGTTTTATCGCTAGACATGTGGATCCACTTGTCCATCTAAGGTTCGTACTCTCGATAGCATCCAGCTTAAATTTAAGTTTGCAATTAGCGATTGGTACACCTAAGGAGCCTTTGTCCGGCAGGATGAGTATAGTTGTTCCTATTCTGGCGAGTTCATCGGCCTTACAATTCCCTGGAATGTCCCTATGCCCCGGCACCCAACACAAGTGAATATTGAACTGCTCAGCCATCTCCAAGAGAGACGATAGGCAGTCTAGAGCTACTAAGGAATATATAGAGGTCGATTCCAAGGATTTGATTGCTGCTTGGCTGTCTGAAAAGATGCGGATATTTTTAGCAGATATCACGTTTTTCTTAAGCCAAGATTAGACTTCTTTGATCGCCAAAATTTCCCCTGTAACACGCTACAATGATTTGGAAGACAGAAGGAGAACTTAGATTAAGCCTGTCAGAGAAAACACCTCCACCAACTCCTTGGGTTTTGAGCCGTCAGTGTAGAAGTGGATTGACCCATCTTCTAAGAACGTATCATCATTCCAGAGTGATCTGGAGGGGATGGTGACGAGGAAGTTCTTGTCAAAATTTAGATGTGGGATGGTGTAGTCCGTGTTTGGGGAGGGATTTTGCATTTACTCAAAATGGAAGCGTGGCCAAATTCTTTTCTTAACCACTGTTGGGTAGCTTCGAGGCGAACGGCTGCATTCGCTGCCATTTGCCTGCTAAATATATCAGATGAAACAAAATGTCCAGTGGCGCAGACGGGGTTGTACGTAGTGCTCCGCCTATACACAGACAAGCTGTGCGTTGGACCTTACTTAGACAATCGTGATTTTTAGCTTTTTCTAAGGCCGTCCACCAGACAATGACCCCGTATGTGAGTATCGGTCTAATGGCCGAGATGAAGAGCCAGTAAGTGATTCGGTGTTGTAAACCCCATCTATTTCCAATAGCTTTTCTGCAAGAGAAAAGCGCTACTGTAGCTTTCTTTACTCTTTCTAGAATATTAGATTTCCAGCTTAATTTCTTATCCAGGATGAGACCCAAATATTTTGCTCTGTCAGAGAAAGTTGGGCTGATACCGTTTAGAGAAGGAGGGTCGACCAGCGCTATTTTATACTTCCTGGAAAAGAGTACAAGTTCAGTTTTTGGGGGTTTACACCCAAACCACACCGAACCGCCCATCGAGTGAGCTTGTTTAAAGCATTTTGTAGGAGTTCTTTTAGAGTATTTAAGTGCTTTCCTGAGACAGCCAAAGCAACATCATCTGCATAAGCGATTGCCGTGCATCCCTCGCCTTCCATGATTATCAATAGCTCATTGATCACCTAATTCCACAAAAGGGGGGATCGTTAGGTTAGGTTAGGTTAGGATCGGCCCTCGATGAGGATGTACTTAGAGCAGAAAGTAGGTCCATTGTACTGCCGATGTGTAAGGCGGGTGGATCACCCTCTTACTCTTGCAACCATTTGCTTCGTTGAATGAAGTCGAGAATTTTAGCCGTGCAGGCGTTGCCGAGATCATTAAGATCATTGTAGAAGTATTCACCCAGAGCGGCCTTCCTGATGTTGGCGAGCGCAGGACAGGCGCACAGGAGATGACTGATGGTCTCTTCTTCCTCTTCATCTCTGCAGCTTCTGCAGAAGTCGTTATAAGGGATACCTTTTCTCTGGGCATGTCTTTTTATGACGCAGTGTCCAGTGAGGACATTTGTTATTTTTGAGAGGGTTCCTCTCTTGTGCTTCGAGTCCGATGGACCTGGTTTTATTGAGTATCGGCCAGAGCTGTCTGGCGGTATGACATTGGTCTAGATGTTGCCATCGATGATTGGCTACTTTCTCGGCATCAATTTCAATAAGGTACTTAACATAAGACGCTGGTGCTTCGATGTCGGTGATGCGTATGCTATCTGTACCAGAGGAGCCTTGTCGTGCTAGTTCGTCGGCTGCACAATTCCCCGGTATGTCACAGTGACCTGGTACCCAGCAAAGGGTGAGGTTGTACTGACCAGCTATCTCGTTAAGAGATATGCGACTATCACTGCCTTAGATCTCGTAGTGCTGGATGCGAGGGATTTGATGGCTGCCTGACTGTCGACATAAATAACAATATCAGGTGTTAATAGTGTGCTAGCCGCCAGCCAGTCAGCAGCTTTGCGAACTGCGGTGATTTCGCCTTGAAAAACGCTGCAGTAGTCTGGAAGGTTAAAGAAGAGGTGTATGTCCAGATCTTCCGAGAAATTTCCGGCACCGACTCCGTCCTTGGTTTTGGACCCATCCGTGAAGATTGACAGCGATTCGTTGTTAAGGATATTGCGTTGCGTCCACTCACTTCTGTCCGGTATCGAGTGCGTGTAGCCCTTGTCAAAATCATATTCAGTGGGCAGATGGTCAGTGGAATTGGGAAGATGACGGTGCATCGAAAGTATATTGGCATGTCCCGTGTGTTGCTCCTTCCACTGCTTGGAGCCTCTCAGTCATATTGCCGAGCTGACAGCCAATTGCTTACTGACGATGTCAATCGGAAGCAGGTGGAGCATGGTTTGTAGCGCCGCTGTGGGAGAAGTTCTCAGTGCACCGGTAATACTGAGACATGCAACTCGCTGAGTTTTTTCCATTATGGATAGGTTGGATTTCTTCTCCAAGACGGGCCACAATACCAATACTCCATACATGAGAATCGGTTTAATGACCGACGTGTATAGCCAGTGCATGATGCTTGTTTTAAGGCCCCAGGTGGAGCCTACTGCTTTCTTGCAGATGTATAGAGCGGCCAGCGATTTCCTGGCCCGTTCGACGACATTCTCCTTCCAAATTAGCTTGCGATCAAGCTTTAGGCCTAAATAGCTAGCACTATTTGAAAGCTTGAGGGTGGATCCCCTTATCTTGGGCGGAGTGAAGTCAGGTAGCTTGTGTTTTCTTGTGAATAGAACTAGCGCGGTCTTCGTCAAGTTAACGGAGTGGCCGCATTTATCGGTCCATCTGAGCAGTTCATTAAGAGCAGACTGCATGACATCGGCCAGCGTCTGCGGGTATTTGCCTGTTGTTAGAATGGCGACATCATCTGCATAGGCAATAATATTGCATCTAGTTTTTTCGATCTTTAGAAGGGCTTCGTCCACAAATCCACAGTAGTGGAGACAGTACATCCCCTTGAGGGGTGCCTCGATGTCCCTGTCACTTGACAGTACTACTTCCGAAGGATGCTGTTATTACCCTGCTCTTTAGAATGTGTTCTATGAAACAACAGACGGGTTCGCAGATGTTGAGCCTACGTAAGGCACTGGTAATCGAATTTGTTTCAACTGTGGGGACTTAGATGTCGCGTGGATGTCGGCCACGGTCGTGTCCGCGTTGGAGGAACCAGAATGTGGCGACGGTCGGGTGACCAGTATGTGGCGTCGACGTACTCGCGTTGGGTGGCCCAATATAGCGAGCGATGGGTCGCCAATTGTTGAGGTTCGTTCGTCGCGGGAACAACTCAAAAGAGACAAATGCCACTACCAAATTACAAATTACTTTATTATAAAAGTTCAAAGGGGAAAGACAAATGACAAAAGATTTAGGATGATTCAACGAGTCCGTCCGTTGGCGGTGAACGACGATCGAAGAATGATTGGATGACGAGATGGTTTCTCCTGAGACGAACAAAAGTCGAAGTTAATTGAGTTGAGCTGAACGAGAGTCGAGACTATTTCACAACTGCGGACGTGTGCAGTTGGCTCGCAAGAATGGTTGAGTTCAGCTCCGTTTTAGTTGTTCCACTTACTACGGAAACGGAGAACACGGAGGAATTTGCTTCGGCTCGCTTCTAGAGTGCGCGCCACTCGATTGCATGCGCCAGACCACTCCCCCCGGAGTGTCTCAACTCGGGTTGAGATGCGGAACTGACTTTCTTTGTTAGGGCAGGAGTATAGCGTTTCGTGGGCAAAGGCTTTGCGTTTGATATGGTGGGTTGTTGGTGCCGCTCGAACCTACCTCCTCTGCTCGCGGGACTTCTCCACGAAATGTTGAGGGTGCGGTGAGACTTTTTCGTTGATGAAGAATTCCCCAGGTAGGCGAAGAGGGGTACCATACACCAACTCAGCTGCGGTTGCCTTGATGTCCTCTTTCCAGGCGGTGTGAAGTCCGAGTAGGACGGTCGGTAGTAATTCGGTCCATGGCGAAGATTCGTGACATCTTACTGCAGCCTTGAAACGCTCGATCATCCCATTTGAAGCGGGGTCACCAGGATGTAGTGACAGTCGGGGTCACCAGAACGTAGTGACGGTCGGGGTCACTGGAACGTAGTGACGGTCGGAGTCACCACGAACGTAGTGACGGTCGGGGTCACCGGAACGTAGTGACGGTCGGAGTCACCAGGACGTAGTGACGGTTGGGGTCACCGGAACGTAGAGACGGTCGGGGTCACCGGAACGTAGTGACGGTCGGAGTCACCAGGACGTTGTGACTGTTGGGGTCACCAGAACGTAGTGACGGTCGGAATAGACACTGTTGTGGTCTACGATGAAGATTGGTCTCTGCGTCGATTTGCTTGGCGCCAGTGTAGCGCTGAGAGTTGTGGTCGTGTCTTCCAGCTGTCGTTTCCTTAGACTCACCGAGAGCCCGTAGTGGCAGAGGAAGCCGGATCCGAGGATGGCGTGAGTGACATCAGCGATGACGAACATCGAAGGATAGTCCCGGCGGAGCCCGATGTTGAATGATAAGGGCTGCGTGCCGTACGTGGTGATAGGGACTCCGTTTGCAGCGAAGAGTCTCTCATCGGCTTGGTGCTGGCCTCGCAGTAGTTTGTGGAGGCGGGTATCCTGGGAATCGGAAGGCGCGTTAATTATTCTTTTTTCAATGATTCATACTTTCCTCGAGTTTGGGGATTGTCGATTAAATCCACGACCAGGTCCAGTGTGTCTGCATCCAGGTGGGTCGCAATGATGCGGTATTTTTTGGTGTCTGGGGAAATGCGACACAGGTCGAAGCGCATCTCGCGGTGAAGTACCGCGTTGGGTTGTTCCGTCAGAAGGGGGTCTGCAGTTTAAACGATGCGGCGGCGTTGTCGGCGCCCAGGGCACTTGATGGAGGCGCCGCGTTGTCGGCCTCATATGCTGGCGGCGGAGCACCCGAATCTGTCGGGTTTGTCATTTCCCTCGTTGAACAAGGGGTCACCAGTATGTAGGGACTTAGATGTCGCGTGGATGTCGGCCACGGTCGTGTCCGCGTTGGAGGAACCAGAATGTGGCGACGGTCGGGTGACCAGTATGTGGCGTCGACGTACTCGCGTTGGGGTGGCCCAATATAGCGAGCGATGGGTCGCCAATTGTTCAGGTTCGTTCGTCGCGGGAACAACTCAAAAGAGACAAATGCCACTACCAAATTACAAATTACTTTATTATAAAAGTTCAAAGGGGAAAGACAAATGACAAAAGATTTAGGATGATTCAACGAGTCCGTCCGATGGCGGTGAACGACGATCGAAGAATGATTGGATGACGATATGGTTTCTCCTGAGACGAACAAAAGTCGAAGTTGATTGAGTTGAGCTGAACGAGAGTCGAAACTATTTCACAACGGCGGACGTGTGCAGTTGGCTCGAAAGAATGGTTGAGTTCAGCTCCGTTTTAGTTGTTCCACTTACTACGGAAACGGAGAACACGGAGGAATTTGGTTCGGCTCGCTTTTAGAGTGCGCCACACAACGTTGTTGAAGGCTCCCTCTATGTCTAGAAATGACACTGGGATGTAGTCTTTGGTTGAGAGTGATTTATCGATAGGGTGAATGATGGAGTGCAAAGCCGTTTCGACAGACTTACCTTTTTGGTAGGCGTGCTGTGACGTGGATAGTAGGGTGCTATCAATAGTGGCCGTGATGAGTAGGTCCAGGATTCTTTCCGGAATCTTAAGAAGGAAGGATGTTAGACTAATAGGTCTAAGGTCCTTTGTGAGGGTGTGCGATGTCTTGCCGGCTTTGGGTATAAAGACCACTCTTACCTCGGTCCAGGCAGTTGGTGTTGTTCCGAGCTCAAGACAAGCCTTCGGTATACAGGAGAGATACTGCCATACTATACTGAAGGCCGTCTGAATCTCGGCCGGAAAAATACCATCTGGTCCCGGGGATTTGAATGGTTCGAAACTGTTTACTGCCCATTTCAGCTTATCTTCGCTGATAAGATGAGGAGGTGTCTGTGGGCGTGCAGCATTTACCAGGGTGCGATCATCGTTGGGGGTAGGCGTGCAACCGGGGAAGTGAGTGTCCATGAGCAGGTTGAGCGATGCTTCGTCCGATTCCGCCCAGGATCCATTGGGATTCATGACGACACTAGGTATAGTTGGTGTTTTGGAGAGGACTTTTCGCAGTCTAGATGATTGAGACGTGTTGTCAATACTCTGACAAAAACCACGCCAGGATCTGCGTCTAGCTTTCCGAACCTCTATTTTGAAGTTCTTCAGACTTTCTCTGTAGATCTCCCAGTTCAGTGGTAGCCTGTTCGTTTGGCTTTATTGAATTGTTTTCTGCTTGTGCAGCGAAGGCTGTTAAGTTCTGCATTCCACCATGGGGGACGATTGCCCACATTTCTTCTTGTGATCGGACAGGATTCGATAAAAGCTGTATTAAGTGCAGAAGTTAGAACGGTGCTTAGCTTGTCTAATTCCAACTGCGTAGTTGGTGTAGTGTACACTTGATTGGATAGTTTAACAGAGAGGGATTTATTGTGTATGCACCAGTCGGTTTTCCGTCGATTGCGGAAGACCAAGGGTGCGGTACTGTGACAGATTTCCAGTTTGTACTCCAGATAGCGGTGATCGGAAAACGAATGATTGTCAGATACAGTCCAGTTGAAAATTGCAGGATAGATACTTTGGGAAGCAAAGGTGACGTCAAGCACCTCTTGCCGGGTCTTAGTAATAAAAGTAGGACTATTTCCTCTGTTACAAACTACTAGGTCGGTTCTAATTGGAAAGCTCCCATATCATACTGCAAATCAACGCTAGGTTATAGAAAAATGATCATTGAAGAAGATTTTTAAAACTAAAAAGTTAGAAGTAAACATTATTGAAAAATTATTAAAATTGTATCAAAAGGTTGATAGTCTTTGGCAGACGGCTTTAAGCCATGTCTTTAAGATTTAAGTATTTTTATTTTATGTAAATTTTGTACAATCTGGAAATTCAATAAATCTATCTATCTATCTATCTATCTAACTACTAGGTCGGTGCCTTCTAAATACTCGAAAATAGACCTACCTCGAGGGTTAGTGTCGGTACTTCCCCATAGATCATGGTGCGCGTTGGTGTCACACCCCAGTAAGATGGCTTCTCTTCTCCTCCTTGCTTCATCTACCACTTTTTCCACTTCCTTGGATGGAGCAGACTCGGGGTCTTCAAAGGGGAGGTATCCTGACGCCAGCCAGATGGTGGTGTTTTTTGATTTAAGCAGTGTTACGGCTAGGTTTCTTGTGCTATGGTGGGGAAGAAAAGTTAAGTTCAAGGAGGATTTAGCGAGAATGCCAGCTCGGGTTCTACCTACATTCTTCGCGTGGTATAGCGCATATCCTGGGGCCCTCAATCCTATGACGGTGTCATCTCTTATCCAACGTTCTTGGATCAGGGCAATGTCAAAGCCTTGTTCACTGAGGCGAAGTAGCAGGTTAGCGGATGCTAAGGAAGAATGGTGGAGATTAATCTGTATCAGTTTTAGCATCATTATGAGCTAATACGGACCTCTCCACGACGGTAGCGTTTAGGTCATCGGGGGATGATGGTTCATCATCAGGGTTTACAACGCAGGGGAGGGCGGGAGTCGCCAAGTTAGAGGAACCTGCGACGCTATTTCGGTCCGCCGTGAAAAGCCTTACGTCAATTACCTTCAGACCACAACGGATCTTAAACTCCTTCGCGCGGAGTAGAGGTACTGATTCGGCAGTTAAAGAGATGACTAGCGAGCGGCCAGATCTCTTGGTGTCGTTATCCGTCTTTTTAGAGCTCGGTGGCTCCTCAAATGCCTTCCAGTCTTTGACTGGTATGTCCGGATTCTGATAGGCAATCAGGCTAAGGACTTTTGCTGGCTCGGGCGGTTCGAGTGGAACCCAGATCCTCGCTTTCGGCCTGTGGGGGATTTGGCTCCGTTCCACCGCCTTGAGCTAGGCTCCTGGCCAGATTTCACCTATGCTGCTAATGGCAGCGGCGATGAAGTCGACCGAGTTCTGATCGTCGCATGCGATCAGCTTGACAAAGCCTTGATGCCAGCCAGCGTCTTGAAAGGTGGGTGGAGAGTTGGGATGAGTTAGAATACGCTCGTAAAGGCAGTTCATCACTCTGCCTTCAATGAGCCTCCACTTATCATAGGAGATCCTCCCCT
This sequence comes from Brachypalpus laphriformis, assembly GCA_945910035.1. Lineage (NCBI taxonomy): Eukaryota > Metazoa > Arthropoda > Insecta > Diptera > Syrphidae > Brachypalpus > Brachypalpus laphriformis. Next base: position 87,296,269 of record OX246754.1, read on the forward strand.
CTTCGTCAGATAGGTCCACTATCGCGACGACGAGGCTGTCCTTGACCGTCTCGGAGAAGGGTTTGGAGCTCACTGAGCTCTTTGTCTTCTTCGAGGCGTTTGACTCCTCGTCTACGGACCTGCGTCTCTTGGGCGCAGAGTCTATCGCGACTACGGACTGGCCCCCAGCTTGGTTTGGTAAACCAGATCGACTCGGTGTGTCGTTAGCGTGGAAGCGATTCTTTCGAGGAGAGGGATTCACTCTTCGATTCGTGGGTTGGTGAGTGCCCCGGGTGGAGGACTGGCGTGAGCCACAGGTGGAAGGGTGGCGTGTGCGACGGGTGGTTGGCTGGCGTTGCTCACGTGTAGCAAAGTGCCGTAGAGGCTTTAGCTTCATTAGCTCGCTGAACTGTCTGGCAATGTCAGTTGCCCAGACGTGGGATTCCCGCTCTTTCTGACTCCACTCCTTTTCCGCCTTTTTGCCTAGTCGGTCAAGGATGCGGAAAGCCGCTTTAGTCTCACGACTTAGCGATTTCCTCTCTTGGTCAGTGAGCTTGGGAAGAGATGGAGGAGCTGAACTGCACGTGGGTGTAGCGCTGTTCAGTTCATCCGACAGCATGGAGCACTCGCTGACAAAACCATCGATGCAGAGATTCTGCAGATGCTCTTCCACACGTGTAGTGCTTTTAGAGCTGCCGACGATGTCGGCTGTTTCCGGGTTTTTTTGTTGAGGTCCGGCCTCAAGGTCTGTTTTTTTATTTTTGTTTGAAATGGTGGTCCCACGAGTAGCTAGGGAAAGGGTGGTCAGTCTGCACAGAGCCCCGCATTATGCAGATAAGGCAGTTGATACCAGAGCGTGCCCGCTGTCTCTGGATACACCGTTAAGAAGGGATAGAACACCACCTTGCGGAGTGCCTCTACTGACAGACCTTCTGGCAGACGTTCCACCCAGCTTAGAGTTGATAATTCGACCATTAAGCAGTAGATTAATCAGTTCACAAAGTGAGCTGTCGACCTTCAGGTCTGATAGTGCATCCGCTATCGCTGATACATTGACATTGTTGAAAGCGCCTTCTATATCCAGAAAAGCAAACATTGTATACTCCTTATGAAACAGGGAGTATTCTATTGTACGTACCAGTGAGTGTAATGCCGTCTCCACTGATTTGCCTTTGCAAAATGCATATTTCTTTTTTTTTTTTTTTTATAATTTGCGCCGGCCAAAGGGATTATTAATACCCTTATACTGGTTCTCAGGGCACGGGCGGTTGGGAAAGAGACAGAGGAGATGCCGGTTTGCGTTGGCTTTAAATGTTTGTAGGTTCTAATGTTGAGGAAACACAGAGGCTGGTAGATCGTTCCACAAACGTGTTGTTCGGCTTATAAACGAATCCCTATATTTGACAGTACGTCCGAAGTTGGGCTTGAGGGTGAACTGATGTGCATTCGAAGCATGACGCGTATTGCGGGTGAAGTTTTGAAGGGGAGGAATGCAATACTGTTGCGTAGATGGATATCAATCGTTCGTTCTAATATTTTTAGGAGGAATGATGATAGACTTATCGGTCTGAAATCTTTTGGATTTATGTGAGAGCATTTGCCCGCTTTGGGTATGAAGACAACTTTGACTTCTCTCCATGCTTTGTCTCAAGCATCGGCAGGATTATGTCCGATGACTTCTGCAACTCGGCGGGTATAATGCCATCTGATCCCGCGGATTTATATGGTTTGAAGCTGTGCAGTGCCCACTGAAGTTTGCTCTGTGTAATCAGTTTTGAGGAGTTTATTTTTTGTGCAGATGGATTACTGAAAACCATGTTGCTAACAACTTGGGAACTGCCTGGGAAATGAGTGTCAAGCAGTAAATTTAGCGGATCTTCGCTTGAAGTCGTCCAAGACCCATCGATTTTCTTAAGGTAGCTGGGTGTTATTGGATTTAAAGAGAGAATTTTCCTCAGCCTAGATGCCTCAGAGGTTTCTTCTATTTTACCACAGAAGAGTCACCAAGAATTTCGTTTGGCTTTCCTTAATTTTTTTTGTATATATTTAGGGATGCCTGTTTTAGTTTTCTGCAATTATTTCTTAAGGGACCTTAACCTGCAATCCACCAATGCGGCTTCTTCTTGCCCCTGGGTTGAATTAAGGGACAGGAAGAGGTCAACGATGTATTTAAGGCTGAGGTTAAGTCCTCAACCATCCGATCAAGTTATTTGGGGTTGTAGGGAGGATTAAGGTGATCTGAGGTAACTAAATTGCTTAAATTTAACCTGTACTTGAACCAATTAGTTTTGCGGTGGTTCCTAAAAACTGGTGGGCTAATATAATCTACGTATAAAGAGAATTGGAGATACCTGTGATCCGAGAACGATGGTTCGCTTGACACCTTCCAATTCTTGATACGGTGGACGATGCTATCGGAGGCAAGGATGATGTCTAATACTTTTTGCCTGTTTCTGGTGACGAAAGTGGCATCATTATCTGTGTTGCACAAAATAAGGTTTGTACTTAGAATAAAATCAAAAAGTAGCTAACCTCGTTTGTTGATATCGGAACTGCCCCATACAGTATGATGAGCGTTAGCATCACATCCTATGATGAGACCAGTCTTTTGCCTCCCAGCATCCGCGATCAGCCTTTCCAGGTTATCCCCAAAAAGAGAGTTCATATTGTCATGGGCGAGATACGCCGACACCAGAAAGTAAGAGCCACTGGGTGTTTCTAATCTCGCTACGGTTGTATCTCGATCGCTGTAATTAGGGAGTAAAGTTACGTTTAGGTTACTTTCCACCAGTATACACACTTTGGGTTTACCTTCGTCCCGCACATACAGGGTGTAGTAGTTAGGAGTCTTGAGTCCACGTATCAAATTGTCCACAACTCAAGGTTCCTGGGCCAAGACTACATCTTCCCTGTCCTTTGAGAGACGGAGAGAAGGCCGACATAAGCCGTAATGTAGTGGTGAAGGTTAATCTGAACTAACTCCAGCATTACAATCAGGCAGAGGAACCTCCACCACTGTGGTATTCAGGGCTTCCAAATCTGAGGACGAATCCAACAATTCGTCCCCACTCAAAAGCAATAAATGTATTTTTTTTAAATTTTCATCCGTCTCCATGTCAGACAATTTGTCCTCATCAACAAAAGACGGATTAATAGGGAGCGACGCCTGAGAGTCATCACTAGGGAAAGTGATAGACTTGAGTTCGTTATGATGGATGGGGGGGCAATTTGCCCAAATCAGTCTCTTCGTCCTTCTTATAGACCTTGATGGCAATAGTGTCAAAGCCGTAGTAGCCAAAACCTCCAGTCTTCGCCAAAGGAGCAAGAGATTCCTAATTGATGACAATAAGTGCACATCTGTACAGACCTCTTGGCTCGTCCAGCTTAGCGAGTTTCCAATTATGCGTCGGAAGTTCAGGGTTGCTGACTTGCAGGATTTGAGGGATCGTATCCGGGTTGAAGGGTTCGGCTGGGATCCAGGTGCGAGTTCTCGGTCTGCTCGGGATATCTTTCCTCGCAACAAAACAACCTCGAACTTAGCACCTGACCATACCTCCCCTAATTTGCCTATATCTAGTTTATATATGTCGTATGACCTCTGGTCTTTGCATGCGATTAGCTTTACGTGGCCCTGGTGCCATCCGCCATCGCAGCATCTAGGAGGAGGACCTGGATTCTCGTTCATAATGTCCAGGAACACTGAAAGTATCCATGAAGGAACCAACTTCCATTTATCAGCGGCGATTGATCCGTCCGCATCGCTTTTGTCGATGACCGCACTCGCACTAATTTGTCCCTCCTCCATAAATGTGACATTTGAATTTCATGATAGGTTCAGTGTAAAAAACCTATATCTTCGAGGTAGGAAGGGACTTGGTATACCTTGGCTTTGCATCTGACAGCAATATCAGCGCATAAATCAAACGAAGATTTACTCTTGCCAATCGTTGTTCCTCAGGGATAAGAAGGCAATTAATTGATAAGGCCCTCTGCCATATAACTAAGGAGAGTCTATAATATATAAGACTTTATTCATACCAGTCCAGCTTTATGTTGATACCACATGGATGACTTTATTGAAGACAGATGAAGAAATTGTTACGTGCAAGTTACGCACGAGATCCCTGTTCCTCTCCATCCTTCCGCCTCTCACCCGTGCAGCATTGTTGGCCCTTCAATTTTAATTTTACTCTTTTGTCTTCTGGGTGCAGTGGTTTTGTTAAGCGTCCGTGGATGGTTTCGCCATTCAATGCCACACGCTTCAAGCGGACAACAGAAGCTAGTACTCCGGGAAATAGAGCCTAACGGATATTTCAAAATTAGGAGACATATCTTTGGAAGTAATGTTCTGTCGGTGGATCAAGTTTTTTTGTTTCTTAACGAACCAAACGTATTTAAGCTATCCCAGTACTGCAAAATTGCTTTAAATTATCGTGAAAGGATCATTAATGAAAATTTCTAAAAATCGTTTAAAATAAAAAAATATACAAATATACAAACATATTTTAGTCAATTTTTAATTTAAATTTTGAGTTTATTTAATGTTGTCAATCTGACAGACGACAAAGCCATGTTTATTGATTTTTTGTTACAACTTTGTAATAATAGTAAAGTACATAAATAAAAATCTATCTAATCTACCTATCTAGAGCCTAACGGTTGGCAAATCTCTGATGCGGATGGGCCGTCCACCAAAGATGTTAATGAATGACAACAAAAAAGAGAGACTGGACTGCCTTAGTAAGATGCCCAAACCACCACGGGCACATACAGCGATAGACATAATTATTCACACATAGGCATATACTCTAGGAAAATCGCTAACAAATTAAAACATAATCATATTTTTCTTTTTTATTGATATTTATTTATTCATTATAATCTTGTTCAATTATTAATAATAAAAAAACTAAAATTTGTTGCCTTAGTTAAAAGAAATAAACAGAAATGTGGTTAAATGGCTTTTTTGGCATGGACAAAATTATTCACACAGCCAATAACACATTTTTTTAATTCATTCCTTAGTACTTTGTGGACCAACCGTTTCTTTTTAAAATCTCTTTCAATCCTTTTGGCAATGAATAGACCAGTTTTTTTTTGTAAGTTCAGCTGCGATAAGTATTTTACAATTCTTGCAGCAGAAGTTGCTTGAGTCGATCATTCCCTGAAATATTACGTTTTTCCATCATTTTACTAAGCTCATCCCACAGATGTTCTGCGGGAGTCATATCTGGGGATTGGGGAGGACTTGGAAGAATCTGAGGCACATGGTTAATGCTCCGCATACGCATAATATGAACAAGGTATTGGTTGAAAGAGAGTCTGTTACCAAGATTTAATTATTTCATTTTTTCACACTCTAGCGAAGGTTCACTTTTAAAATGTTGATGCAGTCGATCTTGTTCATAAACATGTCAATAAATACCAAGTTGCCAAGACCACTTGCCGCCATACAGCCCCATACCATAACCCCCCAGACAAGTTATGTCGTAACCCTTTTGCCTTATTCGAGTGTATCGGCGCTGTTGGGACTGACCATATACTTCCGATTTACTAGTGGAACCAACATCTTTAACAAAATGAACAAACAAACAGAAAATCACAAAGGAAAGAACAATAACAACGATACCGACAACGACAACAAACGACAAACAGAGGCAATGCACTGATTAGAAAGTATAAGATATCAATTCAATCTTATGAACGTCGGGCAGCACGTAGCGCTCCTGAAACTACGGAGAAAGGTAAAGATTCAAACGAAACCATTGAAGCTCCACCCAAGAAGCAAACAGCAACTAAGAGAAACGCATCTATAAATCGAGAACAGCTTGCCAAATCTGGACCTATCCTTACAAGATCAACCAAGAACGGGTGACCGATCTCCTTGATAAGCAGACGACCACGAAAGCTTGTACGAGCAAAAAAGCACTGATGACCAAACCGAAGATGTTCGCTTAAAAGGTCATCAAAGAACAGGTCGGCGAAGATCTACGGTCTCGGCTCCAAGCACCTCGGGATCGACTTTTAAGCCTCAAAGATCTGAGGAAGAAGTGCAAGCAAATGCTGCAAAGAAAACAAAACCGATGGCCTTACTCGAAACCACCCCAATTGAACTAAAGGTTGCTATCGTAGACCGAAAGGACCCTGATAGCAAGACTGCCCTGGATAATTGGTTACTGGTGGAAAACGAGATCCTCGAAGCTATGATGTCAAACATTGGAAGCAGTGCTCCTCTGGATTTCAAGTTCGATGGCGCCGGTTGGCTTAAAGATATCAAGATCGTTGGATGCGGAGGTGATAAATCACTTGGGTTTCTCACTCGTACAATCGTAATGAAGCTTACAAATCTGCTATTTTATCACCCAGAACATTAAGGACATTAGGACCTGTAACGGTCTCTGGTTAGAATTCTTAAAGTTATATTGTTTCTGAATTTGAAATATTATATTAATTCACACGTTATTAAAATTATATGAATTCTTACCCTGTTAAAATTATGTTAGCTAATATTGTACATATAATTTTGCGCACCACTGTATCAAGAGGATATTATCTAGCATATGGCACAGCATTATATAAACTTTAATTACATGCTGCATAATTTATATATGTGTACATACAACTAATCATACGATCTTGCTAGCTGATTGCAATCATTCGACGTCATTTTTATTTTTTCTTTGCATCCTAAAACAGCGGTGCAAGCCGCTAGCTGCACTTTGTTGTAAGTTAAGTAGTTCTTTCTTATTAATTCGGTTTCTGGAAGTCAAACAGCAAGCATTAATTGTTATACTTTTAACAAATAAATTTATGACGTTTTTCTTTCAATTAAGCTTTGTTTCTTCTGTGAACGAATCGGGTTTTGTTTTCGAATATCAATAAAATAATTCAAAAAATATTGAATTATCGAACAGGCTCTTCGGTGATTTGGTTCTCTTCTTGCTCCGTAACCTTTCGAGCAGTCGTACTTTCAGTCTCCTTTGGGGTTTGCACCACAGCTTCCGTGACAACATTGTGCGATAGGGGCCGCATCAACGCTGAGTTTCTCCTGAAGGCGTCAATTATGACCTCGTGACATGCCTCACCTTCTTTATTACCTACTTCTTTTATATTGTATTTTTTTACCTTGGAAATTTCGTACTAGCCTGTAACCCGAATACATATATCGAAGCAGCCTGAGTAATTTATTCACTGAAGATGCCACCGTTGCTGGGAGAGGCAATCGCTCGACAACACCGTCTTCTGCTAACAGAAATTTTTATGAAAACACCGAAGAAAAGCAGACAAACAAGGGTCTCTGAGAAAATCAAGTGGTACAATCTGGACAAAGAAAAAGGCGAGGCTTTTGTTTTCGTAATGAAAAATTACCTCTCTCACACTATCAATAGAGTTGAGGATGAAGAGTGCAGAGCACAAAATATGTGGGATTCCCTACAGCGAACTTGCTTAAAGATGGCCAAATCACTGCTAGAAGCTTCAAAAGACCACCATCAACACGCCAAAGAAACATGGTGGTGGAGTGATGAAGCTAAGAAGGTGATAAATGAGAAGAAAGCGGCTTTCAAAGCTTGGTCAAAGTGCTCCTCTAATAATAGTGACGAAGAAGTTCGCCTCGAAATGGAATACAGATGTTGCAAGAATAACGCGAAGAAGAAGTGTGCCCAACTTCAAGCAGAGAGTACGGAGGGCCTATATCGGGAGCTGGAGAAAATATATTCGCCGGTTGCTGAGGCAAACCAGGCTATCCAGGAGCTGCGAAGACACAATATGAACAAGAGTGCCACTATCTTCAAAATAGCCGCCCAAAGAAGGAAGAATGCTCAGGAGATTCGTTCGCCAAATTAACAATGCTCATGGCCAGCTTCTTGTGGATGACGACAAAATTCTGCAGAGGTGGCAGAAGTATTGTGAAGAACTTTTAAATGAACAGTTTCCCCGGCTAAATTTTCCAAGAGCCAGCCCTAACTGTGAAGAAATACCCGACATTACAGTCAAAGAAGTTAGTGAGGCGGTCAAATACTCCAAAAAACCAAAAGTGGTAGGGCCAGACGAGATGCCCTCTGAGTTCTGGAAAAAGATGGGAGACATCGGGTTCAGATGGCTCAGAATTCTCATCTCCAAATTTGTGAGAGGTGACCCAATGCCGAATCAATGGTGGGAAAGTTACCTTCCCCTGTAAACAAAGGGAAGGGTGATACGCGAAACTGTGATAACTACCGTTCGATCAAGCTGATGTCACACACCATGAAGATCGTTGAGCGGGTATTATGTGGCCGACTACGAAAAGAAAAATAGAGCTATTTGATGATCAGTGTGGGTTTGTCTCGGGTAAATCAACCACAGACGCAATCCAAAGTATAAGGATCATAATGGAAAAACATGGTGATTCCTTAAGGGATTTGCATATTGTACTGGTTGACTTTGAAAAGGTATTCGACAGACAACCACGAGATCTGATATGTGTGGCGCTAAGACATCGAGGGTTTCCAGAAACCTATGTACAGATTATCATGGACATGCACGAAGGAACAAAGACAAGAGTAAGATGCCCCGCTGGAGTAACCGAAGATTTCCCAATCAAAGTCGGAGTGCACCAGGGAAGCGTCTTAAATGATTTGCTCTTTATTACAGTCCTTGATTATCTGCTTGAAGGTAAAGTGATGGACCCCAAGGTACATCAGTTACTCTTTGCTGACGATGGAGCCACCATAAGTGAGGGTCCCACATCCCTGCAACGAGCACTTGATGTGTTGATGAACGCTTTGGAGGAAAATGGGTATCGCATTAGTTCAAAAACGACAGAGTACTTTTGCTGTCCGTTCTCTGATCCAATTAGGCCTATTCCAGACATTTATTTGAATGGAACAGTGCTTCCCAAGTCCGAAAAGTTCAAATATCTGGGATCTATGAACAATAGCAAAGCAACTTGTGATGACGACATCAATAATCGCGTAAGCGTAGGGTGAATGAAGTGGCGAGAAAATTCCATTATCTTCTGTGACAGAAAAATGCCACCTAAGTTGAAGGGAAGGCTCTACACTGCAGTTGCGCATCCAGCGCTCACATACGGTTCACAATGTTGAACGATGTACAAAACGTACGAGAGTAAATTAATGGCAGCTGAGATGAAGATGCTTCGCATGACAGCAGGAGTGACTAAGCTTGATCGAATAAGAAGTTCGAAGATCCGTGGAAGCTTTCACATCAAGGAAACCATTGTACAAATAATAGAGCGCGACCGGCTTAGCTGGTATTGCCACGTTCAAAGAAGAAATCATTTGAACCCCGTTAAAAAGGCAATATCAGTGCAAGTTCCAAAGACATCGCGATGTAGGAAAGGCAGGCCTATAAACGCCTTGATCAGACAAATGCGACGACATTGGCATTTCATTGGCCTCAGTAACCGAGTGATTCGAGCGAACCCCACAGGCGGATCAGTAGAAATGCAGTGAAGTGGGAGGGTTATGATCCCTTATTTTCGGATCATAACCTCGCTGATAAAAGGAAGAAGAAGATGCCACCGTTTACTACATCTAGGTTTGTCCGCTGCCGTCTGGAGCAAGAAGAGTATCTTTATGTGCAAGCACTTTACCCCCCTCTCTCGTCTGCTGCCACCAAGACCTTCGAAATGGGTTTGTCCCCCAATCTACGATCGAGGTACTATGCACCCAGCAGCGGTCACCAACGTGGAGGTGGAGAGTAGGAGTTAATAGGCCTGGGCTAAGTGAAAACTTTACGTTTTCATTTGTGTATGAATTATTTGAGCAATTCGTGATATATTATAAAAATGTACAAGAGGTAGATTCCTTGTTTTCGGCTTCCTTGGTTACATATGTTATTTAATGAAACAGATTCATTTCATTATGTTTTCCCAACGTTTCGACAGGGATTGCTGCCTTCTTCAGGGGATCTTTATTCATGAGAAAGTTCATAATTACGTTTTCATGTAATCGCATGTACTACGAGTATCTTTTGACCACATGATCAAAAGTTAGCACAAATGAAAGTGTATTAATGTACCCACCAATTTCCAGACTTACAAGTTCATGTTATTGTCGTTGAGATAAACTACCTTCATAACAATATTTTTGCGGTCACTATCGTAAGACACTGGTATTTTGTTGTACGTTTGTTCGATGGGAGATAGTATGGACGAGTAAAAAATATACTTTTTGGTATGAGCTCTCTCTTGAAAAGAAAACTAAGGTGTAATAAAAGTACCTCTTGTATTACTTGTTCTATTCTATTGTCTCGCGCTTAAGTACCCGGCCAGTTAAAAGTAGTTACTTAGTTTGTTAATTTACAAAAATGGGTGTGATAATGGTATAATGCTAACGTCGTCAACTGCCACGCTAATGGTTCATGGTTCAAGCATTTATTTATCTCTCATCAGTCAGTCCGATCAATTGTGAAAGCTTGTGTAAACACTACTGCGAAGGCATAACACTGGTAGTAGCTTGGTCACATGGATGGAAAAATGGTTCGCTCTGTTGATATTGATTTGCCTATGACCTCTTACTTACTTAGGTGGCGCTACAGTTCGGGGTGAACCTGGGCCTCAACCAACGAGCCTCTCCATTTAGCTCGGTCTTTAGCTAATTGCCTCCAGTTGCGCACTCCAAGTTGGTCGAGGTCCCCTTGAACTTGTGCGCGCCACCTACGGCGATGATTCCCTCTACTGCGTCGTCCCTCGGGATTAGATTCGAAGACTCTGCGGGCCGGAGCGTTGGTGCCCATTCGCTCTACATGTCCTAGCCATCTCAGACGTCCAGTTTTTTGACTAGGTCGATGTCGCTGTACAGCTCGTATAGTTCGTGATTGAATCTTCTCCTCCAAGACCCGTCAAGGCAAACGGGACCAAAAATCTTACGAAGAATTTTTCTCTCGAAGCGACCAAGGATATCTTCATCCTCTTTTAAAAAAGTCCATGTTTCAGCGCCGTAAAGCAGGACTGGGATGATCAAGGTCTTATATAGAGTCTCCTTAGTTGTTCGAGATAGGGCTTTACTGTTGAATTGCCTTATAAGCCCAAAAAAACAGCGATTGGCAAGAGTTATTCTTCGATTGATTTCTGCACTGATCTTGTTTGTAGAATTTATAGCAGAGCCCAGGTAGGCAAAGTCCCTTACTACCTCGAAGTTACAGCTGCCCACGGTGACGTTTTGTCCAATTCGTCGGTGTTGGTTTTCCCTTCTAGTTGACAGCATATACTTGGTTTTGCCCTCGTTTATCGCCAAACCCATTTTGGCCGCTTCCGCCTCAATGCTTGCAAACGCACCGGTGACAGCCCGCTGAGATCTTCCGATAATGTCTATATCGTCGGCGTATGCAAGCAGTTGTACAGACTTGTAATAGATTGTGCCTCCAGTGTTGGCTTGTGAGTTCCGCACAATCCGTTCAAGTACAATATTGAAGAAGTCACATGACAGCGCGTCACCTTGTCTAAAGCCTTTTTTGACATCAAAGGTCTCGGTGAGGTCATTACCGACTTTGATGGAGCAGCGAGCGTTCTCCATCGTCAGCCTGCACAGACGGATAAGTTTGGCAGGGATGTCAAAACTAGACATGGCTCCATAAAGCTCTTCTCTATAGATGCTGTCATACGCGGCCTTGAAATCGATAAAGAGGTGGTGAGTATCGATTTGGAATTCTTGAGTTTTCTCCAGGATCTGCCGAAGTGTGAAAATTTGATCGATGGTGGACTTTCCTGGCCTGAAACCGCACTGATAGGGTCCAATCAGACTGTTGATAAAAGGTTTCAGGTGATCACACAATATCGCAGAAAAGATCTTGTATGCGATGTTGAGGAGACTAATGCCTCTATAATTGGCGCAGTTGAGGGGGTCTCCTTTCTTGTGGATCGGGCAAACGATGCTGAGATTCCATTCATCAGGCATACACTCGTCTGACCAAATCTTAGAGATGAGTTGGTGTATGCACTCTACCAATTCATCCCCAGCTGCCTTGAAAAGTTCGGCCGGTAAGCCGTCAGGTCCAGCAGCCTTGTTCGATTTTAGCTTGGATATTGCTATCCTCACTTCGTTTTGGTCAGGTGGACGGAAATTTTGACTATCATCGTCTATGTTGAATGGTTCATTCTGCCTGACAGCGGGATGTTGGTCTTCGTCGCCGTTATACAGTCTGCAGAAGTAGTTTTTCCATATTCTCAGCACCGACTGTGATTCTACTACGAGGTTTCCATTCTCATCTCTACAGGTTTCTGTACGGGTATTACTTCTCTGACACGTTCTTTTTACCTTTTGGTAAAACTTCCGTACATTGTTCCTGGAGTATAGACCCTCGATATTCTCAAACGCGCGCTTCTCATGCTCTTTCTTCTTCTTTTGGAGAAGCCGATGTTCTTCCCGTCTCTTTTGCTCGTAGAGCTCACGAGCAGCTCTTGTCTTCCTTTGCAGCGCCGCTTTGTATGCCTCTTGTTTTGCTGCATGCACTCGCCGGCATTCTTCGTCAAACCAGGGGTTTCGCCGTGGTGAGCGAGCGAGACCCAGCACATCAGTCGCGGCGTTTCTGATGGCATGTTGGCAGCGTTGCCACTGGTCTTCGGTACTTGATGCTGGCGGCAAAGGGGTGATTGAGAGATTTCGGGATACGCGTTCAGCGAAGAGTCTGGCGGTCTCTTGCGATTGTAGCTTTTCGACGTTAAATTTTCTCACAGTAATTCTTCTTTGTTGCTCAGATTGGGATATCCGCATTCGTACTTTGGCTACAACAAGGTAATGATCCGAGTCTATGTTGGCCGCTCGGAAGGTCCGGACATCCAGAATACTGGAGGCATGTCTTGCGTCGATCGCAATATGATCAATTTGGTTGATCGTTACATGATCATTGGACCGCCATGTCTGCTTATGAATATCTAGATGAGGAAACCATGTGCTTGCTATGGTGACATTTCGCTCCACAGCGAAATCAATTAGCCTTAGTCCCTTATCAGACATGGTGTCGTGTAGGCTATGCTTACCGACTGCCCTACCAAAGACGTCCTCCTTTCCTATTTTGGCGTTAAAATCGCCCAATACGATTTTAACGTGGTATTTAGGACATTGCTCGTATGTTTTGTCGAGGAGCTCGTAGAAACACTCTTTGGTGGCAGGGTCCTTTTCTTCTGTGGGGGCATGAACACATATTAGGCTTATGTTAGCGAATTTAGCCTTGATCCGGATAGTCATAATACGATCGCTCACGTGTCGGAAGCTTAAGACTTCTTGCCTAAGTATGCCGCGTATGACAAATCCGCATCCGAATAAGCGTTGCCTGTTGCCTCTGTAGCAATCACCGTAGTAGATGTCACAGTTTTTCATCCTCTTTTTGCCCGGCCCATCCCATCGCACTTCCTGGATGGCGGTAATATCTGCTTTATAGCAGTCTAGGGCCTCTGCTAGTTGTTCGGCTGCACGTGGTCTGTAAAGGGACAGAACATTCCACGTACAGATCCGAAAGTCGTTGTCCTTATTTCGTTTGCTGGGGTCGTCATTAGTTGAGTCATCCTTATCCGACGCTTTTGGTTGTTTCGGAACCATGAGTTTTTTACGTGGTAGGGAAGTTACCCCGACGGCACAACCCCCAACCTGGAGGGCCAGTTCCTTAATTATTCCCGTAGGACGAGGGGCCGGGTACACCGGTGCCAGTAGTCCACTACGGGAGTATGAGCGCTGCCGTTGGCCCATTAAGGGCTCCTCCGCCACCATCTCTTTTCCAATGTCCTGACTAACATTGGAAATTCCTTACCGACCTGTGATCCGAATACGTCGAAGCAGCTCGCGCAAGGTATTCACTAAGTTCAACCTAACTGGAACTATAGACGCCACCGTTGACTCCGTCTAGGGAATTCGTCCGCTGCCGCCTGGAACAGGAAGAAGTGCTCTAGTGAGAAAAGCACTCTTCCCCCCCCTCTCTCATCTGCTGCCACCAAGAATCCGCCAAACGGTGTTGGTTACCCATTTCTTGGATTAAGGTACTAGGCACCCGGCTGTCACCGCGTGGAGGTTGAGAGTAGGAGTTGGTAGGCCTCAGCTGAGTGAAAACGCTTGTGTTTTCATATGATCGCAATCACTACCGTTTGACCAGCCTATGAGCTCGGTAATCAGGAGAAAAATAATGTGAATCAGAAGCAAAGACACAAAATAACAACAATCTCCCCAGTTATCTGGACGCCGCCCCCGGAGTTTCTCTGATCTGAAGCATAAACAACTGAGCTTTAAACCACTACACCAAATCTTTCTTTCTCTCTCTATCTATCCCGCACTGTGTGTTAACATGTTAAGGGTATTCATAACCCCTTGAGTGCACGCGAATTAAAAAAAGAAAATTCTTTTTTGTGCATGCCGGCCGCTGCCACAATTAAGCTTTTCTTATTATGTATTCTATTTTCCGCGATATAAACTTTATCAAATTTGATAATCTACTTATTTATGTCCTGTATCGCCTTGTGGGTCCTAGGGTCTCTTCTACACCTACGCGCCATCGTGTACGGTTTTAGGCAATTTGTCTGAATTCTCACCAACGTTTCTCCAACTGCCGTGTTTCTTCTCGACTGCTCTGCGCCATATTCTCCTCGGACAGCCATGTCTTCTGCCATCTTGTGTTAAAGGGTTCCATTGCATAGCTTGCTTCGCTATGGAACTGTCACACTTTCGGAACCTGAGACCAATCCACTGCCACTTCCGTCGTTGGATGATTGTGAGTATTGGTTCCTGACCCGTTCTCTCGTTAAGGTGTTCATTAGAGATACGATTGGGCCAGAAAATCCTTAAGATATTACGTAGGCACCTATTAGGGAACGTTTGCACCCTCTTCTGCTTCTGCTGCCAGCGCGTTGATGTAGTTGCGCTTGTCACGTCGCATGCTACGCTCAACTTCTTTATGCGATATAGGGACTCTAACTCGCTTCTCCCTGCTACTGGAGTACCTACAACACGAGCTTTCAGCTGTTTTCGTTCGTCAATCGGTCTCCAGGTATCCTCGGAAAGCCACGCCCTATGTCTTCCCTACGATCGACCGGTAATTGTTTCAGCACCAGATGTAAAAACATTTTTGGCTGTGGGCAGTGAGCTGCTGATTGCTTCCACACCTTGCGAAAGGTGCTCCCTTAGTTGTTGGCGCACTGAGGGATCACTCGAACTGCGGCAGTACGTACTTGGGGAGTAGCTATCATAAGATGACAACCTCGTACTATCCCCACATCTGCCCCTTGCCTGTTTCGGACGTCCAGGAGACTTCTTCTAAAGCGGCGGCTGATGGCAAAATGGTCAATTTGGTTGGAGGTTGCTTGCCTGTCACTGGAAACCCAGTTGACTTTGTGGCAAGTCTTGTGCTCAAACATGGTGCCACCTATCACAAGACGATTGGCATTGCAGAAATCCTTTCGCCGTTGTCATTGCAGTTGCCTAGTCCATGTTTCCCGATTACATGTTTGAGCCCTTCATTGTCGTTGCCTACCTTGGCATTCGAATCCCCCATCACTATGACAATGTCTCCATTTGGTGTTGTGTTGAAGACGGCACTTAAGAGATTGTAGAAACTCTCCTTTTCGTCCTCAGACGAGCCATTCGTTGGGGCATAACACTGTATGATGATGACGCGTCGTACTCTAGTCCGGAATCTGGCCGTTATAATCCTTTCACCATGAGGCTGCAAAGAAATTGTGCCCTTGCGTGCTGTTGTTGTTAACAGTAGTCCGACCCCATATTCCCGCGGACTTCCGGATGGTATAGAGTAGTACAGTGTAGTACAGTATTACGCGTTGGGGACTCGCACTCTCCCGCTTCTTACTTACTTAGATGGCGCTACGGTCCGGGGTGGACCTGGGCCTCAACCAACAAATCTCTCCAGCCAGCACGGTTACGAGCCAGCTGCCTCCAGTTGCGCACGCCAAGTTGATTGAGGTCCTTGTTTGCGCCACCTACCGCGAGGTCGTCCTCTACAGCGTCGTCCATCCGGGGTGGATTCGAAAACTTTCTTAGCGGGAACGTTTGGCTCCATCCGCTCTAAATGACCCAGCAATCTTAGGCGCTGTATGTGAACTCTTCTGGTTAAGTCAATGTCCTTGCACAGGCCGTACAGTTCGGCATTGTACCTTCTCCTCCACTCACCGTCTATGCGGACGGGACCAAAGATAGCTCGAAGAACTTTTCTCCCGAAATAACCAAGGGCATCCTCATTCGGTTTTGTCAAAGCCCATGCCTCTTTGCCATACAGCAGGACTGGGATGATTAGTGTATTGTAGAGAGTTACCTTAGTAGTTCGAGATAGGGCTTTGCTACTCAATTGCCTTCTTAGCCCATAGAAACAACGATTGGCAAGAGTAATTCTTCGTGTGATCTCCCTATTGATGTCATTTGCGGAGCTCAAAATTATATCTGTTTTTTGTGACGTTCTGTCCAAGACGCCGATGTTGGGTGTCCTTTTTTGTAGACAGCATATATTTTGTTTTGCTTTCATTGACCGATAGACCCATCTTTGCTGCCTCGATCTCAATACTCGTAAATGCCCCACTTTGATGGAGTAGCGAGAGTTCTTCATCGTCATTCTGCACAAACGGACGAGCTTGGCAGAGATGCCAAGACTAGACATGGCTCTGTATAACTCGTCCCTATACACGCTATCATATGCAACTCTGAAATCGATGAAGAGGTATTGCGTATCGATTTTATATTCATGGGTCTTTTCCAAGATCTGCCGTAATGTGAATATTTGGTCAATGGTGGACTTTCCCGGCCTAAAACCGCATTGATAAGGACCTATCAAATTGTTGACGATCGGCTTTAGGCGTTCACATAATACGGCAGACAGGATCTTATATGCGATGTTTAGGAGACTTATACCTCTGTAAAAAGTTTAGAGGGTCTCCATTCTACAGGATCGGGCAAACGATGCTGAGGTTCCATTCATCGGGCATACTTTCGTCCGACCAGATTTTACAGATGAGCTGGTACATGCTCCTTACCAGCTCATCTCCTCCTGTCTTGAAAAGTTAAGCGGCAAGGCCGTCGGCTTCAGCAGTATTGTTGGATTTGAGTTTAGATATCACTATCCTCACTTCATTCTGATCGGGTTGACGGGAATCTTGACTGTCATCGTCACTGTTGAATGGCTCATTTTGCCTGACGGCGGAATATTGGTCATCATCGCCGCTTAACAGTCTGCAGAAGTGTTCCTTCCATATCCTCAGCACCGACTGCAATTCCACTAC
Source organism: Brachypalpus laphriformis (assembly GCA_945910035.1). NCBI lineage: Eukaryota > Metazoa > Arthropoda > Insecta > Diptera > Syrphidae > Brachypalpus > Brachypalpus laphriformis. The sequence goes on from OX246754.1 coordinate 87,313,457, forward strand.
TATGTTGCCATTTTCGTCCCTGCAGGCTTCTGTTCTGGCTTTGAAACCCTGACGTGTTCTTTTTACCCTTTGGTAAAATTTTCGAACATCATTCCAGCAACAAAGTCTCAATTTCCTCGATCGAGTGCTTCTCATGATCCTTTTTCTTCTTTCTGAGAAGTCGATGTTCCTCTTTTCTCCTGTGCACGTAGAGCTCGTAAGCAGTTCTAGTCATTCTATGCAGCGCCTCTTATTTAGCTGTATGTGCTTGCCGGCATTCCTCATTAAACCAGGGGTTTCGTTGTGGTGGCCGAGAAAAACCCAGTACATCAGAGGCGGCGTCTCTGATGGCTTGTTGGCAACGCTGCCATTGGTCTTCCGCATTTGCTGCTGGCGGCATAGGACTCAGGTTGAGATTACAAGAAACACGATCGGCAAAGGTTCTGGCGGTCTCTTGGGATTGTAGTCGCCCGGCGTCAAATTTCCTCACAGTATTTCGTTGATTTCGCTCCGTTGTGGATATCCGCATCCGCACCTTGGCTACAACTAGATCCGAGTCCTCGTTGGCTCCTCGGAAAGTCCGGATACCCAGCATACTAGAAGAGTGCCTTGCGTCGATCGCAATATGATCGATTTGGTTGACGATTTTTCAATCAAAGGAGAGCCATGTTCCCTTGTGAATATCGAGACGTGGGAACCGCATACTCGCTACGACAAAGTTTCGTCCCGCTGCAAAGTCGACTAGCCTGAGTCTATTGTCGAATGTGATGTCGTGCAAGCTGTGCTTTCCGACCACGCTACTAAAGACGTCTTCTCTTCCTAGCTTTGCGTTAAAATCACCTAGGATAATTTTAACATCGTGGCTAGGGCATTGCTCATATGTCTTGTACAAGAGCTGGTAGAAGTCATCCTTTGTCGCGTCATCCTTCTCCTCGTGAGGGGCGTGAGCATATATTAGGCTAATGTTGGGAAATTTAGCCTCGATGCGAATAGTCATGAGACGTTCGTTTACATGCCGGAAACAATGAACGACAAATCCGCACCCGAATAGACGCTATCCTTTTTGTCTGTAGCAATCGCCGTAGTAGATGCCGCAGTTTTTCATCCTCCTTTTGCCCGGCCCATCCCATCGCACTTCTTGGATGGTGGTAATGTCTGCTTTGAAACACTCTAGGGCCTCCGCAAGTTGCTCGGCTGCACGTGGGTTTTAGGGGGACCTAACATTCCACGTGCAGACACGAAGATAGTTGTCGTTTTTACGTTTGCTGTTGGTTGCTTCGTAACCAAAGGTTTTTTACGCGGCGGAAATTAGCCCGACGGCACAACCCTCAACCTGGAGAACCAGATCCTTTTTTTTTACCCCTAGGACAAGAGGCCGGATACACCGATGCCAGTAACCCACTTCGGGGATATGAGCGCTGCCGTTGGCCCATTAAGGGTTCATTCGCCACCATCTCTTTTTCAATACCCTGACGTAGTATTGAAAATCCTTACAGACCTCAGATCCAAATATGTTAAAGTAGCTCCAGGAAGGTATCTGCTGGTCTGTAGACGACACCGTTGATTCCATCGAGAGAATTCATCCGCCGCACGTCCTCCTTCTGAGGAGCTCTTGCTAGACTTCTGAGACGCATATTTCAGCCGATCAGGTCAACAAGAGATGCCTCGTCCGGTTAGACATATGCGCGCTGAAGTTCACCCAGATGTGCTTACGCAGGTCTGAGTGTTCAGCTACACATATGTCGTCAGACTCAGCGTACGCTTGTCGTTAGTTCACTATCATATAGCTATCCGCGAGGAGCTGATGGTGCGATTTTGCTACGCCTACTCGCCCGCTTCTAACCATCTGATTTCACTTACCCCCAAAATGTCCAGTTTATATCGCATGAATTCCTTTTCCTATTGAAGGAATCTGCCATTGTAAGGGCCTTCGCTTCCCGAATCGAGGAGCGTTTTTACATTCCAGAAACTATCTTTGTTTGATGATGATGTATAGTTGATTTATATGTATAGTTGTCCGGAGACAACCACTAGGAGGTAAAGCAAGCACTTCATCACGAACTTGATTGTTGCACTACAGGCCCAAGACAAGTTTTGAGCAGTCAGTAGTTACCCGATCAATCGCAATGCAGATTCCCTATCGAATTTGATGGTATTCATTATAAGAATTGCGCTTCCGGATTGGTGGTGTATTTTACAACACCGACCTTTGGCACGCATTTCGCGAAATTAACGGGCCGATTTCTCAGGTATTTTTAAGATGTTTATGAGAGATTGTATAAAAACCTAATTGGTGAAGTAGATAATATATTCGATACGAATCTTTAGATTCCTTTACCAATATCCATTGCTCTAATAATTAATTTCATCTTTATCAATTACCATGCCAATCTTCAGTTGTTATGAATGTGCTTAAGAAGGCACAACACTGAAAATGACTTACAAGGTTAACATTGTTACAAATAACACACTTATCGAACAGATAAACCGAAATACAAAGCTTCAATAAAGTATAGCTACTCCATCCTTTTTGTTACTTACATACAAAGGTGGGATACCACACCACACAAGTACTTAACAAAAATATACCCCTTCATTCATTGATCCTGATATCCAGAAATAAAATAATCGATGTCAGCATAAGAAAGAGAAATAATATAACGCAGTACGTATTCTTCCCACGTATCTACCTCTATGTTCGAATGTGAAAAATGACTATACGCAATCGAATTACAGATATTTACGGAACGTATGCTGTACGAAAGACCATAGCAAACATTTGTAGAGCCCTTTTCAACTTTTCAAATGCTAAACACATGTTTAATAGTTAATCGTGAAGCGTATAACACCTGGCATGATATTTATAGGCAATAATATATAAAAGTTTATTAAATGTCAAATGTGGTTCAGACAATTCTGTTGTCTCTGGCATAATTAATAGGAAGTTCGTGGACATTCTTCTTAAGAGGTGGTAAGAACGCAACCAGAAGCTATCACATTTTTAATAGAGGGTATTACGGGAATATGCGTCAACATTAACACCAAGTATAGTAGAAACAATTAAAAAGAAAATTCTGAGTAAAAAAAATAAATAAATATTTGGGGCAACCGATCTTTAAGTGCCTGGGCCTAGCTTCTCGCAACCACTCGTGTTGTGTGCGTTATACTTTTTCACATGAATGGAAGGGACCTAAAGTTTACTGCAGTATCTGAAGGGCAATTTGTTTTGAGAAGCTTTCTCGTGTCAACAATACTCTCGAATTTTTTAACCCGACCTTATACATGTTTGTGGGCAAAATCGCATCATCACCTCCCCGTGGTGCCCGTTGGATAGATATCTGATAGTGAACTAACGATGAGCGTATGCTGAGTCTGACGAAATATGGGTAGCTGAACACTCGGACCTGCGTAAGCACATCTGGGTGAACTTCAGCGCGCATATATTTAACCGGACGAGGCATCTCTTGTTGACCTGATCGGCTGAAATATGCGTCTCAGAAGTCTAACAAAAGGTCCTCAGAAGGAGGACGTGCGGCGGATGAATTCTCCCGATGAAATCAACGGTGACGTCTACAGGCCAGCGGAAACCTTACCGGAGCTACATCGACATATTTGAAGCTGAGGTCTGTAAGGATTTTCAATACTACGTCAGGGTATTGAAAAAGAGATGGTGGCGGATGAACCCTTAATGGGCCAACGGCAGCGCTCATATCCCCGAAGTGGGTTACTGACATCGGTGTAACCCAAGCAAACGTAAAAAGGACAACGATCTTCGTGTCTGCACGTGGAATGTTAGGTCCCTCTACAAACCACGTGCAGGCGAGCAACTTGCGGAGGCCCTAGAGTGTCTCAAAGCAGACATTACCGCCATCCAAGAAGTGCGATGGGAGTGGCCGGGCAAAAGGAGTATGAAAAACTGCGACATCTACTACGGCGATTGCTTCAGACAAAAAGGACAGCGTCTATTTGGGTGCGGATTTGTTATTGGAGGCAGACATAGGCAAGAAGTCTTGAGTTTCCGGCATGTGAACGAGCGCCTTATGACTATCCGTATCAAGGCTAAATTTGCCAACATTAGCCTAATATGCGTTCACGCCCCTCATGAGGAGAAGGACGACGCGACAAAGGACGACTTCTACCAGCTCTTGGACAAGACGTATGAGCAATGCCCTAGCCACGACGTTAAAATTATCCTAGGTGATTTTAACGCAAAGCTAGGAAGAGAAGACGTCTTTAGTAGCGTGGTCGGAAAGCACAGCTTGCACGACATCACATTCGACAATAGACTCAGGCTAGTCGACTTTGCAGCGGGACGAAACTTTGTCGTAGCGAGTATGCGGTTCCCACGTCTCGATATTCACAAGGGAACATGGCTCTCCTTTGATCGAAAAATCGTCAACCAAATCGATCATATTGCGATCGACGCAAGGCACTCTTCCAGTATTCTGGGTGTCCGGACTTTCCGAGGAGCCAACGTGGACTCGGATCACTACCTAGTTGTAGCCAAGGTGCGGATGCGGATATCCACAACGGAGCGAAATCAACGAAATACTGTGAGGAAATTTGACGTCGGGCGACTACAATCCCAAGAGACCGCCAGAACCTTTGCCGATCGTTTTTCTTCTAATCTGAATCTAAGTCCTATGCCGCCAGCAGCAAATGCGGAAGACCAGTGGCAGCGTTGCCAACAAGCCATCAGAGATGCCGCCTCTGATGTACTGGGTTTCTCTCGCCCACAACAACGAAACCCCTGGTTTGATGAGGAATGCCGGCAAGCACATGCAGCTAAACAAGAGGCGTACAAAGCGGCGCTGCATAGAAGGACTAGAGCTGCTAACGAGCTCTACGTGCGCAGGAGAAAAGAGGAACATCGACTTCTCAGAAAGAAGAAAAGAATCATGAGAAGCGCTCGATCGAGGAGATTGAGAGACTCTATTGCAGGAATAATGTTCGAAAATTTTACCAAAGGGTAAAAAGAACATGCCAGGGTTTCAAAGCCAGAACAGAAGCCTGCAGGGACGAAAATGGCAACATAGTAGTGGAATCGCAGTCGGTGCTGAGGATATGGAAGGAACACTTCTGCAGACTGTTATACGGCGATGATGATCAATATTCCGCTTTCAGGCAGAATGAGCCATTCAACAGTGACGATGACAGTCAAGATTCCCGTCAACCCGATCAGAATGAAGTGAGGATAGCGATATCTAAACTCAAATCCAACAAAGCTGCTGGAGCCGACGGCCTTGCCGCTGAACTTTTCAAGGCAGGAGGAGATGAGTTGGTAAGGAGCATGCACCAGCTCATCTGTAAAATCTGGTCGGACGAAAGTATGCCCGATGAATGGAACCTCAGCATCGTTTGCCCGATCCTGAAGAAAGGAGACCCTCTGAACTGCGCCAATTACAGAGGTATAAGTCTCCTCAACATCGCATATAAAATCCTGTCTGCCGTATTATGTGAACGCCTAAAACCGATCGTCAACAACCTGATAGGTCCTTATCAGTGCGGTTTCAGGCCTGCAAAGTCCACCATTGACCAAATATTCACGCTACAGCAGATCTTGGAAAAAACCCATGAATACAAAATCGATACGCACCACCTCTTTATCGATTTCAAAGTTGCCTATGATAGCGTGTATAGAGACGAGTTATAAAGAGCCATGTCTAGTCTTGGCATCCCTGCCAAGCTCGTCCGTTTGTGCAGAATGACGATGGAGAACTCTCGCTGCTCCATCAAAGTCGGTAAGAACATCACCGAACCGTTCGATGTCAGGAAAAGTCTTAGACAAGGCGACGCACACAGGGGCCGCCTGTATGGGAAGAGTGCCCAAAACTCAAAATTTAAAATGAGTACTGTTATGAATTTTGTTTTGTTTTTCCGTTAGTACAGATTCTTTCACATCATTTAGTAAGTATTACATCATTTTAGTATCAACTACTGTGTGCAAGCAACGTGTTCAAAGTTGTGAATTTAGGGACGGCTAAGAAAAGTGGTGTGCTATTAAATTTATTGTGCTAATTTTATCGAGTGCATTTTTGTTTTTATAAAAAAAACTAAAGTTGATTGGCAATGTACCGAGGTAAGAGGAATTTTTTCACACAGATTTCATAATTTTATTGGACATATAACGGGAGATATTGAAGGTTGAAGTAAACAGTAGCTTGTTTTAACAAATAACAGTTTATTTTAAAATTGCGCAACAGGCTTTTGAAACTGTTTATGCAAATTGATGCACAAATATGTCCTGTATACTAAACAGAAGTCCAAAATAAAAACCTGTTGCGCGAATTTTTTATAACAATTTTTTTCTTGCGGATGTCTAAAATAACTTTTCGGATATTCTTCCAGAATCCGACGCAAAGTTCAATGTTAAGAGAAGAACGCTTTTCGAAATTTTTTGCAATAGCAATAAAAAGACTTTCGAATCTAAATTCAATCAAATAATTGAATTTTTGGCCGAAAAAACAAGCTGTTCAGCCGAAAACATGAATGATTTATCGAAGGAGTTGCGAAACTTCAAAGGCCAATTAAAATCGAAATGACTCAAGCATGGTAGGCATCATGAGAGATTTATTCTTAATGAAAATTCATGGTTAGATGAAAATTGTGAATTCACAATCTACCCAGTGAAGAAAGGTGGTAGGCCTTCGTGCTCATTTAATGACAGTAGCGAAAATTCAAAACGCAGAAAAACTGCCGATATTCGATCCGAGCTCAGTGCCGATGTTTTGGCTTATGCAGCGCAAATGAATTTAAGGGCTGAAGTAAAACTGCTGCAGCAAACCTTGTAAAAAATGCCATAAATGTGCCAATATATGCTAAAGACTGCATGGATTTAGGCTCGTCTGTCAAAATAGCGAAAATTTCACCCCGTGAGGCACTTTCAATTATAATTGAAGCTAAGCTGAGTAGAAATCAGTATAATATAATAAGAAATTACGCCAAGGATATGTTTCCGTCTTATAAATTGATCCAAGAAGAAAAACGGAACTCGTATCCCAAAGATCTTGATGCCACCGAATCTAAAGCCGAGATAACTCTGCAATCACTTTTGGACCACGCAGCTACGCGCTTGTTGCAAAGCCAAAAAACAGTGATTCAATCAAAACTGGTTGAGAGTTCTAATAAGATGGTCTTATATTCTAAATGGGGATTTGATGGTAGTTCGAGTCATACCCAATATAAGCAAAAATTCTTGTCTGAAGTGGCAGATGATAAGTATATGTTTTTGACTTGTCTAGTTCCCTTGCGTCTAACAAATGGAGAAAATTTAGTTTTGTGGCAAAACCCTAAACCTTCTTCCCCAAGATTTTGTAGGCCAATAAGTATTGAATACAAAAAAGAAACAGGTGAGCTAGTAATGCCCAAAAAAGAAAATTTAGACCGTCAAATGGGAGCGCTGACACCAACAGAAATAACTTTGGATGGCCAAAAGTTCTTCATTACACATCAAACATTGTTTACTATGGTAGATGGAAAGATATGTAACACACTTTCCGAAACAAAATCAAGTATGAAGTGTTACTTATGCGATGCCACATCCAAAGATTTCAATAATCTAGAAAGCATTTTCCAGAAACCAATCAAAAGCGACTATGTTTCGTTTGGAATTTCGGTATTACATGCCTGGATAAGGTTGTTTGAGTCATTGCTCCACTTGAGCTATAAATTACCAGCACTCTCTTGGCGCTTATCAAAAGAGAACAAAGATTTGGTTGAAAACACAGAAAAGAGGATTCAAGAACAATTTAAAAGCGAGCTTTCACTTATTGTAGACAAACCAAAGCCGGGCTATGGAAACTCTAATGACGGCAATGTAGCTCGAAAGTTTTTTCAAAACCACACTGTTTCTTCCCGCATAACAAAAATCAATGCAGAACTCATTAGAAGAATTTACATGATACTTCAAGCCATTTCAAGCGGACATAAAATAAATACAGAGAAATTTTAACAGTATTGTTTCGAGACGGCTTCCTTGTATGTTCAGTTATATCCTTGGATGCCTATGACACCAACTCTTCACAAGATACTCATTCAAGGATCCGTCATAGTTCGAGAAGCTTTACTACCTATCGGCATGCTTAGTGAAGAAGCCCAAGAAGCCCGCAATAAGGATTTCAAATCGTACAGGGAAATTTTCGCCAGAAAAACGACGAGGACGGACAACATCACTGACGTAATGCATCGGCTACTGATTTCGTCGGACCCATTCATCAGCCTTATGCGAAAATTCCCAGTAACCGACAAAAAAATGTTTGATAGTGAAGTTATTGATATGTTTGAAGTTGAAATATAAAATATAAACCACCAGCACACGTTTTCCTTCCATTTTAATACATAAAACAATATTTTAATAGTTTTGGGCATGTTTGCCTTAGTTTGGCCCCAGTGTGCGACGCGCTATCATGCGATCTCTTTAATATAGTACTTGAGAGAATTGTACGAAACTCACAAGCCAACACCGGAGGTACAATCTTTTACAGGTCTGTACAACTACTCGCTTATGCCGATGACATTGACATAATCGGAAGAACTCAGCGGGCCGTCAATGGGGCATTTACGAGTATTGAGATCGAGGCAGCAAAGATGGGTCTAGCGGTCAATGAAAGCAAAACAAAATATATGCTGTCTACAAAAAAGGACACCCAACATCGGCTCCTTGGACAGAACGCCACAATAGACAGATATAATTTTGAAGTAGTAAAGGATTTTGTCTACCTAGGCTCTATGGCGAACTCCGCAAATGACATCAGTAAGGAGATCACACGAAGAATTACTCTTGCCAATCGTTGTTTCTATGAGCTAAAACGGCAATTGAGTAGCAAAGCCCTATCTCGAACTACTAAGGTAACTCTTTATAAGACACTAATCATCCCAGTCCTGCTGTATGGCGCAGAGGCATGGGCTTTGACAAAACCGGATGAGGATGCCCTTGGTTATTTCGAGAGAAAAGTTCTTCGAGCAATCTTTGGTCCCGTCTACATAGACGGTGAGTGGAGGAGAAGGTACAATGCCGAGCTATACGGCATGTACAAGGACATCGACTTAGCCAGATGAGTTCACATACAGCGACTAAGATGGCTGGGTCATTTAGAGCGGATGGAGCCCAACGTTCCCGCTAAGAAAGTTTTCGAATCCACCCCGGATGGACGACGCAGTAGAGGACGACCTCGCGGTAGGTGGCGCAAACAAGTGGAGGGGGACCTCAACCAACTTGGCGTGCGCAACTGAAGGCAGCTGGCTCGTAATCGTGCTAGCTGGAGAGGTTTGTTGGTTGAGGCCCAGGTCCACCCCGGACCGTAGCGCCATCTAAGAAGAAGTATACATGTTTGTCAGACGTTCACGAGAGGTGGGACCATGAAAAAAACTTTTTGGTGTTTTCTGGGACTCGAACATGGAACCTCACGCACAGTGGTCTGACACACTAACCGCTTGCGCCACGGCGCATACTGAAATTCTCAGTTAGTTTGGTGTATTTTTGTACCGTTATATCGGTAAACCAAATTCTATCCGCCTTATAAAAGTTATATCTTATTATGTGCCAATGATTTCGTATTAAGTTAGTTGGACAATATTGATTCAACATTTAAAATTCTGTAATATTTTTAAATCATTTAATAAAGTATTTCCTCATAAATATTTATTTTCTAATGGTTTGAAGGTTCAAATACGATTCTTACGAAAAGATTTGTAGCAAATTTGACATCGTTTGATTCCTTATCCTCTATCGTTTAACACAGCCTTATATATGTATGTGAGTGCGTGTGATCTTTTTTTCTTTCCTGAGAGCAGGTGAAAAATCTTCTAAAGACACCATACGGCCCGATCGCGCGTGCTTATGGTAGTGTGAGATTTTTACTCACTAAAAAAACACCTCTCTTCAGAACTAATACTACAACTAAGCCGACGCTTATACAGCAGTTTTATTTTCGCTTACGAGACTCGTGATTTTTGGAAAAAGTGGATCGTATGTAATAAAAAAGAAATGCAGAACTTTAGACAGGTTAAATTCCAATGAAACTTCCTGCGTGGTGCTTGCATTTGAGGTTTCCGTATGTCTTTTAGCGCTTTCCAAAGCGAATAATTTGATTCTCTTTCACCGGAGAGATTTTCAAGGTAGGTCGCTATCTTATTACTTTTAAATTCCCGAATGCTATCTCTAAGGCGATTGCATAGTTGGTTAAGCACCGTTTTATGCTGCGGTGCACAAGTGATTTTCCATTTCTTTCGTGCTTTTCTTTTGTCCCTCACCAGTTCAATGATTTATCTGTGATAAAATTTTCGTTGCGGTTGATCGATTATAGCTTCTAGAAGGAGTATTTCTCCATGCCGCTCTTTGAATTGCTTCCCCGAAACGATCAACTTAATAAAAATATGTAAATCGCAAACCTGGACTGCAAAAAATCAAAAATCTTTAATAGTATAAAAGCAAAGTCGATTTTCCTTGTTTCTCGAAAACTACTAGACGTAGGAACTTGAAATTTTGCACAGTTATTCCTTATTTTGCTTAGATGCGAGATAAGAAGGGATTTTCCAAACTTCAAGGTCTAAGTGGCATAAAGGGGGTTGAGATCGAATTTTCCATCTGTAAATATTGATTCCGAAGTCGTAGCTCAGTACTGTCTCTCCGGATTAAAAAAAAAAAAGAAATAGGTGAATTTAGTAAATTCGCCGCTGATTCATTTAAGGTAAAAAACATCCTTCTGCGTTATCCTGAATCTGAGCAATGCTAAAAACAATTAATCAAATCATCGCTCACAATTTTCCTTCAGTGGAGACCATGGCCAGCAGTCATGCAGCAGTGGCTTTTGTTGCAATAGTATGTGTGTGTGAGTATATGGGCGCGCTATCCCATGATTATGTTTTGATCTTCAGTGTGCGATCTCTTCTAGAGTCAAAATTGAAAAAAAGCACATTATCAGTGCCAAATCTAAGATATTGTAAATTTTATTAATTAAGATATCCATGTGCTGTCAAAACTTCATGCAATTAAGAGACTTGGGAATATATGCGTAGGTACATATGTACATGCGTATGCATATGTAGAACTATTGCAATATGTTCCCATTTTTGTTAGATGAGATGTTGTTGATCGTTGGATTTGTTCATATTTGAGAATGTTTTAATAAATCATTAACAGGGTGGTGCGGCGTAGGCAGTATATTGAAAGTTGAATACTCATACCTTGAGTATATTTTCCTATGTTTTAGACAACAAATGGAAAAAGTTAAAATGTTGAAGATTACGCAGAAGAACACTAATACGGGAAAGTATTAAGCCGCAAAAGTGGTGCACCTATGAAACCTAATTCGAAACGCAAGTAAAAAATATCAAAGCTGATTTCACATATGCAGTTTTCTACTGTTGCTTTCTGTTAAATTGTACCAACAGAAATAGTTGGGGTACAGTATATTATTAACGGAAATGACCAAGCTGTATTTGCTCTTGAAAAAAATACATAACTATGAGGTAACACTATATGAGACTGGGTGTACATCAGCAGTTCAGAAGCCGTTTGGCGTATCCTTTGCTTTCCCATACATGAACGCTTCCCATCAGTTATGCATCTAAGTGTTCATTTGGAAAATGGCCAAAGAGTGTACTTTTCTACAGACAACGTTATGGAAAGAATCAACACTTCTCCAAAGACAACTTTGATGACATTTTTCGAAGAAACGATGACTACGCTAAACAGCTTCTGTATTGCGAGGTACTATTTTGGCATGTCTGGAGAAATAATACATTTTGCAGAAGGAAACTGGAAGTAAAAGTTACCGGCCACTCTGGGGTAAAAAAAGACCAAGTACTCGGAAGGGTTTATACTGTTCATCCTAATAATACAGAGTGCATTACCTCCGTCTCCTGCTTCACGAAGTAAGAGGGCCTACATCCTTCTCAGACTTAAAGACGGTAGCTGGTCAGGTTCATCCTATATTCCACTCAGCTTGCAGGGCTCTGGGACTATTGGAAGACGATAGATATTGGGACCAGACACTAGAAGAAGCTTCTGCCTCCGATTTAGGTCATAAGATAAGCGATCTGTTCGCCATCATGCTGGTTTTCTGTCAGCTATACGATCCACTTCGCCTCTGGAAGAAGTACATAGAGAGTTTTGCTGAAGATCTTAAAAAACAATTGGAAAAAGAATTTGTGAGCCTGGATGATCAACATAGTATGGTTGTCGTTTATAACAAATGCTTGATATTGCTCGAGAACTTAGTAATTGGGATGGGAGACCAGCATCTTAAGCACTATGGCTTACCCCAGCCCTTAGTATCAGCTGAATCTTTTGACAACCGTGATTACTTAAGAGAAATGTCATATGAATTCGATGACCTAGCCAAGAGGATTTTGGAAAACCAGCCACTACTCAACTGCGATCAGAAGCAAATTTATGATGAAGTCATTGAAAGTTTTAAAGCAGCAGATGGAAGCATTTTCTTTTAAGACACTTCATGTGGAACGGAAAAAACTTTTCTCATTAACCTGTTACTTGCTAAGGTTAGAGAGAATCGAAAAATCGCCATTGTTGTCGCTTCTTTGGGAATAACTGCAACACTGTTGGAGGGAGGCAGGACTGCGCATTCAGCATTCAAGTTACCTCTTAATTTAAACACTTTCGAAACTCCTCTTTGTAATATATCTAAGCAAAGTAATACGGCTCGGGTGCTTCGAGAATGTAAGCTTATAGTTTGGGTTGAGTGCACTATGTCACACAAGGAAGCCATCGAAGCATTAGATGGAACGCTAAAGGATTTGCGAAGTAATACTATGCTGATGGGTGGAGTCACTGTCCTTCTTGACGGTAACTGTAGGCAAACGCTGCCGGTTGTTCCAAGGAGAACTCGTGCTGACGAGAGCCTTAAACCATCCTACTTGTGGCCAAAAACGAAGCAGAGACACCTCCGAAAAAATATAAGGGTACATTTGGGTCACGACTTGTGTGGAGAAGAGTTTGCGCAACTACTTCTAAAGATAGGCGAGAGAAGTACAAAAGAGAAGGATGGAAGAATAGGAATTCCCAATAGTGTGTACCGCATCGTAAGCGACATAAAGGCACTTACCAATTACATGGTTAAAGGAGCGAGCTATATTAACACCAAAAATTAATCAATGCTTGCCTTTTACTTGGGTTTAATGCTCTTGACATGAAATACAAATATATAGATTCAGTAGTACAGATGGAAGAAGTAGTGCATTACAGATAAAAGTTCTCCAAAAGAATTTGATAGAGACGATAATTCTTACTGGATGCGGCCAATGAGAAACTGTGTTCATTCCTCGCATCCCGCTTATTCCATCTGATTATCCGTTTTGTTTCAAACGACTGCAATTCCTAGTGAAGGTTTGTTTTGCCTTGACGATAAATAAGGCTCAGGGTCAGTCCTTAAAGAAAGCTGGGGTTTATTTAAGGGCAAACTGCTTCTCTCATGGCCAACTATATGTGGCATGCTCGAGAGTTTGCTCACCTCGCAGTCTGTCCATTCTACAGCCTGAGGGAAAAACGACAAACATAGTTTACAGAGAGGTGTTGAAGAAATAAGGTAACCCAAAGGCAGTTCTAAGATTTATAAAACACCTTGGATTAATTCGACAGCTCCATTAGTATTCATATAAATACCGGGGCTTAGAAAAGTACCTGCCAAGGGTGCGGAATGCTACGCAGATTTGACATCCTCGTGGTGCATTCTGGTTAACACTAAAATTGTCTGCTTCATTAGTGCGTCTTCGAACTAAATTGTTACAGAGTTTATAAAAATTATAGTTTGGCCGAATATACACAAACAAAACACAAGTTGAGCTTTTAGTATCAGCTGAAACACCTGTCAACTACAACTAAAAATCGGCGATCTATTTTGGAAAACGTATATTTCGCTATATCACACAAGGGAAAAACGAGGCAATAACCAGCAGATAAAACGTTTAAAGATCTACGAATGAGATATGAGATATTTTTTAATTAATTGAGAATGAGATATTTTTTAATTAATTTACAAGGAACTGACAAGTTTTCTGGAAAATTATTGTAGAAGCCTTCATTTGCTACAGTTTCAGGAGTATACAAAAAAATGTTTATTTAAACATTTTTTTTTTAAATTTTTATTCCCTTAATTGGATTTTTCCGAAAATGTATTGTAGAGATTGAATAAAATGAATTAATGGTACGAACTTTAAAATACTTAAAAAATTAAATGCACATATCTAAGACTTTGCAATTAAAATAGTTTATGGCCACGAGCGAAGCCGGGTGGGTCAGCTAGTAGACACTATGAGAATAGCAAGCGCGTGCTCATAGTAGTGTCAGATTCTTACTGACTGAAAAAACACCACCCTTCAATATAAATTTGTTAGATATCGCAACTACGAGTAAGTATTAACTTATGAAGCAATTTTTCTGGGTCTACGCAAGCCTGCCCTAAGAGCACGCACGTGTCAAACAACAAACACCATCGCAATATGGTAATATTGCAAAACTGTGTCATTATGGTAATGCTAGCTAAAAGGAAAGGCACTACCCCGACAGGCACTACCACTGCTGTGCATGGTACTGATCCTGGACCGAGCAGAAATGTTCGGGTCAGAGCTATACGGATTCCGGGGGCTAGCAAAATAATGAAACTGTTTCGTCGAAATTTGAGGGTCGCGAGTTGGAACGTTGGAAGCATGACCGGTCGAAGTTACGAGCTGGAAGAGATGATGAATAGAAGGCGGGTGGATATCTTGTGGTGGAAAATAGATTCAGACAAATCTATTGGCTATTTGGAAAACATGCCAAGCTTTACCAAACTGCGCTTATAAATAATAATAATATAATTAATATAATATAATCAAATGGCCATGTTGTTACTTTATTAAACTGAAACATTTTTGGTCCGAAAGGGCATATCACCCCACATCCACCCATGTCCCATTTTTGACCACTTTTTCTAGTAAATCAGCCTGTACATCGTGAAATTCAATCACAATAGCGGCTCCGAGCGAACAGTAATAATTATTGGATTATTCCCATAAACCAATGCCGTCCAAAGGAAATGGTCGTGAGGTCCGCATAATCTCGGAGGCCTAACAGACCCATTGTGTGGAATCAGCTTCTCGCCAAATTGCGATTTCAATAAATCGATGGTGTCGGTCGCCGTATGGTACGTAGCGCCATTTTGTTGAAAACATATCTCGTCCGCATCATTGTCATTCATTAGAGAAAATACATCAGCAAATGTTAAAACTAGTACAAACCAAAACACCAAAAAGGAAGGTAATGGTAACATTAAATCGTATGCTCAAGTAACAGCAAATAATGCAACCCAACCTAACTAAGTACGAACACAGCAAAAGGCTGATTGAAAGGATGATCTCAAGCAGACATTGGATCTTATAATAAAAAAGTTAAATGCGTTAGACGAGCGACTCTTAAGATTATAGTGCAGGATGAGCAATAGGAGAACAACCCCCAAACCAAAAAATGGACACAGATCTCAGAATATTAACTTGGAACGCCAATGGACTAATGCAGCACCGACAAGACTTGCAAGCAGTCCTCGATTTAGAGAAGATTGACGTGTACCTTATATCAGAAGCACACTTTACTAACCAATCGTTCATACAATTTAGAAATGTTGCTGCATATCATGCTATTCGTCTTAATACCGAAAATAAAGATGTTATTTATTGTATTAAGACTATTTTAAACATCGTGGTCAAAATCGAAACTATGCGTAAGAGCTCCACATCGATCCCGCAATGTAAGTGCTGTCAAGGTTTCAATCACACGCAGACTTACTGCCAGAAAGAACCGCTATGTGTCAAATGCGCAGGTGAACATCTCTCAGATGAGTGTCACCTAAATAAGCAAACCCCAGTCACTAGCATAAACTGTAAAGGAAAACACACTGCGAACTATCGAGGTTGCGAAGTGGCGAAAGAGCTCCAAATAAGGCGTGATACGCTTAAAAATTCCATGGGCACGAATCCAAAACCAATTAAGAATAGACCCAAAATAGCTACGGAAAAAGCAGCGAAAGATAAAAAATCGGTCAATGTCTCTTAAGATCGGGTAATGGGGAAAAACCCAAAGGTAGTAGAGAAAAGGTGACAGGAGCTAAATCCTCGAATATAGGCGTGCAGTCTTATGCTCAAGCGGCGATGACAGTTAATGGCAAGTACAAGACCGACAACTCACGGGAGATCAAAGCAAGAAATCATCCAAACTTTAACGTAAAGACTCCTCTGCTCAAGCTGCGACATTGGAAAACGGTGATAGAGGTAGCTCACAAGATCATGTATCCCATGTTTTTTCCCTAATTCTTGCGAAACTTGAAGAGCAATCCAAGACAAACAAACTTATTTTCGAGAGACTAGTTGCATTAGAAAACAACATTCACTTCAACTAGAATATGAAGGAAACGCTTAAAATTCTTACATGTAACGCCAACGGGCTTATACGAAGACTCGACGAGTTAGAAATATTTATACGAGAAAAAGACATTGATATATGCTTGGTCTGTGAAACTCATCACGCCTTCCACCCATCGGCGGACCATCAGTTTTTATAAAAGAATGTATCGAACACTCAGCGGAAGTAAAGATTGAATTAGAAGCAATGCAAGTAAGCACGGTACGCGTTAGATATATGGTAGGCATTTTGCTTTCAACATTTCGTCTACATATTGTCCACTGCGATGTAAACTTGAAGAAAGTGATTTCACAAACATCTTCAACTTCCTTAAACCAAATTTTATTATTGGTGGCGACTTCAACGCGAAACACCCCTCTGGGGTTAAAGGTACGCCTCTCAGAAAGGTAGAAAGCTTTACATATAATGCGGGTATGCAATACAGTTGTGATTTTCACTCGACGGGTAAACCAACATATTGGCCGACTGATAGAAATAAGATACCAGATCTGATCGATTTCTTTATTGTTAAAGGAATATCTGGCAACTGTATAAAAGTTGAAGAAAGCTTTGATCTCTCCTCTGATCATTCTCCAATCATTAAGACGATAAACGAGGTGGGGGCCGTGGCGTAAGTGGTTAGTGTGTCGGATCACTACGCATGAGGTTCCAAGTTCGAATCCCAGAAAACACCAACAAGTTTTTTCACGGTCCCACCTCTAGCGAGCGTCTGACAAACATCCGAGAGTATTGTTGTCACGAAAAAGCTTCTCAAATCGCCGTTCGGATTCGGCATTAAACTGTAGGTCCCTTCCATTCGTGTGAAAAATATAACGCACACAACATGAGTGGTTGCGAGAATCTAGGCCCTGGCACTTTAAAGAGCTGTTGCGCCAAATATTTGTATTTGTATTTGATAAGCGAGGCACTGATTAAAAAAGCAAGACCGGCTAGATTAACCAGCGCGAAAACTAATTGGGATAACTTCAAAAAGATATTGAAGCAAATATTGAGCTGAGCGTATCACTTAAAACGCCCTTGAAGCTGAAGTTGATCGCTTCGTCGAAATCCTACAGAATGCTGCGTGGAAGAATACTCCCAAACATTCAAACTTATCCGCAGGAAATAAGAGAGATAATTAAGGAGAAGAGAAAAGCGCACAAAAAATGGCAACAAACTCGGGCTCCGCAACATAAAGCACATCTTAACCGTTTGTGCAACTCACTAAAAAGATCTATTAAAGACCTTAAGAATAATGAAATGCAAACTTACCTAGAAAGCTTAACGGCAGAAAAAGATTCTAATTACTCGTTTTGGAAGGCTATGAAAGGTATTAAAAAACCTCAAACTCAAACCGCCCCAATTAGGAAAATTCAAGACGAATGGGCCAGGCATGACAAAGAGAAAGCGCACGTTTTTGCCGGCCACCTGCAAGAAACTTTCAACCGTTGGGTGGACAAGCTCTTATTCAAAATAAAAATACGTCATATATAGCCAATAGCGTAATAAGAAATGCATCACTTACCGAACTTAAGGAAGAAATAAAGAAACTTAAACCTAAGAAGGCTCCTGGATACGACCTAATTACGGAACGGGTTCTTAATGCGCTACCAAGAAAAGTTCTAATTAAGCTTCTGTTCATTATAAACGCCACGCTTAGACTAGAATAAGTTCCCAGTCAATGGAAAGTCGCCGAAGTTATAATGGTCTTTAAGCCCGGAAAACCGCCGAATGAAAAAACGTCTTAAAGACCGATTTCGCTTCTTCCAATTATATCCAAAGTGTTCGAAAGAATATTGATTAAGCGACTACAGCTGGTAATAGAAGAAGGGCATCTCATTCCGGATCATCAATTCGGATTCAGAAGTAAGCATTCTACAGTTGAACAAGTACATCGAATAACACATGTAATCGAAAAGTCACTTGAAGAAAAAAAGATTTGTTCAAGCGTATTCCTTGACGTCTCTCAAGCCTTTGACAAGGTCTGGCACGAAGGCTTAACGTTTAAATTACAACAAAATCTGCCAGAGCACCTATATCATATTTTGAAGAACTACATTACGAATAGACGATTCCGCGTCAAATGTGGAAACGAATATTCAGATTTTAAGGAAGTAATGGCTGGGGTGCCGCAAGGAAGCGTTCTTGGTCCGGTTTTATATCTATTATACACTCGTGATATACCGCAAGTAGAAGGCACTGAGTTAGCTACATTTGCCGACGACACTGCTATCTTGGCAGTAGGTAAAACGGTCGACGATACTATAGAAAAACTGCAAGAAGCCTTGGATAGAGTAAATGAATGGACAAAGGTTTGGCGAATGGCACTCAATGAGACCAAATCTGTTCATGTAAATTTTACTTATAAGAAAATAAATAATTTGCCGATCTTTTCAAACTCGGTTCAAATCCCGTTTGCAAACGATGCTAAGTATCTTGGTATGACTCTTGATACAAAGCTGAAATGGAAAACGCACGAAGCGAGCATCCACACTCTACGCACACTTCACTAAATACCTAATGCGGAAGCCGCCATCTGTTGGTAGGTAGCGAAACCGCGAATATTCTCCGAATCCTCAGTCAAACAAGAGGAAACGGAGGAAAGGGAGAATAGTACAATATGAGGAAAAGTAAATACAAAGGTCGCAGACGAGAATGTAGAGGAAATTTTGCATTGGCTCGTGATTCACATTCTCGTCTTGCAGGATTTTTCCATAAAGGAAAGTAAATGAAAGCCAGTCGGAAGAGTCTGCTCAGGCGTGGTAGAAACAATCCAGAGTACTTTTGACAGCCTGTCCAGGAATTGGTCTTACGACTTTCCACCGATTTTTTCTGCCTTCACCTCGGTGATTGTGCAATAACACACGGGTCTGCTACTAGCTATAGCCGGCCCGTCCGATAGGTTTCTCCCCTTCTGAGAGAAATGAACCGATTTAACCGCAGCGGATTTGCCGCCCTTTGTTAAGCTACTTTCCAAGCCCGCCCTAAGTGCGGACGGCTACTTTCTAAGCCTGCCCTAAGTGCGGACTGGATCCCTCCTAAGCCTGCCCTAAGTGCGGACTGGGCCATCGCAAGCCTGCCCTAAGTGCGGACTGTGACCTTCAAAGCCTGCCCTAAGTGCGGACTGCGACCTTCAAAGCCTGCCCTAAGTGCGGACTGAAACTCCGTCGAGACGACGCACCGAACCGAGGCAGACAACAGGACGTACAATCCCGGCCCGTACCATAACCAGCAGCAGAACGACGATAGTTGTAAGCGTATTAGTGCTATTATTAAGTATATATATATTGTTAAGAAATGGATAGAAACCGTACTAGCATTGTTCCAAATAACCATTGTGAAACAAATCCAAGAAATAAAGTACCTCTTTCCCAAAGTCTAGGGTGTTCCTTTGGGTTAACCCTGGGGCCAGCGAGCCCACCTCAGCCTTTGAAGAAAGATACCCTCACAATGTAAAGAAAAAACGCAAAGAGCTAGATGATAAATATCGAGAAATGTATTGGTTACTTGGAAAATATTTCAAGCTTAATATAGAGAACAAACTGCTTTTATATAAGCAAGTGCTAAAGCCTGTATGGACATATGGTATACAACTTTGGGGTTGTACCAAAATAAGTAACATTCAAATTTTACAAACATTTGGAAACAAAGTGCTAAGAGGTATTGTAAATGCGCCATGGTATATCAGAAATAGCGATATCCACAGAGATATTGGCATTAAAACAATCGAAGATGAAATCAAAAACTACGCGAGAAAACATAAAAGTCGACTAGAAAGTCACATTTATATTACAGTCCTCCAAGTTTTGGATGAAAGAAACTTACTATGCCGTCTACAAAGAACAAAACCTTTAGACTTAGCGCGATAAGTAACCGCGTCTAAACTGCGGAGCTAGAAGGAACTTCTAATGGGAAGGTACCTGCAAAAGGTCCTTATTTCGTGAAACGAAAACTACTTGATAAGTCGAATACTTAGTTGTAGTAAAAAAATATAAACAAGTTTGTTTTGAAGAGATGTTTTTTTAGTGGGTAAAAATACCACACTACTATGAGCACGCGCTGTCGATCCTTATAGTGTCTTGTTGAAGATTTTCAGCTACCCTCGGAAAAAAAAAATAAAAAATATCATGCTATTCACCCCCAAAATACCACCAAAGGAGGAAACGCAGTTATAATAAGGAATAGCATTTAACATTATGAAGGATTGAAATATAAATATTACCGAAGAAATTCAAGCAACAGCTGTAAACATAAAAGCAAACAATTATTCTTTTAACATAATAGAAATCTACTGCCCACCAAAACATTTGTTAAAAGTAGACGATTACTTGAAACTGCTGAGAAAACTGGGGAATAGATTTATAATTGCAAGAGACTTTAACGCAAAACATGTCCACTGGGGATCCAGATTGACGTCAACAAAACGAAAGGAATTATTCAACGCAACTAGACTTTATGGATGCGAAGTCTTGTCAACCGGAAAACCGACATACTGGCCGACTGATCCAAATAAAATACCAGATTTGATACAGTTTTTTAATATAAAAAAAATATCTATAATATAAAAAGCAAATTATCTTCAAATTGATGAGTTCAATGATCTAAACTCTGATCATTCACCAATACTACTTACGTTGAGTGAGAACATAATTCGGAAACAAAACAGACCAATGCTAATTAATAAACGCGCCGATTTTAATGGTTTCAAGAAAACTTTGGAAGACAGGATTGAACTAAGCGTGTATTTGTACAATATTGAACACCTGGAAACAGAAGTCCATTTGTTAATGGTATACAACAATCAGCCTGGATCAACACACCAGATATTAGAAAGAAAATTAAAGGGAACAACTATTCCAGGGAAATTAGAGAACTTATTGCGGATCGAAAACGAGCGAGAAAAATATGGCAGCAAACTAGAGCCCCTCGAGACAAAACGAAATTGAATAATCTTACTCAACAGTTAAGAACAGAAATTAGAACTTTAAAAGAAGACTCAATCAACGATTATCTTAGAGGATTAATCAACGAAAAAACCACTGATTATTCGCTATGGAAAGCAATGAAAAACACCAAAAGGCCAATTATACAAATACCACCCATCAAAACAGTCGAAGGAAATTGGGCTAGAAGGAACGAACATATAACCAAAATATTCGCATAATACTTAAAAAGTTATAGTTCCTCGAGGCAAACTCTGGAGTGTTCTGCAGGAGTATGGGATTGATGATACCCAGTTAAGGGCAATTCAGTCTTTGTATACAAACTGTAGCAGCTGTGTTCGAGCAAACGGTGTTAAATCAATACCTTTCACTGTGGGCTTTGGACTCCGCCAAGGGTGCGTTTTGTCACCTCTCCTCTTCATTGAATATATGGATTGGATGTTACAGCGATGCCGTGGCGCGGAACGTTTCAAAGTGGGAGACCTAAGGACTAGTTATCTGCTCTTTGCGGATGATTTGGTCATCCTTGGATCCTCTCAAACTGAGCATCAGCGCGCACTCGAAGGGTTTGTAGCCGTTTCTGATGATGCTGGAATGAGGATCAACGTGAATAAATCGCAAGTAATGGTCGTTTCCAGAAATCCCATTCAGTGAACTCTGCATGTTAGTGGAGTCCCACTGAAGCAGGTGGATAAGTTTAATTACCTCGGGATCTTATTTACGAGTGATGGGAAGAGCAATGCCGAGTTATCCTGTAGAATTGGTCAGGCTGGATCAATTTTGAGAGAGCTTGGTCAATCTGTTATAAGGAAGGCCGAACTTAGTGTTCAAGCTAAGCTATCGGTTTTTAACTCGGTGTATGTTCCAACTCTCACCTATGGTCCTGAAATTTGTGTAGTGACCGAAAGAATAAGATTGCGGATATAAGCTGCCGAAATGAGGTTCCTTCGCGGTGTTGCTGGAATAACTCGTAGGGATCGAGTGCGCAACATCAGAGTACTTGAGGCGCTCAATGTTGAGCAGCTACTTCTCCGAACGGAACGATCTATGGTATGCTTCGATGGCTTGGTCACGTAGTGCGTATGCCCACAGACCGGCTTCCAAGACGTGCCATGATTGCCGTGGCATCAGGTAGGCGACTCCGCGGAAGGCCTAGAAATAGATGGTTGGACCAAGTCCGACATTTGTCCTGGAGTCGTCTAGGGATTCCTCCTGATGAGTTGGAGTCAATGGCGGAGGATCGAGGAGGATGGAGAGTCCACCTGAGCATTCCACCCCCGCGACCCTCATGCAGGATTAGCGGGCCATTGAAAATGTATGTATGTATGTATGTATTTTCAAACATTTCTTTACCCATTTTAAGTGATGATAAATTTGTTTAAATATGTAGTTATACAACCATTTTGTATTCTTATTTTTTTTTCTGTTAACAATAGGTGAACTAATTCAATTGAAATGAAAGATATGTGTATTGAAAAAAAAAACATAGTTCATATTCAATAAATAAAATTGAAAAATAAATATTGTAAAAATATTTCAGTACAAAAAAAAAAAACAATAAATATGAAAATAACAATACATAAGTCTTTCAATAAGGAACGATATTGGTAAACGCATTGCATTTTGTTTAAAAATAAATAAAAATTATATAAGTGCATGTAAGGATTGCGTATGAGTGGCAATTATGTAAATAAAATAAACATCTGTTAACTTTGGTATAAATATATCTAAGACCTCGAAATTTATTGTCACGTTGGTACAAATTGGTAAGGCGTGGACTTCCACTATTCATGCCTAGTTTCGATAAAGATGAAAATAAAGATGGTATGTATGGTATTAAGACTATTCTAAACATCGTGGTCAAAATCGAACCTATGTGTAAGAGCTACAGATCGATCCCGCAGTATAAGCGCTGTCAAGGTTTCAATCAAACGCAGACTTACTGTCAGAAAGAACCGCGATGCATCAAATGCGCAGGTAAACATCTCACAGATGAGTGTCACCTAAATAATCAAACGCCACCCACTTGTATAAACTGCAAAGGAAAACATCCTGCGAACTATCGAGGTTGCGAGTGGCGAAAGAGCTCCAAAAAAGACGCGATACGCTTAAAAATTCCATGCGCCCGAAACCGAAACCAATTATTATTAGACCCAAAATAGCTACGAAAAAACCAGCGAAAGAAAGGATATCCGTCAATATTGACTTAAGATCGGGTAATGAAGAAAAACTCAAACGTAGTAAAGAAAAGGTGACAGAAGCAAAATCTTCGAATGTTGGCGTGCAGTCTTATGCTCAAACGGCGATGACAGCTATTGGCAAGAATATACTGACAACTCACGGGAGATCAAAGCAAGAAACCATCCAAACTTTAATGCAAAGACTCCTGCTCAAGTTGCGATATTGGAAAAAGGTGATAGAGGTAGCTCACAAGAACATGTATCCCATGTTTTCTCCCTTATTCTTGCGAAACTTGAAGAGTAATGCAAAACAAACAAACTTACTTGCGAGAGACTAGTTGCACTAGAGAACAACATTCATAACACGCGCAATTCAACCAGAATATGAAAGAAACGCTTAAAATTCTTACATGTAACGCCAACGGGTTTATACGAAAACTCGACGAGTTAGCAATATTTAGATAAATAGATAGAGAAAAAGATATTGATATACGAGTATGCTTGGTCTGTGAAACTCACCTGGCAAAACATTCGAATGTTAAGATAAGGGGATATATCGTGTATCACGCCTTCCACCCATCGGAAAGAGCCAGAGGCGGATCATCAGTTTTTATAAAAGAATGTATCGAACACTCAGCGGAAGTAAAGATTGAATTAGAAGCAATGCAAGTAAGCACGGTAGGCGTTAGAAATAGACATTTTGCCTTCAACATTTCGTCTATATATTGTCCATTGCGATGTAAACTTGAAGAAAGTGATTTCAAAAACATCTTCAACTTCCCTAAACCAAATTTTATTATTGGTGGCGACTTCAACGCGAAACACCCCTTTTGGGGTTCAAGCTACGCCTCTCAGAAAGGTAGAAAACTTTATAATGCGGGTATGCAATTCAGTTGTGATTTTCACTCGACGGGTAAACCAACATATTGGCCGGCTGATAAAATAAGATACCATGGGTCGAATCGCTTCCTCCATGAACGTATCGTTAATTGTACGAAGAACAATTCCGTCAAATCTCATACGAATGAATGTATTGGGATTATGTCCTATCAAGGCACACGGAACGAAATTTCCAATTTGACATGCCGGTTGTACCAGATTGAGTGTTGAAATTGTAATAGCTTAAACTTCAAACACATGCCATTTGGAAGTGAAATTCGGTAAATAAAATAATTTTCATCTAAAACGAAGTGATTCTTCCACCAAATCATCAGAAGCAGTATTTGTGTGCGGTATTGAACTGCTGTCTTCCGGCTCAGGCAACTTCTGGGAATTTTCAAACGTCTTAGCATTTGGAAGCCCCTCAACTGCTGCTTACAATCCAATTGCTTCTATTATTAGCAGTTCCTCTCCTGAAAGCGGTTTTTCCTGATACGGACCACGCACTGTCCTGTTTTTTGCAGCTTTGTTGAATGACAATTTCTTCTCTGTCTGAAATTTTTGGTCTGCGATAACCTAAATTTCGCGTCCTTTATTGGTGGTCCAGCAATGTTTAGCTTTTGTAACAAACAGTCCCACATCTTTATGGATGTTGCTTTTCCTTGGCAGGTATTTGGAAACAAATTTTTTGCCGAACTTGAGTGCTCATTCATATACTCCGCCATAACTTTTTGGGTTGTGTTTTTTGTGTTTACGTTAGTCCTACTTTTTTTGTTTTTGTGTAGTTATGCTCATAGTATTGTGTACGTATAGTTTCCACTTTATTTATAATCGTTTAACTTACATTCTTTTGTTTATTTACTGCACAAATTTACTTATTTCTTCTCTGACACAAATTACGATTGGTGGCGATCAATCGAATGACACTTTGATTGAACGAGCATGTTCACACACTCGTTAACAGAAGTCATGATGCCAAATTACGTTTACGTGCATACGTTCAAGGAAGTCGCGATCCCAAATACAGACATTCCGTTCATAAGTTACTCGTTTACGGAGGACGCGATTCGACCCCAGATCTGATCGATTTCTTTATTGTTAAATATCTGGCAACTGTAGAAAAGTTGAAGAAAGCTTTGATCTCTCCTCTGATCATTGACGATAAGCGAAGCTCTGATTAAAAACGCAGGACCGGCTAGATTAACCAGCGCGAAAACTAATTGGGATGGCTTCAAAAAAGATATTGAAGCAAATATTGAGCTGAGCGCATCACTTAAAACGCCCTTGAAGCTGAAGTTGAAGTTGATCGGTTCGTCGAAATCTTACAGAATGCCGCGTTACCTGACCTTAAGAATAATGAAATGCAAACTTACCTATGTAGAAAGCTTAACGGCAGAAAAAGATTCTAATTATTCGCTTTGGCTATAAAAGGTATTAAAAAACCTCAAATTCAATCCGCCCCAATTAGGAAAAATCAAGGCGAATGGGGCAGGCATGATAAAGAGAAAGCGCAAGTTTTTGCCGCCCACCTGCAAGAAACTTTCAAACCGTTTGATGGACAAGCTCTTATTCAAAATATAAATACGAGTACGTCGCATATAGCCAATAACGTAATAAGAAATGCAACACTTACCGAACTTAAGGAAGAAATAAAGAAACTTAAACCTAAAAAGGCTCCTGGATACGACCTCATTACGGGAGAGGTTCTTAAAGCTCTACCAAGGAAAGCTCTAATTAAGCTTCTATTCATTATAAACGCCGCGCTTAGACTAGAATATGTTCCCAGTCAATGGAAAGTCGCCGAAGTTATAATGGTCCTTAAGCCCGGAAAACCGCCGAATGAAAAAAAATTGAAAATATATGTATGTATGTACGTACTTAAAAGGTGTATTTGAACCACACGCCGAGCAGGAAATATATATGGCTGCGGAAACAGTTGGAGAAGAAAGTGAAGAAATAAGACTTACGACTCCAAGCGAAGTGAAAAATGAGATTAAAAATAACATCAACCCGAAAAAATGTCCTGGTTATAACATTATAGCTGGTGAAATAATGAGGCGGTTGCCAAGGAAAGCTGTAAATAAACAAACGAATTTAATCAATGCCTATGGAGGGTGGCTGAAGTAATAATGTTCTCTAAACCCGGAAGCCACCAAACGAAGCGTCATCATACAGGCCAATTTCAATACTGCTAGTCATATCTAAACTTTTCGAAAATCTACTTGTTAAACGACTTAATCACATCATTGAAAGAGAAGACCTAATTCCAAATTATCAGTTCAGATTTAGAAGACAACATTCAACAATTGATCAAGTCCACAGAATAGTTAATATCATAGAAAAAGCTTTAGAAGGGAAAAAGGTCTGCTCTGCAGTATTTCTCGACGTAGCTCAGGCCTTTGACAAAGTTTGGCATGCTGGACTAAATCACAAACTAAGATGCCTTCTACCAAAACAATATGCTGCAGTCATAGAATTATATCTAAGCGGAAGATTTTTCAGAATAAAACAGGAAGATTCGTACTCAGAACTAACGGAAATTAAAGCAGGAGTTCCGCACGGTAGCGTACTGTGCCCCATTCTATACCTCCTATACACTGGCGACCTCCTAGAGCTTGAAAATAGCACGTTGGCCACATTTGCTGATAACACTGCAATCCTACCGGTAGGAAAGAATAATATGGAATCAACGCAGGAACTGCAATCAGCTGTGAGCAAAATTTGTAATTGGACAATAAAGTGGCGAATGAAGCTTACTGAAAGGAAATCAGTGCACATCAATTTCACTAACAGAAGATATTCCGGTAACTATCAACCAAAAAGTAGTGCCGTACGCGAAGACAGCAAAATATATTGGAATGAACCTGAACGTAAGCTAAGATGGAAGGACGTAAAAAAGAAAAAAACCGAATTGGAAATAAAATACAGAAACATGGATGGATGTATTGGATGATAGGAAAGGATTCCCCACTATCAATCTATAATAAGCTTTTATTATATAAGCAATCATTGAAGGCAATATGGGCGTATGGTATTCAACTATGGGGCTGTACCAAAAAGAGCAACGCAGACATCATCCAAAGATTTCAAAACAAAGTACTAAGGAATATCGTTAATGCACCTTGGTACATAAGGAATAATGACCTCCACAGGGATTTATGAGTGGAATGTGTCACAGATGAAACTAGGAAAATCTCACAAAGGCATGAATCAAGACTTCAACAAAACACTAATCCTGAGGTAGTACAACTTATAGACAACTCAAACATAGTGCAAAAGCTCAAAAGGACAAAGCCATTTGCATTGACCTAATTGTATCAGAACACACACATGTAGAAATATATATATATATAGTAGGTATAGTATGTATCTGGATATCTACCTAACATTCGAAAATATGTATATACGAGTGTAATGGAACGACAACAACGAGCGTCGGGACGCTCGGTGTGAATCTATCCCCCTACGTTTTGAGTGAATTAAATCCCACTTATGTTCTGTGACGGTGTTTTTGGTCGAAGGCTGAGGTAAGCTCGCCGGGTCCGGGGTTTACCCAAAGAAACACCCTAAAACTTCGGGAAAGAGTTGCCTTTATTGACCGAGACTGATTTTATACAATAACTACAATATATAAAGAAAATATAATTTATTGGCGGGTTGATCGGCTCGCTGAATCTTGCTCCTTATGGATCCTGGGTCGCTAGGTCCGCTGAAGGTCGGCTTCCGTTCGGTCAACTCGTTCTGGAGTTGATTCGTCGGTTGTCCTGGCCCACTTTAAGGGCGGGCGTGAATGTCTCGGCCCACTTTAAGGGCGGGCGAGAGTGTCTCGTCCCACTTTAAGGGCGGGCGAGAGTGTCGCGTCCCACTTTAAGGGCGGGCGTGAATGTCGGGTCCCACTTTCAGGGCGGGCGAGAATGTCTCGTCCCACTTTAAGGGCGGGCGAGAGTGTCGCGTCCCACTTTAAGGGCGGGCGTGAATGTCGCGTCCCACTTTAAGGGCGGGCGTGAGTGTCGCGTCCCACTTTAAGGACGGGCGTGAATGTCGCGTCCCACTTTAAGGGCGGGCGTGAATGTCGCGTCCCACTTTAAGGGCGGGCGAGAGTGTCTCGTCCCACTTTAAGGGCGGGTGAGAGTGTCGCGTCCCACTTTAAGGGCGGGCGAGAGTGTCTCGTCCCACTTTAAGGGCAGGTGCGAATGTCGCGTCCCACTTTAAGGGCGGGCGTGAATGTCGCGTCCCACTTTAAGGGCTGGTGCGAAGGTCTCGGCCCACTTTAAGGGCGGGCGTGTATGTCGCGTCCCACTTTAAGGGCGGGCGCGAATGTCTCGTCCCACTTTAAGGGCGGGCGAGAATGTCAAGACTCGCTTGAGAAGGGTTGTACCTACTGCAGAGGGTACGGCCGGTCGCGGTGCACCCCTTTTCCCGGAGGGTCGTGTTTACTACTCCAAATAAATCTACAATCGACCACAAGTGTTTTCCCAGACGGGAAAAAACTTAGTCGGGACGTCAGGTCAGCTATGGTCAGTAGCGGGCCTGAAATTGGTTGCCCAATCACCAAAGTGAAGGCTTTCAAAAGTTGGAACCGAGGCTCCTATGTGAGAATGCTCGCAGTACACAAGTTTGGTACTCAACCACGGCTGAACAGACTCTGCTGACCACGTCTCTCAATCTCCCTCTTCTATAAATTCCTGCAACAAGCAGGTGTGAATTCTAACAATGAATTCAATTTATTGTCACACACAACTTGGTTGGAGAGATTGAGAGAGATGGTCATGCTCTGACGGCGTGATCATCGCCAGATGTTGTTGTTCTATTGCAGGTACAGTAGTGGTTGGAAGTTTTCATCGACGAATTAAACTTTTCGTCGGTCGGAAGTATGCATCGACGAAGTAAGCCATTCGTCGGTCAGAGGTATACATCGACGAGGTAGGCCACTCGTCGGCCGGGGGTATACATCGACGAAGTAAACACTTTGTCGGTCGGAGGAATATGAAGTAAACACTTTGCTTAAATGTAGGCGTCGACGAAGTAAACCATTCGTCGGTTGGGGGTATGCATTGGCATCATGCTCTGGCGGCGTGATCATCGCCAGATGTGTTATTGGAGGTACAGTAGTGGTAGGGAAATATGTAACACTTCGTTACAGTTCTATGCACATGCTTATATAATTAAGAAGACACTATCATCTGTCAAGAGAGGCCAATGGGTGGAACTCTCGAATCGCAAACGGCGAACATACAGATCAGAGAAAAATTGCTAATTAGTGACTAGATCGCAATATCATCGAAGAGCACAGAACGTGGACTGTGCTCCATCCGGGTCTAATCAACGGTATTAAACGGGGTAGGTAAACGGCTAACATCAGGCGTGTCTAAACTCGAAAAAAAAAAATAATAATAATAAATAGATAAATCTGGACTTGGTTATAAGCATTGCGTGGACAAATAGTAGAGAAAAAGTCAATCCCTACAAGGAGGGAAGGTTGGTGAATTTAAAACTTCTGTCCTCACATATGCGATGCTCCACGAAATTTTGTAAACAGCGCTGTACCGTTATTTTTTCCTTTTCAACAAATTTAGACAAGTCGTTCACTATAGCTTTTGCGATACAAAAAAAGTTGGAAAATTTAAAAAATATACTCGGTATGCCAACAGCCCATGTGCACCGAGTAAAAGTCAGATTTGGGTATGACGAACGACCTCTTCATTCAACCAGTTCGCTAAGAGCAGACTTTAACAAAAAAGATGTGAAGCTTTCAAATTTTCTTCAACTGTCTTTCCAAGAGTTAGGTATATGAAACCATTTTTTTTTTTTCCAATTTGAATAACTTTTATTGAACTTCTAAATTTTTACGTTATTATTATTTTTATTTTTTTTCATTCTGAATAAATACATATATTTTTTTTTTTTCATAATATTATTTTTCTTATTTAAGTGGAATATTGAACCCTACATACATAGCTGTATTAAGAGGGCACTGGTCAAAATGCATTTACGCCATATGGGCGTGGCCACAACTTGTTAAGAAAAAAGAAGAGAAATCATACTGAACTTAAAATAAAATCGAGCAAAAACTTATTTTTTTTTATCAAATTTATGGGCATTATCAGTAGATAGCAAAAATTTAAAATATATGAATTGTATTGCTGGAAAGTTTACGTAGGAAATTTCATTAGTGTAGCGCAAAATGTTAATCATACAGTCATACATATAGCCGGACAGGAGTATACACTGTTAAAAAGATTTGTAGGTCTTTCCAATAAAGGTAACCAATAAAGTCTACGCCTGTACAAATTACACTTGCTGTTTGTTTTCTCTATCGTTTCTCTCTTGCCTTTTAAAAATTAGGACTAGTTCTATAAAATCAATACGAATAAGGAACCTAAGTGGGAGCGATGTGTTCTATAAATCTAGACGACAGTGCAGCTTGTCGAGATGAAGTTAAAGTCAATACTAAGCAAGTATTGATGCTAAGATCATTAAGTTTGTTAAAACTAAATTTACGTTGCATCAAGGGGATGACATTAATATTAACATTATAAGAAAAGCTTAGAAAGGAGGTGATTATTCTCGGTAACTACACAGTTATCGGCGTCAGATGAAAAAATTGGGTTTAACTGTCTTCCTAGACTGTTTTTAAAACCGCTCATCTGGTGAAGACCAGAGGACAAAAGTCGATCCGTAAAAAGGATTTCCTTATCAGAGGTGGGGTTAATCGAGACGACGTGGCTCTCATCATCTGACTCAGTTCAGCACAATCGGGGTAGAATACAATCACCAACGACAATTACATTGTCTTCAGGGGAGATGGCTTCCATCACAAAGTCAAACGTTAATACGTTGAGCAGGAAGGATGTAGCAGCACAAGACATAAAGGGAAAGTTTTGAAAAGTTTATTTTTATGCAAATCAGTTCAAGTAAAGAAGTATTGGGGATGGTGAAAGCTAATGCATCAAAACTAGTGCGGAGAGCCAAAAGATGACCGCGTCCATTGGGATCGACGCTAGTGGGATCATCCCAAAATTGAGCACTATCGACTGAGCCGTCCTTACGGAAAATGTTAAAATCAGAACTAAAAAGTTCACGATCATTAATAATAGGGGTTAGGTTAGTTTCTGTTAAAGCAAAAGCGTCTTAATAGAGCTCTTGGGAGTTTAGAAATACGTTATAAGTTTTAGTGCGCAATCCTTTTACACTTTAGTAGTAAACAGATAGACACTTAGGATTAGCTTTACCTAGTTGACTGGGTTGAGAAACATCGTTAGGAACGTTGTGGACGATAAAAGTTGTTGAAATCAGCACGAGATCTTTGGAGATGTGACGTGCGTTTGGAGCAAACATAAGCAGCATATGTGGACAGATCGCTTGACACCTGACGAGGTGATATGCCAAAGCTCTCGTGAAACTGAACGAAAATGTGTTTTAATGTAAACGCTTCAGTTGGGATACCTTGTTCACGAATAAGGACCATGATGTTGGTTTTTTTTTTTTTTTTTTCTTGTGAGTGCTTTAAAAGGGAAAGAGGTAGGTTTATTTGGGGAAAAATCAGACTAGGACAATAAGATTTATAATTTACGTTTAATGATGTGGGGTCCTTCCAGCGTCGAAACTCGATTCCGTCACGTGAGAAGGTTTCTGTGTTGGGTGCCAAAAAAAGTCAATCGCATTTCCTGGGCATGTCAGCAATAAACGAGGAGTGAGATAATTGGGACTGTACGTCGATGCAGAGAGGAAGCCCTTTGATGAGGTAGGTGACTGTATCACTTTTTTCCTTCATGATCCATTGTTGTTTCCAGGTGTCAGAAAGTTCGGATAATGAGTGGCGAGGAGTAGGTGGTCTTTCTTGGGCGAGATTCATTTCGCATCCTATTCTTCTTAGTAGGAGCAAGGGCAGAAACGCTGGTGATATTAGGCTCAATTAAGGTAGTAACAGCAGAGATGTCTGTAGCAGAATCTTTAGAAACAGCATTGTGGTCTGCAGAAGAATCCGTAGAGAGATCTATTTCAGTGCAACCAATGGCCGTCCCCGTCGATTTGCGAAAGTCAAGAGTGAGTATCCTCGTAGACTGCATAGTTCATTGGCCAGTGCTCCTGAAGCTAAACAGCTGCGAGGCAGAAGAAATGGGTACTCGAATTCTTCAGGAATGGGTCACATAAGTGGCATAGAATTAGCAATAAATAAAAGAAAAAGAAAAAAAAGAAAAATCCTACTTACACCAAACGAAATTTCTTTCGTTTTGTTTAAGTTTTTTATTATTTTTTTTTTTTGTTTTTGACAGCATCATCTGTCACTGCAATTTAGACCAGTTTGAACTGTTCGAAACCCATGGCACAAACCAACTGTTTAAAGATGGGGTAAGAAAGGGATGTTGCCATTTTTTTTTTATTTAGCCTTTTGTAGTAGTGGCTAAATTCAAATCAGACCATGAATTAATCCGCAAGGCTAGGGGGATTCTCGGTCGACGTTACGGATCTGGAACAGAGGCATAGGCATGTATGGCATTCCTCATCCAGTGCTGGAAGGCAACACTTGTCTTAATGTTAAAAAAAAAAAAATTACAGTACAGTCTACCTATAACGACTTTTGCTAGGGAAGACAGTGTACCATATATAAAAAAAATTAATAAATTACATAGTTAAAGTAGAGGAAGTCTGCACCTGAAGGCGAAGAAGAAAATATAGTTCTTATTTAAAAGATTCAAATCTGTTTAAGGTGTGCGTAATGAGTGCTACGAGTATCTTGTGAATGTTATTTTAATTGTATTCAAAATTAGGCTCCAGAACACGTCTCAGCAAGGCGGCCATATACTATTTTGAGCCCAAGTCGTAGCCGCTAAAATAATTTTTCAAAATTTTTCAAAAACTTTTCAAATAATTTAAAGTAAACTTACGTCTGCCTACGTACAAACATACGTTTATACGTATTTATAAACTTATATACGTACATATATATATGAGAAATTATAATACATTTTTGGAAGAAATAAAATCCACCTGAGTAAGAGTGTGTGCTCTTAAGCAAAGGAACTCCACTACGCCTGAGAAGCCCCATCCGGAGAAGGGATTGATTCCGTAAAATTAATATCCGCATATATACGAGGGCTGTTCGGGCTCTGCTCGGATCGCAGAGGATTTTTTTCTGACATCTTTGTTTCTTTCTCGGCATAGACAAAAAAATCAAATAGATTTGTCAAACACTCAGCTTTTAACATTGATCGAAAGGACTTTGGCTTGTGAGATTTGGCCAAAATGGAAAAAAGTGAGCTTCCTGTTTTAATGAAGCACTACTTTTTGCGCGGTAAAACCAGTTAGGAGACTGAAGACAGACTTAAGAAATATTATGGAGACTCTGCTCCCTCGCATGGAATGGTACACAAGTAGTTAACTAAACTTCGTTGCGGTCGTACGAGCATAAAAGACGCTGAGCGCCCAAGATGTCCAAATGATGTCACAACGGAAGAAATGGAGAACAAAATTCACGATATTGTGCTGGATGATCGCCGGGTCAAGATTCGTGAGATAGCTGAGATTGTAGCAATTTCAAATGATACCGTCATTCGAATCCTGCATGACCATTTGGGCATGAAACAATTATCGGCAAGATGGGTGCCGCGTTTGCTGACGGTGGACCAAAAACGGATTCGGGTGAAGATTTCAAAACAGACTTTACGACGTTTTGTAACTGTTGATGAATCCTGGATACAACACTACACGCTAGAAATTAAGGAACAATCAAAACAGTGGACCCGAACGTGCTCCAAAAAAGGCAAAAACGGTTCCGTCGGCCGGAAAGTCATGGCAACGGTTTGGACTTTAAAAAAAAAAAAAAAAACGATAATCGGACAGTAATACGGCAATTTATTGGATAAATTTAATGCAGAATTGATGGAAGAACAGGTAATTTGAAGAAGTAAAAAGTGCTGCTTCATCACGATAATGCACCGGCTCATTCGTCCGCAGTAACAACAGCAAAATTAGCTGAATTGCGATATGAACTGCCTCTTCATCCAACCTATTCTCCAGATTTGGCTCCGTGCGATTATTTTTTGTTTCCTTATGTGAAGAAATGGCTCGGCGGAAAAAGATTTGAATGAAGAAATTGCCGATGCAGCAAATGCCTATTTTGCAGGTTTAAGAAATCATATTTTTTGGAAGGGTTGAAAAAGTTGGAATATTGTTGGGAAAAGTGCATCGCACTGAGAAGAGACTCCGTTGAGACAAGTATTTCTTTCAACGTCATTGACTTTTTGAACAGCCTACGTATATATATATATATAGTTCCGTAGATATATATATAGTTACAGACATAAGTATATATCAGGTGTAGTAAAAATAAATCCATTATTTTTGCATGAAATTGAAGGCTTCATTTAGCATAGTTAGAATGATCCGATTAAGGTCAGATATGCGCCGTTTCGTTCGATAACCTGGTGCCATTTTGGCGGTTTTTCCACTATGCCCCTCCCATAGGAGCCTACGTCCCTATTGGCAAAAAACTGGGACAGTCGATTTTCACAAAGCCTCTCTCGAGGCCAATTTTTCACTAGCAAAATTGTGCGCCATGGACAGGAATAGGTTCTAATCACTTGGTACCAGGTCCGGACTGTAGGGTGGATGCATAAGAACCTCCCAACCAAGCTCCCAGAGCTTCTGGCGAGTCGCTATCGATGTGTGTGGCCTGGCGTTGTCTTGATGGATCACAATTCCTCTGCAATTGGTCAAAACTGGCCGATTTCTTCCTTCAGACGGTCCAATTGTTGGCAGTACAGGTCTGGATTAAGAGTTTTGCCGTAGGGGAGCAGCTCAGGGTAAATGATTCCCTGCCAATCCCACAAACACACAGCAAAACACTCCTAGCCGTCAATCCTGGTATTACAACCAAGATCACACGTTTCGCGCATTCCAGAGCAGTGATATTTGAACCACATCCAAATATGTATTCCAACCGCTTTGTTCCCGTGAAGTCGGAGCAAAAGAGTCACATGTTTCGCGCATTCCAGCGCAGTGATATTTGAACTAAAAACCAAATTAACATTTTCCCATTGCATTATTTCCATAACCACTTAGGTTACGGCAATCCATGAATACTCCACACAGGTTTTATAGAGTTTTGGGAAATATGCGGGCGCACGAGACTTCGGCGGCGATGATGTTTTGGATACACCGTCGTTTATGTTTCCACTCCAACTCCAATATAGAATAAAAAGACAGTTTTGCTGGAGGAGAAAAACCTCAGATAATAACAACAATTTATTTTAAGACAAAAATTTCGGGCGAACCAACTCCGTTGAGTAGGAGGACAAAATCGAATGGCCTACGTGCCATTACAGCTAATGACTGATGGCTCGCTTTTATTCTGCTGCCATTTTGTTCCATTACCAAACTTGTATATGCGCGGAAAACTTATACGCATAATGTGGTGAACTTAAAAGGTGTTAAAAGTGTTGCCACGCAGTTTTTTTTTGATATCACCAAAGTTTGGGCTAAGTAGTGGGTCATTGACGGAAAGTAAAAGAGTCCGGTCACAACATCCAGCGGGAAAACATCGCAAGTCTAAACCCCTTAAAGCGAGGAAAACAGAAGTTAAGTAACAACTCAAAATGCTTACAAAAACAAAACCAATAAATCGTAATTTAAAATCGTAAATTGATTTCAAAACACGGTTGCAACAGCCCAAAAAGGTTCGCAACTCACAGTTAAGTGTGGGACTGAGTTCACCTGTGAAAAGTGGAACCATTTGTGCTACCAGTTTTGCAACTTCTGCGTTATCGATAGGCATTTTGGGAGGTTTTTGGAATTAAAAATAATCCATTTGACCTTTTGTTGGCATTCCAGCACATCATGGCCGTCGACCACAAAAATCACAGGTTTGGGCGCGGTTAAAGGAATTTGCAGAACTAAATCTGCTGTGGTTTCGATCACTGAAAGGGTTTTTGTGTGGCATTGAGTTGTCGACATTAGTGCGGTTTTCCGATCGCCGGCAGTCCCTTATGTCGTGATTGTAAATTTTCCAAAACGTGCAGAATTCAGTATTTTTTATTTTAAGGCAGTCACTATATGTATGCCCTTCCTTTCGACAAAAACTACAAATTATTGTAGCAGTAATAGACTTGGAATCCTTGGAATCACGGGCAGCATTGCATATGGGCTCTACACGTTTTCATGCACTTGTGATGAGAAGGAAAAAATTAAACCGACATACCAAAACTTTGGAGAAAACGAAGCCACAAAGTATGAACTAAGTGACGAAAACATGCTTAAATTAAATACGGCAAGCTGTATTTACTTTTTGAGTGTGGACTAGTTGTATCCCCAACACTTTCGTTCCTTGCATGTAGTCCACATGGGATCTCGTATATGGGGACGAGTGGAAATTGTTGGAAATAAAATGTCCCACCATTGGAAGACAAGATAGTGCAAAAAACTTAAAAATTTAAAAAATTGTGAATAGTTGTTATGTATTAAATCCAAAAAAACAAATATTACGGCCAAGTGCAATTTTTTTTCCGAGGGTAGGTGAAAATCTTCAGCAAAACTCTATGAGGAACGACAGCGCGTGCTCATAGTAGTGTGGGAATCTTACCCACTAAAAAAACATCCCTTCAAAACAAACTTGTTTATATTTTCTACTACAACTAAGTATTCGACTTATCAAGAAGTTTTGATTTCACGAAATAAGGATTTTTTGCAGGTAGCTTCCCATTAGAAGTTCTTGCTAGCTCCGCAATTTAGACGCGGTTACTTATCGCGCTAAGTCTAAAGTTTTGGTTCTTTGAAGACAGCGTAGTAAATTTCTTTCATTCAAAACTTGGGGGACTGTAGTATTTACGTAACTTTCTAGTCGACTTTTATGTTTTCTCGCGTAGTTTTTGATTTCATCTTCGATTGTTTTAATGCCAAGATCTCTGTGGATATCGCTATATCTGATATACCATGGCGCATTTACAATACCTCTTAGTACTTTGTTTTCAAAAGTTTGTAAAATTTGAATGCTACTTATTTTGGTACAACCTCTGAGTTGTATACCATATGTCCATACAGGCTTAAGCACTTGCTTATATAAAAGCAGTTTGTTCTCTATATTAAGCTTGAAATATTTTCCAAGTAAACAATACATTTCTCTATATTTATTATCTAGTTCTTTGTGTTTTTTCTTTACGTGCGTTTTCCTTTTCAGCTTTGTATCAAGTGTCATTCCAAGATACTTAACCTCGTTTGCAAACGGGATTTGAACCGAGTTTGAAAAGATCGGCAAATTATTTATTTTCTTATAAGTAAAATTTACATGAACAGATTTGGTCTCGTTGAGTGCGATTCGCCAAACCCTTCTCCATTCATTTACTCTATCCAAAGCTTCTTACAGTTTTTCTGTAGTATCTTCGACCGTTTTACCTACCGCCAAGATAGCAGTGTTCTTCTTCTTCCTTTTATCAGCGAGGCTATGATCCGAAAACAAGGGATCACAACCCTCCCACTTCACCGCATTTCTACTGATCCGCCTGTGGGGTTCGCCTATTTGACCTCAGAAAATATCGGCAGGCTAGCCGATTTTGGATCACTCGGTTACTGAGGCCAATGAAATGGCAATGTCGTCGCATTTGTCTGATCCAGGCGTTTATAGGCCTGTCTTTCCTACATCGCGATGTCTTTGGAACGTGCATTGATATTGCCTTTTTAACAGGGTTCAAATGATCTCTTCTTTGAACGTGGCAATACCAACTGAGCCGGTCACGCTCTATTTTTTGTACGATGGTTTCCTTGATGTGAAAGCTTCCACGGATCTTCGAACTTCTTATTCGATCAAGCTTTGTCACTCCTGCTGTCATGCGAAGCATCTTCATCTCAGCTGCCGTTAATTTACTCTCATACGTTTTGTACATCGTCCAACATTGTGAACCGTATGTGAGCGCTGTACACACAACTGCGGTGTAGAGCCTTCCTTTCATCTTAGGGGGCATTTTTCTGTCACAGAAGATAGCGGAATTTTCTCGCCACTTCATCCACCCTACGCTTACACGATGATTGATGTCGTCATCACAAGTTGCTTTGCTATTGATCATAGATCCCAGATATTTGAACTTTTCGCACTTGGGAAGCACTGTTCCATTCAAATAAATGTCTGGAATAGGCCTGAGGATCAGAGAACGGGCAGCACAAGTACTCTGTCTTTTTTGAACTAATGCGATACCCATTTCCCTCCTAAACGTCCACCCACACATCAAGTGCTCGTTGCAGGGATGTAGGATCCTCACTTATGATGGCTCCATCGTCAGCAAAGAATAATTGATGTACCTTGGGGTCCATCACTTTACCTTCAAGCAGATAATCAAGGACTGTAATAAAGAGCAAAGGACTTAAAACGCTTCCCTGGTGCACCCCGACTTTGATTGGGAACTCTTCGGTTACTCCAGCGGGGCATCTTACTTTTGTCTTTGCTCCTTCGTACATGTCCATAATCATCTGTACATAGGTTTCTGGAACCCCTCGATGTCTTAGCGCCACCCATATTAGATCTCGTGGTTGTCTGTCGAATGCCTTTTCAAAGTCAACCAATACAATATGCAAATCCCTTAAGGAATCACGATGTTTTTCCATTATGATCCTTATACTTTGGATTGCATCTGTGGTTGATTTACCCACGACAAACCCGCACTGATCATCAGATAGCCGTATTATTTATCGCAGTCGGCCACCTAATACCCGCTCAACGATCTTCATGGTGTGTGACATCAGCTTGATCGAACAGTAGTTATCACAGTTTCGCGTATCACCCTTCCCTTTGTATACAGGGATCACCTCTCACGAATTTGGAGATGAGAATTCTGAGCCATCTGAACCCGATGTCTCCCATCTTTTTCCAGAACTCAGAGGGTATCTCGTCTGGCCAAACCGCTTTTCGTTTTTTGGAGTATTTGACCGCCTCACTAACTTCTTCGACTGTAATGTCGGCTATTTCTTCACAGTTAGGGCTGGCTCTTGGAAAGTATAGCCGGGGAAACTGTTCATTCAAAAGCTCTTCACAATACTGCCGCCACCTCTGCAGAATTTTGTCGTCATCCACAAGAAGCTGGCCATGAGCATTGCTAATGAACTTTGGCGAACGAATCTCCTGAGCATTCTTCCTTCTTTGGGCGGCTATTTTGAAGATAGTGGCACTCTTGTTCATATTGTGTCTTCGCAGCTCCTGGATAGCCTGGTCTGCATCAGCAACCGGGGAAAATATTTTCTCCAGCTCCCGATACAGGCCCTCCGTACTCTCTGCTTGAAGCTGAGCGCACTTCTTCTTCGCTTTTTTCTTGCAGCATCTGTATTCCATTTCGAGGCGAGCTTTTTCGTCACTATTATTAGAGGGGCACTTTGACCAAGCTTTGAAAGCCGCTTTCTTCTCAATTATCACTTTCTTAGCTTCATCACTCCACCACCATGTTTCTTTGGCGTGTTGATGGTGGCCTTTGGAAGCTCCTAGCAGTGGTTTGGCCTTCTTTAAGCAAGTTCGCTGTAGGGAATCCCACATATTTTGTGCTCTGCACTCTTAATCCTCAGCTCCGTTGATGGTGTGAGAGAGGTAATTTTTCATTACGAAAACAAAAGCCTCGCCTTTTTCTTTGTCCAGATTGTACAACTTGATTTTCTCAGAGACCCTTGTTTGTTTGCTTTTCTTTGGTGTTTTCATAAAAATTTCTGTTAGCAGGAGACGGTGTTGACGAGCGATTGCCTCTCCCAGGATCACTTTGCAATCTTTTACCCGAGGCTTCATGAAACTGCCTACCAAATGGTAGTCAATCTCAGTTTCATCTCCACCACTGCTGTAAGTGATCAGGTGTCGGCTTTGTTTGATGAACATGGTATTTAACACGATAAGACCGTGTGATTTGCACATGCTTAGGATGTCTTCACCAGGAAGGTTCCTGGTGCCATATCCTAGTCCACCATGGCAGTCTTCATAGTCTTCGTTTGATTTCCCGACATGTCCATTCAAATCTCCTCCAACAAACAGAAATTCTTCCTTTGGGATGTTCTTAAGGAGATTGTGGAAATCTAGCCAAAATGCATCTTTATCTATCTGATTGCACCCATTGTGGGGAGCATATGCACTGACAATATTCCACACCTCTCCTTGTATTACTAGTTTGAGAGACATCAAACGGTCGCTGGACTTCGAAATGCTCAAGACGTTTCCAAGTAGCTCTGCCGCAAGGATGATACCGATTCCGTTCCTAGCCTTTTCCGTTCCGTAGTAAAACATCTTGTAATCTTTTGTCCTAATGTCCAAGAAACGCGCCCGATTCCCGGTGTTTTTCCATTTCGTCTCTTGGACACACAAGATGTCCACCCGCCTTCTATTCATCATCTCTTCCAGCTCGTAACTTCGACCGGTCATGCTTCCAACGTTCCAACTCGCGACCCTTAAATTGCGTCCAAACTGTTTTATTATGTTGCTAGCCCCCGGAATCCGTATAGCTCTGACCCGAACATTTCTGCTCGGTCCAGGATCAGTACCATGCACAGCAGTGGTAGTGCCTGGCGGGGTAGTGCCTTTCCTTTTTGCAAGTATTATCATAATAATACAGTTTTGCAATACAATTTTTGCACCATATTGCGATGGTGTTTGTTTTTTGACACGTGCATGCTCCTGTTTTAGTATTGTTTGATCTTTCTTTTATGACACCGGTGATCTCCAGTCGTGTCAACCCACGGACTCGCATGCACACTTGTGGGAGGGTTTTTATGGTAGTATATGTGTCGCTAGGCTCACTTGGGTGTTATATTGCCTAGATCTGATTTGTCCCCTTAGTCGCCTTTTACGACAAGCGCTAGTTGTTGGGGGGGCGCTGCAGTGATATTCTTAACCCGTCCCTGCACGGGGACTACTGCCAAGATAGCAGTGTCGTCGGCAAATGTAGCTAGCTCACTGCCTTCTACTTGCGGTATATCACGAGTGTATAATAGATATAAAACTGGACCAAGAATGCTCCTTGCGGCACCCCAGCCATTATTTCCTTAAAATCTGAATATTCGTTTCCACATTTGACACGGAATAGTCTATTCGTAAGGTAGTTCTTCAAAATATTATATATGTACTCTGGCAGGATTTGTCGTAATTTAAACTTTAAGCCTTCGTGCCAGACCTTGTCAAAGGCTTGAGAGACGTCAAGGAATACGCTTGAACAATTCGTTTTTTCTTCAAGTGACTTTTCGATTACATGTGTTATTCGATGTATGTACTTGTTCAACTGTAGAATGCTTACTTCTGAATCCGAATTGATGATCCGGAATGAGATGCCCTTCTTCTATTACCGGCTATATTCGCTCGAACACTTTGGATATAATTGGAAGAAGCGAAATCGGTCCTTAAGGCGTTTTTTCATTCGGCGGTTTTCCGAGCTTAAGGACCATTATAACTTCGGCGACTTTCCGTTGACTGGGAACATATTCTAGTCTAAGCGCGGCGTTTATAATGAATAGAAGCTTAATTAGAGCTTTCCTTGGTAGTGCTTTAAGAACCTCTCCCGTAATGAGGTCGTATCCAGGAGCCTTCTTAGGTTTAAGTTTCTTTATTTCTTCCTTAAGTTCGGTAAGTGTTGCATTTCTTATTACGTTATTGGCTATATGCGACGTACTCGTATTTATATTTTGAATAAGAGCTTGTCCATCAAACGGTTTGAGAGTTTCTTGCAGGTGGGCGGCAAAAACTTGCGCTTTCTCTTTATCATGCCTGGCCCATTCGCCTTGATTTTTCCTAATTGGGGCGGATTGAATTTGAGGTTTTTTAATACCCTTTATAGCCAAAGCGAATAATTAGAATCTTTTTCTGCCGTTAAGCTTTCTACATAGGTAAGTTTGCATTTCATTATTCTTAAGGTCAGGTAACGCGGCATTCTGTAAGATTTCGACGAACCGATCAACTTCAACTTCAGCTTCAAGGGCTTTTTAAGTAATGCGCTCAGCTCAATATTTGCTTCAATATCTTTTTTGAAGCCATCCCAATTAGTTTTCGCGCTGGTTAATCTAGCCGGTCCTGCGTTTTTAATCAGAGCTTCGCTTATCGTCAATGATCAGAGGAGAGATCAAAGCTTTCTTCAACTTTTCTACAGTTGCCAGATATTTAACAATAAAGAAATCGATCAGATCTGGGGTCGAATCGCGTCCTCCGTAAACGAGTAACTTATGAACGGAATGTCTGTATTTGGGATCGCGACTTCCTTGAACGTATGCACGTAAACGTAATTTGGCATCATGACTTCTGTTAACGAGTGTGTGAACATGCTCGTTCAATCAAAGTGTCATTCGATTGATCGCCACCAATCGTAATTTGTGTCAGAGAAGAAATAAGTAAATTTGTGCAGTAAATAAACAAAAGAATGTAAGTTAAACGATTATAAATAAAGTGGAAACTATACGTACACAATACTATGAACATAACTACACAAAAACAAAAAAAAGTAGGACTAACGTAAACACAAAAAACACAACCCAAAAAGTTATGGCGGAGTATATGAATGAGCACTCAAGTTCGGCAAAAAAATTGTTTCCAAATACCTGCCAAGGAAAAGCAACATCCATAAAGATGTGGGACTGTTTGTTACAAAAGCTAAACATTGCTGGACCACCAATA
This sequence comes from Brachypalpus laphriformis, assembly GCA_945910035.1. Taxonomy (NCBI): domain Eukaryota; kingdom Metazoa; phylum Arthropoda; class Insecta; order Diptera; family Syrphidae; genus Brachypalpus; species Brachypalpus laphriformis. The sequence continues at coordinate 87,356,441 of OX246754.1, forward strand.
AAGGACGCGAAATTTAGGTTATCGCAGACCAAAAATTTCAGACAAAGAAGAAATTGTCATTCAACAAAGCTGCAAAAAACAGAACAGTGCGTGGTCCGTATCAGGAAAAACCGCTTTCAGGAGAGGAACTGCTAATAATAGAAGCAATTGGATTGTAAGCAGCAGTTGAGGGGCTTCCAAATGCTAAGACGTTTGAAAATTCCCAGAAGTTGCCTGAGCCGGAAGACAGCAGTTCAATACCGCACACAAATACTGCTTCTGATGATTTGGTGGAAGAATCACTTCGTTTTAGATGAAAATTATTTTATTTACCGAATTTCACTTCCAAATGGCATGTGTTTGAAGTTTAAGCTATTACAATTTCAACACTCAATCTGGTACAACCGGCATGTCAAATTGGAAATTACGATCCGTGTGCCTTGATAGGACATAATCCCAATACATTCATTCGTATGAGATTTGACGGAATTGTTCTTCGTACAATTAACGATACGTTCATGGAGGACGCGATTCGACCCCTGGTATCTTATTTTATCAGTCGGCCAATATGTTGGTTTACCCGTCGAGTGAAAATCACAACTGAATTGCATACCCGCATTATAAAGTTTTCTACCTTTCTGAGAGGCGTAGCTTGTACCCCAAAAGGGGTGTTTCGCGTTGAAGTCGCCACCAATAATAAAATTTGGTTTAGGGAAGTTGAAGATGTTTTTGAAATCACTTTCTTCAAGTTTACATCGCAATGGACAATATATAGACGAAATGTTGAAGGCAAAATGTCTATTTCTAACGCCTACCGTGCTTACTTGCATTGCTTCTAATTCAATCTTTACTTCCGCTGAGTGTTCGATACATTCTTTTATAAAAACTGATGATCCGCCTCTGGCTCTTTCCGATGGGTGGAAGGCGTGATACACGATATATCCCCTTATCTTAACATTCGAATGTTTTGCCAGGTGAGTTTCACAGACCAAGCATACTCGTATATCAATATCTTTTTCTCTATCTATTTATCTAAATATTGCTAACTCGTCGAGTTTTCGTATAAACCCGTTGGCGTTACATGTAAGAATTTTAAGCGTTTCTTTCATATTCTGGTTGAATTGCGCGTGTTATGAATGTTGTTCTCTAGTGCAACTAGTCTCTCGCAAGTAAGTTTGTTTGTTTTGCATTACTCTTCAAGTTTCGCAAGAATAAGGGAGAAAACATGGGATACATGTTCTTGTGAGCTACCTCTATCACCGTTTTCCAATGTCGCAACTTGAGCAGGACTCTTTGCATTAAAGTTTAGATGGTTTCTTGCTTTGATCTCCCGTGAGTTGTCAGTATATTCTTGACAATAGCTGTCATCGCCGTTTGAGCATAAGACTGCACGCCAATCTTCGAAGATTTTGCTTCTGTCACCTTTTCTTTACTACGTTTGGGTTTTTCTTCATTACCCGATCTAAGTCAATATTGACGGATTTCCTTTCTTTCGCTGGTTTTTTCGCAGCTATTTTGGGTCTAATAATAATTGGTTTCGGATTCGGGCGAATGGAATTTTTAAGCGTATCGCGTCTTTTTTGGATCTCTTTCGCCACTCGCAACCTCGATAGTTCGCAGGATGTTTTCCCATGCAGTTTATACAAGTGGGTGGGGTTTGCTTATTTAGGCGACACTCATCTGAGAGATGTTTACCTGCGCATTTGATGCATCGCGGTTCTTTCTGGCAGTAAGTCTGCGTATGATTGAAACCTTGACAGCGCTTATACTGCGGGATCGATCTGTAGCTCTTACACATAGGTTCGATTTTGACCACGATGTTTAGAATAGTCTTAGTACCATATATAACATCTTTATTTTCATCTTTATCGAAACTAGGCATGAATAGTGGAAGTCCACGCCTTACCAATTTTTCCTGATCTCCCTCCGACTGTTGCTTCTCCTTCTTGATAATATTGACGGCATCAAGAATTTTAAATCCTTTGTCTTGAAGGTCGTTTATAACATCTTCTTTGGTGCACGAGGGGCAGAGTCCCCTTACTACAACACGCAGTGGTCTTTCTAACTTGTTTTCATAAGTATACTACTGAATCTTCTCGGCATTCAATTTTTGAGACACTGCTCGGTAACCATCAGCATCATTGACATTGATTTTCCACGTTTTGTTTCGGAGAGATGTCACCTTAAGCTTCAATGCCAGCGTTCCTTTGAGGAGGCAATGCAATTTATTATACTCTATAATTCCAACGACGTTTATCGGTGGCAGTTTTGTTTATTGAGGCTTCTGTTGCGTCTCCTTGGGCTTTCCATCTTTTTGTGGCTCGACTTCCGGTGAGGAACCAGCTTTGCGTCTTTTGCTAGGTCGTTTTTTTCGATACAATTCGTCTCACGTGTTAGGTCTTCTTCGTCCGTCTTATATTCGCGACTAGGTGAGCGATGTGGGCTAACTGTATTTTCTTTTTATAGATACGAGTTTTTTAAGGTATTATTTTCCTTCTTCTTCTTCCTTTTATCAGCGAGGCTATAATCCGAAAACAAGGGATCACAGCCCTCCCACTTCACCGCATTTCTACTGATCCGCCTGTGGGGTTCGTAAGGTATTATTTTCCTGTCTGAGTAAATCTACCTGTTTGTTAAGCTCACGATAGTGTAGCTCCATTTCGGTAAGCTTGGTACGGAGTACGTCGTTTTCGTCCTCAATGCTTCTTGATTTCGCTGAGTCCCGTTTTTCACCCGCTTGCGCTTCCGGCAGACTTCTTTTTCCGGAAACGTTCGATCTTGTTGGTGGAGATCGAGATACCCTTATACTTTTCGAGAAGGGATTTATTAGGTGCAATAAATGGCTTTCCCCAGAATGCGTAGCGACCTCCGAAGAGGGTGGATTTTCCAGTGTACCTGGACTGCCACCTGGGGTATTAAAATCTTTTGTTTTGTTCATTGCATGTTTTTGTATACGCCATACTCGGTATACGGAGGGTGGATTTTAGTCGCCTCTTACGACAGACATGCCTACCTCGGGTATATTCTGACCCTTACCCGAAGGGGCCCAAATACAATTAGGGCTATTTATTTTAAATTTGAAAAATTGTGATTTTGTTGTCTACAGTTCTTTTAATGATACCATCGTTGTCATCAACGTGCCAATAAATTTCGAGGTCTTAGATATATTTATACCAAAGTTAACAGATGTTTACTTTATTTACATAATTGCCACTCATACGCAATCCTTACATGCACTTATATAATTTTTATTTATTTTTAAAGAAAATGCAATGCGTTTACCAATATCGTTCCTTAATGAAAGACTTATGTATTGTTATTTTTATATTTATTGTTTTTTTTTTTTTGTACTGAAATATTTTTACAATATTTATTTTTCAATTTTATTTATTGAATATGAATTATATTTTTTTTGCAATACACATATCTTTCATTTCAATTGAATTAGTTCACCTATTGTTAACAGAAAAAAAAAATAAGAATACAAAATGGTTGTATAACTACATATTTAAACAAATTTATCATCACGTAAAATGGGTAAAGAAATGTTTGAAAATACGTACATACATACATACATTTTCAATGGTCCGCTAATCCTTCATGAGGGTCGCGGTGGTAGGATGCTCAGGTGGACTCTCCATCCTTCTCGATCCTCCGCCATTGACTCCAACTCATCAGGAGGAATCCCTAGACGACTCCAGGACAAATGTCGGACTTGGTCCAACCATCTATTTCTAGGCCTACCGCGGGGTCGCCTACCTGATGCCACGGCCACCATGGCACGTTTTGAAAGCCGGCCTGAGTCTAAAGTCTGAATTTTGAGGTTTGAAAATATTTGGGAAATTCCTTTCCCATTTTTAAAGCATGTCTCCACTTCATAAGCCCCATGCGGTCATTCATAATTTTTTTGGGAATCCTGTGCACAGAAACATCATCACTTCTATACGAATTACAGTGTGGAACCCCGCAATGCTGACCAGTTTCTTTTTTTTTTTTGGTTTCTGCTTATTATTGGAGGACATAATAGTGCTACCAATTAATTTCAATTATATTGATGAAAATATTTGTTTTAATTTATATAAACCTTTAGCTGAATTTATGTACGACATATGTTTGCCTAAAAAGCACACCAATTTCTTTATCAAATGGCAAATAAATCCTATGGTAGTAGTAGTGTAATTCACTAAAATTTAAACATTTTGTAGTTTTTCTGTGTGTTTTACTATCATCACAACATTTATTACCAATATTAAGCTTTTTAGTTATCGCTTTGTATTCTTCTTGGCATAAACCAGAACCACTTGAATACCTGTAATAATGTAGCGCAGTTTAAACAATACTAAAACAGGAGCATGCACGTGTCAAACAACAAACACCATCGCAATATGGCAATATTGCAGAACTGTATCATTATGGTAATACTTGCTAAAAGGAAAGGCACTACCACTGCTGTACATGGTACTGATCCTGGACCGAGCAGAAATGTTCGGGTCAGAGCTATACGGATTCCGGGGGATAGCAAAATAATGAAACTGTTTCGTCGAAATTTGAGGGTCGCCAGTTGGAACGTTGGAAGCATGACCGATCGAAGTTACGAGCTGGAAGATATGATGAATAGAAGGCAGGTGGATATCTTATGTGTCCAAGAGACGAAATGGAAAAACACCGGAAATCGGGCGCGTTTCTTGGATGTTAGGACACAAGATTACAAGATGTTCTACTACGGAACGGAAAAGGCTAAGAACGGAATCGGTATCATCCTTGCGTCAGAGCTACTTGGAAACGTCTTGAGCATTTCGAAATCCAGCGACCGTTTGATGTCTCTCAAACTAGTAATACAAGGAGAGGTGTGGAATATTATCAGTGCATATGCTCCCCAAAATGGGTGCAATCAGCGAGATAAAGATGCATTTTGTGTAGATTTCCACAACCTCCTTAAGAACATCCCAAAGGAAGAGTTTCTGTTTGTTGGGGGAGATTTGACAAGGACATGTCGGGAAGTCAAACGAAGACTATGAAGACCATCATGGAGGCCTAGGATATGGCACCAGGAACCTTCCTGTTGAAGACATCCTAAGCATGTGCAAATCACGTGGTCATATCGTATTAAATACCATGTTCATCAAACAAAGTCGACACCTGATCACTTACAGCAGTGGTGGAGATGAAACCCAGATTGACTACCATTTGGTAGCCAGTTTCATGAAGCCTCGGGTAAAAGATTGCAAAGTGATCCTGGGAGAGGCAATCGCTCGGCAACACCGTCTCCTGCTAACAGAATTTTTTTTATGAAAACACCGAAGAAAAGCAAACAAACAAGGGCCTCTGAGAAAATCAAGTGGTACAATCTGGACAAAAAAAAGGCGAGGCTTTTGTTTTCGTAGTGAAAAATTACCTCTCTCACACTATCAATGGAGTTGAGGATGAAGACTGCAGAGTACAAGATATGTGGGATTCCCTACAGCAAACTTGCTTAAAGAAGGTCAAATCACTGCTAGGAGCTCCAAAAGGCCACCATAAACACGCCAAAGAAACATGGTGGTGGAGTGATGAAGCTTAGAAGGTGATAAATGAGAAGAAAGCGGCTTTCAAAGCTTGGTCAAAGTGCTCCTCTAATAATAGTGACGAAGAAGTTCGCCTCGAAATGAAATACAGATGTTGCAAGAAAAAAGCGAAGAAGAAGTGCGCCCAGCTTCAAGCAGAGAGGCCTGTATCGGGAGCTAGAGAAAATATCTTCCCCGGTTGTTGATGCAAACCAGGCTATCCAGGAGCTGCGAAGACACAATATGAACAAGAGCGCAACCATCTTCAAAATAGCCGCCCAAAGAAGGAGGAATGCTCAGGAGATTCGTTCGCCAAAGTTCATTAACAATGCTCATGGCCAGCTTCTTGTGGATGACGACAAAATTCTGCAGAGGTGGCAGCAGTATTGTGAAGAACTTTTGAATGAACAGTTTCCCCGGCTATACTTTCCAAGAGCCACCCCTAACTGTGAAATACCTGACATTACAGTCGAAGAAGTTTTTGAGGCGGTCAAATACCAGAAAACGAAAAGTGGTTGGGCCAGATGAGATGCCCTCTGAGTTCTGGAAAAAGACGGGAGACATCGGGTTCAAATGGCTCAGAATTCTCATCTCCAAATTTGTGAGAGGTGACCCAATGCCGAATCAATGGAGGGAAAGTTACCTTCTCCCTGTTTGCAAAGGGAAGGGTGATACGCGAAACTGTGATAACTACCGTTCGATCAAACTGATGTCACACACCATGAAAATCGTTGAGCTGGTATTAGGTGGCCGACTACGAAAAAAAATAGGGCTATCTGATGATCAGTGCGGGTTGGTCGTGGGTAAATCAACCACAGATGCAATCCAAAGTATAAGGATCATAATGGAAAAACATCGTGATTCCTTAAAGTATTTGCATATTGTACTGGTTGACTTTGAAAAGGCATTCGACAGACAACCACGAGATCTGATATGGGTGGTGCTAAGATATCGAGGGGTTCCAGAAACATATGTACAGATGATCATGGACATGTACGAAAGAGCAAAGACAAGAGTAAGATGCCCCGCTGGAGTAACCGAAGAGTTCCCAATCAAAGTCGGGGTACACCAGGGAAGCGTTTTAAGTCCTTTGCTCTTTATTACAGTCCTTGATTATCTGCTTGAAGGTAAAGTGACGGACCCCGAGGTACATCAATTATTCTTTGCTGACGGTGGAGCCATCCTACGTCGCTGCAACGAGCTCTTGATGTTTGGGTGGATGTATTGGAGGGAAATGGGTTTCGTATTAGTTCAAAAAAAGACAGAGTACTTGTGCTGCCCATTCTCTGATCCACTCAGGCCTATTCCTCAATCATCGCGTAAGCGTGGGGTGGAAGAAGTGGCGAGAAAATTCCGCTATCTTCTGTGGCAGAAAAATGGCACCTAAGTTGAAGGGAAGGCTCTACACCGCAGTTCACTATTTTGGACGAAGTACAAAACGTAAGAAAGTAAATTAAGGGCAACTAAGATGAAGGCTTTGCATGACAGCCGGTGTGACAAAGCTTGATCGAATAAGAAGTTCGAAGATCCGTGGAAGCTTTCACATCAAGGAAACCATCGTACAAAAAATAGTGCGCGACCGGCTCAGTTGGTATTGCCACGTTCAAAGAAGAGATCATTTGAACCCTGAAGGCAATATAAATTCACGTTCCAAAGACATCGCGATGTAGGAAAGGCAGGCCTATAAACGCCTGGATCACACAAATGCGACGACATCGGCATTTCATTGGCCTCAGTAACCGATTGATCTAAAATCGGCAGGCTTACCGATATTTTCTGAGGTGAAATAGGCGAACCCCACAGGCGGATCAGTAGAAATGCGGTGAAGTGAGAGAGTTATCATCCCTTATTTTCGGATCATAACCTCGCTGATAAAAGGAGGAAGAAGAAGAATATAGTGCAGTTCAATGTAAATGTAAAGTAAGCGCGACCACCACCACCACCATTATAAGGTAGGCATTGTATACTGAGTTAGTTATTCTCTCTCTCTGTAGTAATTTTAGTTTTAGTTGATACTAAATGGCAGTTCTTCTGTAGTGGTTGAACCGAATAAAGAGTGCTGCATCACCGGGGATTTTATTCGTTTTAATACATGGTGTCAGAAGTGAAAAAATTAAAAAAATTAATAAATCAACAATAGATTATTTTTCAATAAGCAAATAGAATCAAAAAGGAAAACGTAAAAGACAAAAAAAAAAATGTACGAATAGTGGATATTAGCATGTGCTTTCATACAAAGGAAACCATACGGAAAAAAATCACTCATCGGCCTTAATTTAGAGGAAAATATACAACACATTGTTTCCCAATGATACCATTCTGGAATCAGTATTGGCCAATGAACAGTTTCAGTTGGCACAAACAGTTGCCGGCGAAACGGAAGAGGATGACAGCGGATAATGCACATTAGAACGCGTGTTAAAAAACCCTATGGATTTACAAAAAAATATTATCAATTGGTTACATGCACGCCGAGGGGAACCCCACAGGCGGATCAGTAGAAATGCGGTGAAGTGGGAGGGTTGTGATCCCTTGTTTTCGGATCATAGCCTCGCTGAAAAAAGGAAGAAGAAGAAGTTACATGCACGCCACTTAGGCATAGAAAAAACATTAGCGAGAGCGCGAATGCTTTATTGGGATATCCAACAACTATCAGATGTGACGATAGCCCATTTGGTTCAATGACATTTGAACGATTCGCGGAGGAATGCAAAACTAGAATTAGCTTCTCAAGTCCAAGATACCCCAAGAGTAATGGTCTTGCCGGAAAAGGTGTGGCAATTGCAAAGAATTTATTTAAGAAATGCTTTGAGGAAGACAAATGAAACTAATATCAATACAAATTACTTGAATACAACACAACTCCAGTCGCATCTATGGGTTTAACACCAGCCTATTTGTTTTTTGTAGATTAATTAAATCGAAATTACCTATAACAGAACAATTCTTATATAGAATGGACATAAATGAAGATACAATTCAAAGAAAAATTTATGAAAAAAAGAAAAAGCAAAAGTATTATTTTGATAGGAATGCTAGAAATTTGCATGAATTAGAGATCGGAGATATGGTTATTTTCAAAAAAACAAGGGATGAATGGAATTATGGAATTATAATAGGAAATGTTAATGGGAGATCATATATTATCAAAAATAACTATGAGAATTATTTTCGGAGAAGTAGAAGATATATCGCAAAAACCAAAAATAATGAGCATAATCCGAGTGAAATACTTTATGAGGATTAAATTAAAACATCTGTACGGGACGACTCTAATCAGCCTATCAGCACCATTCCGTCCACTCAGGTTACAGTGCCAATACCACACGTAGATTTGAGTGTAGAAAACAGAACTAAATCAATAGTGGATAAAAACCAATCCTTTAATAATAATTTATCTATAATGGTTGATACTAGTGTATTGCGCGATGCTGGTAGTGCTAACAATGAGGAATCTCTAGAGGTGAATATACCTGAAAATGTAATATCAAGTCCATATCGCACAAGAAGTGGTCGTGTAATTGTCCCGCCTAAACGACTTGGTTTTGATTAAAATGTTGATTGAAAAACCAAAAAAAAATAGGAAGCGTGTAATAATGTAGTGCAGTTCAGCCGTCACCACCACCATTATAAGGTAGGCATTGTATACTGAGTTAGTTATTCTCTCTCTCTGTAGTAGTTTTAGTTTTAGTTAGTTAGTTTAGTTAATACTAAGTGGCAGTTCTTCTGTAGTCGTTGAACCAATTAAAGAGTGCTGTATCACAGAGAATTTTATCCGTTTTAATACAATACCTGATGTGTTTAGTTCGCTCTAGGAAAAACCAAGTTTAGTTTTTTTTGTATGTTATCCCTCGCTCTTTTTCTAAAAATTTGTCTATTTTTTTAGCTTATGAAGAAAATAAAATAAATTGTGAATATTTGGTATTATGAAGTGCATGTGTTTTTGTACCATCAAGGCCATGTTAGTTTCATGGCTTTTTAAAGCAGAAATTTCAGGGGGTGCGGTAGGGCCCTTTCAGCGATGATAGAGTTATCCGACAGCAAAATCAGTCCTTCGGGAAGTCCCATTTAATGGCCACCGGACTTCATAGTTGGGAGGGCAAAGGCCAACGCTGTCAAAACATCAGCAGCGCCCTCGGTATGGTGGACGTCCGTCGGTTATATGGTGAAAGAAATAATAAGTGAGTACATTTTTGGCATGATACATATCTTTTGCAGTAGGTTTGGTCGTGCTGCGGAGGCAAGAACCACCCCATTTTCGGCGAGTTGAGCTGCGCGTAGCAAGCATGCCACGCCCCTCGTAGTCGACACTCTTTTCCTTTTTCGTCCCATCCACATCCTAGTTTCATGCCACTTTCAAATTCTAACTCCAATAACCTCTCTACAGGCCTATTAAAAGATTTTTTTTTAAATCGGTGGTTAATGTGTAAAACTCATCCATCAGAGTTAAGATTATCAGAAAACGTTGAATTACGTATGACGGAGCTGTTGATCTCGCACCAGCTGGACTTCAAGGTTTTTAAAGAGAGATTTGAGCTCTTATTTACTTACTTAGGTGGGGCTACAGTTCGGTGTGAACCTGGGCCTCAACCAACAAGCCTCTCCATTTAGCTCGGTCTTTAGCTAATTGCCTCCAGTTGCGAACTCCAAGTTGGTCGAGGTCACCTTGAACTTGTGCGCGACATCTGCTGCGTCGTCTCTCGTGGTTAGATTCGAAGACTCTGCGGGCCGTTGGTGTATATTCGCTCTACATGTCCTAGCCATCTCAAACGTCCAATATGCAGTTTTTGATTAGGTCGATGTCACTGTACAGCTTGTATAGTTCGTGATTGACTCTTCTCCTCCAAAACCCGCCAACGGAAATGGGACCGAATATCTTACGAAGAATTTTTCTCTCGAAGCGACCAAGGATATCTTCATCCTCCTTTAATAAAGTCTATGTTTCAGCGCCCTAAAGCAGGACTGGAATGATCAGGCTATTATACAGAGTCTGCTTAGTTGTTCGAAATAGGGCTTTACTGTTGAACTGCCTTATAAGACCAAAAACACAGCGATCGGCAAGATTTATTCTTCGCTTGATTTCTGCACTGATGTTATTTTTTGAGTTTATAACAGAGCCGAGGTAGACAAAGTTCCTTACTACTTTGAAGTTATAGCTGCCCACTGTGACGTTCTCTCCAATTCGTCGGTGTTGATTATTTCTTCTTATTGACAGCTTAGACTTGGTTTTGAGATTTGAGCTCACTATGAGAAATATTGAGGGAATTGTTGATAGATTCCCATTTCGTCGCCAAAAGATCACAGGTTTTCGAGTTATGGACCTTAACCGTTTTATTGTATGAAGTGACCGAGTTCGACAAATCGCAAAGCTGTTGGTTGTTGCACTTAATTGCCATCATTATGTGCGAGACGGAAATTGTTTTGCACTCTTCGCAAAAGTACCAGAAGATGCTATTTAACTACTGTAGATGGCCCTTGATTGCTTTTTTGGTAAGTCCAGTGCGAATTGGGTGAAACACCTTTCCACAAATTCCCTTGCACGAGATCCACTAAGGGGTGGAACTTTCGATGAAAGAGCAATCGGGGAATCCACAACAGCTATTTTTTTCTAATTTTTAAAATTTGTTGGCGTATATTTAAACATACTCGTAAGATCGTTGAGAAAAAATTGGGACTTATTTATTGCAAACATTAGTAATATTTTTCAACATACCATATAAAAGTAATTATTTTGGTAGAAACTAATATATTCGATGAAGAAAACTGCCTATATCAGCTAAGTGGATATAATTCAGAACCCTTAAATAGACCAAATCAATCAGGTGGGGGAGTTGCTATGTTTATTAGGAAAGATATGTCTTATGAAAGAATTCAGTACACAACTGTTTCGTATGAAAGCATACATATAACGACTCAGGTATCTGAAAATGAAGCACTTTCAATAATTTCAGTATACCGCCACTCAAAATTGAATGTTTATAATTTTATTGATGAACTTGATAGACACATTGACCGTATTGATAAAAGAGAGGACCTAGTCATTATGGGAGATGTTAATATAGACATGAAAAAAGAAGAATTTATTGCTGTCACCAAAATACTCTGAAATGATTGCTTCTAAGGGATTAGAGAATATAATTTTATCAGAAACGAGAGTAGACTGCGCTAGAGGATCCAGTACATTAATTGACCACTGCCTTAATCGAATGAGAGATCAAGATATGCTAGCAGCTACAATAGAATCTAATGTATTCGATCACTTCACTTTGTTCTGTGGAGTGCGAGAAAACAAAACACACGGTCCCTTACAAACAGAGAAGGTGATTACTAATGAAAATAAAGTGTCGTAACATTTAACTAACATAAATTGGAATGTTACTTGCAATACTACATATTTCAACGACCTTTTCACCCAAATTTTCAATGAAGTATATGAAAAATCCGCGAGAAAAATTAAAATCCAAAGAAGGAAAAAAAGTCAATTATGGATAACAACAGAAATTGTAAACGTATGTAAACACAGCGATAAACTATATAGCAAATGGAAAAACAATAGAAGATGTGTAACGTATGAAAACGAGTATAAGGCGTTTAGAAACTTAGTCAACAACAAAATTAAAAAGGCTAAGTCAGAGTACTATAGAAATAAATTCCCACAATATAGGAAGGACCCAAAAAATACATAGAGACTTATAAATAATTCTTGGTAAACCAACAAACAACTTAGATAACACAATCTGGCGAAATTTTCCATCGATTACATGTACACAAACCCTTTCTAATAGATTAAGTAATCAGTTCACAGAAGAAATTAGATCCATTGTTGACACATGCAGCCTCAAAACATATCGCGGTAGAGAATCACGGTCAGTACAATCAATGTTCCTAGATAATGTATCTGAGACAGAAGTTAGGAATATTATAACCAAGCTTAATATAAATAAAACAGCAGGGACGGTATAAAAGCAAAATATAAATAAACAATAAAATATAATGCCTGCGTACTAACGCCCGTAATATACAAAATAGTTAACATGTCTTTTCAACACAGTTGTTTTCCGAGTAAGCTGAAAATAGCAGTAGTTCGCCCAATATACAAGGCAGGAGAAAAAGCTAATATTCTCAACTATATACCGATATCAATTCTACCTGTAATAGACCAAATAATCGAAGAAGTAATGGCTAACCGATGACCTAGCAAAGTACAAAGTAATAAACAAAAATCAATACGGATTTTTTTTTTAAAAATAGAGATGTTAACCAGCTACTGCTTGAACTTACAAACGTTATTAATATGAACTTAAATAAAAATCACGATTCTCATTGAACACCATTCATTGATTTCAAAAAGTCTTCGATACTCTAAGTCACACCAAAATAATCGAAATGCTGGAAAAAATTGGAATTCAAAGCCGAATCCTGAAATGGTTCTAAGCTACCTTAGTGAAAGGGCTTTTAATGTCAAAATTTCAAATAGCTACAGTCAATTTCAATCTACTTCATACGGGGTACCCCAGGGCTCTATTTTGGGACCGCTTCTTTTCGTTACATTTGTAAATGATATGATATGATATGCGAACCCCACACGCGGATCAGTAGAAATGCGGTGAAGTGGGAGGGTTATGATCCCTTATTTTCGGATTATAACTTCGCTAATAAAAGGAAGAAGAAGAAAATGTAAATGATATGTTATCAATATTAAACAATAGCATCGGATTGCAACATGCTGATGATACTGCTATTATTGTAGCCCACCAAGATTTAGATTGCGCAGTCCGAAAAATGCAATCAAAATTCCATCAATTGGTTCGGTGGTGTCATGATAACGGACTTATAATCAATTTCAAAAAGACGAAACTCATGCATATCCGTCCGCCACACATCTTGAGAACGGAAATATTAGTGAGTTTCTATAATATCAAATGTTTGCATAAAAACAACAATCAACAAGGCCATAATCAAAGTGATATATGCAAAGATGTAATTGAATTAGTGGATGCATATCGATACCTTGGCGTAGAGGTTGACTGCAATTTTAGGTGGGAGCCACATATAAACATCTTTGTAAGCGGTTGCGGAAGTCTACATATGCCCTATACGCTATACCACCTGAGCAATTACACGCCTTTCCCGGTCCTCAAGCTAGTTTATTTTTACTTGGTCGAATCAATTCTGCAGTATGGAATCGTAGCGTGGGGTAATCACTATACATGATTACGGATCTACAACGAATTCAGAAGCGAATATTCAAGATTATTTTGAATGCGAAATAGTGCAATAGGTACGAAGGCAATTTTGTAAATGCAAGTACCTCATTGGGTTTACTATCCGTTAATAAACTTTTTCTTTTTAACATGATAAATGGAATGTACTACGACCAACGCTTCAAGTAACCAACTGATCATTACGTTAATACCAGACAAAGGGCACGAGGATTGTTAAAAATACCACGCGTACACAACTCCTGTGGACGACAACAGCTATCATTCGTAGTACCGACCATCTTCAACCAACTTCCACGAGAGCTATGGGACATTCATTCAAAATTCATGAGAAAACAGACCACCAAGGAACATATTTTACAGAATTCGTTTTGCTTATGTTAATTTAAATTAGAGCTTTTCGTCATTTAATGTTACATATAAAATAACTTCCAGGATGATAATAATAACTTAGTGCACAACCTTCTGCAGATAAGCCTTTATCGCTTCGCAGTAACATCGTCTTATTACTAGAGATTCTACATAAAACAGTTAAAAAGTGAGCAGTTAAATTTAAAAAAAAATTCCTTTGTTAACTTTGTTAGCTTTTCACGTGGATTCTATTCTACCGTTTCAAGGTTTTATCCAGCGTTGAATAGATAACTCCATGGAAGTGCTGACAAAGGTATTTTATTTTATTTTTAATAATTTCAATAATTTTTGTGAATGTATCTAAGACAATAAACCTAAGCCTAATCTAATTATATGAGGTCACTACGACGGAAAACAGCAGCACTTAGATCGGCAGAAGAAAAAAGTTGACGAAAAGTGGAAAATACTGTCTCTGAGTGTTTATTATGCTGCTTAGGTCTGTAGTCCAACAAGCGCATTTTATTAATTTCCAAAAAAAAATTATATAAGTAAACCCATACCTAGAATATGAAAATTGTGAACTCTCTTCTTTATGCATGCAAGGAAAGAAGTGCCATAATTAAGAATACCCACCAGATGTCATTAACATGACCCTACGCAATTTCTTTTGAAATGGTATGCCTTGCTTCGATATTATACCCAAGTCAAGTATAATAACTGGGTCACGACCCACGTCTTTCTCCCTGGTTATACGAAACTGTATGTCGTGAGAATAGCTCACTCCTGCTTTATTGGCAACTTCATGAATATGAAATTAACATCAGTTTTTCTGCAGCGAATATAGCTCAAGACTGCAAGCAGCGAAAATACATCACGGGCGCGATTTAATGAGTTGAATGGGATGCAACTGCGAGTAACCAAAAACTCATTTGCGTACCCCCATCAATTAAAAAAAAGATAGTTAATCTATGTGCGATTCCAGCAATAAATATTTATAAGAATACGAGTAGAGTTCACGGGTTGATAAATTGGAAATTGGATTTATAATTTGAGTAAATTTTCTTATCGTGTTCATCATAGAGAGAGAGAGGATCCTTTGCTGTAGAGAGAATACTCGTATCTTTGTTATATTTTTTCATACACTATAGCCTTAGTTATGAAAGGATATATATGTATATAAGTTAACACCCCATCTTATTCCACATCACAATTACGCTCCGCATTCATGTTCTTCTTCTAGTTTTTCTATCTTTTCCATCTACCTTAGAATCAGGCTCCTGCTTCATGTTCCCCAGCCTGCATTATCCCATACCAGCACATTCCCACCTTGCATTCGAATCACATTTGAGATTCATGTTGCTGACTCAACGTCTGGAGCCAACATTTACGTGCATCATATTTCGCGCGTTTTTCTTTATCTTTCATTTTCCCACATTCACATTTTCCGCCGCATAGTTTAAGATAGGTGTTAAGTTTATTTTTGATTTGAATTCAGTTTACTTTTAAAGTGCATTTGATTGAATAAAGAGGTTTGTCCTCCAAAAAAAATATCTTTTTTAATAATTTTTTATTTATAAAAATTTAACTTATATATGGAATGTATGTGTGAACATGTCGATCGCTGCGATAAGCGCTGTGTAATTTAAACAAGTTAAGATGAAATGGTGACCATTTTTAAATATATTCAATGTATCCTTACATTTACTTACTAAAACAGAGAATTTCAACGCACAGCCCAAACCCCTAGAGCTGGTAAGTTGAGATTTTGTGAAAATCTTTTGCTTAAGGACACTCAATGAGAAGGGGCCCCTAGCCCTTACTCGATTTGTGTTGTAGCGGTATTTAGCATGAATATTCCTCCACACTCCAGAGAAAATACAACAGCAGCCTAATGTTAACAAAGAACTTAAGCACAATTTTTCCATCTGTTTCAGACGGATTGGAACCATTCTTAATTTTTGACTTAATCATTGTGTGGACTATGAGAGTTTTTTGAATTGTACGGTATTGTTGATTTCTTCGTTTATGCTACTTAACACATATGCATATTTATATATTTACCAAGAACGACGTTTAGCTTATTCGAATACATTCAACAGAGATTCGGTTCACACAATGCTAAAAACCTTATCGGATTTGCATCGCAGTTTGAAAATACGAGTATGTCATCTAAACGCCAAAGCCTCAATATGTCCATACTTTCGACGTTGGAGTAAGTATTATACGCGCCATGAAACTTGGTTCAGGCCGGACACTCCTAATTATACAATGAGTTTTCTAAACTGCTATTGTTTTGTCTTTAAAATTTGGACAAAACTGTTAAAATATTATTTATTAGAAAACAAATAGTGAAATAGTCTAAAACAAGACAGGCATACCTACTCGCGACCATTCGTATTAAGACCACGCGTTAAGCTGCATCCGGACGGTTATTGGTATGAAAAAAATATTTTTTTTCGTAATCTAAATAATTACGGAGATATTCACGAGAGCTAATTTGAGAATTTTGACATGCTAAGCTTATATTTTTCGAGAACGGTAAAAGCGATATAAAATTGAAAAATAAAATTCGTGATGATCTTGAATGGCTTGGAACCCATTTTGAAGATTGCGGATGCATAGAATGGGGAAAACAAGTAATATTATTTTCTTTTAAATATATTTTTCTCCGCCAATTATGTGTGAGAACGGCTGTTAAGTTCAGTGTCACAGATGAACAATCTCATTGGTAATCGAATATGTTTCTAGAGGCAAGGGTCGACACTTAGTGTCAATAAAAGCTTAATATTTGTTCACGCTGAACTGTAAGAAGATTTGCTAGCAATAGATGAAGAGCATGCTTAAGTACATACATAGGTACATCGCGATGCAGGAAAGGCAGGCCTATAAACGCCTGGATCAGACAAATGCGACGACATCGGCATTTCATTGGCCTCAGTAACCGAGTGATCCAAAATCGGTAGGCCTGCCGATATTTTCTGAGGTCAAATAGGCGAACCCTACAGGCGGATCAGTAAAAATGCGGTGAAGTGGGAGGGTTATGATCTCTTGTTTTCGGATCATAGCCTCGCTGATAAAAGGAAAAAGAAGATAGGTAGTGAGAATGAGGTGTGATACTCATGCTATCTGCATAAACAGACAAACGGTGACACGCAGACGCACTGATGGATGGAAATAACTCAATCGTTTGGGATGTTGGTACTCTCTCTCTTTGTGGGTGCTATAGCGCAGTGGTTAGTATGTTGGAATCCCAGAAAACATCAAACATTTTTGCACGGTCCCATCTCTCGCGAAGTTCAACAAACATGCAAGAGTATTGTTGTCATGAGAAAGCTTCACAAAAACAAAGTAAAGGTTGCCCTTCGGATACGGCACGAAATTGTAGCCCCCTTCCATTTGTGCGAAAAATACATATGCACATATTCTTGGTTTTCCCTTATGTATTTCGTGCTAGTGCCTAACCAAGTTGAATGCTGTATGTACGAAGTGATCTTGCTTTCTCCCCATTACGTGGCCATACCACCCCATCCAATTTTCTTTCTTCTCGTATATCGGTGTAATTTTTGGACTACCTCTTATAAAGGGTGGGGCAGAAGGACCTCCCCCATTTGGGATGCTAAACTAACAAAAAACAAACAAGATATCAAAGAGATAACTTTATTTCTAAATAATACACATAATGCAGTTTTTAAATTAATTTTTAAAAATTACGTCACTCAATTGGCGGCCTCCATTATCGATACACTGAGTACTCCTCTCTCGGAAGTTCATTAAAACATCTGTGCGGGGAATGTTCAGAAGGAGGTCTCGACACGCAACTGTACGGGTTTCCCTATCTCGTTCACTCAGTTCTTGTGCAACCATAATTTTGTAGAGATGCATTTTCAGCTCACGGTGAAGAATTCTGCGAACACTTTGTTTTAATAAGCTCAATGCCGCCGCGTGTTTGCGTGCAGAACGCCGTGGAGATTGCTGACTCGAAGCCCTAACAGCGGCCACATTGCCACGAGTAGAGTTCACGGGTTGATAAATTGGAAATTGGATTTATAATTTGAGTAAATTTTCTTATCGTGTTCATCATAGAGAGAGAGAGGATCCTTTGCTGTAGAGAGAATACTCGTATCTTTGTTATATTTTTTCATACACTATAGCCTTAGTTATGAAAGGATATATATGTATATAAGTTAACACCCCATCTTATTCCACATCACAATTACGCTCCGCATTCATGTTCTTCTTCTAGTTTTTCTATCTTTTCCATCTACCTTAGAATCAGGCTCCTGCTTCATGTTCCCCAGCCTGCATTATCCCATACCAGCACATTCCCACCTTGCATTCGAATCACATTTGAGATTCATGTTGCTGACTCAACGTCTGGAGCCAACATTTACGTGCATCATATTTCGCGCGTTTTTCTTTATCTTTCATTTTCCCACATTCACATTTTCCGCCGCATAGTTTAAGATAGGTGTTAAGTTTATTTTTGATTTGAATTCAGTTTACTTTTAAAGTGCATTTGATTGAATAAAGAGGTTTGTCCTCCAAAAAAAATATCTTTTTTAATAATTTTTTATTTATAAAAATTTAACTTATATATGGAATGTATGTGTGAACATGTCGATCGCTGCGATAAGCGCTGTGTAATTTAAACAAGTTAAGATGAAATGGTGACCATTTTTAAATATATTCAATGTATCCTTACATTTACTTACTAAAACAGAGAATTTCAACGCACAGCCCAAACCCCTAGAGCTGGTAAGTTGAGATTTTGTGAAAATCTTTTGCTTAAGGACTCTCAATGAGAAGGGGCCCCTAGCCCTTACTCGATTTGTGTTGTAGCGGTATTTAGCATGAATATTCCTCCACACTCCAGAGAAAATACAACAGCAGCCTAATGTTAACAAAGAACTTAAGCACAATTTTTCCATCTGTTTCAGACGGATTGGAACCATTCTTAATTTTTGACTTAATCATTGTGTGGACTATGAGAGTTTTTTGAATTGTACGGTATTGTTGATTTCTTCGTTTATGCTACTTAACACATATGCATATTTATATATTTACCAAGAACGACGTTTAGCTTATTCGAATACATTCAACAGAGATTCGGTTCACACAATGCTAAAAACCTTATCGGATTTGCATCGCAGTTTGAAAATACGAGTATGTCATCTAAACGCCAAAGCCTCAATATGTCCATACTTTCGACGTTGGAGTAAGTATTATACGCGCCATGAAACTTGGTTCAGGCCGGACACTCCTAATTATACAATGAGTTTTCTAAACTGCTATTGTTTTGTCTTTAAAATTTGGACAAAACTGTTAAAATATTATTTATTAGAAAACAAATAGTGAAATAGTCTAAAACAAGACAGGCATACCTACTCGCGACCATTCGTATTAAGACCACGCGTTAAGCTGCATCCGGACGGTTATTGGTATGAAAAAAATATTTTTTTTCGTAATCTAAATAATTACGGAGATATTCACGAGAGCTAATTTGAGAATTTTGACATGCTAAGCTTATATTTTTCGAGAACGGTAAAAGCGATATAAAATTGAAAAATAAAATTCGTGATGATCTTGAATGGCTTGGAACCCATTTTGAAGATTGCGGATGCATAGAATGGGGAAAACAAGTAATATTATTTTCTTTTAAATATATTTTTCTCCGCCAATTATGTGTGAGAACGGCTGTTAAGTTCAGTGTCACAGATGAACAATCTCATTGGTAATCGAATATGTTTCTAGAGGCAAGGGTCGACACTTAGTGTCAATAAAAGCTTAATATTTGTTCACGCTGAACTGTAAGAAGATTTGCTAGCAATAGATGAAGAGCATGCTTAAGTACATACATAGGTACATCGCGATGCAGGAAAGGCAGGCCTATAAACGCCTGGATCAGACAAATGCGACGACATCGGCATTTCATTGGCCTCAGTAACCGAGTGATCCAAAATCGGTAGGCCTGCCGATATTTTCTGAGGTCAAATAGGCGAACCCTACAGGCGGATCAGTAAAAATGCGGTGAAGTGGGAGGGTTATGATCTCTTGTTTTCGGATCATAGCCTCGCTGATAAAAGGAAAAAGAAGATAGGTAGTGAGAATGAGGTGTGATACTCATGCTATCTGCATAAACAGACAAACGGTGACACGCAGACGCACTGATGGATGGAAATAACTCAATCGTTTGGGATGTTGGTACTCTCTCTCTTTGTGGGTGCTATAGCGCAGTGGTTAGTATGTTGGAATCCCAGAAAACATCAAACATTTTTGCACGGTCCCATCTCTCGCGAAGTTCAACAAACATGCAAGAGTATTGTTGTCATGAGAAAGCTTCACAAAAACAAAGTAAAGGTTGCCCTTCGGATACGGCACGAAATTGTAGCCCCCTTCCATTTGTGCGAAAAATACATATGCACATATTCTTGGTTTTCCCTTATGTATTTCGTGCTAGTGCCTAACCAAGTTGAATGCTGTATGTACGAAGTGATCTTGCTTTCTCCCCATTACGTGGCCATACCACCCCATCCAATTTTCTTTCTTCTCGTATATCGGTGTAATTTTTGGACTACCTCTTATAAAGGGTGGGGCAGAAGGACCTCCCCCATTTGGGATGCTAAACTAACAAAAAACAAACAAGATATCAAAGAGATAACTTTATTTCTAAATAATACACATAATGCAGTTTTTAAATTAATTTTTAAAAATTACGTCACTCAATTGGCGGCCTCCATTATCGATACACTGAGTACTCCTCTCTCGGAAGTTCATTAAAACATCTGTGCGGGGAATGATCAGAAGGAGGTCTCGACACGCAACTGTACGGGTTTCCCTATCTCGTTCACTCAGTTCTTGTGCAACCATAATTTTGTAGAGATGCATTTTCAGCTCACGGTGAAGAATTCTGCGAACACTTTGTTTTAATAAGCTCAATGCCGCCGCGTGTTTGCGTGCAGAACGCCGTGGAGATTGCTGACTCGAAGCCCTAACAGCGGCCACATTTTCCACTCTTCTTGAAGTATGAGGCCGTCCAGAAGACTTCTTTTTGAGTGCAGAGCCTGTTTCTCTAGAGTTTGACACCCAAAAGCGTATTGTTTGTTTGTCAGAAACGGAATCACGTCGACCGAGTGCGCAGTGTACGGAAGAAGCACGCTACATCGCAGTCGGCATCTTGCCATTTTTCATGAAATCTTCGACAACAAACGCACGGTATACTTTCGTCCAAACCATTATGACAACTGAAAACCGCACAATTGCCGCTGTCTATCGCCACCTCCCCCGCTTTGCTATCCCCACCATAATTTTTTCTACGTTCTCTTTAAATCGGGGAATTCTTTCTGCCCCAACCTGTATAAACGTATGTGTTTCTGATCTTGGCTTTGTGTGTTTTACTATTTGCCCATCTTAACAAGTTCCTTTAGGCGGTATGTAACTTTTAAGTGTGGTTTGATTGTGCTGCCCAACATTCGGAGCCATACATTTCTGCCGACCTTATTTTACTCATGTACACTTTTCCTTTGAATGATACTGGCACTCTCGTGTCGCTCAGAAGTCCGGTGAGACTTTTTTCACATCATTCAGGCAGTATTAACTCTGTGGGCTACATCTTCGTCGATACCTTCACTTTGGCTTAGAACTGGAACAAGGTAGTTAAATCTCGATGCAGCGTTATCGGTTCATTTTCTCTGAACGGAGTTTTTCTAGGTCCTATGCTGCCTTTTTCTGCCGAGTGGTAGAAACATATGTTGTTTTAGACTTATTCGTAGCCCATTCGATTCTAATATGTTGTTCCAGATGTTAAGTTCATCATCGATATCGCCCAGTCTTTCACTTATAAGCACAATATCGTCCATATACAGAATGTTCTTGCAAAAATGTGATGTTAGATGGTCTATGATGAAGTTAAACAATGACGGACTAAGTGCAGACCCGTGATGGGTATTAACTCTAACCGGGAACGCACTAGTTATTTCACAACAGGTTCGTATTTAGGTCATGCTGTCTGTATGCATATCTTGTATCAGCTTTACATACTGCTCGGGGACCTGTTTTGCTCTCAATACTCTCGGGACTCTATTGAAAACCTTTTCTAAATCAATAAAACCTATATGCAGACTTTTCTCTTTGCTTTTGTATTTTTCGATAACGATTCGCATGGTTTGGATCGCATATTTGATTGATACGCTCCCTACAAGCCCGCACTGATTTTGCGGTATTAAGGTCCGCTTCTTCATCCGCTCGTTTATTATTCTTTCCCAGATCTTATGAGTGTGTGCCAAGTGAATTATTTATTTATTTATTTATTTATTTATTTTATTTACTTGAACAGCTTATACACATACACAAGTGAATTATGATTCTTCTTTTAATATGTTTATCGGAAGTTAGAGTTTATACCATTTCTGCCTTGGTATATTTTATTGATTTTATATCACTAGAATTATTTTTCCTTTGTTTGACAATTTTGCATATGAGTTTTTCTATGATAGGTACTTCTTTGAATTCTTGATATTTGTAAAATATTTTGGCCTTAACTAAGAACTCATTCAAATTTCCTCAGAATTCTGAGGCATGCTACAAATTGCTTACAAACACATTTACGCACACAAATCTCAAA
Source organism: Brachypalpus laphriformis (assembly GCA_945910035.1). Taxonomy (NCBI): domain Eukaryota; kingdom Metazoa; phylum Arthropoda; class Insecta; order Diptera; family Syrphidae; genus Brachypalpus; species Brachypalpus laphriformis. The sequence goes on from OX246754.1 coordinate 87,379,156, forward strand.
TAAACCTATAGACAAACAACATGCATAGGTATATTGACAATAGGTTGACCTTGGCACTAGGGTGTGTGAGTACATAATTTGTTTGCAGCCTTCCCAAGAGACAAATGAAGAAATGTTTGTCATTAGCATGTAGATTTTCCTTGTTCTATCAAAGTACGAATTAACTCCAGTATTTTTAGTTCAACAAACAATTACCTACTTCATTATTATGCAGTTAGCTTTTTTTCTGTTAGCTCCAAATATATCCAAACATTTTTTTATAGTATAAGTTCTTGAGAAGTTTCGATCTTTTTTTTTGCGGATGTGGAGTCTGTTTCCACTAAAATTTGTTGTTGAAATTTATAATTGTTAGTCTGGTTTGCACTTTTTATAAATGCTAAGTGGATATTTACGATACATAAAAACCAACAATTATATAGTTCAATTCGACTGGCGTGGTTTTGCGGTTGACATTACTTGTTTGAGTAGTAAAATAAGATAAAGTTGACCTACACTTCACAGTATAAGTTCTACGGGCAGGGCAGTGACCACACAAGAAAACTAAATACGTGGGGAGTGGTAGAAAATATTCACCCGACAACAAATGGTCAACAGAACAAGAAAAGGGTCGAAACAAACTCGTATATTAGCTTGTTTACATTCAATTTACATATTCAGTTTTGTTCTTCAGAATATTTTATACGTATGTACTGTACGAGTACATATACGAGTATATTCGTATATTGGGATTGAGAAAAGTGCTTGCGTAGGGAGCTAGCATATTCATGTATATTTACAACTTTATGGCGCAATATTTCCTTGTGACTTACATAATGCGTGTGGAAAAGTATTGCTTTATTATTGTGTGGTAGTTTATTCCTGTGAGAATGAAATGGTGGTTTTACAAAATCTGGTAGTGACTTGAATTTAAAATGGGTATGCAATATAGGTATGTATATATGGGTGTATAATTTAAAGGCAAGAACTCTTTAAAGATAGGTATGATAGTAGGCGGCAATATATGCTTACCAACTGTTTTTTTTTTTTTCTTAGAAAAGTAACGTAGGTACTTGTCTTTGAAAAGGCAAATCAAAAAGTATTTAACAGATAATTCGAAAATTGATCAGAACATTTCTATCAAATTATGATTTAGGAAAAATAATCGTTTCTATACTGATTGTATTAAAAGTATAAAAATAAATAAATTTTGTAAATTATAAATTGTATAAATTGTATAACTTGAATAAATCAAATTGAGCCTGCCACTCAGTTTTATATTTTTGTAACTGTTTATGTTTTACTAGCTGACCCACCCGGCTTCGCTCGTGGTCATAAATTATTTTAGTTACAAATTCTTAGATATGTGCATTTATATTTTTTAAAGTACGTATTTTAATCGTACGTACCACTAACTTATTTCATTGGATCTCTATAATATATTTTCCTAAGAACTCAAGAATAGAAATTCGAAAAAAATATTTTGTTTAAAGGAACATTTTTGTATACTTTTGATTGCTCCTTTTTGTGTTATAGCAAAATGGTGATGTAAATCAGAAACAGAAATTCCTTCCATTGTCTGGCCTTAATGTTTTCCCGATTCTGGCAAACTAAGTGAAATATAGAATTATCAATACTCTTGAACTTCTGAAAGCAGGAGACAGAATAACACTTAATCTTTTTTTCTTCGATTGTCCGGATATTTGTGTTCCCTGTTTTGAATGTTGCTCTAATCGGCCTCTGAACTGGTGATGTATATCTGGTCTCTTATAATATTACCTTATAATGGTTTTTTCAAGTGAAAATGCTGCTTAGTCCCTTCACTTCTTAACATACTTACTCCAACAATTTCTGTTGGTACCATTTAACAGAAATCAACTATAAAAAACTATACTCGTCGAATCAGCTTTGACATTTTTAATGCGTTTCGAATTAGTTTTCAAAGTTGCACCACTTTTGCGGTTTAATACGTTTCCGTATTATTGTTCTTCTGTAATTTGTCTGCTAATCTTCAACATTTTAACTTTTTCTCTCTTTGGTATAAGAAGTACGAAAACTTACCTAAAGTATGAGTATTCCACCTGCAATATACTGCCTACGCCACCCTGTTAATAATTTATTTTAAATTTATTAAAACATTCTAAAATTCTATAATGATTTTTTTTTTTAATTTTTACTCACATTAAAGTTCAAAATATAATCTTGTAATAGTGCGCCAACACACGCACTATTGCAACGATAGCCACTGCTGCATGAATGCTGGCAGTGGACTGCACCCAAGGAAAATTGTGGCGATGATTGGATTAATTGTTTTTAGCATTGCTCAGCTTCAGGGCAACACAAAAGGATGTTTTATACCATAAATAATTCAGCGGTCTTTTTACTAAATAAAATTTACTAAATTCACCCATTTTTTATTTTTTTAATCCGGATAGGCAGTACTGAGTTACGGCTGTGGAATCAATATTTACAGACGGAAAATTCGATCTCAACCCCCTTTATGCCACTTAGACCTTGAATTTCGGAAATTATTTCGCATCTTGGCAAAATAAGGAATAACTGTGCAAAATGTCAAGTACCTACGTCTAGTAGTTTTCGAGAAACGGTGTTCGCAAGGAAAATCGACTTTGCTCTTATAGTATTTAAGATTATGATTTGTCATTCTAGACAATATAAAAGAAAAATATTACACTTTTAAACTTAAAGTTGACTCAAACATAAAAACACGAGAAAAAAGGACACCGATAGGAGCGAACTCTATTCATCATTGACATTTGACTTGACGGCCCTGCATCTTTCGTTTCGTTCAATAAAAATCAATTTAAGCATGTGCGTTCCGTTTTGTTGTGTCTTAAGCACTAATACATCGTTCGAAGCCTATGCATAAGAGGGTATGATTTCGTGCGTTATAAAAGCGTGAAATTACTTTTTTTCCGCATACTTACTTTATAGTTATGCAAAAGTAGAAAGTTTTTTTTTCCCGAGGGTAGGTGAAAAATTTTCCATAGACACTATGAGAATAGTCAGCGCGTACTCATAGTAGTGTCAGATTCTTACTGACTAAAAAACACCACCCTTCGATATAAATTTGATAGATACCGCAACTAAGTTATGGAAGAGCTGGAAGAGATGATGAATAGAAGGCGGGTGGACATCTTGTGTGTCCAAGAGACGAAATGGAAAAACACCGGGAATCGGGCGCGTTTCTTGGACGTTAGGACAAAAGATTACAAGATGTTCTACTACGGAACGGAAAAGGCTAGGAACGGAATCGGTATCATCCTTGCGGCAGAGCTACTTGGAAACGTCTTGAGCATTTCGAAGTCCAGCGACCGTTTGATGTCTCTCAAACTAGTAATACAAGGAGAGGTATGGAATATTGTCAGTGCATATGCTCCTCACAATGGGTGCAATCAGAGAGATAAAGATGCATTTTGGCTAGATTTCCACAATCTCCTTAAGAACATCCCAAAGGAAGAATTTCTGTTTGTTGGAGGAGATTTGAATGGACATGTCGGGAAGTCAAATGGAGACTATGAAGACTGCCATGGAGGACTAGGATATGGCAACAGGAACCTTCCTGGTGAAGACATCCTAAGCATGTGCAAATCACACGGTCTTATCGTGTTAAATACCATGTTCATCAAACAAAGCCGACACCTGATCACTTACAGCAGTGGTGGAGATGAAACTGAGATTGACTACCATTTGGTAGCCAGTTTCATGAAGCCTCGGGTAAAAGATTGCAAAGTGATCCTGGGAGAGGCAATCGCTCGTCAACACCGTCTTCTGCTAACAGAAATTTTTATGAAAGCACCGAAGAAAAGCAAACAAACAAGGGTCTCTGAGAAAATCAAGTTGTACAATCTGGACAAAGAAAAAGGCGAGGCTTTTGTTTTCGTAATGAAAAATTACCTCTCTCACACTATCAATGGAATTGAGGATGAAGAGTGCAGAGCACAAAGTATGTGGGATTCCCTACAGCGAACTTGCTTAAAGAAGGTAAAATGACTGCTAGGAGCTTCAAAAGACCACCATCAACACGCTGAAGAAACATGGTGGTGGAGTGATGAAGCTAAGAAGGTGATAAATGAGAAAAAAGCGGCTTTCAAAGCTTGGTCAAAGTGACCCTCTAATAATGATGACGAAAAAGCTCGCCTCGAAATGGAATACAGATTACTTACTTAGATCCTTTAACCACTCGGAGGGCATAGGGCGTCAAACACGCCTGCGCGCCATCGTGTTCGAAGTTCTGCAACGCGTTTGAGCTCATTCCTAAAGAGCTCGATTCCTCCTCAACTGTTCTGCGCCACGTTTGCCTAGGGCGTCCCGCTATTCTGCCTGCCTGGGTGAGCGGATTCCACTGCATGGCGTATTTCGCAATGGAGTTGTCTTCGCGCCGTAGGGTGTGTCCAATCCATTGCCACTTTCTTCTTCGTATAGTAATGCTTATAGGTTCTTGGCCCGTTCTCAGATAAAGTTATTCGTTAGAGATGCGGTTCGGCCAAAAAATCCTCAAGATGATTCTTAAGCATTTGTTTACGAAGACTTGCAGCTTGCGTGTGTTAACGGTGTCCACCTTCCAAGTACTGCACCCATAAAGCAGCACTGATTCTACGTTGGAGCGGAACAGTCGCAGCTTGGTTCTTAAGCTGATAACACTGCTTCTCCAGATTTTAGATAGCATTCCGAACGCAGCTTTAGCCTTCCCGATTCTGCTGCACACATCCAGTTCGGTGCCACCGCGATTAGCCGAGACCACACTTCCTAAATAAAGAAAGTTATCAACTTTCTCGACTTCCTGTCCGGCAATGTAAAGTTGAGCGCGGTTGTTAGAAGAAGTGGTCAGGGCTTTTGTTTTGGCTGTGTTTATTTTTAGCCCCACTTTGTTTGCCTCAGCTTCTAGATTTTGGGCCATCAGATGAAGATCCATTATCCAATGTGAAAGTAGACAAACATCGTCAGCGTAATCTAGGTGTTTAAGGTAAGATGTCATAGTCCAACGAATTCCATAGTTGCCTTCCGTCAATGAAATGGAATACAGATGCTGCAAGAAAAAAGCGAAGAAAAAGTGCGCCCAGCTTCAAGCAGAGAGTACGGAGGGCCTGTATCGGGAGCTGGAGAAAATATTTTACCCGGTTGCTGATGCAAACCAGGCTATCCAGGAGCTGCGAAGACACAATATGAACAAGAGCGCTACTATCTTCAAAATAGCCGCCCAAAAAAAGAAGAATGTTCAGGAGATTCGTTCGCCAAAGTTCATTAGCAATGCTCATGGCCAGCTTCTTGTGGATGACGACAAAATTCTGCAGAGGTGGCAGATGCAAACCAAAGTATAAGGATCATAATGGGAAAATATCGTGATTCCTTAAGGGATTTCCATATTGTATTGGTTGACTTTAAAAAGGCATTCGACAGACAACCACGAGATCTGATATAGGTGGCGCTAAGACATCGAGGGGTTCCAGAAACCTATGTACAGATGATCAGGGACATGTACGATGGAGCAAAGACAAGAGTAAGATGCCCCGCTGGAGTAACCGAAGAGTTCCCAATCAAAGTCGGGGTGCACCAGGGAAGCGTCTAAAATCTTTAAAGTCTCTTTATTACAGTCCTTGATTATCTGTTTGAAGGTAAAGTGATGGACCCCAAGGTACATCAGGTATTCTTTGCTGACGATGGAGCCATCATAAGTGAGGATCCTACATCCCTGCAACGAGCACTTGATGTGTGGGTGGACGTTTTGGAGGGAAATGGGTATCGCATTAGTTCAGAAAAGACAGAGTACTTGTGCTGCCCGTTCTCTGATCCACTCAGGCCTATTCCAGACATTTATTTGAATGGAACAGTGCTTCCCAAGTGCGAAAAGTTCAAATATCTGGGATCTATGATCAATAGCAAAGCAACTGGTGATGACGACATCAATCATCGCGTAAGCGTAGGGTGGATGAAGTGGCAAGAAAATTCCGCTATCTTCTGTGAGAGAAAAATGTCCCCTAAGTTGAAGGGAAGGCTCTACACCGCAGTTGTACGTCCAGCGCTCACATACGGTTCACAATGTTGGACGATGTACAAAAAGTATGAGAGTAAATTAACGGCAACTGAAATGAAGATGCTTCGCATGACAGCAGGAGTGACAAAGCTTGATCGAATAAGAAGTTCGAAGATCCGTGGAAGCTTTCACATCAAGGAAACCATCGTACAAAAAATAGAGCGTGACCGGCTCAGTTGGTATTGCCATGTTCAAAGAAGAGATCATTTGAACCCTGTTAAAAAGGCAATATCAATGCACGTTCCAAAGACATCGCGATGTAGGAACGGCAGGCCTATAAACGCCTGGATCAGACAAATGCGACGACATCGGCATTTCATTGGCCTCAGTAACCGAGTTATCCAAAATCGGCAAGCCTGCCGATATTTTCTGAGGTCAAATAGGCGAACCCCACAGGCGGATCAGTGGAAATGCGGTGAGGTGGGAGGGTTGTGATCCCTTGTTTTCGGATCATAGCCTCGCTGATAAAAGGAAGAAGAAGATCGCAACTAAGTTATAACTTAGCAAGCAATTTTTCTATCACGAAATAATAACGTTTGGCAGGCTACTTTCCACTGAAAGATCGTGCATGTTGCGCAATCTAGACGCGGTTAATACTTATGTCGTCAAGTCGAAAGATGACCTTTTTAGACGGCGCAATAAAATGCTCTCATCCAAAAATTGTAAGACTGTATTGTTGAGATGTCCGATTAGTCAGTTTCAATGGTTTCTCGCGAAGCTTCTAGTTTCAGCTTCGATTGTCGGAATCCCGAGATCACTGTGGATATAGTCGTTTCTACTATACCACGGTGCTTAGACAATTTCTCTTAGCACTTTATTTTGAAAAGTTTGTAAAATATTGACATTTGTTTTCTTGGTAGAACCCCAAAGTTGTATACCATAGGTCCACACCGGCTTTAGCACTTGCTTGTATAAAGCAGTCTGTTCTCAGTATTGAGCTGGGAATGTTTTCCCAGTAACCAGTCCGTTTCTCCATATTTGATTTCGGTGTCTTTACGTTTCATTTTCACGTGGAAATTCCATTTCAGCCTTGCGTCGATCCCAGGTATTTGGCCGCGTTTGCAAAAGGTATTGGGGCCGAGTTTAGGAAAATTGCCAAGTTATTAGTTTTCTTGTAAGTGAAATTCACGGGAACAGATTTAGATTCGTTGAGGGCGATCCGCCAGTCCCTCGTCCATTCATTTACATTATTCAGTGCGTTTTGCAGTTTTGCAGTCGTTTAGTTTATTCGATTGTTTTGCCTACTGCTAGGATAGCGGTGTCATCGGCAAATGTAGCAAGGATAGTGCCATCTCCGTTCGGCATATCACGTGTATATAACAAATAGAGAAGCGGCCCAAGAACGCTTCCTAGCGGTACGCCGCCCGAAATTTCTTTGAGCTCGGAGTATTCGATTCCATGTCTAACACGAAAGAGTCTATTCCCGAGATATGAGTCTAGAGTATCGAATAAGCATACAGGGAGAACTAGTCGTAGTTTGCTTTTCAAGCCATAGAGCCACACCTTATCAAAGGCTTGCGAGACGTCAAGAAATGCGCTTGAGCAAATCTTGTTTTCTTCTAGTGCTTTCTCGATTAAGTCAGTAACTCTATGCACCTGGTCAATCTCGAATGCTTACTTCTGAACCAAAACTGTTTGTTAGGAATAATATTATTTTCTTCTTTAACCGTTTGGAGACGCCTTAGTAATATCTTCTCGAAAATGTTGGGTATGACTGGAAGAAGCGAAATTGGTATATACGATTTTACCTTATTTGGCGGTCTTCTGGTTTTATAACCATGATGACTTCCGCAACCTTCCATTCGCTCGGCACGTGTTTTAATCTGAGCGCAGCATTTACAATATAGAGAAGCTTAATCAATGCTTTTCTAGGTAAAACTTTGAGAATTTCTTTCTTAGGTTTTAGATTCTCGACTTCATGTTTAAGTCCCCTAAGCGTTGCACTTGTGAGTGTTAAATCGTCAGTTGGTAAATCCAGCGTATTGATGTTGTCGTAAACCACTGACCATCGTACGATTTAAAGGTTTCTTCCAGGTGGCCCACAAAGACGTCCGCTTTTTCTTTATCTTCCCTTGCCCATTCATTTTGCTTTTATTTAATTGGTGGCGTGGGAACTTTGTGCCTTTTGGTGCCTTTTACGGCTTTCCAAAGTGAATAATTGGATACTTTTTTCGCTACTAAACTTTCAAGGTAAGAGCCTATCGCACGATTTTTAAAATCCTTTATAGTCTTCTTCAACGAATTGCACAAATGATTCAAGTGCCATTTGTTGCCATTTCTTCGCTTTTTTTTCCGGAGGATATCGTAAACCGTATCTGTCCGGCGTTTTCCTTGGATTAGGAGTATTATTCCAAGAGGCGAGCTGTACGATCTCAACGAAGCGATCAAGTTCAACCTCAAGTTCATAGGGTGTCGTAAGTGGAACGCTCAGTTCATCATTATCTTCAATTTCGTTCCTAAAGCCTTCCCAGTTAGCTGTTCGACCAGTTAAACTCGCTGGCTCTAGGTCATAGACTAGTTTTTCGCTCAATGTCCAAATAACTGGGGAATGATCAGATAGATCAAAGCTCTCTTTAACTTTTATATGGTTGGTATATATTCCTTTCACAACGAAAAAATCTATCAGGTCAGTTATTTTCGAAGTAACAGTTGGCAAGTAAGTCGGTTTACCCGTCGAATGGAAATCACAACTGTACTCCACACCTGCCCCATAAAGCATTCTACCTTTTTTCGCGTTGTATCTTGAGCCCCAGAACGTATGTTTCGCATTAAAATGACCGCCAATAATAAAATAAGGTTTCAGCGATGTAAGCAAGTTAGTAAAATCAGATTTTTCAAGCGCGGAACGCTGTGGACAGTAGATAGATGAGATTTTAAGAGTACGCTGACTATTTTTAACTCGAATGGTCCACAGTTGCAAAGTTTCAAGTTCTATCTTTAGGTCTTCTGATTGTTTGATGCAGTCTTTAATAAACAAGGATGATCCGCCTCTCGCTTTTCTCGAAGGGTGACAAGCGTGGTAACGATTATAGCCTTTTATTTTTAAATGCGATTCGTTTTTTACGCGGGCTTCAGAAATCAAGCAAATATCAATATCCTTTTTCACGCATGAAGATTTTAAATTCGTCAAGTTTTTGCAAAAATCCGTTTGCATTCCAAGTACATAGGTATATGTTACTTTCGTTTTTCATTCATATTCTAGTTGAAGTACGCGATTTCCGTGAATTATTTTCAAGCTTAACCAGCCTATCGAGAATAATTTTATTTATTTTGCTTTGTTAATGAAATTTCGCGAGAATAACTGAGAAAACATGAGAGTCAGGGCCCGTCGAAATTTCAACGTTTTTTGGTTGCCGCGGCCTGAGCGTAAGTCTGCACTCCTGCTGTCCGAGCGTCATTACCCGGTGGCCTTTCCAATAGTAACTTTTTACTACCGTTTCTTTAAAGGACAGAGGTCGAAGATTTTTCTATTGTCACTCTTTCCCTCACCGTTTGGCGCTCTAAGGACGGTAGTTTTAGTTTGCCTACTTTCTCCTGCACGATCTTACTCTTTGGCTTAGCTTTTAGTTTTGATTTTGCATTTAGTGGCTTAAGGAGCGCATCTCTCCGTTTTTGCAACTCTTTAGCTACTTCACTTCCTCTGTAATTAAACAGGTGCTTTCCATTGCAGTTAATACGCGCTGCAGCGGTTTTTTTGTTTACGCAACACTCTTGACTTAGATTTTTACCGGAGCATTTGACACATCGCGGTTCTTTTCGGCAATACGTTTGCGTATGATTGAATCCTAGGCATCTTTTGAACTGAGGTATCAATCTTGTATTCTTGCCCATGGGTTCGATTTTGACTACGACATTCAGAATTGTTCTTATTTCGTAAAGCTTATCTAAACTCTCAGCTTTATCAAAGGTTAGCATAAAAAGAGGAAGCCCGCGCTTTACCGTCGTTTCCTCGCCTTCCAATTTTTGTTTTTCCCGTTTAATTAAATTTACCGCATCGACGATCTTAAATTTTTTCTTCTTCAAATCGTGAACAACATCTTCCTTTAAGCATGAGGCATGAAACCCTCTAACTACGACTACCATCGGTCTTTCAGATTTATTTTCGTAAGTATACCACTGAATTTTTTCAGTATTCAGTTTATTAGATAATAAGCGGTAACTGTCTGAGTCATTTACGCTTACTTTCCAGTTGTTGTTGAACGATGTTACTTCAAAATCGGATAGCAACAGAGGTTTGAGAATAGAATGCAGTTTATTATAGTCTGCAATTCCGATTACGTTTATTGGTGGCGGTGGTCGTACTTTAGTTCGTGGATTTTCTTCGCCACCTGTGTTTATTTTGTCACGCTGTTCTTTATCTTCTCGCATATTTTGCGTGTTTTCTTGCTTCGTTACCATTTCGGGCGAAGAACCAGCTTTTCGTTTCTTAACTGGTCGTTTTTCTAGGATCCAGTTGGTTTCCCGACTTAGTTCTTATTCATCCGTTTGATAATCAGTGTTATTGGTATATCCTTAAAGGCTTTGTTTTCTGCTTTAAGTACATTTAATTATTTTCTTAGTTCTTCGCAGAGAAGTTCCATTTTACTTAGCCTGGTCCGAAGTTCCATATTTTCTTCCGTAAGGCTTTGAATTTTCGCTGAAGTTCGTTGTTCGTGCGCCGACACTATCGATGTCGCCAGACTTCTAGTTCTGCACGTTCTTATAGTAGATCTTGACGGTGGAGATCTACTACTACCCTAGTACGTTTTTTAAAAGGGTCAGATGAACGCAATAAGTGGTTCTCCCCAGAATCCATAGAGCCGACCTCCGAAGACGGTGGATTTTCCAGTGCACCTGGACTGAAAGAAAGTGTATCGACCAAAAATAAATCATGATATGGTTGGGAACCCTATGGCACCATGAGAAAACAGTAGAATATAGGAGAATCTAAATTACAAATAAGTTTTTTTTTTTTTTGCTGAGACCAGGTGAAAAATCTGTTAAAGACACCATAAGGCCCGACCGCACGTGTTTATGGTAGTGAAAGATTTTTACTCACTAAAAAACCACCTTCTTCTTCTTCTTCTTCTTCCTTTTTCAGCGAGATTATGATCCAAAAATAAGGGCTCATAACCCTGCCACTTCACTGCATTTCTACTGATCCCCCTGTGGGGTTCACCTAAATAACTAAAAAACCACCTATCTTCAAAATTAATACTACAACTAAGACGACGCTTATCCACCAGTTTTATTTTCGCTTACGAGACTCGTGAGTCTGGAAAAATATGTTCGTGTGTGATTAAAAAGAAATGTAGCACTTTAGACAGGTTAAACTCCAATGAAAGTTCCTGCCTTTTTCACGATCGGCATATACTATGACGCGAAATCAAAAGGTTTTGTCCTTTGCAAACGACGAATTGAATTGTTCGCGTCAAGTAGTTGAATAACCGTACGGTTACGATGGCCGTGAACACGATATTTGTGTTTACGCGCAAATTTTGTTATCTCTTCGACGACGCTGGGAATTCCCAGATCCCGATTAATATCTTCGTTACGTACAAGGTGCCGCAAAATTAATCACCCTATCAGAAGATGTTATAATTTTTGCAAATGGCGTCGTTCGTCAATCATATTTGACATTTGTGAACTAGACAGCTGCAGTATGCAAAAAGACAAGTAATGGAGCGCTGTACTCCGTAAGAGCGTGGAATAATTGTGTCGATCTTTTTTTTTTATTTAGTAAAAAAGTAATTCAAAATCAAAATTGGATGATTAATTTTGCGCCACCTTGTACATACCACGGTGCGTTAACGATCGTTCTAAGAACTTTATGTTCAATGTTTGTATGATGTTTCTATTGTTTTTCCTGGTACAACCCCATAGTTGTATACCATACGTCCACACTGGCTTTAGCACTTGCTTATAGATAAGCAGTTTATTATGTAGGCTTAACTTCGAATGTTTTCCCAGTATCCAGTACATTTGTCGGTATTTGTTTTAAAGCTCGTCGCGTTTCCTTTTTACGTGCGATTTCCATTTAACCTTAACATCTAGAGTCATTCCTAGATATTTCGTTACGTTCGCATACAGTATTTGAGCCGAGTTTAGATATACAGACAATCTATCCACTTTTTTGTAGGTAAAGTTGACGTGAGTAGATTTGTTTTCGTTCAGCACAATACGTATATAGAAGTGGGCCAAGGACACTTCCTTGCGGGACTCCGGCTGCAATTTCCTTGAAGTCAGAGTACTCATTTCCGTCTCTCGGTCAGGTACGATCGTGAGATTAGAAAGAGTTGCCGTAGCAATAGTAGTTGCAATTTATACTCCAAGTCTTCGTGACAAACCTTATCGAAAGCTTGTGAGATGTCAAGAAATATACTACAACAAATCTTTTTTTTCTTCGAGAGCTTTCTCAATCACGTCAGTTTTTGTGTGGATTTGGTTTATTGTAGAACGTTTGATTCTAAATCCAAACTGATGGTCAGGAATGATATTTTCAAGGTAGATCGCTATCGTATTGCTTTTAAATTCCCGAATGCTGTCTCTTGGACGATTGCATAACCGGTTATGGACCGTTTTATGCTGCGGTGCATGAGTGATTTGCCATTTTTTTCGTGCTTTTCTTTTCTCCCTCACCAGTTCAATGATTTCTCTGGGATAATTTTCGTTGCGGTTGATCTTATAGCTTCCAGAAGGAGTATTTTTCCATACTATTGTGATTTCAAAAGATAACGACGAGAGAAAGGAAAAACTCTAAGTCTATAATATAACATATAACATATAACATAGACATTTTATGGGTTCTTAACACATGCCGCTCTTTGAATTGCTTCCACGAAACTATCAGCTTCGTCCTCCAGTTCACAAGGTGTTTTAAATGATATATTTAAGGCGATATTTGTTTCGCAATCATTTCTAAAGCCCTCCCAGTTTGTGCTATTGCTAGTAAGTTTCCAAGCAATAAAATTACCGGAGAGTGATCAGAAGAGAGATTACTACATCCTCCGACTGTAATAAACTTCTCGTAAATGCCTTTTGTAACGAAAAAATTGATAAGGTCGGAATTTTTTTCTAAGTCGGTTGGCCAATAGGTCGGTTTTCTGTCGAATAAAAGCATCAACCGAATTCATTTGCCACTTCCTAGAGAATTTTTCTTTTAGAATATGTACATCTTGAACCCCAGAAGCTGTGCTTCGCGTTGAAATATCCACCAATAAGGAAATTTGAACCAAGGGCATTGAAGACACGAAAGTAATCGTCTTTTTCTTACGAGCATCGCGGCGGACAGTAAATAGATGCTATATTGTAGCTCAGGTATTTATTTTTAACCCTTACCGCGCACAACTGAAGTTTTTCCAGCTCTATCGAGAGATCAAAGAGTATGTCGATATTTTCTCTAATCAGGAATATTTCTAATTCGTTATATTTTTGTAAGGGTCCGTTTGCATTCCATGTTACTATTTGAAGCAAAGGGTCCATATCTACTTAGATTTAGGTATAAGGCACGGCGATTTGTCAGACGCTCAGGAGAAGTGGGACCGTGAAAAAACTTGTTGGTGTTTCCTGGGATTCGAACTTGGAACCTCATGCGTAGTGATCCGACACACTAACCAATTACGCCACGGACTAACGATGATATGAAACACAATCTTAAAATTTTCTTTTTATTTACTTATTACATATTTGTTGTTTTTTTTTTGTGTGTGTCAAACGGTAGTGCATGCGATTATATGAAAAGTTTTCACTAAGCTGAGGACTACCAACTCCTACTCTCAACCTCCACGTGGCGACAGCTGGGCGTCTACTCCCTTGATCCATGAAATGGTAACCAACCCCGTTTGGTTGATCTTTGGCGGCAGCAGATGAGGGAGGAGTGCTCTCTCACTAGAGCACTTCTTCGTGTTCCAGACGGCAGCGGACGAATTCCCTATATGGAGTCAACAGTTCCAGTTAAGTTGAACTTAGGGAATACCTTGCGCGAGCTGCTTCGACATATTCGGATCACAGGTCGGTAAGGAATTTCCAAAGTTAGTCAGTACCTTGAAAAAGAAATGGTGGCGGAGGATCCCTTAATAGGCCAACGGCAGCGCTCATACTCCCGTAGTGGATCACTGGCACCGGTGTAACCAGCCCCTCGTCCTAGGGGTATAACTAGAGGAACTGGCCCTCCAAGTTGAGGGTTGTGCCGTGGAGGTAACTTCCCTACCACGTAAAAAAATTAATGGCTCCGAAACAACCAAGAGCTTCGGATAAGGACGACTCAAATGATGACGACCCCAGCAAAAGAAATAAGGACAACGATCTTCGGATCTGTACGTGGAATGTTCTGTCCCTTTACAGACCACGTGCAGCCGAACAATTAACAGAGGCCATAGACTGCTATAAAGCAGATATAACCGCCATCCAGGAAGTGCGATGGCAAAAAGAAGATGAAAAACTGTGAAATCTACTACGGATTGCTGTAGAGGCAACAGACAATGCTTATTCGGATGCGGATTTGTTTTACGCGGTCGACTTAGGCAAGAAGTGTTAAGCTTCTGACACGTGAGCGAGCGTATTATGCCTACCCGAATCAAGGTTAAATTCGCTAACATAAGCCTAATATGTGTTCATGCCCCCACTGAAGAAAAGGACCCTGCCACCAAAGAGTGAAAAACTACTTCTGCAGACTGTATAACGGTGACAAAGACCAACATCTCGCTGTCAGGCAGAATGAACCATTCAATATAGACGATGATAGTCAAAATTTCCGTCTACCTGACCAAAACGAAGTGAGGATAGCAATATCCAAGCTGAAATCCAACAAGGCTGCTGAATCTGACGGCTTGCCGGCCGAACTTTTCAAGGCAGCTGTGAATGAATTGGTGGATTACATACACCAAATCATCCTAAAATTTGGTCAGACGAGTGTGTGCCTGATGAATGGAATCTCAGCATCGTTTGCCCGATCCACAAGAAAGGAGACCCTCTCAACTGCGCCAACTATAGAGGCATCAGTGTCCTCAACATCGCATACAAGATCTTTTCTGCGATATTGTGTGAACGCCGAAACCTTTTATCAACAGCCTGATTGGCCCCTCTCAGTGCTGTTTCAGGCCAGAAAAGTCCACCATCGATCAAATCTTCACACTTCTCCAAATCCTGGAGAAAACCCAAGAATTCCAAATCGATACTCACCACCTCTTTATCGATTTCAAGGCCGCCTATGACAGCATCTATAGAGAAGAGCTTTATAGATCCGTATCTAGTTTTGACATCCCTGCCAAACTTGTTCGTCTGTGCAGGATGACGATGGATAACGCTCGCTACTCCATCAAGGTCGGTAATGAACTCACCGAAACCTTTGACGTCAAAAAAGGCTTTAGACAAGTTGACGCGCTGTCATGTGACTTCTTCAATATTGTACTTGAACGAATTATGCGGAACTCACAAGCCAACACCGGAGGTACAATCTATTACAAGTCTGTACAACTGCTTGCAAACGCCGACGATATTGGCATTATTGAAAGAACTCAGCGGATTGTCACCGGTGCTTTTGAAAGCATTGAGGCGGAAGAGTCCAAAATGGGTTTAGCGATAAAAGAGGGCAAAACCAAGTATATGCTGTCAACAGGAAGGGAGAGTCAACACCGACGAATTGGACAGAACGTCACAGTGGGCAGCTATAACTTCGAGGTAGTAAGGGACTTTGTCTACCTTGGATCTGCTATAAACTCAAAAAATAACATCAGCGTAGAAATGAAGCGAAGAATAACTCTTGCCAATCGCTGTATTTTGGGCTTAAAAGGCAACTCAACAGTAAAGCCCTATCTCGAATAACTAAAGAGACTCTGAATAAGACCCCGATCATCCCAGTCCTGCTTTACGGCGCTAAAACATTCTTGGTCGAGAGATAAATTCTTCGTAAGATATTTGGTCCCGTTTGCGTTGACGGGTTTTGGAGGAGAAGATTCAATCACGAACTATACGAGCTGTACAGGGACATCGACCTGGTCAAAAACTGCGTATTGGACGTCTAAGATGGCTAGGATATGTAGAGCGAATATACACCAACGCTCCGGCCCGCAGAGTCTTCAAATCCAACCCGGAAGGGACGACGCAGTGGAGGACCTCCTGGCCGTAGGTGGCGCACGCAAGTTCAATGGGACCTCAACCAACTTGGAGTGCGCAACTGGAGGCAAGTAGCTAAAGACCGAGCTAAATGGAGAGGCTCTTTGGTTGAGGCCCAGGTTCACCCCGAACTGCAGCGCCCATACTCAACCCCGCACGCTAGAGGTGTAACAAAAGGAATTGGCCCTCCAGGTTGGGGATTGTGCCGTCGGGTTAACTTCCCTACCATGTAAAAACTTATGATTACGAAGCAAAAACAACCTTGGATATGGATGATTTTACTGTCGGCAATCCAAGCAAACGTAAAAATTACAAAGATCTTCATGTCTGCACGTAGAAAGTTAGGTCCCTCTACAAATCACGTCCAGCCGAACAACATGCCGAGGCTCTAGATTGTTACAAAGCAGGCATTACCCCCATCCAAGAAGTGCGATGGGATGGGCTGGAGGTTGAAAAACTGCGACATCTACTACGGTGATTAATACAGACAACAAGCGCAGCGTCTATTCGGGTACGGATTTGTTACTATAGATTAGAGGCAGACATAGGCAAGAAGTCTTGAGTTTGCGGCATGTGAACAACCGCCTCGTGACTATCCGTATCAAGGCTAAATTCGCCCCTCACGATAAGATGGACGACGCGACGAAGGATGACTTCTACCAGCTCTTGGACAACACGTATGAGCAATGCCCTAATCACGACTTTAAAATTGTCCTATGTGATTTGAACGCAAAGGTAGGAAAAGAGGACGTCTTTAGTAGCGTGGCCGGAAAGCACAGCCTACACGGCGCCACATGCGACAACGTGTTCAAGATAGTCGACTTTGCAGCGGGACAAAACGTTGTTAAAGCTAGTACGCGGTTCCCACGTTTTGATATTCACAATGGGACATCGCTCTCATTGGATCGAAAAACTGTCAACCAAATCGACCACATTGCGGTCGACGTAAGGCACTCTTCCATTATTCTGGGTGTCCGGACTTTCCGAGTAGCCAACGTGGACTCCGATCACTACCCTGTTGTAGCCAATGGATGCGGATATATAAAACGGAGCGAAGTCAACGAAATGGTGTGAGGAAGTTTGACGTCGGACGGCTACAGTCGCAAGAGATCGCCAGTGCCTTTGCCTATCGAGTTTCTTTTAATTCTAATCTAAGTCCTATGCCGCCAGTAGCAAATGCGGAACACCAGTGACAGCGTTGCCAACAAGCCATCAGAGATGCTGCCTCTGATGTACTGGGTTTCTCTTGGGCACCAGAACGGAAACCCCTGGTTTGATGGAATGTCGGCAGCCACAGCAAAATAAGAGGCATAGAAAGCCCGACGAATGGAACCTGAGCATCATTTGCGCGATCATTAAGAAAGGAGACCCTCTGAACTACATCAACTACAGAGGTATAAGTCTCCTCAACATCGCATATAACATCTTGTCTCCCGAATTGTGTGAACGCCTAAAACCGATCGTCAACAACCACACAGGTCCTTATCAGTACGGTTTCAAGCCCGGAAAGTTTACCATTGACCAAATGTTCACTCTACGGTATATCTTGAAAAAAAGCCCATGAATATAAAGTCGATAGGCATCACCTTTTCATCGATTTCAAAGTTGCCTATGATAGCGTGTATAGGGGCGGGTCATACAGAGCCATGTCTAGTATTGGCATCCCTGCCAAACTCGTCCGTATGTACAATGACATTGGAGAACTCTCGCTGCTCCATCAAAGTCGGAAAGAACTCCACCGAACCGTTTGATGTCAGGAAAGGTCTTAGACAAGGCGACGCGCTATCATGCGATCTCTTTAATATATTACCTGAAAGAATTGTACGAAACTCACAAGCCAACACCGGAGGTACAACTACTTGCTTACGCTGATGACATCGACATTGTCGGAAGAACTCAGCGGCCCTTCAGTGGGGCTTTTGCGGGTATTAAGATCGAGGCAGCAAATATGGGTTTAGCGGTCAATGAAAGTAAAACAAAATATATACTGTCTACAAAAAAGGACACCCAACTTCGGCGTCTTGGACAGAACGCCACAATAGACAGATATAATTTTAAGATAGTAAAAGACTTTGTCTACCTAGGCTCTATGGTGAGCTACGCAAATGACACCAGTGGGAAGATCAGATGAAGAATTACTCTGCCGATTGCTGTTTCCATGGGCTAAGAGAGCCCGGAACATCTTTGAATCCACCCCGGATGGAGGGCGCAGTAGAGGACGACCTCGCGGTAGGTGGCGCAAACAAGTGGAGGGAGACCTTTACCAACTTGCTGTGCACAACTGGATGGCAGATGGCTCGTAACCGAGCTGGCTGAAGGGGTTTGTTGGCTAAGACCCAAGTCTACACCGAACTGTTGGACCGCCTTAGTAAGTTATGGCGTGTTTTGGTGAGAATAATGCAAAGCAAAGTGAAAGCTTCTCCACAAAATGATCCCCATTCAATCTGGTTTAAAACTTTTTTTACTGTTTGAAGATTGGTGATTGAATTGAAATTGAATTGAAAAGTATGAAAAAGTTGTGTTTAAATTTGTGAACTACTACTGAATCATTCAACTCGAATCAAATTGAACGAAAAATCTCTTTTTAGCGCCCTCTGAAATTTAGTACCGCAAACTAAACATCTCAACTCAGATTTGACCGGAGAAAAAAGCCACAGTGGTTGTTAGTAATTTTTTGTTGTTGTACTCCGTGCTAAATCTTACTTCACTGAGAAGCGACGTCTCACCAAAATACGGCATAAGTAACATTGTATGACTCGGCTATAGGGTTGTCATGAAAAAAATTAGGAGCGCAGGCGTCACCCGCCACGATGACCGCGGAGCTAATGAAGAACATAGTGGACACACTCTTCCCGGCCCACCCTGTTAGGTCAATGGAGATCTCTCCTGCCCAAAAACAAGACATCCCATTGGTTAGCGAAAAAGAGCTGATTCTAGCAGCTAAATCTCTTCAGAACAATAAGGCCCCCGGCCCCGACGGCATACCAGCGGAAGTATTGAAAACGGTTGCCCAAACTTGCCCACAGATACTGCTATGTATGTATAACGGCTGTCTAAAGGAAGGGATCTTTTTCAAGAAGTGGAAGGTACAGCGCTTGGTGCTCATAAGCAAGGGAAAAGGAGACCCGGATTCCCCACCAGCATACAGACCTCTGTGCGTGCTAGACACGGCAGGAAAACTCTTCGAGAAGATGCTGAAGCCTCGAATCACAGCAGCAATCCAAAGAGCAGGTGGCCTATTCGAGCGGCAACACGGATTCAAAAAAGGCCACTCCACGATAGGAGCAATTGGGGAAGTAGTCAAAACCACCCACCTCGCCCAAAGGGGAAATCACTAATTAAGGCGAATCGTCGTGTTGGCAGCTCTGGATGTGAGGAATGCCTTCAATTCGGCCAGATGGGGAGATAGGCTAGATGCGCTCGAGAACACCTTCAGGATACCGCAATATCTTTTGCAAATTGTGAAGGACTATCTCAAAGACAGGGAACTTCTGTACGACACCGTGGAGGGTACTCACAGAAAGGAAATCACTGCTGGAGCAGCACAGGGCTCAATCCTTGGACCCGATCTGTGGAATATCGCATACGATGGAATCCTTCGCATGGAGATGCCCTTCTTAGTCGGGTACGCAGATGATTTCGGTGCAGTGATTACCGCAAGGGACATCGAAGGGGCTCAGCTGAAACTGAACCAGGTAATGAGACGAGTACTAGCCTGGCCTTAGTCTCGCCGCGGAAAAAACGAAGATAGTTCTTCTGACTAGGAAACGGATCCCGACCATTGCCGAGTTCCGAGTAGGTCCAGAAGTGATAATCAGCAAAGCAGCAGTAAGGTATCTAGGAATCGCCCTGGACTCTAAACTCTGGCAACAGATTAAGTCCGCATCCGACCGAGCTGCGAAGGTCACATCATCACTGAGTAAGCTTATGGCAAATATCGGAGGCCCAAAAATGAGTAGGCGACGACTCCTCACCCACGCCATTCTTCTGTATGGGTGTGAGATTTGGGCAGACGCACTTAGACAGGAGAAGTACAGAAAGCAAATTGCCGCAGTACAAAGGCGATGAGCTCTCCGAGTTGCAAGCTCCTATCGCACAGTGTCGGAACCAGCCGTCCTCGTAGTTGCGGGTGTGACCCCCATCGACCTCCTAGCGACAGAGAGGAAGTACGCCCACGACAAGAAGGTGGAAGTAGGGGCAGAACTGGCAGTCGCTGACGCGAAGGAGCTTACCAAGCAGGCTTGGCAGAGAAGGTGGAGCGCTGAAACGAGGGGGATGTGCACAGCGAGGCTGATTACAGACGTCACGGCTTGGACAGAGCGGGAACACGGCGAAGTGAACTACTTTGTCACTCAATTCCTAACCGGATATGGGTATTTCAACCGATACCTCCACAAAATGGGTAAAGTAGAGAGCGCAGCCTGCCAATATGGCGACTCAGCGGAAGACGACGCTTTCCACACCTTTTTCGCCTGTAGCAGATGGACAAAGCAGAGGAGTAGACTGGAGTCGGAAATAGGCGATTTTTCCCCGGAAAATGCTATAAGCAAGATGACCTCGAGTACCGACACGTGGAATAGAATATCTTCCTTTATCGAGACGGTACTAAGAACCAAAAAGAGAGAGGAAGACGCTAACATTCCCTCACAAATTACATAAAGTATATAAAAGCCTTATCGGCAAGAATATACCTATAAACCCGCACCAGGAGCCGAATATGAAAAAGCCGTTCCCCAGAGGGGAAAGAAAACGACACCACGTTAAGTAATGCGATAAGCGGTTCCGGAGTGGATGGTGTCAAGTAGAAAGAAGGGGTTAAAGGTGGTTTTTTTAGTAAGTAGTGAGTCTCACACTACTAGAAACAGAGCGTGACTGTTTCCCGTGCGCATTAGCGTTTTTCCACTACCCCCTAGGCAAAAAAAAAAAAAAAAACATTGTATGACCACATATCCAACATCGCAAAATCAGCTTCAACGAAATTGAGTTATCTCAGAACAAAGAAGTACTTAACACAACCAAGCTTCTTTTATACAAAGAACAAATAAGACCGGAGTGGAGAATTGCTATCACGTTTGAAATTCGGTGCCAAAACACTATCTTAGTCTGCTTGACAGCAGCCAGAAGAGAGCAGTTCACTAATATCCAACCTTCAATCGTCTGCTCATCGAAGCCAGGTGGCAGACTTATTCCTTTTCTGTATATATTGCCATGACAGATGTTCGGAAGATCTCAGCAGAATGGTCGTTGGGAATTGGACTTTTCAACGCCCTACCAGGCAGGCGACTAGAGCACACAACTTTCATGGTCACTTGGCAACCGTGGCAAGAACATCAATCTATCAAAATTCATTTTGTTACAGGACAATTAATTTTCCGAACGCACACCCATGTGAAATATTTCTGGAAAGCTATAATCAGCAATAATTGAAATGCAGTATAAAAAGACATCTGCAGGCACCTCGGGGCGCTTGCTCAGTGTTATAAGTTCGCCTATTCCGAGGGAGGTCTATACAAAATAAAAACATACATTTTAGGGATAGAGATTCATACGATCCATTTCAGGCAGATTGTAAGCGTTGTTTGTTTGTTGCCTAAAGTAGTTCTTTTCAACAAAAGAGGTATTCCATGTTTTTTTTAGTAGGTATGTACATTAGCGTGTCCCGTCGTTGTATGAAGAAAAAAAAATTCTCGAATTTTTTATCGAAAGGGGTATCAAAAGTTGCGTATTAACGAGTAGATTCTGAATATGTACTTACTTTTTGATTTGGACATGACTTTTAAATATATTAAAGAAAGAAAGTAAGAAACAATATTTTTTTTTTCCTTTTTTTTATTTTATTTTATTATTTTAATTTATTGATTTCATTTATTAAATTAAAGTTAAAGTTAAGTAAAACATATTTTACTGTCCATGAAAAAAAAAAAAAAAAGTTCATGAAAGGACTTAAAAAAAAAAAATAAATATATTTACATTGCAAAAAAGTTAAAAAAAAAATATTTACATTGTAAATTGACCCTTGAAATTAAATGAAGGCATTTTGCTTCGTGATTCTATTTTATTTCTTATAAGTCCTTCTCTCGACTTTGCTCCGATAACACACTGGCTTGCTTCGGTCACAGATTTGATGCATCTTTCGACACTTTGCGTGTGACAAGGAAATTCCGGTATTTTCAGTTCTTTTCTTTGCACCACCAATGAAAGTTCACCATCAGTCAATTCAGCTAGGCAAGGTGGTGGAGTAATTTGACATTCCTTCCAAAAAATTATGTCAATGTAGTCCGTAGCGTTAAATTTAAGGTTTGGCGGCTTAAATATTCGGTTTGATGTATGGGTTTGCCTCGCTTTGACATAGACCCTTTCGTCGAAGAGTATTGCCACTAAAATGTTTTCAGGATGTGCGAAAAAAGCGTTTCATTCAATGACAGGATCAACGATTGATTTTAAGTTGTTTGGCTACCATCTTGAAAAAGAGATGAGTTGAAAAACATGTTGCGGGCCATCTATCAATAAAGGTTTGTTTTTTATCGAAAACCACACTGGTGCATATACTTTCATTATATACTCCACAAGAATTTTGAAATTTTTAGATGGGTTACTTGAACTAATGTAAAGTCTAAGTAATCTATTTGCAGTTGTAACCCGTCTTGAATGTGCCATTTTCTCAGGCTGTCGATTTGCTAGTCCGGGAGAACAGTAACCTGTTTTTATAGCTTGACACATTTCGAAAAGATATTGTGATAAAATTGACTTTTCCTTGGGGAAAAGTTAATTGGAGAAAAAATTAAAACACGTGCGGCCTTTGTGAAATATGACAATTAACTCCATTTTATTCTTCTCTTTCTTTCTCTAACTAAATTCTATTTTCTATGCGCCCCCTATAACTGGATCCACGTAGCTAAGTTAGTGTCAAGGCAACGCCATCTGCACATTCGTAACACTGCCCCTCCCTTTAAGCTTGCGACTCCTGGCCAAGCTGGATGAACGGAGCTAACCTGTCGTAGTGCACCACCTTCGTAGTCCTCCTTCCGAAATCCTTGCAAATTCTATAGATGACGTCGGACAACCGATCACTGATGGTATACGGACCCTCCCAATCTGACTGCAACTTTGGGCTGTATCCCTTTTTCCTCTTAGGGTTGTACAGCCAAACTTTTTCCCCAACTGCATACGAATGGTCCTTGGTCCGCATATCATAGCGCTGCTTTGCTTTTCGAGTTGATAGTAGCGACCTATTCCTAGCTAGTTCGTGAACATGTCGTAGTGATTCCCGAAGCTGGCAAAGATATGTGTTTGTATCTGGCTTTTCGTTTGGACTAATTCCGATGCAGGCTTCTATTGGCATACGCAACTCACGGCCATATACTAACATCGCCGGTGTTTCTTGGGTTGTAGCATGAACCGCAGTCCTATAAGCGAACATTAAAAGTGGAAGATGGCGATCCCAGTCGCGCTGATGATCTTCACAAAATTTGGCCAAGTAATCCAGGATAGTGCGATTGAATCTTTCAACCATGCCATCTGATTGGGGGTGGAGCGGTGTCGTCCTCGTTTTTTCTATCCCTAATCGATTCATGGCTTTCTGAAAAATGTTGGCTTCAAAGTTTCTCCCCTGGTCACTATGCAATTGCAGGGGCATGCCGTGGCGAGAGAAAACCTCGTTTGTTAATTTATCGGCAACCGTTTCTGCAGTCTGATCCGGGATCGGAAAACACTCGGGCCATTTGGAGAAATAATCCATGCAAGCTAGAATGTATCGGTTGCCACTATCACTTCTTGGAAGGGGACCCAGAATGTCGATGGCAACCCGCTCGAATGGAGCTCCAACGAGATAGGTTTGCATGGGAGCCTTGCGTGCGGGGATGGCGCCCTTCCTGGCCTGACATACTGCACAAGCCCTGCACCAAATACGTACATCTTCTGTACAACCAACCCAATAGAAGGAGTTTTTAAGTTTTCGTAGCGTTTTTTCAACACCAAAATGTCCCCCCGCAGGACTTGAGTGGACTTGGCTCAGAATGGATTGTCGAAGCTGGTGAGGAACTAAAATCTGTAGAGCAGTCGAGTGTTTCTTGAAAACCTTTCGACAAGCGACATGATCATTCAAGCAAAGCGTTTCCCACATTGTCCAATATGCTTTAACATCGGGTTCTAGGTGTCGTATTGCCTCCTTGGCAGGTCTTTGTTCCTTCTCAAGCCATTCGTGCACCAATCCCAAACAAGAATCCTGTTTCTGAAAAGTTGACACATCTTCAATGGACCTGGAAAAATTTACCTGCATGACATCGGCTTCTTCCTTCCGTGCACAGTGTTGGCAATGGCTAGAGACGCATGGGCGTCTAGAAAGAGCGTCTGCATTTCCATGGCGATTCCCAGGGCGGTGTTCAACCGAAAAATCAAACGCAGCCAAGCATTCTATCCACCGGGCAATTTGACCATCAGGTTCCTTAAAATTTAAAAGCCACCGAAGAGATGCATGGTCGGTTCGTATTCTAAAATTTCTGCCAAGCAGATAATGTTGAAAATGTTTTACTCCAGTGATAACAGCTAACAATTCTTTTCGCGTTACGCAGTAGTTCACTTCAGCCTTTTTGAACGTCTTACTGAAAAATTCGATTGGTTTTTCCACCCCATCTTGCACTTGAGCTTTTAGTTTCTCAATTTCCTCACTATTTAAACCTTGTGTAGAGGCTGATAAAAGTTGCATTATTGGGTCCCTAGGACATTCCGTATCTACGTGCAACGAACTTAAGCAAGGGCTGTGATTATCGTCCACGTTTTCTATAATCTGCCGTTGAGAGTCCCCCAAGCCAAGTAGCTTTATTTTGTGTTTGCCTTGGAGTAGCAAGGAACCAGATTTGAAATCGATGACACATCCATGGGATACCATAAAGTCTAGGCCCAAAATGCACTTTTCCGATATATCAGCTACATAGGCCGTAATCGTAGCACTAAACTGTCCAAGCTTGATAGAAAGAGAACTCTTACCTTTGACTTTGATGAAATTACCGGATACGCTTTGGATGAACGTATGACAAGGTGATAATGACCGAAGCTGCTGATGAGTTAGTACGGTTGGATGAACTATGGTTCTTGTAGCACCGGAATCCACAACAAATTGGCAAGGGGTACTACCCACATATCCAGTAACAAAGAGAAGGTTATCTCCACATGCACCAATTCGGATTGGCGGCCCATTCTGGTCAACTGGAGCTGTCCCTTCACAGTTTACGGAAGGAGTTGTTTGCAGAAGGTTTCTGGACGTAAGTTTTCGTTGCTGTGGTGTATGGCTGGGGATATTTTTATTGGAAATAGGTACAAAGTTCTCTCTAGTTACTCGTATTGCCTGCAAATTGGGAGAAGCAGTAACCAGATCAAATTCTAATTGCATACCCACCTGTAAGTCGGGATCATTAGTTGAATGAACTGTGACGATATCTCGTT
Organism: Brachypalpus laphriformis; assembly: GCA_945910035.1. Classification (NCBI taxonomy): domain Eukaryota; kingdom Metazoa; phylum Arthropoda; class Insecta; order Diptera; family Syrphidae; genus Brachypalpus; species Brachypalpus laphriformis. The sequence continues at coordinate 87,404,717 of OX246754.1, forward strand.
TATTAAAATAGATGTTTTGGTGAACTGTCGGACAGCTTATAAATCCAAATCGCCGAGAAGCGTTGTACCATTTTACCTTACCTTGGTAGCGGGTGTTATTTTGTTCGTGATGTTTTGGTGTAACCGAGCGGATTTTTGTTGAGGCAGTGGGGGGTGACGTTGTCAGCTCCTGCCCCGTTAAGCTGACAAGGTTTCGTTTCCCGGCTCCACTTCCGGATCATTCACCTGTAGTGTAGCGACTTTTAGAACTCTTCTAGCTGCCCTAGTTGCCATTCTGCTTGATTCAATTCGAATTGCAGATTCCAGTGCGCTGTTCAGCGTCGTCGGTGCACTCTCTCGAACCCGGCATTGAGTTTCTAAATCTGCTATACCGTCTAAGAACTGATGTAAGCAGAGACCGTCAAGAACATCTGTCGTCCACATAGGGTAAGCAATTTTCGCTAGACGCTGTAATTCTGTGGCGAATTCTATAAAACTTTCACCAGTCTTTTGAACACGTCCTCTTAATTGAGCATGTGCCATTCCGCCGATGTTAGTTGTTCCAAATCGCCTACACAGTGCTGGAACTAACAGCTTAAAATTGTCTCTTACATTTGCATCCAAGGACTCCAAGTAGCTTAAGGCAGACCCGCGTAGGCTTGCGCACATGAATATTGCCGCTTCTTCGCTTGTCCATCCATTTCCTTTGCAAACCATGTTCAAGTGAGTCGCGTACAGCTCCCAGCTAAGTTTTCCATCGTACTCCATAAGTGGTAACACAGGTTTGGAAATTGTACGCGTGACTTCCCCTGGGGATTGACGGATGGTAGAAGAGATGTTCCCCGGCTCGCTATTGACGGATGTATGGATGGGTTGCTGTGGATTACTACTAGAGGTTTCCTGTGCTCTTTTGGTTGACGATCCGATAGGACGTGTGGTTTCCTCTGGAGCTGGTCGAAGGGTAGAAGAGAAATCTCTCGATTCCATATTGTCGGACGTATCGATGCGTCGCTGTGGATAGCTACAAGCTCGTCGCGCGTCTTGGGTTGACGATCCAAATGTTTGGTTGAGTGGAGGAGGCTCTACGGTAGATTCAAAGACACGTTCAGCAAAGGTTGATGCGCTTAGCGTGCATTCGATTTCGCCGATTCTATTCTCAAACGTAGTGGTAAATTCTGTCAAACGTGCTCCGAGGTTAAGCACTGCGTCCAGTAGACTCGCCGTGTCTGCATTGAAGCGTGGGCCATTCATTTTCGGAATATTGAAATAGAACCCCACATCTGACACCAGTGTGATAAAATTGACTTTTCCTTGGGGAAAAGTTAATTGGAGAAAAAATGAAAACACGTGCGGCCTTTGTGAAATATGACAATTAACTCCATTTTATTCTTCTCTTTCTTTCTCTAACTAAATTCTATTTTCTATGCGCCCCCTATAACTGGATCCACGTAGCTAAGTTAGTGTCAAGGCAACGCCATCTGCACATTCGTAACAATATGTTTGTTCTGTACTCAATTGGCCCACGATTTTTTGCTTGATATCAGGTACATTTCCGGTCACAGGTGAAAATTGAGCAACATCAGTAAGTTCGCAATCGGTTAATGACTTACCGATAGGGCCAGAATATTCACGAGGGCCTGAAGTAGATCCATCTAATTTCGTAAAGAAACGTCGCCACTAATTCATTCGCATGAAGTAAGCATATTGCCCACTGTAATGGTCGACCTAATTCCATTTCCATGTAGCGAATTATCCCTCCTTTCCAGCCAGTATTGGTTGCAGTGCCGTCACATCCAATGCAAAGAATTTTTTTCAAATCAAATCCCTTGTTTTTGAAAAAATGAAGCATTGAGTTACTTATTCCCTTTCCTGTACCAGATTTAGGAGTTATATGGCCTAAGAATATGGATTCTGGTTCTGCAAGAATGGAAATATGCTCTTCAAGAACCTCCTTCCGATAGTATCGTCCATCTTTCTCTTCGGAAGTAAGAGTTTTATCTTTTCGCCCATCAAAATGAATACTGCGAATTACGACATTATTGCAGTGGTTTGATAGGCTTTCTCTTGATTTTGACAAAGCTCGATGTATTTTATTTTTATCAATAACTAGAGTCTTGTTAGTGGTTTCAATTATTCCAACATCCTGGAGTACTGCTGAAGCATTTACTGCAGCAGACCGTACGGAAAGCCCATATCGATCACAAACTCTTGCTACGGATGGTAGAGTAAGTAAAGTCTGCTTACCTGATGATGTTGACGTTGAGGGCTCTGATAAAAAGAGCTGTGGCTGCACTACTTTGATTGGATGAACTGTATGGACTTGCTCTAACATTTCGTTTGAATCTACTGTATCGGAAAAAGTTAATACAGTAGTAGATTCAGCTCTTTGACTACCTAATGCAATACGCTTTCTTTCTAGTCGCTTTTGAATTTTTTGGGTTTCAACCTTGTCAATAGCACCGATCATTCTGTCATTTCTCTGGTCCACTAAAAATGATCTTTCACTAAAAGGCACTTTTTTATCCTTTACACAATGACAGTCATTAAAGGAATCACACTTACACGATGCAATGTCAAACAATTTTGTGTTTGAAAGTGCAATAAAATCTTGCAATCTGTTGTGATAGCTTGTATTTTTTTTCGAATTTGGGTATCTTTTAAGTGCCATGTATTTATCAAAGTAGATTTTCATTATTTGTAGTATTCGACAATGACACACAATTGGAATCGACGCATTCTTCCATATCTTTTCGATTTCTGTACTCACAATTACAAAAACTTTGGAATTAGATGGATTTCTGCCATTGTATTTTGTTTTGAGATCACTTTGTATGAAAAGTACATATTTGATTACATCTTTTACTGTTGGTAACTTATTTTTGTTTAGTTCACTAAAGGGACCGAAAAAGGGACACATTGTTTCTTGTCGACGAGGTCCAGAACTCATTTTGATTTTACGTTGTAAATATTTTCCAGAGAAACAACACAACTTAACACAAGACAAAATTAAACAGTTTTTCTAAGAAAGTTGCAACGACAATACAAACATACAATATATGGTGCATGCAAATTTATTCGCAGAAAAAACTAAGGAACCTTACGACTTCGTATATTTGAATCTATTGAACATGGCTGAAACAAACTAAATAGAAATATATATAGAAAAATTATGTTTGTGCGAACCGAATGAATCCGTTATATTTTTGAAAAACGTTACGTCATTGCACTATTCGTTCTTAGTTGTGGTTGGAAATAGATCATCCGATATATTAAGTTGTGAGAAGGTACGAGAAGAATCTGGTTGCAAACCAATTGAGTTTAAGTTGATTCATTATTATTTGGTTGAGTGAGTCCTAGTCCAGTCCAGTTCTAGTTAGGACAAACAAAACCTCTTTTATGCTTGGGAAGGTAAGGAATTAAAAAAAAAAAAAGCTTTTTAACGATTTTTTAAAAAACTCAAGTCAAGTAGGTACCTGCAGAAATTGTTGATAGAATACCTATATTTTTATAAATATCAGCAATCAATATATATCTATAAAAAATAGGTGAAGTTTACATCTTCAATGTACATAAATAATTCTAAAAAAAAATTTAAAATGTTAAAAAATAAGAAAAAAATAGTTTTTTTTAATAATTTCAGCGGGCGGTAGAGGCACAAAAGTACCATTCGATTTCTTTTTAGTTTTTTTTCCGTAATATGCTATTTAATACGCAACTTTTGCGGGGTCTTTCGTTAGGATAATCTTAAAAAATAAATAAAATGAAAATAAGGAAAAAATTGTTTTTTTTTAAGATTTCACCGGGCGGTAGAGGCCCAAAAGTGCCCTCCGATTTTTTTTTGGTTTTTTGTCCCTGTTAAAATAGTTTATTTTGTTTTAAATACTATTGAGTCACCCTGTATGAATTATTGTTGTTCTTCCACTCCACTGTAATTCTCTTATATTCTTATTTAATCTAATAACGTACTCTTCTATGTAAATGATGTACAGTTTTCCTTATGATCTAATATTGTAAGCCTATATGAAATCTATTACAGTTCTTTTTGTCTAATCATATAATCAAGACGTGGTTTCTTTTAAAGCAACAGGTTATGGGCCCAGTTGTGTGAAAGTTTTTTTTGAATCACGTTTTTTTTTATATAAAGTTGAAATCGATAATAGCAAATTTAAAAAGGAACGAGTAATTATTATAATTACGAGTAAATACCGAGAAGCAGAATCAGTGTGCCGACGATTGGTATTAGGGAAAATCTGCGGTGAAAAATAAATTTTTTTTTCGATTTCAGTTACATAAGTACATAACTGGTCACCTTTGGTAATTTAGTTACATACATAACTGGCCACCGTCAAACGATTCTTTCGATCTAACTGTGCGTTTGACTAGTATTCATTTCTCATCATGTCACTTGATACTGCCGAATTCAAGGTTGAGAAACTGTTAAATGGGGATCAGTGGAAAATCTGGAAATTCCAGATAAAAATAATCTTGAGCGCATCTGGTCTAATTAAATTGGTGACAGGGGAAGCCGAATGAACCTGAAAAACTGTTGCTGTGGAGTTGCTCTGATAGTAAGGCGCAAAAGGTTATTGTCACTTCGATAGGTCCACAACCACTTTTGCACATTATGAACTGCAAATCTTCGAAGGAAATGTGGGATAAACTCCAAAGTGTTTACGAGGTCAAATCAAAGGCGAGTATCCACATGCTTCAGTAGCAATTTTATAGCTTCAGTAAGGACCCGCAAGACGATATTGCGTTGCACATTTCAAAGTTGCAGGCCATTGTGCAGTAGTTAGCAGATGTGGGGGAAACGGTTTCTGACTCGATGGTCATAACCAAGATCATAATGTCTTTGCCAACCTCGTTTAACCATTTCCATAGTGCTTGGGAGTCGACGGCAGCTGCTGAGCAGACATTGGAGCAACTTACTGGCAGGTTAGTTCTGGAAGAGGCACGTATAATTTCACAAGACAATTTTTCTGAATCTGGAGGAAGTAGTGCTTTGGTAGCAAACAAGCAATTTACACCCAAGAAGTTATTTTTACAAAAATAGGCAGTCTTCAAAGCCGGGAAGATGTTTCTTTTGTAAAGGCACTGGGCATTGGAAGAATGAATGTCCAAAGAAGAAGGAGAAACAATTGGATGGGTCACACTCGGACGAGAAGAGAGGTAATGCGTTTGTTTGTGAGGCGCTATTAACAGATGGCGATGCTAGAGCTGATGAGTGGTTCCTGGATTCTGGAGCGAGTGATCACATGACTAGCAGGAGAGAGTGGTTCATTAACTATAAGGAGTTTGGTAATCCGATAATCGTCAAGTTAGGGAATGGAACCACTATTAATGCGTATGGCAGAGGAGACATAAATGTTTTGTCTTTTAACAATGTTAGCTGGGAGGAGAACCATTTAGCTGATGTGCTCTATGTTCCGGATATTCGGCTAAATTTTTTCTCCCTGAACTGTGCATTGGACAAAGGTCTTAAATTGTCTTCGGATAATTTGAAATGTGAGATTTTCAAAGGAGAATCTGTTTTGGTAGTGGGAGTACGTGAGTCCAAATTGTTCAAATTGTTTCTGAAGGTCACAAGTAATTCGGCATATGCTGGTGCATGTGCAAATTTGGCTGAAGAAAAGAAAGGGACACTACGCAAATGGCACGAGAAACTCGGGCATCAAAATATCGTACAAGTGAAAAATGTATTGAAGGCCAGAAATATTACTTTTGAAGACGAAGACAGTTTTTTTTGTGAGGCGTGCTTATACGGAAAACAACATCGTACAGTTTTTCATCCCAGTGAAAATAAATAGAGTTGTGTTGGGGAGCTTGTGCATTCTGATGTGTGTGGGCCAATGCATTGTACTTCAGTTGGAGGATCCAAGTACTTTTTGCTGTTCAAAGACGACTTTTCCCACTTTAGGACGGTATTCTTTCTAAAGGAGAAAACGGAGGTGCATACTCTGATAGCAAGATACCTCAAATTGGTTGAAGCTGAAACAGGTGCAAGGGTGAAGGTTCTTCGATCTGATAATGGTTTAGCGTACACAAATCAACAAGTCCAAAATATTTTAATGGAGAACTGTGTCGTGCATCAACGGACGGTGCCGTACACGCCGGAGCAAAATGGATGCGCAGAGCGTGAAATGCGCACAACTGTAGAGGCAGCTCGGACAATGGTTCACGGAAGAAATTTTGATATGAAACTTTGGGCTGAGGCAGTGAATACGGCAGTTTTCATTCTTAACCGAAATGATACCAGTCCAATAAAGGGAAAATCACCGTTTGAGCTGTGGTATGGAAAGCAGGCTAACATTACAAATTTTCAAGTTTTTGGAACTAAAACCTTTGTTCATATACCTCAACAGAAGAGGCGAAAATGGGACCCGAAGTCCAAAAAGGGTGTTTTTGTAGGCTATGGTGACAGCGTTAAGGGATATAGGGTATTCTTTGCCGAAAATAATAAAGTTGAAGTCTGCCGGGATGTTCGTTTCCATGATTCGAAGGTGATGGTGAGTGGGCATGATAAGCTGTTCGCTGTGTTTAAGGATGCGGATCTTCAAAGCGAATCGCCTATGGAAAGAGAATGTGCAGACAAACAGTCAGTCATAAAATGTAAAGATAATTGTGTTGCTGACGTTGAAAGGGAAAAATCAAAAAATGCTGCTGTTGTTGTTAATGTTGATCCTGAGGGTGATGGTGATGACGTTTTTGAAGAAGCTGATGGAGACAAAATTGATGTTGTAGAAAACCAGGAGACTAGTACAATCAGGGACCGATTGAGAAGCAGAAACAAGAATGCTACAAGTGAAGTCAACTGTTGCATCCAGGAATGTTTCGCTTTCTTAGCTGAGTCTTATACGCCAGACTGTTTTGAAAAGGCCATATAGTGTGAGGATGCGGATAAATGGAAAAAGCTATGGATGAAGAAATTGCTTCGCTGAATAGAAATGAAACCTGGACTTTGATGAAATTGCCTGATAATCGTAAACTGGTTGATACTAAGTGGGTATACCAAATCAAAAATTCAAACGAAAATGAAGGTGAAAGATACAAGGCCAGGTTAGTAGCTCGGGGTTTTAGCAAGCAATTCGAGGTGGATTACTTTGAAACCTTCAGCCCTGTAGCAAAATTTACTTCGATCCGGACAATTTTGGGTATAGCAGCATCAGAAAAACTTCATATCAAGCAATTTGACGTGAAAACGGCGTTTTTAAATGGAGAGATCAAAGAGGAAATTTATGTTCAGCAGCCAAGAGGATATGAGGATGGAAGCACTCGAGTATGCAAACTTCAGAAGAGTTTATATGGACTCAAACAAGCATCTAGATGTTGGAACAAAACCTTTACCAATCTTCTGAAAACATTTAATTTTCGACCATGCAATGCTGATCCATGTGTTTTTATAAGTGATGGGAACGGAAAAAAGATTATTTTGGCAATTTATATAGACGATGGCCTGGTTGCTTCAACGGACAGTTGTACCATTTCGAAGTTTTGTAAGCATCTCAAACTTAATTTCGAAATAAAGGTGTTTCCGGCAAGACATTTCCTGGGATTTGAGATAAGGAGATTTCGCGATGGATCGATTCACATTAATCAATCGCAGTATGTGAAACGATTAATTTCAAAATTGAATATGTTGGATGCAGTACCTGTGTCAACTCCAGCAGAAACGTTCGCGAGTGTGAGCTGTTCGGAGGAGTCATCTCAAGGGATACATTTCCCTTTTCGACAAGCGGTGGGCAGCCTCATGTATCTTATGGTGGCTACTCGTCCCGATATAGCATTTCCAGTTGGGTGTGTGAGTCGCTATCTGGATAATCCCAGTCCACATCATGTTACCATGGTCAAGCGGATAATTCGCTACCTTAAGGGGACAGCTGATCACGGTATATATTTTAAAAGCGCTAAATTTAAACTTTCTTTTTTTAGTGATGCGGACTATGCTGGTGACGTAGTAACAAGACGTTCGACCAGTGGATATGTTGTCTTTATGGGGTCAAGCTGCATCACTTGGGCCTCGCAACGCCAAAAATGCGTGGCACTATCTACAACTGAGGCCGAGTTTGTGGCTGCATGTCAAGCAGTCAAAGAGCTAATATGGATTCAACAACTATTAAACGATTTGTTGAATCAAAAGATGAAACCAATTTTGTACATGGACAATCAAGGAGCCATCAGATTGATCAAAAATCCTGAGTTCCATAAGAGGACTAAACACATAGATGTCCGTTTCAACTTTATTCGTGAAAAATTCGAAGATGATCTTTTTGAGTTGGAATATGTGCCGACACAAAACCAAGTTGGTGATATTTTGACGAAAGCGTTACCCAAGGACAAATTTCAACGATTTCGTTCCATGATGGGAGTTATTGCTTTAAATGCTTTATATTAGTATTGAATTCATTATAACGTTTAATTACTGAATTATTCTTTAAAACATTCATAAAAGTGGGAGTGTTAAAATAGTTTATTTTGTTTTTAATTCTTGTTGTTTTAAATTGTTCTTCCACTCCACTGTAATTCTCTTATATTCTTATTTAATCTAATAACGTACTCTTCTATGTAAATGATGTACAGTTTTCCTTATGATCTAATATTGTAAGCCTATATGAAATCTAATACAGTTCATTTTGTCTAATCATATAATCAAGACTTGGTTTCTTTTAAAGCAACAGTCCCGTTATATGCTATTCAATACGCAACTTTTGCGGGGTCTTTCGTAGATAGATACTCCAAAAAAAAAATTTACGGGACAGCCTAATGTACATATGCAGGAAATATGTTCAGAAGATCGTTTTTTAGCCGCGAAATGGAAAAAAGGAATAGCTTGCCGTCCTTAGAACTTTCGAAATCATAATTTCGGTCTTTTATTCTTCCTTATATCCATTTCTTTCTCTCCATCAATGGGTTTATAACGCTTTAAGGAACTGTGTTCTAAGTGGTGGAGGACATTGAAATAAAAAAGTAGGAAATACATAGAATGGTAGGCACAAGTCTTAATAAAACTATAGAATAATTATTCAGGTCATTTATTTTATATCGCATAAGTATTAAGTCTTAAATTTATTTAAACAAATTAATATTTAAGCGTTTATGTGGAAAATGAAAGATTACAAATTCTCATTTAGTAAGTAGTACATAGATATCACTTTAAATAGTTGTTCAGCGTCAGTTGCGTGACTTAAACATGAACAAGCAGAGTGATCCTATTTTAAAATAAATTATTTTGATCTTAAAACAAAACGTTCATCTTCCATGACTTTACGAAAGTTTAGGGATACACTTACTCCTAGATAAATGGAAACATTTATAAGTCTCTTAGTGCTAATAAATTTAATTCGTTTCTACTGTGACAAAGCACACCACATGCTTACGTATCCGTGACTTTGTAGCAATCGTTATTATCTCCAAGTGTAAACTATCAAGTGATATTCAACTTCAGTGGTAGATCCTTTATTAGAAGAGCTCCCATTTCAAGTACTCGTATCATCCTCTCCCTGAAAATGTCGCAATCAACCAAATAGTGCTGAAGTTATCGTCACGCAAATTGAGTTGGGAATTATATATGCAACAGAAGGACTTAGTGCAAATGGAAGCAATGTAATTCATTTTATTACCCGCTCCCAACTGGGATTGCTTCAACTCTCTGTAGCCGACGACTTTTCCTTCCTTATCTTTTCGTGCTCTCCTCTTATTCGTTTAGTGTATCCGGCTTCTGAGTTTGGTCATTTTCTTCTAGTCTTACATAGAAGAGCACTGAAGTGCATAAGTGTAGTAGTAATCTCATGTGTCATTAAACTGATACTGAACTTCTTGGTAGGGAAGTTTTGGGTTAAGAATATACGTAGATGCATTCTAGGTTTCCTGAACTTGTATGTGATATGATTTTGAATTGAGATGCATGTTAAAGTTTCAAGATGTAATTATCGAATAACGTATATTTGGAAATATTGATTTAGTATAAAAAACAAAAGTATGAATTCCTATACATACACAAAATAAGGCTTAGGTGTTAATAGAATGAAATCTGCTGCAGTATAGGTATAAAATATGAGTTATAAAACACCACACAAAATTAAAATATGTACAATGGTACATCGGTAATCAAAAATGTGAACGATGCTTTGTTCTTTGTAATGCAAATTCATCTTATTTTATCCACCGTTTCAAAATGTTAGCGTTGAAAGTGATTTCTAAACTTATGTTATGTTTATTATTATGTTATGACTTATGTTACCATTATTCTACTTTTTATTGCTTAAATGTAATGAACAGTCGTGACATTACATTTTCATGGACAGCCAGGTGGCAATAGTCCTTAATATCGTGCTCCTTAACTATGAATTCCAGTTTAGATTTGTTCTCAACTTTCATGAAGATGACAATTCAACATTAACTAATGCTAGATACGAGGGTACAGAGACATTCCTAGAACTATTAAGGCTAAGGAGCCAGAAATACTAAAACTCTCAGAATTTTGCCAATGTTACCTGCAAACATCTACTTAAGTCATATGCAATCAGTAATGCAAATCAGAAATTGGATTATTGCACGACAATATCAAACATCCAAAAACAGCTGATCTAAGCTGATCACTCTAGTGAATTGATTTCTCCAAGACTATAGCACATCAGCACCATCATCGATATCCTTACGAAAAATTGGCTGACATGTCTACGTACCAGAGGGTTTGGAACCTTTATCAACGTTCTGCAGTACTTGTACAAATTAGCACAAAGAAACAACTTTATATTTTTCTATATTTGCTCATTTATGCCCAACAGAGCATTGTTCCAGCCGAAGCACTTCGCTCATATAACATCGGAGATCTGGCGAATATTTGCGCCTGAACTCCACTTCATGAGAAGCTGGGGCTAGTTGAAGGTAGCACCATATTACATGCGTACGTATGTTCATAAAAAGAGAAATCATAAATTCAGTTTGATCCTCTACAAATTAGTAAACGTGTTGAATACATGTAAGCCGATGTGAGAGAAAGGGGCTTAAAAAGTCTACCTAATCCTATCACGTCTTTCCTCTTTTATGGCAAATTAATTTACCGCTCACAGTTCACACACAGTGCTAATATAGTCACCAGGTTAAAAATGCAGTTTCTTAAGATTCAGGATGAGTACAGCTAAAATCAAATGCAAGGTTATGTTAGGTTAGGTTAGGATAGAGGGAAGTGCACCTAGGTGCTTCTCACAGGGACCAAACGGTCCATTGTGTTTCCCTTTATGTTGTGAAACCTGTAAAAACTTACTCTTTCTTTGCCTTTATCTGTCGGCCGGTCCATTGGCGAACCACCCTGAGCTCTTTATAAATCGTATCATGTTCTTTAGTGGAGCTTGTCCAAGATCACTTAGATCTTCAAAAAACCTGTTGCCCAAGTAGTATAGGCGGCGGTTTTGTAGATTTGGGCAGTCACACAAGTGTTTGATACTTTCTATTTCTTCCGCGTCTTGACAGCTCCTGCAGTGGTCGGGTGAGTTGATGCCTAGTCGTATGACCATTTCTCCTATCGCACAGTGGCCAGTAAGTGCACCTATCAAGATACGGACTTATTTTTTATTCATTGCCAGCAGGCTTTTGGTTCTTCCTTTATTTAGTATGGGCCATAAACTGCGAGATATGATACAGTCGCCTCTGTTAAATCATGCAGAGTTAATCTGTTCTTTTGTTTTCAGGTCGATTTTTCTTTTTAGTACACCAATAGGAACTTTTACTGATATCTGAATGTGTTCTATCTTCAATGCTGATCCCCTTCTGGCTAGTTCATCTGCTGTCTCATTTCCTTCTATATTACTATGTCTGGAAACCCAGCAGAGAATTACCTCATGGGTGTTGCATATATTGTTCAGTGAATTTCGGCATCTGGAAGCTGCTTTTGATCTAACTTCTACGCTGCCTAGTGCCTTGATTGCCGCTTGACTATCTACGAAGATGGTAATCTTGGAAGGATTAAATTTCTTTCTGTGAATAGTCTGTGCTGCACTTTCAATAGCGAAGACTTCGGTTTGGAAGATACTGCAGTCGTCTGGGATGGCTTGTATGAGTCGTTGATATTGAGTGATTCACAGAAGACTCCATTACCAGTTCCTGTATCTATTTTAGACCCGTCTGTATAGAGTTGAATGACCTGTTTATTGGTTAATGTGTTGAAGTCCCACTCTTATCTTTCGGGAATAAACCTGTAATAGTTGTTATTGATGTCTGTGTAGGGTATGACATAGTCAGTTGTTCTATCGAGATCTTTTCTGTATCTTTGTAGTATAGAACCATGTCCATATGAGCTATGCTTCCACGCGCCCGATAACTTAAGACGAACCGCGCAAAAAATCAAATGCAAACTTAATTAAATTTGAGAACAAGCTTAAAGTTCGTTAGACAAAACTGCTGATTTTGTCACGATTTACAAATGTGTTCCACCTCAAAAGTAGGTGCAGAAATCGTTCATGGAATGGTTTAAAACAAAGCCAATGAAAATGTTCTCATTCAACGCAAAAATAAGGAAGAAATGAATATTGAAATCTAAATTTAAGGTAACATCACTCAGCAACAATATCTGGAAAATCAACGTTAAAAAAAATAAAAAATAAATAAATATTTAGCGCAACAGCTCTTTAAGTGCCTGGGCCTAGCTTCTCACAACCACTCATGTTGTGTGCGTTATATTTTTCACACGAATGGAAGGGACCTACAGTTTACTGCCGAATCCGAACGGCGATTTGAGAAGCTTTTTCGTGACAACAATACTCTCGGATGTTTGTCAGACGCTCGCGAGAGGTGGGACCGTGAAAAAACTTGTTGGTGTTTTCTGTGATTCGAACTTGGATCCTCATGCTTAGTGATCCGACACACTAACCACTTACGGCACGGCTCCCACAGAAAATCAACGTTGATGACTCCAATGAAGATCTGTTGCTGTTCAGTCAACGTTTTTCCATCAGCAAATTCCATTGCCGATTTAGGATGAGGAACAAATGTGTATTTCTATTGATGCTGAGAGTGCAGGTGTCATCAGCATCGTAACTTATAAGCCAATTGGTAGTAAATCTAATACTTATACAGTGAACTCTCTCATAAGCGGACACCGACGGTTCCGAGAAAATTGTCCACTTATGAGAGGTGTCCGCTTATGAGAAAATAAATTTAAGAACCTTTAAAAAAAAATATTGGTCATATGTTTTTATGTTTTTTTTTTTTCTTTTTTTATAATTTGCGCACACTCAAAGGGTTATGCATATCTTTAACATGTTGTTTTATTTATTTAATGTTAATGCCATATTTCTGACGTTTACAAAAAATAAACAAAAACAAAGGGATACGAATTCATTGTTAGGAATTGAAATCAATGTTCACAAAAACATCCACAAAAAATTATAAAAAAAAATTTTTTTTTTTCCACACAAGTGCTTCGCACGTCCCATCTGGATGTTTTTCATCCGAATTCTTTAAAATGACTAATTTTTCTCATGGCATTCAAGTTACACATACGCGCATTTCCAGCATTGACAAAATGATGATAAACAGTGTGTGGTTTACTTTCGTTGCTCCTTGACAAATGCAAAAAAAAAAAAAAAACCGCTCCAGTTCTAGAGTCCGCCTAAGAGAGAGTGAAACTCAATTGCGGCTCTGAAATTTGGTGTCCACGTCCGGTTATAAGAAAGCCCGCTTATGAGAGATTTATTACTATGGAAAACCACATATTTTTTTCCGTTCTTTGAAATCTGTCCGGTTATGAGGTGTGTCCATAAGGAGAGAGTGCACTGCACAATATGTATTAATGATTTCGCATTTTTAAAAGAGCTATACGGATTCCGGGGGCAAGCAAAATAATGAAACAGTTTGGAAGAAATTTGAGGGTCGCGAGTTGAAACGTTGGAAACATGACCGGTCGAAGTTACGAGCTTTAAGAGATGATGAATAGAAGGCGGGTGGATATCTTGTATGTCCAAGGAACGAAATGGAAAAACACCGGAAATCGGGCGCGTTTCTTGGACGTTAGGACAAAAGATTACAAAATATTCTTCTACGGAACGGAAAAGGCTAAGAACGGAATCGGTATCATCCTTGCGGCAGAGCTACTTGCTAACGTTTTGAGCATTTCGAAGTCCATCGACCGTTTGATGTCTCTCAAACTAGTAATACAAGGAGAGGTGTGGAATATTATCAGTGCATATGCTCCCCAAAATGGGTGCAATCAAATAGATAAAGATGCATTTTGGGTAGATCTCCACAACCTCCCTAAGAACATCCCAAAGGAAGTTTCTGTTTGTTGGAGGAGATTTGAATGGACCTGTCGGGAAATCAAACGAAGACTATGAAGACTGCCATGGAGGACTAGGATATGGCACCAGGAACCTTCCTGGTGAAGACATGCTAATTATGTGCAAATCACATGGTCATATCGTGTTAAATACTATGTTCATCAAACCGACACCTGATCATCTATAGCAGTGGTGGAGATAAAACTCAGATTGACTACCATTTGGTAGCCAGTTTCATGAAGCCTCGGGTAAAAGATTGCAAAGTGATCCTGGGAGAGGCAATCGCTCGGCGACACCGTCTTCTGCTAACAGAAATTTTTATGAAAACACCGAAGAAAAGCCGACAAACAAGGGTCTCTGAGAAAATCAAGTGGTACAATCTGGACAAAGAAAAAGGCGAGGCTTTTATTTTCGTAATGAAAAATTACCTCTCTCACACCATCAGCGGAGCTGAGGATGAATAGTGCAGAGCAGAAAATATGTGGGATACAATGCAGCGAACTTGCTTAAAGAAGGGCAAATTACTGCTAGGAGCTTCAAAAGACCACCATCAGCACGCTGAAGAAACATGGTGGTGGAGTGATGAAGCTAAGAAGGTGATAAATGAGAAGAAAGCGGCTTTCAAAGCTTGGTCAAAGTGCCCCTCTAATAGAGACGAAGAAGCTCGCCTCGAAATGGAATACAGATGTTTCAAGAAAAAAGCGAAGAAGAAGTGCGCCCAGCTTCAAGCAGAGAGTACGGAGGGGCTGTATCGGGAGCTGGAAAAAATATCTTCCGCGGTTGCTGATGTAAACCAGGCTATCCAGGACCTGCGAAGACTCAATATGAACAAGAAGGCAACCATTTTCAAAATAGCCGCCCAATGAATTCTCAGGAGGTTCGATCGCCAAAGTTCATTAACAATCCTCATGGCCAGCTTCTTGTGGATGACGACAAATTTCTGCAGAGGTGGCAGAAGTATTGTGAAGATCTTTTAAATGAACAGTTTCCCCAGCTATACTTTCCAAGAGCCACCCCTAACTGTGAAGAAATACCCGACATTACAGTCGAAGAAATTAGTGAGGCGGTCAAATTCTACAGAAAACGAAAAGTGGTTGGGCCAGACGAGATGCCCTCTGAGCTCTTGAAAAAGATGGGAGACATCGGGTTCAGAGGGCTCAGAATTCTCATCTCCAAATCTATGAGGTGACCCAATGCCAAATCAATGGAGGGAAAGTTACCTTCTCCCTGTATACAAAGGGAAGTGTGATACGCGAAACTGTGATAACTACCGTTCGATCAAGCTGATGTCACACACCATGAAGATCGTTAAGCGGGTATTAGGTGGCCGACTACGAAAAAAAAATAGGGCTATTTGATGATCAGTGTGGGTTTGTCTCGGGTAAATCAACCACAGATGCAATCTAAAGTATAAGGATCATAATGGAAAAACATCGTGATTACTTAAAGTTTTTGATTATTGTATTGGTTGACTTTGAAAATGCATTCGACAGACAACCACGAGATCTGATATGGGTGGCGCTAAGACACCGAATGGTTCCAGAAACCTTTGTACAGATTATCAAGGACATGTACGAAGGAGCAAAGACAAGAGTAAGATGTCCCGCTGGAGTAACCGAAGAGTTCCCAATCAAAGTCGGGGTGCACCAGGGAAGCGTCTAAAATCTTTAAAGTCTCTTTATTACAGTCCTTGATTATCTGCTGGAAGGTAAATTGATGGACCCCAAGGTACATCAATTATTCTTTGCTGACGATGGAGCCATCATAAGTGAGGGTCCTACATCCCTAAAACGAGCACTTGATGTATGGGTGGACGCTCTGGGGGGAAATGGGTATCGCATTAGTTCAAAAAAGACAGAGCACTTGTGCTGCCCATTCTCTGATCTACTCAGGCCTATTCCAGGCATTTATTTGAATGGAACAGTGCTTCCCAAGTGCGAAAAGTTCAAATATCTGGGATCTATAATCAATAGCAAAGCAACTTGTGATGACGACACCAATCATCGCGTAAGCGTAGGGTGGATGAAGTGGCGAGAAAATTCCGCTATCTTCTGTGACAGAAAAATGCCACCTAAGTTGAAGGGAAGGCTCTACACCGCAGTTCACAATGTTGGACGATGTACAAAACGTATGAGTGTAAATTAACGGCAACTGAGATGAAGATGCTTCGCATGACAGCAGGAGTGACAAAGCTTGATCGAATAAGAAGTTCGAAGATCCGTGGGAGGGTTATGATCCCTTATTTTCGGATCATAACTTCGCTGATTAAAGGGAGAAGAAATTTCGAATTTTTAAGTAATCACTGTTCTGAGTCAAATAATATAAGCCCAATAACTTTTATGCTGGACGCGCTAAGTCGGACGTGTGGGAGATGCGCAGCCGTAATAATACTGAATTAAATAAATTTGTTAAATATTGAGTTTGTAAAGTATTGAATTTATACTCATAAATAAAGGAAAAAGGGGAGTTTTTAGCCATATCTCTCTTTCGCGATATCAGTGGACCGCTCATTGATATTGCCTTTTTGATGGGGTTCAAATGATCTCTTCTCTGAATATGATAAAACTAACTCAGCCGATCGCTCTTAGAGCATTTTTCGGTCACAGAAGATAGCGGAGTTTTCTCCCCACTTTATGTACCCTACGCTTACGCCATGATTGATGGTGGCATCAAAGATTTCTTGGCTATTGATAATAGCTCCCAGATATTTGAACTTTTTTCCACTTAGAAAGCAGTATTCCATTTACATGTCTCCGATATACAAGCAAGTGCTTAAACCTGTTCGAACTTACGATATACGACTTTGAAGTTGTTCTAAGCCAGGCAAAGGAATATACTATTAATACAATCTTACCAAAACAAAGTTCTAAGAGCCGCCGTAAGTGCTGCATGGTATATTAGGAACGGCGATATCCACAAAGACTCAGGAATAGCTACCGCGAAGGCCAAATAACAAGCTTTACTTGAAAACTCTCGTCTTTATGGCCACTGTAATAAAGTTATACTTTAATTCCAGAGGAGACAAATCTTGTGAGCCGACTACAAAAAAAGAAACTGGTTGATTCAGCGCATCAATGCAAAGATCAATGATCTTTATAGTGTCTAACATCAGCTTGATCAAACGGTTTTTATTACAGTTTCGTATATCATCCTTCCCTTTGTATATGGGGAGAGGTAACTTTCCCTCCATTTGTTCAGTATCGGATCACTTCTCATAAGTTTGTAGATGAGAATCAAGAGCCATCGTTTACCATATTTTTCCAGAACTCAGCGGGCATCTCGTCTAGCCAAACCTTTTTTCGTTTTTTAGAGTATTTTAACGCCTCACTAACATCATCGACTGTAATATCGTGTATTTCTTCATAGTTATGGGTGGTTCTTGGAAAGTAAAGTCGGGGAAACTGTTCATTCAAAAGTCCCTCACAATACTGTCACAGCCTATGCAGAATTTGTTGTTGTCATCCACAAAATGCTGACCCTGAGCTTTGTTAATTACCTTTGGTCAGCGAATCTCCTGAGCATTCTTCTTTTTTTGAGCGTCTATTTTGAAGAAGGTTACGCTCTTGTTCATGATTTGTTGTTGTAGCTCCTGGGTAGCTTGGTTTGTATCAGCAGCCGAGGAAGATATTTCCTCCAGCTCCCGATACAGGTACTTCGTACTCTCTGCTTGCAGCTGGGCGTACTCGTTCTTCGCTTGTCTTTCGCAATATCTATATTCCACTTCGAGGTGGGCTTTTTCGTCCCTTTTATTTAAGGGGCATTTTGACTAGGCTTTAAGATCTATTTTCTACTCATTTATCACTTTTCCAGCTTCGTCACTCCACCACCATGTTTCTTTGGTGTGCCCTAGAGATTATTTGGTACAAAATCTATCCACAGTTCTACAGATGGTTTACTCAGATGAACGATTATGTGCGAAAAAAAAAAAATAAAAATGAAAAAATACGAAGTCATACGTTTCACGAATCGGCGACCGATTTTTAAAGTAAATGTGTATAATTTCAGGGGTAAGTCTATTCATAATGATTTTGAAGACTTTACTGAATGTGAATATCAAATAAATCGGGAAGAATGAAAGCTCGGTTTGACAGTTATCGCTATCGTAAGATATATCTAACCGAAAAAAACCTTATATACCACATATACATGTACCTTATGGGGTTTGTCTCCAGTACTTCTCTATGCTCCAAGCTACGTGTCAAACCATAATGGAATAGGATACAAATGTTCTTACCCCTTCAGCGATTTAAAGTCGTAGCCGGCGAAAATAGTAGCATATCACAACTTTAAAATGGTCTAGGGTTCCAACTTTACCTCTAAATAAAATGCTTCTCAAACTACCTTCAATAAAAGTGATAACATCCCGTATTAAACTCATGTTTATGTTTCCACTTGTTTGGGCCTGCAACACAACAAATTGAACTCAATCAGAAATTACCTGAAAGACGTCACTACAATGAGTATGACACAGAGTGAAGCGACAGATATCGTGTGCGTTTATAGCGAATGGGTAATAAAATCGAATGAAGAAATATATTTACACCCACACTGTCTTCTTTGATATATGTACATATTTTACTGGGAAGTGTAACACAAACAACTTTATTGCATTTGAATTTTGATTTATGCAAAAAAGAATGAGAATTGGCATGTAAAATTGAAACTAAGAGATGAGTGCCTACCTACGTCACGGCAATGTAGACTACTTCCACATAAAGTCGAATAAATAAAATAAAATTTGAAGATATAGCATCACGCGTGTTTATTTGTTTATAGAAGCAAAGATATGTACATATGTAAGTTCATTAATGAATAAGGACATTGGTGAATTTGCACGCGTAGCAAAACTTTTGTTTAGGTAGTTTAGGTAGTTTAGGTAAAATACATTTACACTCCTCGCAATGCTGTACTGATCGTGTAATTCAGTTTGAAGACCTTTGATGTCCCCAAAGGATAAGCGAAGCTGCGACGAGGCGGCACAACCCACCGATTTGCTTTCACCGGAAACCCTTATTTTAGAGCTCTCAGACTCGCTCTGGTTCATTGTACTCGTACTGCCAGGCAGAAACCTTTAATTTTCTTTGCTACACTTGATAGAAAATCTAAAATGATATTGATTCTTCTTTTAAGCTTGGCTAACTGTTGGTTGCTGTTGCCTGAGGGATTCGAACCTGCACATATCGGGTGACAAGCAAGCACTCTGCGCATTGTACCATTGTCACGCCCTTTGTTCGATGAAAAATAAAGCTATGCGATCACAAAACTTGTATTTTGAAGAAGGGCCACTCAACGGTGGAACACACCACGACTCCTTTGGGGACCTGCATTGCGATTGATCGGGAAACTACTGACTGCCCAAAACTTGGCTTGGGCCAGTAGCGCAACAATCAAGTTCGTGATGAAGTGCTTACTTTACCTCCTAGTGGTGGTCCCCGGGCAACTATACGTATAAACCCTTATACGCGTAGGCTAAAATTGTAAGTGCCGGTTGTCTAGGGCCTTGATTCTAGGTTAGGTAATGTGGGCCAGCAACCTGCGTTACCGAAAATTTCTCGCTACAGAAACCGACACTATGCCTCGGATAAGGAATGATCACATGTTGACGACTTTTGGCTATTGTTCCCGGAAAAAGATAGGTTTCTGGAATGTAAAGACGCTCCTCGACTCGGGAAGCGAAGGTCCTTACAATGCCAGATTCCTCCAACTGGAAAAGGAATTCATGTGATATAAACTGGACATTTTGGGGGTAAGTGGAGTAAGATGGTTAGAAGCGGGCGAGTACCAGTCCCCAACGCGTAACACTGTACTACTCTATTCTAGAAGACCATCCGGAAGTCCGCGGGAATATGGAGTCGGACTACTGCTAACAACAACAGCACGCAAGGGCCTAATTTCCTGGTAGCCTCATGGTGATAGGATTTTGACGGCCAGAATCCGGACTAGATTACGACGCGTCACCATCATACAGTGTTACGCCCCTACGAATAGTTCGTCTGAGGACGAAAAGGAGAGCTTCTACAACCTCTTAAGTGCCGTCTTCAACACAACACCAAATGGAGACATTGTCATAGTGATGGGGGATTTGAGTGCCAAGCTAGGCAACGACAACGAAGGGCTCAAACATGTAATCGGGAAGCATGGACTAGGCAACCGCAATGACAACGGCGAAAGGTTTGTGGATTTCTGCAATGCCAACCGTCTTGTGATAGGTGGCACCATGTTTGAGCACAAGTCCTGTCACAAAGTCAGCTGGGCTTCCAACGACAGGCAAGCAACCTCCAATCAAATTGACCATTTTGCCATCAGCCGCCGCTTTAGAAGTAGTCTCCTGGACGTCCGAAACAGTCGAGGGGCAGATGTGGGGATAGTACGTGATCACCATCTTATGATAGCTACTCTCCAACTACGCACTGCTGCAGTTCGAAGATCCCACGGCAACACAAGAATGCCCAGCTTCAACATCGATAGACTTAGTGATCCCTCAGTGCGCCAACAATTAAGGGAGCACCTTTCGCAAGATGTGGAAGCAACCAACAGCTCAATGCCCGCAACCATCCAAGACCATTGGTGTGCTGTGAAAAATGTTTTTACATCTGGTGCTGAAAGAATTATCGGTCGATCGTGTATTCACTAGCGATATGCTCCGAAATCAAACTGAGAGGCCCGAGGTGAGAAGTTCCCGAATACGCACCACGACTCCCAGTAAAGATGAAATCATTACCGCGACCAAGGCACTCAAAACCAACAAGGCGGTAGGACTTGACGACGGTATTCCAGCAGAGCTCTTACGAGCAGCACCAACAACATCGGCTGAGCTTCTGCTTCCACTTATAGAAAGAGCTTGGGAAGCTGAGAGCTTTCCTAACGAGTGGAAAAAGGGAATGATCGTCAAGCTTCCTAAGAAAGGAAATTTAATGGAGTGCGGAAACTGGAGGGGTATCTGCGTGCTGCCTGCTGTAGCTAAGATAATAGCTAAAATCATCCTGGAGCGAATCAAACAACATCTCGAAGACACACTCAATGCCGAACAAGCAGGTTTCCGCTCTGGATCCTCCTGTGTCGACCACATCAACACCCTGCGGATTATCATCGAACAGTGTGTTGAATATCGATCGCCACTGCACCTGCTGTTCATCGATTTTGAGAAGGCGTTCGATAGTGTCAACAGGGAGTTTATTTGGCGTGCCTTACGCAGGAGAGGCATTCCCGATAAATTAATTGCTATTATCAAAGCCGCATATGAAGAGTGCAAACGACACTTTCTGCACAGAGGGAGGTTGTCTGAGGAATTTGAGACCCAAAGTGGGGTAAGGCAAGGCTGTATTCTTTCACCAATACTATTCCTATTGGTGATTAGCGATGTTCTTCGTGCAGCTTATATTCAATTATTCTTTATTAACATCTTTTACAATAAGCTTACAGCCATTAACAGTCAAAGTTATAAATTACTTTGCATTGAGTTTAACGAATTATTACATTTAAAATTCAGAATGATATAGGTATTATGGAAAATAGATACAATATAAAAAAATTAAGTGAATACAAAAATTATGCTATTACAAATTCTCGGCCAGATATCTGAAAACTTCTTTCTCAAATTGTTTGGTGCCATGGAGTCTTCTAATGTTTAGGGGTAAGGAATTCAAATTTCTGATAGCACAAACAAAAAACTGACGTTCAGAGGTAGTACATGAGAACCTTGGTTGAATTAGAACTTGAGAACGCGATGAATAAGAGAACTGAATTTTTTCGTACAAATATGACGGCGTTTTATTCATAATGATTTTGTTTAATGTTTTAAGTGTGCAAAATTTCAAGTAATTATAAAAACTGCATCCTAGTATGTTTTTTGTGTAAGCGGAAACATGGTCAAACCGTTTTAAATTGTATACATATCGGACTATGTTGTTGAAAGCTACAGTGAGCCTTCTTTTTGTTTCCGCACTATGACTACAAAAAATTTCGCATCCGTAAGTTATGATCGGCATAATCAAAGTTCTCGGTAGTTTTAATTTGATAGGCTGAGGTGTAAAATGCTTAGATAATGATAAATTACGCAAGCATCCATATATTTTAGAAATGACTAAGCGATTATGATAGTCCCAGCTGAGCGTGGAGTTGAACCATATACCTAAGTTTTTTGCTTTTTCCACGTATTCAATGATATCATTTCCAAGATGTAAAACAGGAAAATAAGATTTATCCAACTCTCTTTTATAAACAACTAAACACTTTGATTTTTTGGGATTGAGACATAGATTATTTTGTTCAGACCATCGTTTAATATTATTAAGGTCACTGTTCAGTTTACATGCCCCATCCTCTATCATTCCAAGTTTGCAGCTCAAGTAGATTTGAAGATCATCGGCATACATATGCTGTGATGAGTTCTCAACAACCGATGGAAGGTCATTCACAAGGATGAGTTCTCAAGGAAACCCGATGTGTATCTTCCATCAACAACTGCTTGTGTTCTACCAATAAGGTAAGAAAAAAACAAACTGGCAGCAGAGTTTGAAAACCGAAAATAATTCCTCAATTTAGAAATTAATATTTTGTGATCAACTGTATCAAATGCCTTTGAAAAATCTAATAGACAGAGGAATGACACTGAGTCAAAATCTATAGAATTTCTTAGGTCGTCTGTGACTTTAAGAAGAGCGGAGATACAGCTGTGTTGTTTCCTAAAACCTGACTGATGACAATTCAAGAGATTATTAGTATTAACAAAACGTAAAATCTGTTCATGAAGAACTTTTTCAAGTACCTTTGAGAGAAACGGAAGAATAGAGATAGGCCTGAATTCAGCTGGCGATAGCCGCGTAGCAGGCTTTTTCACAATAGGCTTTACCTTGGCAATTTTCCATATCAAGGGAAAAGAACTGGTCTGAATTATGTTGTTGAAAATATGAGTTATTGTTGGTAATATATGTGGGAAAATTATTTTTAGAAATGTAGGGTGTACCTCATCAAAGCCTGAAGCACTAGATTTAATACCCAGAACAGCTCTTACAACCTCATATTCATCAACTCTATTAAACTGAAAACTGTTACTGTCCTCAACCTGAGATACAGATGGCATCGGAATCAGTAAATCTGTAACGCACGGTGAACTTTGAGCTTTAACAAAATCAGCATTAAGGAGGTTAATGTCAGCGTCTCCAAGGTTTTCATGACTTTTCCGACCAACGCCTAACTCGCGAATATTACTCCAAAGTGTTTTGACGGGTAAATTAGGATTAAGTCGATGAGAGTAGAATTCGCTTTTTGCTTTTCTGATTTGAATACGAACTTAATTTCTAAGAATCCGAAAAGTGTTGTAAAACTCAGCAAGTTTAAAGCGTTTCCAATGTTTATAGGCCCGATCTCGCTCATTAATTGCATTATAAATTTCTGGTGTAAACCACGAGATGTGTTGGGAAGTACCAATTTTGGATTTAAGTGGCGCGTGGGTGTTCATCAAATTGTTTATGGCACTATGCAGAAAGTTAACCTGATCATCTACAGAAGTCATGAAGTAAATTTCTTACCAATTCACCCGATAAATGTCTTCTTCCAATCTGTTCACATCAATCCTCTTAAAATCCCTAAATTCGT
Organism: Brachypalpus laphriformis; assembly: GCA_945910035.1. Classification (NCBI taxonomy): domain Eukaryota; kingdom Metazoa; phylum Arthropoda; class Insecta; order Diptera; family Syrphidae; genus Brachypalpus; species Brachypalpus laphriformis. The sequence goes on from OX246754.1 coordinate 87,428,563, forward strand.
AAGACGAGAGAGTTTTTTGCATTTTGATATCGAAAGTAGCAAATATCATATCATGCTTAGAAAACATAGGGACCGATAGTTGAGTGTATAAAAGAGTATTTTCAGGATTATTGACAAGAAATATATCTAACAAAGTAGCTGAAGAACTGGTGAAAAAGTGTGTAGGATTCTGGGTATTGATTGAAAATAAGCCGAAGGCGTTAGCTCTTTCAATAAAAAGCTGAGTTTGATTATCTTTGGATAAAAGATCACAGTTGAAGTCGCCAAATAAGATAATTTTTGTGTATGAAGTTGAATAGTGTTTGAGGGTTGTATAAAACTCCGATAAATCAATGTTTTTGTTAGCCCTATAAACCACACCAATTGAGCATTTACTTAATCCACTAAGAATTTCAACCAAGCAATATTCAATGTTAGAGTTCTCATCTGACCCAACGACATATTTGAAATTGATACAATTTAGAATATAGATTGCAACACCACCTCCCAACTGATCATTCCTATCACTGCGTAATAATTTGTAGCCCTTTAAATCATAAAATACATCCGGAATACTAGGCTGGAACCATGTTTCCGATACACATATAATGCCAATCCCGGAATTCTCAAACAAATGTCTAAACTCATCTATTTTTGGAAGAAGGCTTTGCGCATTGATATGACATATTCTAAGCCCATTACACTGTTTACAAAGGACGTTTAACATAACACGCAGGTTGTTGTTTGTGCTATCAAATCCAGAAATATCATTTTGATTAATCATATTCGAAAAATAAAAAGTAAAATTTTCCCCACCCGCATAGAGAATACATAGCACGTAAAAAGAAAGGAGAGTAATCAGACATTTGGCCAAGGTACATATAAAAATTAATTAAGATTGAGAGTAGATAAAGAAAGAAAAAAGAAAACAAACACAACACTTTATGCAGCTTACTAATTGTGATCATCTTCATCATTCGTTGTCTTGTTTCTATCAGCAGCAATTGAGTTCAAGCTATCTAGAGATGTGGTCAAAAGCGTTTCTCCTCGCCCAGTATCCCCGCTACCGCTGACTCGTACGTAGACTCTTCCATTTCGTGTATAAACACTGGAAAGCTTTTTGCCGCGCTTTAACAGGAGAGCTTTACGCAGAATAAGATGGTTGCTTGACGTGAGGCATTCGTTTACGAATATGAGACTGTCAGATGCTAATCCGACATCTCGTAAACAAAGGTTTTTTTTGTTTTCAGTCCAGCGTTGACGAATCGCTTTTAGAAGCAAGATTTTATCGGCGGTCGAAGAAAATTTGATCATGATTGTAGTGTTGTTATTTTCAGGTTTTCCTCTGGGCGCAATACGAAAAATGTTTTGCAGTACAGGTGTCGGAGTGCATTTGACGGAGTCGCAGAGTTTATTGAATAAATCGTGTAAATTTTCATTAATAGTTTTAGGAATTTCACGAATAGTTGCATTTTCCAGCTTTGTCGACAGGAAACGGAGGAATTCGATGGACTCTTACATCTCAACTGAAACGACTTGACTACGCTGACGATGTATGCTTACGCTCCCACAGAATTATGAACCTCCACCAAATGACAGCAGATGTGGAGAGGGAGGCAGGTGTCGTCGGGCTGAAAATTAATACGACAAAAACTAAAATTATCAGCCTTGGAACTAACTCATCGGCTCAAATATGCATTGCTGGACAACCGGTAGGGAGAGTAGAGAATTTCCAGTATCTTGGGAGTATTGTCTCGACCGATGGTGGAACCGAACTGGATATAGCCAACAGGATCGCCAAAGCAAAGTCCGCGTTCGGGATGTTGTCCAAAATATGGCGAAGCAATGCAATCAGTTTGAGCACCAAAATAAGACTGTTCCGCTCCAACGTTGAATCCGTGCTGCTATATGGTTGCAGCACGTGGAGAGTGACCACTACTATCACCAGAAAGCTGCAAACGTTCGTTAATAGGTGTCTGCGCAATATCTTAAGGATTTTCTGGCCCAATCGTATCTCTAACGAACACCTTTACGAGAGAACGGGTCAGGAACCAATAGGCACAACTATCAAACGGCGGAAGTGGCAGTGAATTAGTCACACGTTCCGAAAGGGTGACAGTTCCATAGCGAACCATGCTATTCAATGGAACCCTCTAACTCAGGATGGCAGAAGACCTGGCGGTCCGAGGAGAACATGGCGCAGAACAGTCGAGAAGGAGACACGGCAGTTAGGGAAAAGTTGGGGAGAACTCAGACACATTGCTAGAAACCATACACGATGGCGCGTAGGCGTAGTAGAGGCCCTAGGACCCACAAGGGGATACAGGACATAAGTAAGTACGACTCCTTTAGCAACACTGGATGTGCGTTTCAAAATTGTTCATAATTTTTGGTATGGTTCTGGAATTGTCTAAAGTTTTTTTTGGCAGGGACTTAAGTTTTCATGTTGTAGCAAGAAGGAAGACCAGGAGTGTTAAATCACAAGATCTCAGCGCCCATTTGACCTTGTTATTTCGTGAAATAATCATGCTTATTCTAGGTCTCCTCGACACAGATTTCACTCGAGTAATAAATTTCAGTCGAATGAACTTTTATATTCTGTGTCTCGAGTGAGAGGTGTTCATTATCGAATGAGCACATTTAGTGAATTTCATTTTCGAAATCGACTGTGTGTCGATTCAGCTGTCAAAGTGCTCTTTTTTTTGTTGTAGAGAAAGAAGTAAACAAACAAATATGGCTTTGTATATATTTGTCCAACAAGAATTTAACAAAATAAACGGAAAAATACTAAGAGACAAATCAAGTCCACTTAATCTGGAGGCTGTCATGTACGTAGTATGCACGTTTTTGTTAAGATTCTGAACTAATGAAGTTTTTTTTTAGGTTTGTTAGAAATTTTCGATTAAACAAAGCAGCATTTTAGTAAGTATCGTACGAATTAAGTACTCAATTACAGCCTAGCTTTCTATCTTCAAAAAATTGGCGGGCGCACTTAGATTTTGTGCAGAGGGTGGCTATCAGCTGGATTTTGATATCAGCATGGGACAACCTACCGTTTCAAAACCATCACCCAAGTGGTAAACATTTTAGAAGATATTATATGCCCAAAGTCAATCAGTTTTGAAATGAATCATGAAGAAAAAGAACAAATTAGTTTGCATTTTTATGAAAAGCACAGATTTTACGGTGTAATGGGTTGTGTAGACGAAACTCATATTGCCATAAAAACACCTCCAATGGAAAGAGGACATCTGTTCTGCAATATGAAAGGCTTCTATAGTCTAAATGTATTAATTGTGAGTATATAACTGCTTGCGTATTTCAGTTCGGCCATAATATACAATTTATTTGACAGATCTGTGATAAAAGAATTCAAATTCGCTACATAGACCCATCACATCCTGGCTCCATTCACGATGCCCTCGTTTGGAAAGTTTCCAAAAAAAAGATCCGGCAGGCCTAAAAAAATTAAGGATGGAACTAAACGACTGGTTCTAAGTGAAATCTGTAATACCGGAATCTCTCCCGCAAAAGCAGTTGAGCGATTCCACTTGGATTGCAGTTTCAGACTAGTAAGAATGTGGTTAGAAAGTGCCGATTATTTAAAACATAAAAAAATTCAATTACAGCCACCCCTAAAAGCAGTACACAAAACTGTTCGTCTCTCATTTGCAGAAAAGTTTGTCCAAAAGCCAGAAATATGGACTCATATTATTTTTAGTGATGAGAAAAAATTTAATTTGGACGGGCCTGATGGGTTTAATTATTACTGGCACTGGCAACTATGGATTGGTTTCGTGGTTTGGACATCCACGCCCTGAGTCGCAATTTAAACCCCATAGAGAATCTTTGGACAAGTCTTGCAATAAATGTCTATGATAAGGAAAAGTCAGAAATTAGAACTGTTGCTGAATTGAAGCAGAGAATCATAGCATGTTGGAATGATATAACCAACGACACACTTAACAATGTTGTTGATAGCATGCCTCGTCGTCTTCTCAATTTAATTAAATCAAATGGAGGAAATTTGTTGTCTTATCTTAAAAACAGTAGCTAATAATTTTTAGTCTTTTTTTCTACAAATGAGAATGTAAGAAGTATTTACGATAACAAATGGATTTCAATTTGTTCCATCTTTAGTTTTTGAATTATTTAAAAAAAAATTAAATGTGTATACTTATTTCCAGCACTGTATGTTATATTACAATATAATATTATGTTATATAATCAAATAAGCATAAGTTTTGCAAATAAAAAAATAAAAAAACAATTGTACTTGCATTTTGCAACATCAGCTCGACAACAATTTCTGCTCGAATGAAAAATGACATTTAATTTGATTCGAGTGAAACCGAGAATCGAATGAGGAAATGAGCATGAATCTCGATCGATATCGAAACCAAGAATGTCCTTTGGATAGATTCGAACAAAAGTCGATCGGAATCGAGACACAGAATAAGCGTGAATACTTTCTGTTAATTTCGTTCGCAATAGGGTCACTGTTTCAGGCACTGTGTGACAAGTGGCACAATCTTGTACAACGGCTTACCTACCGAGTTTTGAAATATCTAGAAATTTGAATAATTTGATTAGATGGGAGTATGGGGGATGAATAAAATGTTAGCATTGTTTGCTCGTTCCGCAAGAAAGGAGACTAAATAAAATGATCGGTCTCTAAAAGTGTAGTTTTAGAACAGGAAAGTGGACAATGAAATGGCTTCGGCTAGCTAGGATATGTAGGGAAAATGGGCATTAGTGCTCCGGTACGCGGGAAGGCTTTGCCTTCGGTTGAGCGAAGAAGTGGAGGAGGACTTTAACCAACTTGGAGAATGCAACTTCAAGCAACTTGAACCTGGCTAACTTCAAAACTTGTTGGTTTTTTTGTTTTTTTTTTTGGTTGCGCCTGGAGGCGTAGGAATCTTCAAAAGATACCAATGGTCCGTTACATTGGCTATGCCCGATTCATATATCTGACAAAGCCATCAGTGCTAGTCAGTATAAGCCTACAGGCTAAACATCACCCCCTCAGAGAGGCACTATGAGAACCGGCTGCGCGTACTCATAGTAGTAGGGAATTCGTTCCTCTCATTTTTTCATTTTTGTGATGACTACGACTAAGTTGCCTTAACGAGTAGTTTACGCTTCTGTAGTGTTAATCGCGTTAGGTAGGTAGCTTTCCAGTGAAGGCACCTACTAATACCATCATTACATGCGGTTTTTCCTTACGGCGCTAGGTCGAAAGGTCTTGTTCTTTGTAGTCGGCGCTCAAGGTTTGTCACGTCCATAGTACGGATTATTTAATTATTGCAATGAACGTGAAGACGGGTACGAAGTTTGCGACCAAAGTTTGTTAATTCGTCCCTCACGGTAGCAATTCCTAGATCTCTGTGAATATCACTATTTCTTATATACCAAGGAGCATTCACGATTGCTCTTAGTATTTTGTTTTGAAATGCTTGCAGTAGAGCCATTATGCTTGGTTTGGTACAACCCCAAAGTTGTATACCATATGTCCAAGCCGGTTTAAGCACTTGCTTATACAGAAGCAGTTTGTTGTATACGCTTAACTTCGAGTATCTTCCGAGTAGCCAATACATTTCTCTAAATCTGATTTCGAGCTCTTCGCGCTTCTTTTTAACGTGTGGTTTCCACTTAAGTTTTGCGTCTAGGGTCATTCCTAAATATTTTGCCTCGTTTGCGTACGGTATTTGCACCGAGTTAATGGATATAGGTAAGTTGTTTATCTTCCTTAACGTAAAATTGACATGCGTTGATTTTGTCTCATTCAGGACTATTCGCCAGGTTTTTGTCCATTCGCATACTTTGTTCAAAGCTCGTTGGAGTTTTCCCGTTGATGATTCGACTGACTCATCCGTTACGAGGATAGCCGTGTCGTCTGCGAACGTTGCTACAACGGTCCCTTCATCTTGTGGTATATCTCTTGTGTAGAGGAGGAACAGGATTGGACCGAGAACACTTCCTTGTGGAACACCGGCGTGGATTTTTTTGAAATCCGAATATTCACTCCCGTGTCTAACACGGAAAAGTCTGTTTTCTAGATAAGATTCCAATATTCTGTACAACTTTTCCGGTAAGATTACCCTTAGCTTATACCTTAGGCCTTCGTGAAGTGATCGGCAAATAATTCTGCTTTCTCCTTGTCTTCTTTTGCCCATTCCCCGTTAGCTTTCCTGATTGGCGGCGAGTGCATTACAGGTTTCCTTATTGACTTCAAGGCTTTCCATAGAGAGTAGTTTGAATACTTATCAGCGGTCAGACCCTCGAGGTAAGTAGAAGTCTCGTGATTTTTTAGGTCCTGCAGCATATTTTTAAGCTTGTTACAAAGATGGTTCAGATAAGTTTTATCCGGTGGCGCGCGGGATTGTTGCCATCTCTTGCGCGCTCTCCTCTTTTCTCGTATGAGGTCTTCGATTTCAGGCTGGTATTTGACTTTATTGTTCCGTGCTTTTGTCTTTCGCAAAGGAGTGTTTTTCCACGCTGAGCTCTGAATGGCTTCGACGAGTTTGTCGATTTCTTCTTCTATTTCGAACGGTGTCTTTAGCGGTACATTTAAAGCAACATTTTCCTTGCAGTCTCTTCTGAAAGCGTCCCAGTTCGTTTTGTAACTAGTTAACCTAGGCGGTCCTTCTTTTTTCACTAGACTTCCACCTATTTTCAGAGTGACTGCCGAGTGATCTGAGCATAGATCATAGCATTTTTCGATTTCCGTCAAATTTTTAGTTAACCCTTTTGCGATAAAGAAGTCGACGAGGTCAGGGATTTTATCTTTGTCAGTTGGCCAATAAGTTGGCTTTCCTGTCGAAAAAAAGTTCACCCCACGTTTCATGCTGGCTTTGTACAATAATCTGCCTTTTGCCGAATTGCATCTTGATCCCCAGAGAGTGTGTTTCGCGTTAAAGTCACCACCTAAGACAAAATTAGGTCCGAGTGAGTCAAAGAGACGAACGAGGTCGTCTTCTACTAGCTTATATCCCGGAGGGAAGTAACTAGATGTGGGCGCCGTGGCGTAAGTGGTTAGTGTGTCGGATCACTACGCATGAGGTTCCAAGTTCGAATCACAGAAAACACCAAAAAGTTTTTTCACGGTCCCACCTCTAGCGAGCGTCTGACAAACATCCGAGAGTATTGTTGTCATGAAAAAGCTTCTCAAATCGCCGTTCGGAGTCGGCATTAAAACTGTAGGTCCCTTCCATTCATGTGAAAAATATAACGCACACAACATGAGTGGTTGCGAGAAGCTAGGCCCTGGCACTTTAAAGAGCTGTTGCGCCAAATATTTGTATTTTTGTATTTGAAGTAACTAGATCCGATGTTGTAGTCTAAGTTGTTTATCTTTACGGAGACTGAGCTTATTTGCATAAAATCAAATTCTATTTCTATGTTTTCGGAGTGCTTAATACAGTCTTTGATGTAAAGAGAGAACCCGCCTCTCATATTTTCCGAAGGATGATTCGCATGGTAATCGCTGTAGCCTTTTATTCTGGGTCTAAGTCCCTTTTTTAAGTGCGTTTCCGATACCAAACATATATCAATGTTATTTTTCCGTAGAAACACTTCTAACTCGTCGATTTTTTTCAGAAGGCCGTTTGCGTTCCACGTTAGTATTTTAAGTAGCTGTTTCATATTCATGTTTTTTTGATTGTCTTGCGAGGTTTGAACTCGAGCTTGCTCAATTTATTATAATTATAATTTTATTAACTATTTGGCTAACCGGATCTGTTGTAGCTGATCTTAATTTGTTTTCGTTTGTCGCGACTTGCGCGTACGATCTCGCGTCAATCTGTGGCGGTTTTTCCGCTGCACTTGGACCAGCGACGTTCTCTTGCGCAATTTTTTTATTTCCCTTTATCAGTCGCGTCGTTTTGACTGGCTTAGCGGTCTTAGGCTTATCGGTTTTACGATCTCTTAAGCTTGGGTTCGGGTGTATCAGTTTCTTGAGAGTATCGCGCCTTTTTTGAAGCTCCTTTGCTACTTCACAACCTCGATAGTTTGCTGGGTGCTTGCCTTTGCAGTTTATGCAAGTCGCCGGAGCCTGCTTATTTAAGTCACACCTTTCTGATAAGTGGTTCCCGGCACATTTTACACATTTCGGTTCTTTTTGGCAATACGACTGGGTGTGATTGAAACCTTGACAGCGTTTGCACTAAGGTATCGATCGTGTATTCGTACGCATAGGCTCGATTTTAACTACGATATTCAAAATACTTTTTACGTTATAAATATCATCTATATTTTCGCTTCTATCGAAGGTTAGCATACAGAGCGGAAGTCCATGCTTGACCAAGATTTCATTGCCTTGTTCCGTTTTATCTTCTTTAAGATATTAATTGCGTTGATAATTTTCAAGCATTTTCCTTTAAGGTCATTTATAATGTCATCTTAAGTGCACGAGGGGTGGAGACCCCTTGCTATAACACGGCATGGTCTTTCTGATTTATTTTCGTAGGTGAACCACTGGATCTTTTCCGCGTTTAGTTTTTTCGATATTGCTCGGTAGCCGTCAGAGTCAACTACATTAATTTTCCAATCATTGTTTTGGAATGACGTTACTTTAAATTCCGATGTCACAGTTTCCTTGAGAAGGCAATGCAATTTATTGTAGTCCGTAAAGCCGACGACGTTTATTGTAGGCGGGGGACGTAATTTGTCGTAAGTTTGTTTCTGTTTCAAGTCTTTTTCTTTGTCTTGTTTTCGTGGCTCGACTTCAGGTGAAGAACCGGCTCTTCGTTTTTTGCTGGGTCTTTTCTTTGAGACCCCATTTGTTTCGCGTGCTAGCTCTTCTTCATCCGTGTGATATTTGGGACTAGCTGCACGGGGTGGGGTAATTTCCCGTTCTCTTTGCAAAAGTGAATTCTTTAACGCCTTGTTTTCTTCTTTTAGTGATTCTACCTCTCTCTTAAGCTCTTGGTAGAGTAGATCCATTTTATTTAGCTTAATACGGAGTTCATTGTTTTCTTCCTCAAAGCTATTACATTTCACTGAGTCCCATTTCTCTCGCGCTTGCCCTTCCGGCGGACTTCTTTTTCCGGAGACATTCGGTCTTGATGGTGGAGACCGAGTTACCCTTGAATTTCTCAAAAAGGGGTTTATTAAATGCAACAATTGGCTCTCCCCAGAATCCGTAGAGCCTACCTCCGAGGAGGGTGGATTTTCCAGAGAACCTGGACTGCCACCTGCGGTACTATATCTATTTGTTATACTCATTGCATATTATGTACATATACATTTTATCCCCGGTATACGAAAGGTGGATTTTAGTCGCCTCTTACGACAGGCATGCTTACCACGGGTATATTCTGGCCCCTACCCGAAGGGGTCAACTTGGTTAACTTGTTGGTTAAGGCTCAGGTTCGCCTCAATCGGTAGCTCGAACTAATAAAAAAATGACCCTTTGATGCATACTTAGCAGATGTGGTGGTAGAAGTACTGTGTATCCACAGATGCGAAATTCAATTCGCTATTCCAACATATCCCAAGCTTGTAGTTCGGTTATACTATTAAGAAATTATAAAACCATTCGTCACGCCCTGTCATCTTTCAAAAGTCGATTGTCTTAAACAGGGCATATTCTCATTATTTCTTTATAGATATGCTACAAAATACTCAATTTATGTATGTATCAAGTTTAATACACCTTAAGGAATACGGTATAAAAACAATTCTTGTATGACCCCTCGAGGATGAAGATAATTCTTTCAATCGATTCAAAAACCTGACACATTGACATTCCTATGAAATTTTGTAATCTGAAAACGAGCACGCGACATTGTTATGCAAAATATTGAGGTATTGTTGTAAAACTCTATTACTTTGAAAACAATAGCAAACACTATTTTGTACCTTACAAAAACAATCACTTAGAGCTCTTCATCAAAATTTAAGATTAGTTTTGTGTTTCAGCGTAGATAGAAAAATAGTAAAAGCTCTTTTGAACCAACAGAGGTTTTGTTTATGAGCATTGTTCCTAGGCGTACCTATGTATATCTAAAGAATAAATTATGAAAGCATTCATTTTATTTGATTCGGTTTGTTCTTATAAGTATCGTGACTATACTCGTAGAGTAAGTACAGAGTGGGCCAGATGAACATAGGTATCTTGATTTACCACAGCGGAAGAAAATGGTCCTAAATATTTTACATTTATTAACTTAAAGGATATAAATGGACATTTTTTTAAACCATACAAAAGTACAATTGAAGCGAGGATTCTGCCATTGTACAATATGACTGTGTAAGGTTTAGCAAAATATTTATGTCTTTATACGTCTTTATACACAGCGCGTGCCATGCACTTTACTAAGTGGAACCACTGTGACGACTAAAATGTATTAATTACCGCTCATATCCGTTAGTTTTAAGTCCTTGCGGAATCGACATTTGTAATCCTTATATTATTCGCGATCGAAAGAGGTAGAAATGGGAGTTTCTTTTTTTTATTTTTATTTCGAGTTTAGTTGGAGTTGCGGTGGAAATTTAATTGTCTTTAAACATAAAAGCCTTATTGACTTCAGAGATATAGAGAGTCAAAAGAAATGAATCCAAACAATTATCTTCCATCACCTACGAAGCGAATAGCGAATTCTCCGAACTTATATTTTTACAGGATGAATGTCAACGCCACTTTCGCGTGAACCGAAATAATTTTTCTGTAAGTATGTTTATTTGCCAAATGTATTGACAGATTAACTCCTCGCATTTAAAAATTGCTCTGAGAAGTTGTCAAATTTGTCGTTGGATTTGTCGAATTGGTCGGATATGTAGGATCTGTCGGATTGTCGGAATTGTCGGATTTGTTGGATTTTTCGGATTTGTCATATATGTCGGATCTATCGGAGTTGTCGTATTTGTGGGATCTGTTTGATTTTTCATATAGTGAGGGTTTACCGGATCTGTGATATACATATGTCGGAAGTGTTATACTTTTCGGTTTAGCTGAATTTGTCGGATTTTTCGGATCGGTCGAATATGTCCGATTTTTTGCATTTGGCGGATTGGATCCGTTGGATTTGCCGAATTTGTCGGTTTTGCGGGATCTGTCATATATGTCATTACGTCGGATTTGTGGAATATGTTATATTTGTCGGATTTGTAATATGTTCAAGTCACGAGTAGACGCATTCTGTTTCGGGTTCAGCTAAAGTCAATAATAGCAGCGTATTTCCCTGCCGAAAATCTAAAAGCTGCGCGAGTTTCATCACATTTCTTTCTTAAATACCCGCCTATGTTGATTTTTAATCAAAATTCAGTTTTCTTTTAAAACAAAAACTTTCTTGCTGTTTTGCTTCGCCACTGGCCCCCATACATAATTAACTCTTAAGTGCTTCCATCATAGCGAGTTTCTCTTCATTTATAGCACTAATACCACCAGTGCTCCGTTCCAAAAGCCAGAGCTCATCAACTCCCAATAAACCTAGACCTACAAAACTGCCCAGTGATGATACCACCTCACTTACACTGCAAGTATTCAAACGAAAAAACTGACCTACTGCAGCGTTACCAGGTCGCTGGTAACACTGCCCCTTCAGTCGTTCACAGACCTTCGCGTAGTGCAAACGTATTTCGGCTTCGCTTCAAATAGCAGTGACTCTTTTAAGAAGTTAATTGGACAGAGTGTTTGTAAGAGGCGAGTTAGCCCACTGGCAGTGATAGCCCCAGTTAAGCCAGGGACACTGCTTCCAGTCCCGCCCAGGCCTAAAAGTTTTTTTTTTTTTTTAATTTGAAATTAAAATAAAATAAAAACAGTGGAAGTGAGTGTTGTGTCATAAACATCGGGCGATGGAGTCCGATGAGCGGTTCGCTCTCCCTGTTACGGGACCAGCGGACCACACAACATCTGCCGATGACGAAGTGGAGTCGTCAAACCATCAAGCCACATGGTCGGCTGATGGCACCACAAAACGATGTAGGAGGCTAAGGCCGAGTTCCAATTTGGTAAAGCACCCGTTGCTATCAGCTTCAACTGAACAGCTGCCGGCAGGAGTGAAGGGATGGGCGCCAACAGTAGCAAAAGTTGTTTTTTTTTGTTTTTACGCTGGGAGGTGGTAATCTTCAAAAGACGAAACTGAGCCCGTACTCAGTAACAGTGTGGGATTTTTACCCACTAACCCCTTCTCCCTTCTTCCCGTTTCCCATGCGGTAACACCATCTTGGCTTTTCATCGCAGGGCAGGGAGGAACCAGTCTAATTGCGAACTAGTCACTTGGACTAATAAGCAATTTTTTCCTGACATCTACGTCTTTGAATGAGATCCACCATCTGGTGTATCTTTTTTTCTTCGGATGTGCTATGTTATGCATCTATATATACTTTTTTTATGTTATACTTCGGAGTTAAGTTAAATCGAGAGGTTTTATTCTTTTGAGCCTTCGTAATTGATTTTCATTATTCAAAAGTTTTCTCGCGTCTAAGTTTATATGCTCTTCTAGCTTTTCTTTGTGTTTTTTTGCATGTTTAATAATTTCCGAACTTACACTTTCTATCTTCAAATCTCGATGAAGATCCGTGTTCCTTATGAACCAAGGTGCATTTACTATATTTCTAAGCACCTTATTCTGGAATCGTTGTATTATGTCTACGTTTGTCTTTCTGGCACAACCCCATAGTTGGATTCCATATGTCCATGTTGGTTTCAGAATTTGTTGTATATAAGCACTTTATTTGCAATTGATACGGTTGAGTTTCTTCCTATCAGCCAGTGCAATTTTATATATTTCATCTCTAACTCTTCCTTTTTCTTTTTTATGTGCTCTTTTCATCGCAGCTTAGCATCTAGTGTCATACCTAAATATTTCGCTGTATTAGCGTATGGAACTATTTTTTCATTTATAATGATTGGTATATGTTGAACGTTTTTATTAGTAAAATCAATATGGACTGACTTGGACTCATTCAATTTGATTCTCCACTTTTTTGTCCATTCACAGATTTTGTTTATGCCTATTTGGAGTTTTTCTGTGGATTCTTCATTAGTTCTCCCTTCTGCTAGTATTGCTGTATCATCTGCAAATGCTGCCATAGTATGGTTTTCTAGTTCCGGAATATCACTAGTATATAATAGGTATAATATAGGGCCCAGTAAACTACCTTGCGGTACGCCTGCCTTTATTTCTCTTGGTTTGGATAAGTATTCCGTTGTTTTATTCTAAAATGTCTTCCATCTAGATAAGATTTAAGAATGGAAGCATACTGATTTGGCAGCATACATCTCAGTTTATAGGTAAGTCCTTCGTGCCATACTTTATCAAAGGCCTGCGCCACATCCAAGAACACAGCCGAACAGACCTTCCTTTCTTCTAATGCTTCTTCGATCTTATCCGTAACTCTGCGTACCTGTTGTATCGTAGAGTGCTGCCTTCGAAAACCAAATTGATGGTTCGGAATCAGCTTTTTGCTTTCAATTATTTTATTTAAACGTTTAGCGAGCACTTTCTCAAACACTTTTGATATCATCGGCAATAGCGATGTAGGCCTGTAAGATGATACTTCATTTGGCGGTTTACCTGGTTTGGGAATCATTAGAACATCAGCAATCTTCCACAAACTAGGGACACATTTTAGATTAAATGAGGCATTTATTAAATTTGTTATTTTAATTATTGCCTTGATGGGTAAGTTCTTTAATACGTCACCAGATATAAGGTCATATCCAGGACTTTTCTTTGCATTTATCTCATGCTTTATTAGGTTGCGTATTTCGTTAAGATTTGTGGGTAGAATCTCTTCGCTTTCCTCTTCAGATGGTTCTAACAGCATAGGTTGTCTGTTTCCATTTTCATCTGGTGGTTTAAATATGTTTTCTAGGTAGTCTGCGAAAAGAATGGCTCTATCCTCATCGCTTCTTGCCCAGTTTCCATCAGGTGCTTTGATTGGAGGTATTTGCACAATAGGTTGTTTTAGTCCTTTTGTAGCTTTCCATAGAGAGTAATAAGTAAGCGTATTCAGCTGTTAATCCTCCGAGGTACCTTTTCATTGAGTCTTCTTAAAATTTTCCAATTTCTCTTTTCAGTTGCTGACTAAGGTTGTTAAGCTTTGTTTTATGTTGTGGAGCTCTTGTTTTTTGCCATGTTCTTCTTTCTCGTCTTTTATCTGCTACTAAATCCTTTATTTCTTTCGGGTAGTTTCTTTTCATGCTCTTTCTATTTACTCCAGGAGTGCTTTCCCAGGCCGATTTCTGAATATCGCTCACCAACTTATGTGCTTCTGTTTCTATATCATTTTTGGATATAAGAGGTGTCGTTGTGTCTATTCTATTTGTTAGGTTCAACTTGAAAGCTGGCCAATCTGTTCTTTTGTTTGTTAAGGTTTTAGTACTTGCATTTTTAATTACATATTCACTTATTTGGAGAATTATAAGTGAATGGTCAGAGCTTAGATGCTCAAATTCATCTATGTGTATGTAGCTGCTCGAAAAATTTTTGATTATGTAAAATCAATTAGATCTGGTATCTTATTTTTGTTTGTAGGCCAGTACGTGGGCCTTCCTGTCGAGAGAGTTTCGCACTGAAGTTCTTCTATTGCAGCATAAAGTTCTCTTCCTCTCGTTATTAAGTTTGGTTAGAATCAGTTGTAGTGTTTGATTTATATCACTGCTTGGTTGAGTCTTATGTTGCTTTCCCTCAGGTTGGTCCTTTTTCTGTATATGATGCTGTTTTTTATGGGCTAGTACTTGAGCATATGAGACTATACCTGCGCTGGTTTCTTTACCGTTCGGTTTTTTGTTCTCTTTCGGAGTGGGTTTTTTATTATCTAATTTTGTTTGATCCATATCTGCTTTAATATTTTGCTTTTGTTTTTTAACTGCAGCTTGGTTTTTAGTATTTTTAGTACTTAGTTTTTTAATTATGATGTTCTGGAGTTCAATGGCAATAACACACCCTCGGTAGCTTGCGGGGTAGGGTTCTCCGCAGTGCACGCACTTGGGTTACACATTTTGGGGTTTTGCACATTGTGTAGTGTGGTGTTTTCCAGCGCATTTCCCGCATCTTGCCTGTCTGTTGCAATATTTTTGCGTATGACCATATGCCTGCCATTCCTTACACTGGGGTACCAATTTTGATTTTTTAAGGGGTTCTATTTCAACTCTGCATCCCAAAATGTTTTTGAGTTGATAAATTTTTTCAATTTCTTCTTCTGCGCTGAATGTTAATATAAACATGTTTAAAGGTTCCTTGTTTTCCCGCTTGAGCTTAATTGAAGCATCAATAATCTTGAAACCTTTAGATTTGAGATTTGCGGTTATATTTTCAGGTCCAAGAAAAAGTGAATACCCTCAGGGCTGAACAAACAGCCAGACGATAAATCGAGCGACAGCTGGAGCTTCAGCGCATGCAACCACAGCAACTACAGCAGCAAGCACAACGTCAGCTGCAAGAGAACGAGCAGCCGAAACAACAGCAGCAACGAAAACAACAGCCACAGCCAAAGCCCTAACGGCATGCCAAAGTGAAGCAGCAGCAGCAGCAACAGAAACAAAAGCTGCAAAAACAGCGACATCAACAACAGCAGCGGAAAATTCAGCTACTGCAACAGCTGCAAAAACAACAACAACCACAACAGCCGCAGAAATCACAGCAGCAACAACAACAGCAGCAGCAACATCAGCACAAGAAACAGCAGATGCAGTAACAATAGCAGCAGAAACAACAGCAGCAGTAACAGCAACAACAGCCTCAGCAGAAGGCGAAGGGAAGGGTGCCACCGATCAACACCTTCAAGATGGAATTGAAGGACACCATTGAACTATGTAAGTCGGTCATAGGAAATCATTTTTATGTTAAAAAACTTAGCGTAGATAGGCATGCTATCTACTGTAATACAGTCGAGCAGTACCACAAAATTAAAGACTTAGTGAGGCAGTTGACAAATGAGCTCTTTTCCTTCACCCCGAAGGGGGAAAAGTTGCAAACCATGCTACTGAAGGGGATCTACCGAACCGGAGGAGCTCTTAAAGCCCCTCAAGGAGAAAGAAGGCGATGAGCTAAATTTCGTAGGGGTCAACCCATTCATCACAGCTAAGGCCAAAAGGGGTCAGCTCTCACCCAATAGCAAAATGGATGGTCTAAGGAGCACTATAGTCCTAGACTACCAGGTTCTCACATGGGAAAAAGTAAAGAGGAGCGAAGGCATGTTGCAATGCGATGGTTAGTCCGTCGTATCCCAGAAGCGGATCTTATCTGCATCTAATGCTGTTCGACGTACGGCTATAACTGACCGACATGGACCAACAAACGATAAACTGCTTACATACATTTGTGTGTGACAGTGACCATTGCGGACTCAGTTCCGAAATAACTATTCCGAACGAAATTGCGGAATTGCACGCCTACAATTACAGTAGAACGCGTTGGACTCGCTTCTCCAGACAGTTGCCGAGAGCACTCTCCTCGAACTTCCTCGACTTATCGTCCAATAGGAATACATATGTCAAAAGAGGAGATTGATACATATATAAAACAAATGGATGAGACAATAAAACGAACGATGGACAGCACGATACCTCGGTATCAACACACTGACAACGTGGACATATACCGCAATGCAACAATTGACGCACTGCACGAACATAAAAGAAGATTGCTGTCGAGATTAAAAACCTTATACAGGCAGTTTACTGACATACAGAACTCGGAGGAGGTTAGGATACTGACGTCGTTGATTCGGAACCTCTCGAAGTTAATTTAAGAAAATTACAGAATTTCTGTAAATTTGCACTGGGACAGGAAAATTCGGGCTGTAAAATCCAACAACCCAAGTAGGTTCGCCGAAATAAACAAGACATGTCGGAGGAATAATCAGAACGATCTTCCGCGTCTTAAAACCGCCCGAACTACGAACAGTGTACAAATACTAGTGACAGCAGCTATAGATCCGGATAACGCAGCTGAGGATGACAATTTCTTTGTAATCAAAGATCCGCAAGAGAAGGTAGAGGCTATAGGAGCGGCTTTCCAGGACATATACTCGTATAAGCACAATGTCTACCTTCGAAATGACATGGAGTACTAGCGATCTGAGAACACTGGTTTCAGCGTGACAATACTGTCGCCGATGAAAGGGTACATCCCCCGTTCATTTCTAAGACAGAGCTCCAAGCGATCTTCGAATCACTGAGAAAAAAGAGATCTGTGGGAATCGATGGTATATCCAACATTGTACTTAAACATTTTTCTCCAGAAGCGGTGAACATTTACACAATCCTGTTTAATAATGCAATGAATAATGCGCATTATTCAGCGCATTAAAAAGCAGCGGTGGTGCAGCCCATTCCAAAGAAAAATGAAGATAGCTCCAATCCGAGTAATCTTCGGGCGATAAGTCCCTTTCCGAACATCGGCAAGGTATTCGAAACAATGATCAATAGAGCCCTGGCCAAGTGGGTTGAGGAAATGCACGTAATGCCGGATAACCAATTCGGTTTCAAGACGAGCATGATACCATACATGCCGCGTCTAAACTGGTATCGGATATCCAGTGGAACTAGAGCAAGAAGCAATGCACGAGGGCCTGTCTGGTTAACTTGGAGAAGGCCTTCGATACCGTATGGTTAGAGGCACGCTTCTACAAGTTAAGCAGGCTGGGCATAAGTGAACCACTGCTGTACATTCTTTATGACATGCTAACCAGTAAGAATCTCATTTTGAAGAATGGCAATGTGACGGCTGCTGGAATTTTTGAAGCAAAAAATGGTCTGCAACAGGGCGCGGTTAATTCGCCGATCCTATTCAATATTTACCTGAACGATCTCATAGGTTCACTTCACCATGCCATAGCGTACGCAGACGATTTGATCGCGTACAGGTCAGGAGCTCAGACCGAAATAATTGCAATCCTCTTGCAACGTGACTTCGATAGGATTAAGAGATACTGCGACACCTGGAAGCTGAAGATCAACTTTCAAAAGTCGGAGACCATCCTGTTCAGAACGCCGTTGTCTGAGGCCTATTAGGACACCAAAAATAATTGGCGAAAGTTCTCTATTATGGAACAGCACGGTCAGCCACTTGCGAGTCGAAGTGTAGTCAGCTACCTTGGGGTTTGGCTAGATCAATATCTTTATTTGACGGTGATGGTAATCTGCTACATGGCCCTCATTCGGCTATGCTAGCATATGGATGTCCTGCGTGGTTCAGCGCCAAGTCTGTTGAAAAATATGCGGGTGTTTGAGGGGGCTTGCCCTAGGGCTTGTCTTCGCTTGTACAGAACACCAGAGTCTGAGTACGTAAAATTCTATCGTAATGAGGTCCTGTACAACAGGGCGAATCTGATCAGAGTGGATAATTTACTGATCAAGATGATTCCAGGCACATTGCAAGAGAAATGACCTCGTTGAATAGTCTGATCTTGGGGCTTATTGCTCCAAGAATCTCTATCACGAAAGTGTGCGCTTTAATAGCTTTATCCCTCCACAAGCGTTCCTATATCTCGTTCAAAGAGGTTCAACCCATGATAAGTGAGCGGTGCCGCTAATATTCCACGTCGCCAGAACAGCTGTGGATAGGCGACTTTACTGCGACCAAGACGTCGCACAGAGTAGTGTAGAGCGTCTCCGTTATAGTAGGGCAATCATACCGCGACATTGAAAACGTGAGTAGGCAGCGGCACCAATTTTGGTGGCTTCTTGAATGAGAGGGAACGCCGTCGTCGTCGTTTCCCCCTAATCCAGGGTAGGCTATTACGGGGCAAAGCGGGTCGTGTTGTATTATTACTATATAATAGCTATGGCCGGCTTACATAGTTTAGGTAGCTGTAGGTAAAAAAAATAGCATGGCACTTGGTTTAAAAAAAAAAAAAAAACTGGCACAGAAGTTTGCAAAAAAACAAAGTGTGTATTTAATTACACATATGTAGTAGTTAAGTAGTTAAATTAGCTTAAGATAATTTTAAGGCAGTTTGTAAGTTTTATTTTATTATATTGTATACAAAAATCAGTCCAGACACTAAGTTTTTTCCACATATAAACACTTTTCCTAGTTTTAAATTTGTTGATTTGTTAAGTTATAATTAATAACTAACGAAACGTAAGGCTACGTCGAAAGACATAAGGATAAGATGCGTTAAAAAAAAAATAAAAATTACGCTGCCCCTTTGCCAATCATTTATCATTATCATTTAACTTGCGAGATGTATCTTGAAAAACAGTGTTATAAAATCGGCTGCTTTATGGAACGAGGGATTAAAATAACAACACTGACTTGACAGCGTCTGAGGCAGGAATTTCGCCTCTTGGCAAAAGGAAATTGAATTTTCACAAGTTTAAATAACTCCATGTGGGCGCGCAGTGCCGCAGTGGTTAGTGTGTCGAACTAGTTTTCGGAAAACCTGAAAGCTTTTGATGAACGTCGGCCTCTCGCTTCATAACAAATATGTTGTGCAAGTTTCAGCTCAATCGGATTGTTGGTTTTTGAGATTTTGGTTTTCAGCGCCATCTATGGGAAACTTGAAAACTTTTGATTTTGATAAATGCGCACTTCTCACTCAATAACAAATATATTATGTAAGTTTCAGAACAATCGGATGCTTAGTTTTTGAGATCTGAATGTACATACGAACTGTCAATTTTTATATCTATATATATAAAACTATGTGGCAAAATGTGTATGTGTCCCTCTACCGCCCGTAATTTTCAATGGAATTTGGTTGGTTTTTTTTCTAAATATAGATAATCACGGTAGAGAGGTGATAGGCAAAAAAATTACAAAAACATTTTAAAAAAATTAAAAAAGAAAAAACACTTTACCTACCTGACAATTGCTCTTTTTTTCTGTTAGGCGCAGCAATACATGCCGGGTGCCCGCTAGTATCATATATACATAGATAGCTCCATAGTGTAAGCAAAAAGGTTGGCATTACAGACATACTCTTGTCGATCCTGGGTACTCTACCAATAATACAAAATAACAACTTGTTCTTTTTGCAGAATTTTTACACATACAAATTAAATTATTTTAGGCAGTTTTATTTAAAATAAAAAAAAGACTTTATTACTTAAATAAACCGATTGGCAGTGGTTCTGCCTACAAAGAATGTGAACAAAGACTGAACTATAATTACTTAAAATCTATGGCTTAAATACTACTTAATGCTATTTAAGTAGATCATCCAACGACAGCATGCTCCCACAGGTACTCTTCCGTACGTGACGGAATGCGGGTCCAGCGATGTCGACGAATCTTGTTCGGTATAGCATAGACGCACAGTCGGCGGTATCCATGCCAGACTCATAGGAAGCGAATGTTGAGCTTCGGGTTTCTCCATGCGCGGCAGACTTATGGGAAGCGATGTTGAGCTTCGGGTTTCTACATGCGCGGTGAACGTATTCGGTGTTAACTTACACATTATTTAAATCTTTATTTTTTTATAAATGTAAATTTCTGGGATTTCTGAAATTTCTAAGATAAAATTACTTTTTTTTCTCAAATAGAGAAAATCGAAAATATGTTTTTTTTCTGCTGATTTAGTTTTGAAGGCGCCAACCATCATCAATTATTGCGTTACGAATCAGAATGTCGTGCATTCTTGGCTCGGGATCATCATAATTTTACTTTTTTTTTCACTCAAGCTCACATTGCTCTTAAACAAAGTAAAATTAGGGCAGTACTGCTCTTTGTTTGCCTCATTCAGGCTGAAAAACCCGAGCGCAATGACTGAACTGGGGTACACGACGGAGCAATCCCTGAACTTCATGTTCGGGTCACACCGAGTTCTGCCTGTAAAATAATACAGCGTAGAACTTCTTATTTGAAACGTTGTCTTAATTTTTTTCTCTGCTTTTCGTTCGGTCGATTGACAACAACTTTTGAGCATTCCAAACCTTTCGTTAGCTGATCTGCAATAACCAAAAGTCAAATTATTATTGTAACCACCATATATGTAATGATTCCTAAAAGTATACTAATATATTGAAATAACTCCCTAAAATATACTAAGACATAAAATTATGTAATGATTCCTAAAAGTATACTAATATATTGAAATAACTCCTTAAAGTATACTATCACATCGAAATTATGTAATCATTCTTAAAAGTATACTATTATTTTAAAATAACTCTTAAAAGTATATGTTAAATAATTTTCATTTATAAAATTCACACTTTCATTCTGCATAAAATTGTATAAGTAGAGGAGAGTAATTTTGAATAAATCGCTCACTCGTCACTCTGTGTAATTTATAGTTCGCTAAGCGTTACGCTTGGCAACTTATACAATTAAATAAAGAGTTTTACAGAGCAAAGTCGATTTTGACGTTTTTTTTGTATTTTTCTGGAGTGAGAGCTACGCCAAGCGTTCCCCTGGGATAGTCCGGTGTTTTTTTTTTATACATATATATATTTTTTTTATTGTTTGCAGTGCGTGATTGAAGGAATACACTTCCTTCCTCGGTACACCCTTCTTACAATTGGCGCACCAACTACAGGGCTCGAATGCGTAGACGTAGGAGTACTACTGCCGCGATTGCCGCCGCCTCTACTGGCAGTGACAATGGTAGAAAGGATGTTACTGAAGGAGACGCTGTTGCTGCTGCTGCTACTGCTACTACCACTGCTGCGGCCGAGGGTGTTGGCGAAATGATCCAGTTAACACAAAGACAACTTTTGAATTTAGTTTCAAGAAGTGCAAGCTTGTCGGAGTGTATGGAGAGGCTCAGTGGCGAACTAGACGGCACGAAGTTAGACAACAACGTACACGCCGTTGAAATATTCAAAAAGGTAAAGCACATCTCAGATGAGGATGACTTAGCCGAGTTACCGCTGCTATTCCGTAACTTTTCAATTACATGGTGGAGAGGTGTTCAAGATGAAGCCACGATGTGGAAACGCGCTATTGATATTTTGCAAAGGCAGTTTTCACCCAAAAGAAAAGCCCATGTTATGTTTCAGCTCATCTTCCGATGTCTTTATAGGAGAGAAACGGGCTCTAGTTGCGGAACTGCCATATACGAATCTTCCCGAAGAATTGAGTGTGGACATGGTTTACTCCCTGCTGCTCGAAACAATTCGTAAAGATGTCAGACGCGAACAATTTAAGACATTCGACGACCTAATTGCCTTATGCAGAGACTGGGAACAATTGTCTATCAACGCCAAACCTTCAACCAACGAAGTGTCGTCGCATCAAATAAAATCGAAAGGCTATGTAGCTATTGTAACTACCGAGGTCATCGAACCGAAGACTACCGGAAGCAACAAGCCTATTTGAAAAACAAGGCTTCCGAAGAAAAGATTGCGAAAACAGTAAGAGTTGAAGGCAAACCACAGGAAGTCTGCTTTGGATGTGGCACCGTAGGCTATTATCGTGGTAATTGTCCAAATTGTCATAAACCTCCTGTCAGCCAATCCTTTAACCCTAGAAAGATAATCTACGTCTGCCAGACGTATAGCGCGCAAAAAAATGTAATATCCTTTGGCAATGGAGTTTAAGTTTCTTGTTTTTATTGTTTAAATTAATTTTTATTTTTACTGAACCATAACTTCATTTCTCTTAATATGAATTTCATTAATAAATAAAACATTAATATTTTATAAAAAGCTCATGGGTTTCCATTAATACATTAAAAAAGTGCCATACGTCTCTGAGACGTATGATTATCTTTTACGTCATAAAAAATATGATTATCTTTCTAGGGTTAACCAAACCCAGAGCTTCGGACTATCATCAAAAGGAGGCATTCCGATACCGGAGCCTTAACAAGCATCTCAGGCGACGACTTCTATAAGCACCTGAAGGCAACTGGTCATAAGTTCAATAAGGTCAATGCATGCGTAACGCCAGCACCCTTAAAAATATATGGTGTACAACACGCCGCATAAGACTTGGTAATCGGTCCAAGGTTCTCAACATCAGCGTATTGCCCCAGAGGCGCAGTTCCATAATGACTTCCTCGAAGAAGCTGGAATCGTACTCAATTTGGCTCAACGCACTTGGCATTACGTTGATAAACCTGCTGTTATCTTCGAGTACTACGACTGCATGGAAAGTCAAACACCAAGAAGCGATGTGTCTACACCACTCTCGTTATTAAATTTAGAGCACAATGAGATTGAACCAATTTCACCTCTTGGCCCGACGCCAGAACAGGCTCTAAATATGTCGGTTGACGAAGATATCGCTACAGTCTCGGAAAGAGCAAACCCGCTGTCAGCTGCAAGGAACTTTTCAGCTGAGCCACTCTACGACATTTTTCGTCACGCGCTCCCCTTGCACGTACACAGCCCCCATTATGATGGAGAGGTAGAAAATGTGTTCCTAGACACAATGTAGCCTGACTCCGGGAGAAATTAGACACCCTTTTTGCGCCTTCGCATAGGGTACACTTCAACGCCATTGAACTCCGCTGTGAAGAAGGTCTTCACCTGCCACAGGAAAGACACAGCGCTCTGAATGAGCTGATTAAGGCGCATGAGGAAGTTTTCTCCTGGGAGAATGGATTAAAAGTAAAAGGTATAGAGCATTTTATTCGTAACGAAGACCATGCGCCCATCGCTTCACTGCCATATAGGCTATCGCCCACCAGAAAGAACGAATTAAAAGAGGAGATCCAAAAGATGCTGCTACAAGGCATCATTGAGCCATGCGATTCTCCATGGGCATCCCCAGTGGTTATGGTTCCCAAGAAATCTGGATGAATTCGAGTATGCGTTGATTATCGGCAACTCAGTTCAGTAACTACTCCCGATAGGTACCCTCTACCTAGAATCGCTGACCTGCTGCACACAGCGAAAGCCACGCCATACATGAGCACCCTCGACTTGCAATCAGGATATTGGCAGATAGCTATCGGCGATGCAGACAAAGACAAGACAGCCCTCATAACGCCATTCGGAACATTCCGATTCAACAGAATGAGTTTCGGACTCCGTAATGCGCCGGCCACACTTTCAGCGTTTGATAGACCACATCAAGACTGTGTTAGGAGAGATGAACATATTCGCCTACTTGGATGACATAATTGTCTGTTTATCAACGACCTACAGAAATTATTCCGCAGACTGAATGAATATGGCTTGAAGATTCATCGAGACAAGAGTCTATTCTGCTGCGAAGAGGTCAAATATTTAGGACACATCCTTACGAAGAATGGCATTAAAACGGACCCAGAAAAGACGTCTGCCATAGTCAATATGAACCCGCCGCGTAATCCAAAAGAGATTTTGGCATTTCTGCAAACACGTTCCTGGTATCGGAGGTTCATCCCAAAGTTCTCCTAGGTCGCTAAGCCATTAAGTAAATTGCTGGAGAAAAATGTTCCATTTACATGGTCCAACGAGCAACAACAGGCTTTCGACAACTTGAAGACGCTACTGACAACAGCACCTATCCTGCAACAAGCTGATGGTACCGAACCATTTTCCCTGAAAACCGATGCAAGTAATTATGCTATCGGAGCAGTTCTGGTCCAGGGGGGGGGAGCAGAAGAGCATCCCATAGAATACGCCAGTAGACTATTGACCTCAGCTGAAAGAAATTACTCTACAACGGAGCATGAGGCATTGGCAATAGTATGGGCAGTCAAAAAATTCCGAGGTTATTTCGAAGGCTCAGATATAATACTGCTAACAGATCACCAACCCCTAAAATGGCTTATGTCCCTGAAGTCGCCAACCAGTAGACTCGCAAGTTGGGCTATGCAGTTGCAAGCTTTTAGTTTAAAAATAAACTACATCACGGGTAAAACAAATACCGTCGCGGATACTCTGTCTCGTCCACCAGTTCAGTCGTGCGACGCATGCTATACACAAATAGATTTACCTACCCATCGTCCTGATGCAATACGTAAGGGTCAACTTGACGACCCTAAGCTTAAACAAATCATAGCCTTTGAAGACACCGCCGGTACTATGCTTCCCAAGGATACATGATGAACAATGGAGTACTCTACAAATACGTTCAGAGAACGAAGACGATGCAGCACTTGTCATTCCGGGCTGCGAAAGAAAAAAATTTTACTCGCTCTGCATAACGCGCCAACCGCTGGACATTACGGCATCGAGAAAACTAAGGCTAGAATAACGCCTCACTTCTTTTGGGAAGGTATGAGTACCTTTATCGAAGACTGCGTTAAGAATTGTGTGGCATGTCAAAAGTATAAACCCACCAATCAGAAACCCACCGGACTTTTCCAGTCTACATCCATGAATCAACGATTCGAAGCGATCTCCGTAGACCTGTTTGGTCCACTACCACCGAGTGAAGATCATCGATGGATTTTTGTAGTAGAGGATACAACAACTAGATGGGTGGAGTTGTTTCCACTTAAGGAGGCCACCGCTGAAAACTGTGCTACCATCTTGCTAAATAAAAATGTTCTCCGATTTGGCATCGCACGACGCGTGATAAGTGACAACGGGCCCCAATTCATTTCTACAATTATGCAGTATCTTACTACCTGCCTTGGTATTGAACAAGCATTGACACCAGTCTACCACCCTCAACCAAATATGGTGGAACGTAAAAATCGTGACCTCAAGACGCAGCTAGCAATCCTCGTAGGTACAGAGCACACCTCATGGAGCACGTGACTACCTTCTATCCGTTTTTTCATGAACACCGCTGTATGCCAAACAACAGGGCGAACCGCTGCTTTCCTTACCTTTGGGAGAGAGTTGAGAGCACCGATCCATGTGTCGCATAATCTACATAAGTACAATTCTGGACAACGAAAACTTCGTACCAGAGATAACTCCACATCTTAGACAACCAGCGAACGTTCTAGAAAAGTCACGCGATATAGAGAAGCAAGCGAAAGAACGGCGTTTAGTATACGCGAATGCCCACCGGAAGTCGCCTCCCGCATACACTACTGGCGATGCAGTTTTAGTTACAACCCACGTCCTAAGTAAAGCAAGTAAGGGCGTATCAGCTAAATTTATACCAAGAAGAGAGGGACCGTATATTATCATACGCAAACTGGGAGGGACCACATTCCAAATTGCACATCCTGATCAATTGAACGTACCTTTGGGATCCCACCATGTGTCAGCACTAACACCCTATAACTCCAAAGCTGATGTTATCAACGAGAGACCCCAGTATCCAATCCGAAGAAGAGGACGTCCAAGACGAATTGCTACCCAGGCCACTCACCACCATCCTGGCAACTCGCCGAGACGTACTCGTAGCCAGAGGGGGAGAATGTAACCACCATATATGTAATGATTCCTAAAAGTATACTAATATATTGAAATAACTCCCTAAATTACACTAAGACATAAAATTATGTAATGATTCCTAAAAGTCTACTAATATATTGAAATAACTCCTTAAAGTATACTATCACATCGAAATTATGTAATCATTCTTAAAAGTATACTATTATTTTAAAATAACTTTAACGTATATGTTAAATAATTTTCATTTATAAAATTCACACTTTCATTCTGCATAAAATTGTATAAGTAGAGGAGGGTAATTTTGAATAAATCGCTCACTCGTCCCTCTGTGTAATTTATAGTTCGCTAAGCGTTCCGCTAGGCAACTTACACAATTAAATAAAGAGTTTTACAGAGCAAAGTTGATTTTAACGCTTTTTTTTGTATTTTTCTGGAGCGAGGGCTACGCCAAGCGTTCCGCTAGGATAATCCGGTGTTTTATATATATATATTTTTTTTTATTGTTTGAAGTGCGTGATTGAAGGAATACACTTCCTTCCTTGGTACACCCTTCTTACATTATATCAAACATTGCACAATTATGTCAAGAGAAGTCATATCTATAGCTTTCGGGTGTAGCAAGCAACCAGATGACAGTAAGCACGAGGTGCTCTATATTTAGCTTATCTGGACCGGTCGGTTTTCTCCCCATCTGGGGCTTTACCAGCGAAAGCAACTTATTGAAAGCGTTCGTTGTAAATCGAACATTTCTTAGAATTGCTTTTCTCTGTACCCAGCAACAAGACCATCGACATATAGTATGTAGCCTTCAATCTTAGAAATTTTATTCCTTTGCATTAGAGCAATTATTTTATTTCACCTACCATTTGTCGACAATTTAAATCAGAAGTGCTTGCAGCTGCGCTCATAAGATACGGTGTATCAGTGCGTGTTTTTTTCTTTCCGCTGCGTAGTAAGAGCTCTAGTTAATTTCCAACACTAGTGAAGTTAGCCAGCAGGCATCCATGTATAAAATATCAATGCGTAGCAAAATGTTGCATTTGCTACTTTTACAACAATACAACCCAAATTACTAGGAAACGTGAATATGCCGAAATTTTTACGTGATATTAACAAAAACCCCTTCGGGTAGGGGTCAGACTATACCCGAGGTAGGCATGCCTGTCGTAAGAGGCGACTATAATCCACCCTCCGTATACCGAGTATGGCGTATACAAAAACATGCAATGAACAAAACAAAAGATTTTAATACCCCAGGTGGCAGTCCAGGTACACTGGAAAATCCACCCTCTTCGGAGGTCGACTCTACGGATTCTGGGGAGAGCCATTTATTGCACCTAATAAATCCCTTCTCGAAAAGTACAAGGGTATCTCGATCTCCACCAACGAGATCGAACGTCTCCGGAAAAAGAAGTCTGCCGGAAGCGCATGCGCGTGAAAAACGGGACTCAGTGAAATTGAAAAGCATTGAGGAGGACAACGACGTACTCCGTAGCAAGCTTACCGAGATGGAGCTACTCTATCGCGAGCTTAAGAAACAGGTAGATTTACTCAGGCAAGAAAATAATGCCTTAAAAAACATGTATCTACAAAAAAAAAAATACAGTTAGCCCACATCGCTCACGTAGTCACGAATATCAGACGGACGAAGAAGAGCTAGCACGTGAAATGAATTCGATCGAAAAGAAACGACCTAGCAAAAAACGCAAAGCTGGTTCCTCACCGGAAGTCGAGCCACAAAAAGATGAAACGCGCAAGGAGTTGCAAGAAAAGCCACAACAAATAAAATTACGTCCTCCGCCACCGATAAACGTCGTTGGAATTGCAGACTACAATAAGTTGCTTCTTACAGGAACGCTGGCATCAAAATTTACGGTGACATCTCTCCGAAACAATACGTGGAAAATCAATGTCGATGATGCCGACGGTTACGGAGCAGTGCCCCAAAAATTTAATGCCGAGAAGATTCAATCGTATACTTATGAAAATAAGTTAGAAAGACCACTGCGTGTTGTAGCAAGGGGTCTCCACCCCTCGTGCACTAAAGAAGATGTAATGAAAGACCTTCAAGGCATAGGCTTTAAAATTCTTGATGCAGTCAATATTATCAAGAAGGAGAAGCAACATTCGGAGGGAGATCAGGAAAAAATGCTAAGCCGTGGACTTCCACTATTTATGCTAAGTTTCGATAAAGACGAAAATAAAGATGTTATTTATGGTATTAAGACTATTCTAAACATCGTTGTCAAAATCGAACCTATGCATAAGAGCTCCAGATTGATCCCGCAGTGTAAGCGCTGTCAAGGCTTCAATCATACGCAGAGTTACTGCCAGAAAGAACCGCGATGCGTGAAATGCGCAGTTGAACATCTCTCAGATGAGTGTCACCTAAATAAGCAAACCGCACCCACTTGCATAAACTGTAAAGCAAATGGTTCGAGGTTGCGAAGTGGCGAAAGAGCTCCAAAAAAGGCGCGATACGCTTAAAAATTCCATGGGCACGAATCCAAAACCAATGAAAAATAGACCCAAAATAGCTACGAAAAAAGCATCGAGACAGAAAAAATCCGTCAATATTCTCTTAAGATCGAGTAATGAAGAAAAACCCAAACGTAACGTAGTAGAGAAAATGTGACAGGAGCTAAATCCTCGAATATTCGCGTGCAGTCTTATGCTCAAGCGGTGATGACAGTTAATGGCAAGTACAAGACCGACAACTCACGGGAGATCAAAGCAAGAAATCATCCAACCTTTAACGTAAAGACTCCTGCTCAAATTGCGACATTGGAAAACGGTGATAGAGGTAGCTCACAAGGTCATGTTTTTTCCCTAATTCTTGCGAAACTTGAAGAGCAATGCAAAACAAACAAACTTATTTTCGAGAGACTAGTTGCACTAGAAAACAACATTCATAACACGCGCACTTCAACTAGAATATGATAGAATATGAAGGAAACGCTTAAAATTCTTACTTGGAACGCCAACGGTATACGAAGACTCGAGGAGTTAGAAATATTTATACGAGAAAAATACATTAATATATGCTTGGTCTGTAAAACTCACCCGACAAAACAATCGAATGTTAAGATAAGGGGATATAGCGTGTATCACGCCTTCCACCCATCGGAAAGAGCCAGAGGCGGATCATCATTGTTTATAAAAGAATATATCGAACACTCAGCGGAAGTAAAGACTGGATTAGAAGCAATGCGTAAGCACGGTACGCGTTAGAAATAGACATTTTGCTTTCAACATTTCGTCTATGAATATATTGTCCACTGCGATGTAAACTTGAAGAAAGTGATTTCACAAACATCTTCAACTTCCTTAAACCATATTTTATTATTAGTGGCTTCAATGCTAAACACCCCATCTGAGGTTCAAGGAAGAGGTTCAGAGAGGTAGAAAGCCTTATAATGCGGGTATGTAATATAGTTGTGATTTTCACTCGACGGGTTAACCAACATATTGGCCGACTGATAGAAATACTCGTAAGATACCAAATCTGATTGATTTCTTTATTGTTAAAGGAATATCTGGCAAATGTATAAAAGTTGAAGAAAGCTTTGATCCCTCCTCTGATCATTCTCGAATCATTATGACGATAAGCGAAGCTCTGATTAAAAAAGTAGGACCAGCCAAATTAACCAGCTCGAAAACTAATTGGGATGGCTTCAAAAAAGATATTGAAGCAAATATTGAACTGAGCGTATAACTTAAAACGCCATATGAACTTGAAGTTGAAGTTGATCGCTTCGTCGAAATCTTACAGAACGCCACGTGGAAGAATACTCCCAAACCTAAGAAAACGCCGGCCAGCTACATTCAAACTTATCCACAAGAAATAAAAGAGATGATTAACCCTAGAAAGATAATCATATTTTTTATGACGTAAAAGATAATCATACGTCTCAGAGACGTATGGCACTTTTTTAATGTATTAATGGAAACCCATGAGCTTTTTATAAAATATTAATGTTTTATTTATTAATGAAATTCATATTAAGAGAAATGAAGTTATGGTTCAGTAAAAATAAAAATTAATTTAAACAATAAAAACAAGAAACTTAAACTCCATTGCCAAAGGATATTACATTTTTTTGCGCGCTATACGTCTGGCAGACGTAGATTATCTTTCTAGGGTTAAGAAAACGAGAAAAGCGCGCAAAAAATGGCAACAAACTCGGGCTCCGTAACATAAAGCACATCTTAACCGTTCGTGCAACTCACTAAAAATATCTATTAAAGACCTTAAGAATAATTAAATGCAAACTTACCTAGAAAGCTTAACGGCAGAAAATGATTCTAATTATTCGCTTTCGAAGGCTATAAAAGGTATTAAAAAACCTCAAATTCAAGCCGCCCCAATTAGGAAAAATCACATCGAATGGGCCAGGCATGATAAAGAGAAAGTGCACGTTTTTGCCACCTACCTGCAAGAAACTTTTAAACCGTTTGATGGACAAACTCTTATTCAAAATATAAATACGAGTACGTCGTATATAGCCAATAGCGTAATAAGAAATGCAACACTTACCGAACTTAAGGAAGAATAAAGGAACTTAAACCTAAGAAGGCTCCTGGATACGACCTAGTTACGGGAGGGGTTCTTAAAGCACTACCAAAAAATGCTCTAATTAAGCTTCTGTTCATTATAAACGCCGCGCTTAGACTAGAATATGTTCCCAGTCAATGGAAAGTCGCCGAAGTTATAATGGTCCTTAAGCCCGGAAAACCGCCGAATGAAAAAACGTCTTAAAGACCGATTTCGCTTCTTCCAATTATATCCAAAGTGTTTGAGAGAATATTGATTAAGCGAATACAGCCGGTAATAGAAAAAGGGCATCTCATTCCGGATCATCAATTCGGATTTAGAAGTAAGCATTCTACAGTTGAACAAGTACATCGAATAACACATGTAATCGAAAAGTCACTTGAAGAAAAAAAGATTTGTTCAAGCGTATTCCTTGACGTCTCTCAAGCCTTTGACAAGGTCTGGCACGAAGGCTTAAAGTTTAAATTACGACAAGTTCTGCCAGAGTACCTATATAATATTTTGAAGAACTACCTTACGAAAAGACTATTCGCGTCAAATGTGGAAACGAATATTCAGATTTTAAGGAAATAATGGCTGGGGTGCCGCAAGGAAGCGTTCTTGGTCCAGTCTTATATCTATTATATACTCGTGATATACCGCAAGTAGAAGGCAGTGAGCTAGCTACATTTGGGAAGTTTGGAAATCCTGGTAAGCTCAATGAGTGATAAAGATCTAGCTCAGTTCAAAATCCAATAAAGGTGATTAAAACTTAGTTATCAAATAAAAAATCATTTAATTTAGTAAATTTAACGCAAACAGGCAGCCCCTAAAATGATAAACTAAATTCCAATTATTATGTAAACAAAAAAAAAACAAAGTAGCCTGTAAAAGACATACAAGAAGCCACAACCTCAAACGTCAAAAACACCGATGATAAAGGGGAAATTGGAAGAAACCTCTCCAGCGAAATCCAATCCAAGTAAGAAGGGTGCGGGCCACGACATGAATAAGGAGATGATTCGTGCCGCAATGCAGGAGGTTCTTGATGCGAATCTCAAGGACATTAAGGAGACTTTAAAAGAAGTAGTCAAACTATAGGATATGACCAAACCGTACGAAGAAATTAAAGCGCTGCTAAACCACAACCAAGTGCTTGCAGATAAAGTCGCTGCTTTAGAAGACAAATGTGAATTTTTAGAGGATCAGATGGAGGCGAGTCTAATGCGGAGTACAGAAGGAAATCTAATATTCCACATCGAAAACCACAGTGGTGTGGAGCCAAAAGCTCAAATTCAAACAATCTGTCACACACACGGTGAAATTCCCACACTCTCGGACAACAACATCGCTGCGATCAGATCGAACAACCCGGGAAGGAGTAACTTTTTGGTGCGATTGGAAAGAAAATTGCCGGCAATCAAAATTCTTCGTGGATCAAGAGCTCTGAGGGATGCAGGAGTTGCGATTCATAGTTATTATCCAGTGAGTGTCCGCCAAAAGAGATTCAAGATCCTGGAAGTCAGGAAATTAGTCAAGACGCGGAATCCGAATATTGATGTTCGTATCAGAGATGACTGACTTATTGTACAAAATGTTCGAAATTTCCGTTCGCCCAAGTATAGTTTTAAGTGAAAATTTAGTTAAAAAGAAAAATTATAGTATTTTAAGTTACAATATTAATGGTCTACATAGCAATCTTTTATAAACGGAATTTTTTAAATACGTCAATAAATTTGAAAGATTTTACTTACTCAAAACACATGTATTAGAAAATAAAGAAGATATGTATGCTAAATATTTTAATAATTACGAGTTAAGTTGGATACCAGACATCAGAAATAGTAACCGGGGTCGAGCAAGTGGAGGCTGCCTTTATGGATACAAGAAAAAACAACTGATATAAAAATCGAATTTAGACAATCAATTGGTTACACGTACTTCACTGTCCAGACACAGTTCTCTCCAGGCTGTATATACTGCATCATTCCGGTGTATCTAAATGGATCACATAGACCGCACTGGGGTTGGGATCTACAAACTTAATCGATACAATAAATAACCTTCAACAACAAACTAATATACTACTAACAGGCGACTTTAATACAAGGACCAGTATCGCACAGTCTTTTTCACCATACAACAAAAATACTTTATCACAACTACGTAAATCCAAAGACAAGGTTTTAGATGGAAAAGGTCGTCGATATTGGACCTCTGTAGTGAATACGGACTAATTATTCAAAACGGATGCACTAAAGGAGACCTAGAAGGCGAGTACACTTTTGTCGGCACCCATGGAAGCTCAGTCATCGACCTTAGTCTAAGCGGTGAAAAATGGAGCAATCTGATCAAGAATTTTGAAGTACAACTGCAGAATTTTTCAGATAACCTACCAATTGTAACTTCGTTCGAATTCTCTTCACAAGAGTTGAGTAGCACAGAAACCATAATTAACGCATTGCCTAGATTAAAATGGAACCACTCCCAAAAGGAAGTATACAAAATCAATCTAGGAAGAGAGGTCGCTGCAATGAGCCCTGAAGGAAATATGGACGAGAGAGAACAAGCAATCAAGAACGCCAACAGTCAAATACGAACAAAACAGAGTAAACTTGATCGGAAGAAGAAACAGCCATGGTATGATCTGGAATGTGACTGGCAGAGAAAAAAATCGTTCTCGTTATTAGACCTCTAGCGAAAATACGATAAACCAAACTATTAAAGAATGTACTTACAAGCAAACCGTGAGTTTAAGAATACATGCCAACAAAAAAGAAAACAATTTTATAACTCTTTAGCTATTGAAATATTGCAATGTAGAGATCCTACGACTCTCTGAAAACTTCTCAGCAAGAAAAACGGGAAAAAATTCAAAATTGGTTTAAGAGTCACTGCGACGCATTTAAAAGAGCACTTCAGTAACATCCTGAATCCAGTGGCCAACCCAGGTTCCAATACGCAGTACCGGATAACAATAATGACCTTCTGGATGACCCCATTACAGAAGAAGAAGTTAAAGGATGGTTATTTAACTGCAAAGATCGCAAAGCACCTGGTACGGACGGCATTCCAGTCGAATTTTACAAATACGCAAATAACGATCTGAAAGAAATTCTTACAAAGAAATTCAACCGAATTTTCGAGATAGGAATCATTCCAAACCACTTTAAAGTATCTGTGATCTTCCCCATTCTAAAGAAAGGTGACCTAGTCTAAGAGCTGGTGAACGTTTTTGAAACGTCATTTTAGCACAGGAAATAAATATATTTTTTTGTTAAACTTGAGCTAATGATCACAAATATCAACGTCTGGCAGCTGTCTGTTGGTGCGTTTGGGGGGGGCTGGGCCCCAAAGACGTCGAAAAAAGGGATGCGGTCACGTCATTTCAGCAAAGCTGAATTTTTGTATATGAGTAGTTTACTTGTTTATATAACATATTTTACCACTGCCAGACATTTTGGCCGGGTCTAACATCCTGCCAGACGCAAGCGAAGTTTGAATGCCGCTACTAAGGTGATGTGCGACAAATGTATCTAATAGCCGATTTTCATCGAAACTATTGAAGCATTTGAAAACTTACTAAGTGTGTCTTATAGGAAATTAAATTCTAAATAAAATAGTATGTACACAAAATTTGAATATATCCAGTAGAACAGAAGATATTTTAAAAAGATTCAGTAGCCGCTATTCAAATTCAAG
This sequence comes from Brachypalpus laphriformis, assembly GCA_945910035.1. NCBI lineage: Eukaryota > Metazoa > Arthropoda > Insecta > Diptera > Syrphidae > Brachypalpus > Brachypalpus laphriformis. Next base: position 87,462,906 of record OX246754.1, read on the forward strand.
CAACTGAAAAAGCCAAGATTCAATGACCTTTTTATTCATCTAGGCAGCTTTCACATCATGATGGCTTATTTCAAAGCCATCGGAAAGTTTATAGATGATTCTGGATTGGCTTATGTAATGGTGGATAGTGAACTTTTAGCAAATGGTTCAGTAGCTGGATTTATAGCTGTAAAGCATTTTAACACGTGCAAGAGACTGCATCCTTTAATGACTTTGGGCTTTCAGATCCTACGTTTTGAAAGTTTTATGAAGAAAGAACAAATAGAAATTGGCGATGATATAATCAGTTATCTTAATGACTTTCAATCTACACAGACATCAGGTTCCACTATTGACCATCCTTACCTTATACAATTGTTTAGAAAATAGAAGGCATATCAAGAAGCAACGATTAATGGACAATTTGGGAAAACACCGCAGTTCTACATGATTTATGTAGATGATGTTAATTATTATTTAATTTTGACACGAAGCATTCGTACTGCAGATTTCGAATTATCTAAATACATACTGCCCAAAATCGCACACACGGTGGTTGGTCAAGTACCACGATAATTTATTAAAAATCGACGAACCTCACCCAGGCAGAGCGCAGATATATATTAGAAAAAAAAAGAAAATTGTATGCTTTCTTTGTAGATCTTAAGGCGGCTTTCGATACAGCAGACAGAAGTGCACTTTTCTACAAATTATACAACCGTGGTCTTTCGAGAAAATTTGGAAAACTTATTGAAAAAATATACGAAAATATGTCTTCAGCCGTTTGGGATGGAGAACAACTATCAGATTTCTTCGAAACAATAATGGGTGTCAAACAGGGTTGCAATTTTAGCTCACAAGCATTTGTGATGTTTATTGACGATATTACTGAAGCTATATGCGGCGGTATTGCAATTGGTGGAACCTCTATTAAAGCGCTGTTATACGCAGAAGATTTAGTCCTTCTTGCAGAAACACCCGAAACATTGCAGATAATGATAAACAGGCTTCAAAATTACTGCGAAGAGTGGACACTAAGGGTTAATATATCCAAATCCAAGGCCATGGTTTTCAGAAGAGGTGGAGGAAGGTATGCGAGAAACAAAAAATGGTTTTTCGCCGGGCAAGAGCTAGAAATAGTTAAATCATACAAATACCTCGGTATCAATATCACCAACAACATGAGTATGGAACAAGATCTCAAGGAGAAGCTCACAACAGATAAGTCAGCCATTAGTGCGGCTTGGAAAAACTGTCTGGAAGATAAACGCATAGCCCTGAGAGTAAAATATCAGATATTCCAAGCTGTCTCTAAATCAGTCCTGCTGTATGGGGCGCAGGTGTGGGGATTATAAGAAGTTTGATACAGTGGAAAATCTCCTACGATTCTTCTTGAAAAGAATATTTAAACTCCCTCAATGCACACCAAACAGCATGCTACTCGTCGAGACTGGTCTTTCGCCATTATTTATGAGTACTTTAAAACTTCATTTTGATTATATATTGAAATCGCTGTCTTTGGACGAGGAAAGGTTGACTAAACATGTAGCGAGTTACATTATAGAGGCAAAAACACTTTGGTTTGAAGAATGGCAGATGTTCGCTAAATCTTGCGGAAACGCCCTCAATATAAATGCGGAAAGCAGGCACAATTGGAAGGAAGAGTTGTACAACTTGCTTATTCAGTTAGACGAGAAATTGCATGCAGATAGCATAGAAAAAGTTAGAAGTTCAGTACACAGAGAAATATACGCAAAACTTGACCACAACCTCTCCGGCAATAACTACTTCAATGATAACTACCCGACCGAAGTAATATCTTCCATTTTTAATGCAAGAGGAAAAATTTTGAGCCTGAATTTCATACCTCACCGCGAAGATTTACCAGCCATTTGCACATTATGCAATCTACGAGACTTTCACCTTTCACTTCCTTGGTAGGTGCCCAATTCAAAGCGAATTTCAGTGTCAACTATTTGGTAAGCGAATTCTGGAAGAGTCTGAAATGGTGATGATTTTAAATGGTATGGACTGGAACAAACTGCACAGTTATTGCAAAGAGAGTCAAAATACAGAAGAGCAATAGTCGAAGAATCATTTTGAACATAACATTAATAGCATCGTCAAACTCGGGCAGACGGCTTTATAGTCATGTCTTAAATTTAAAAAATATAAATTTGTTTTTGTTAATGAATAATTGAAGAATAAAAATGAATCTATCTATCTAGCTACATTTGCCGACGACACTGCTATCTTGGCAGTAGGTAAAACGGTCGAAGATACTACAGAAAAACTGCAAGAAGCTTTGGATAGAGTAAATGAATGGACAAAGGTTTGGCGAATCGCACACAACGACACCAAATCTGTTCATGTAAATTTTACTTATAAGAAAATAAATAATTTGCCGATCTTATCAAACTCGGTTAAAATTCCGTTTGCAAATGAGGTTAAGTATCTTGGAATGACACTTGATACAAAGCTGAAATGGAAAACGCACGTAGAGAAAAAACGCAAAGAACTAGATAATAAATATAGAGAAATGTATCGGTTACTTGGAAAATACTCCAAGCTTAATACAGAGAACAAACTGCTTTTATATAAGCAAGTGCTAAAGCCTGTATGGGCATATGGTATACAACTCTGGGGTTGTACCAAAATAACTCATATTCAAATTTTCCAAACAAAGTGCTAAGAGGTATTGTAAATGCGCCATGGTATATCAGAAATACCGATCTCTTGGCATTAAAACAATAGAAGACGAAATGAAAAGCATAAAAGTCGACTAGAAAGTCACGTAAATATTACAGTCCTCCAAGTTTTGGATGAAAGAAATTTACTACGCCGTCTACAAAGAACCAAACCTTTAGAATTTGCGCGATAAGTAACCGCGTCTAAACTGCGGAGCTAGGAGGAACTTCTAATGGGAAGGTACCCGCAAAACGTCATTATTTCGTGAAATGAAATTACTTGATAAGTCGAATACTTACCTGTAGTAAAAATAAAAACAAGTCTATTTTGAAGGCAGGTTTTTTAGTAGGTAAGAATCCCACACTACTATGAGCACGCGCTGTCGATCCTCATAGTGTCTTGTTGAAGATTTTCACCTACCCTCGAAAAAAAATAATAAAAATAAAAAATTAGCACAAATAATTAAAATAACTTACACACAATAGTACTATTTCTACCTCACAATGCCCATCATACCTCGATCGTAGTTACCTAACTTGCAGAAGGTAAGGAGCTCCTTTTGGTCTTTTTTCGTAAGAATAATCAGAAGTATATAGAAACGTTTATATACCAAAGCTGATAAGGCAGCATTCATTTATTCACTAGTTTTAGTAATATTTGTTATTCAGATGAACAGCCATTAATGTGCAATCATAATACATAGGTAGGTACAATTTGCTTTCTACAGAAAATATTTATTTCAAAGAAAATTATAAACAAAAATTAAATTAATGGATTCTGTATTTAAATAGGTTCATTTCTAGCATTCACTTGAGTTTCAATTGCTCTTTATACTCTGCGCAATAGGGTATATTGGGTTTAGTACATAACTTGCAACGCATTGAAATTTTTATTGGTGATAGCATAAATCAGGCGAGTCAATTAAACTATACGCGCCCATCAGTTTGTGTATATTGTGTGAACCTTCACAAAGAAAGTTAAGAATGGTTTCTTCCTCTTCTTCGTGCATGCAGCTTCTGCAAAAATTATTCCAATATACGCCAGGCCTTGTTGCATGTTATTATTAGACAGTGTCCTGTTATCACACCTATTGTAGCACAAATATGCAATCGGTTGAGAGAAATCGGTTCCTTAAAGCGTTTCAGCTCTAGCTGGGTCAAATCTGTTTAGTCGCTAGATATGTTGTACCACTTGTCCACTAAGAGTTATTCTTTCGATTGCAATCAGCTTAAATTTAAATTTGCAAGTATCGATTTGTATACCTAGAGTACCCTTGTCCGAAAAGATGGATACAGTTGTGCCTGTTCTGGCGAGTTCATCAGCATTACAATTCGCCGAAATGTCCCTATGCCCTGGCACCCAACAGAGGTGAATGTTAAACTACTCCGCCATCTTCTCGAGTGACGATCGGAAGTCTAGGGCTACTAATGAAAGTTTACTAATGCCATATTTTAGGCGTTACATTTTGAGCTATTATATGATATAAGGATCATATTCAATACACAAAATTTATAAAATCCGAAGCAGGGAAATCAAAAATTGCAAATGTAGGGCTTTTTTGGTAGTTTTTTTAATGAGCAAATTTAATTTCTTTAAAATTGCCGAACTTACGTTTAAGTGGCAAGCTTCTATTAGACAACGACATGATGAGAGAGAGGGTATCATACTATTCGTTACAGGCGGATTGTAGCTTTTCTATATGTTTGCAATGGCAATGGTATTGTAATCTTATTTTACCCAACAACAATACGAAACATTGGTGCTCTAAAGCCGCCCATACACAGAACACTTGTGCGCACACTTGTGTCAGTGTGTTGAAGTGTGTGCCGTGTGTAGGGCAGTCCGCGTACCGATTTTGCGGTGTGCCACTGTGTGAGCAAAATCAAAAAAAAAATAACGTTTTTTTGTGTCGGCGTTCTTAGAAGTGTGGTGTGTATGGGCTGGTACGCGCACGCTCATACAAAATATCACTCTTTGTTTGATCGCGGTAGTGTCAAGATCGCATAGAAAAATTGGGGGACTGCGAATTTTGGCGCTAATTGATAGAGATGTACAGGAATTTGCCTGAGCTCTGGCAGGATCTTCCAGATCTGAAATGATTATTATTGATGCGCATAGCGCAGTATCACTATTACTCTCAATGCTCATAGCACTGTACCTTCTCCGTCGCAGTCCGATAGAGAACTAATGTGTACTAATATTGTGTGATGTGTATGGCGGAAAGCGACACCGATGCTCACACCAAAGTTCGCGTACAAGTGTTCTGTGTATGGGCCGCTTAAGTTTCTGTTAATGAACTTTTGTTCTATAGAGAACCATTGTTTTGGTTAACTTGCTCTCCATGGTAGTATAGCAAGGAAAGAAATAATTTCTAGTTTTTGTTGAGTCATCTTGGAAGAGGAAAATAATCAATTTAAGATTCTCGTTGTGTACACAGAAATTACTTGGAACCGTACCAATATAATGTTTTCTAGTGCAGATGGTATCTGACAGGTAAAGGTTTAGCCAAGCGAAGTTAACTTTTCAGGTCAATCGTTATTTTTCGTAGTCTGTTTTTCCTTCCCTATACCCGATTTTTACTCGATGACCTTTGGCAACAAATTTGCTGTAGGTCAGGAATAACTCAGGATATTTTTAAGGTAAAATTCTACTTTTTCCATTTAATTTTTCACTCGGGCGAATGTCACCCTTGAATGCACCATCAATAAACTTAAACTTGCCGACTATACACAAATATTTTTTTTCATTTTTGTGAAGTTTTATTATGAGCTTATTGTTTTACATGTTTGCACCGGCTCAAAGGTTTTCTATAAGTACGAGTATTTTTCCACTCTGTCTACTGTCCACCTGCATGCATGCCTGTCTTTTGTTTCAAAGAGTTCAGTGCAGTCTCAATTTTTTTGTAGTTAATTTGAACGAAATAATAAAGAAAAACAGTTTAAATCCCAATTGATGAAAATAAACGAAGGGAATGCTGTATTACGTACATGCGGTAAGTCCTTTGTTTTCGGATTCTTTGAGCCGATGAGTTATTGAATGAAATACAATTATTTTATTTGTCTCCCAACGTTTCGGCAAGGATTGTTCTCATCTTCAGGAGATCATAATTTGGGAAAAGGATTTATGCAAATATGGGGTCATTTAGTGCATAGAATTACGCTTTAATCAACAGCATTACACTCTTTGAAAAAAATATGATTATAAGCAAAACGCAGTGTAAGAATAAATGGAAATTTGAGAACTGAAGAACGAAGGACAGTTACTGGAAAGAACATTATTCTGATGAAGGTTAGTCATTTATTAGGAAACAGAATTTGAAATATATGTGTACCTTTGCAGAGACGAAAGAACAGTAGATCGTTAAGATGGTTGGGTGTCAAATCGCCCAAAATGCAAAAAACTAAAAAAATGTCAAATCACCAAAAAAAAAAAAGGTTGTGCGATTTAACATTTTTATTTTTTGGGCGATTTGACATGATGTCAAAACACGCAAAAAAGTGATTTTGGGCGACTTTGTGTTTCGGCTATTTTAAGACGGATCTGTGTCATATCTCAACACCAAATCGCCCAAATCTGGAAAATATCACATCGACCAAGAAATGAAATGTTAAATCACTCAAAGCAGAAATGGGCATTTTACCGCAATTTGAAAATACCAACTCATACGAAGGTCAAAAAAAGACGACCAAATTGAAAAAGGTTGAAAACATTTATTTTCCGCAATTTTGGGCGCAGGGACATTAGTCCCCGGGCATAAGTCCCAACTACAAACCTCTCAAGGAAAACAACGGCCAAATAAGATAGGGCATACGTAAGTCCACAATGCATAAAGAGTCAATGTGTATGGGGGGCATGCTGCCCCCCTGCAACAACCCTGCTTGGGGTTACTGTTGGATTTGAGGCGGGTGCGAGGTTGGGTGCGAAACATGGATATAAAGAAACTTTGCATACACTCATCCTCGCACCCACCTCAAATCCAACAGTGACCCCAAGCAGGAGGGTTGCAGGGTACAACAATCTCAAAATATCAAGTACAACATCTTTATCCTTGCCAGCTTGGATGAACGAAATAATTGAGCTCGCAATCGAGTCTCGAAAAATTATCTACGGCTGAAGAACTTATTGGTAGTCATTGGCAGTGGGATATTGTAGTAGATTTACATACATAATCCTAATTTACTTCGGTGTGCCAAAAAAACAGGGGTAATGAATTCTGACAAAACGCCCACTTTCTTTGACGCTTTGTCATTTTTTTAATTTTTGGGCGATGTGACACGTTTCCGATTTGGGCGATTTGACACCCAACCCGTTAAGATATTTTCCATTCATGTCGTTGTAAATCCGGAGGGTTTAGCGCTCGGTGTGGGTTTATTTGTCTCTTATAACTTGATGTTTTAAAAAATTCGACTTACGGCTCCTGGGTCTGATGTCTTATTTGTAATTTGACATTCGCTTATGTTTACGTCTCATCAAATATATAAAGTAATTCCGATTAATTGCGAAAACTTTTGTCAAGACTATTGCGAAGCCACAAAACTGGCAGTATGTTGGTCGTATTGAATAAGTGTAGAATTTTCAGTATACATAATTATGGAGGCTATTAAGTGTGAGGGTACGTATAGCTAATCAATTCTTGGAATGAATGCGCATGTGTGTGAAGGCAGTAAATGCTTTCGAGTGGCTCATAAAACGAGTTTCTTTCTGCAGTGCCATGAATGTGAATGTGTGTCTGAAGGCAAATGTTTCGATCGGCTCATTACACGAAATATTTGCTGAGGTTCTCGTATTTCCATTGAAACGGATACTTTAACAAGCAAAACTGCCGCATTTGGACTACTGCAAATAGGTAATTCCATGGTAACTCGCGTTACGTTCAACATTAATTTACAGCTAATTAACTGAAATTTTAATCTCAATTCCAGCATTAAATGATGCAAATTATATTATCTTTAGACTTAATAACCACTTCCAGAGCAAGTTAAAACCGAAAATTGTGTGAAAACAAAATACTTAATTTAACAAGAAGTAAAATCATGTTGGTAACTCGCGTTCCATTTTTGGACATTATGTTTTTTGAGTATTACTTGCTCAAAATGTTCTGCGAGGTTTAATAATAAAGGTAATTTATTATTTAGAATTGAAATCAAGAAGATAACCATCTTTTCATTATTAATAAGAAATTAGTATTGAAGGAAATATTTGAAAGAAAATTTGAAAATCGCATGGTAACTCGCGTTACACAAATCCAGTAACTTGCGTTACTTCCCATTCTTATTTCAAAAATTAAGGCTAAGGAGCAAAATTCTGAAATTTAATTAAAATGTATTTAAAATAAAACAATTAATTTTAGGTGGTCAGGTTCGGACCCCTAGGATAAAGTTTGTGGACGATCCCTATTGGGTAACCGCAACAAGAAGACTCACTGCCTCCACGGGGCGCCCACCGGGCAACGAATTATACAGCGAGATAACCGGCCTAGCATTCCTTGCTTGTTCAGTCGAATTCTTGTATTTTTTTGCGCCTGCTTGCAATGCACGGCCTGCATTCACGACTGTAAGTATTCGGCTAAAGTGAGCGACGTGAGGAGTAAACCTCTAGAAAAAATCTCTAATCCAAGGTGGAACAGCATACGCCGAGGGATGCATGGCTAAGAGAGTGCTTAATCGCTAGTATGCGGACTCCGAATACCCTGGCGACCTTCGGTTTCAATCCAGCCTTCCCATGGTACATCGGGCTCTGCCATGTGTGATATCCCTTTCCCGTTTACTCGTGGGTCCATAATTCCTAATTCAAAAAAAAACTATGAGACAGGTGTATCTCAAATTACACCAGCTTCTGTTACTGCTGACGAGCATACAGTTGCACCTAGTCGCGATGCTATAGAGCTTCCGACGGCCACTTCATCTTCGGCCATAACCACTTGGCTTGCTGACGAGCAACCCAAGTCCTCGGATGGTTTGGATGACGGAGCCAAGCGGGCCCAATCCTTACCGTCCACATGTGTCCATCCAGAAGTAGCGGATACCGCCGCCTCTGACTCTGACACATCCACTCTCATGGATACGTGCAGCGTCGTTACAGAGAAATCTGGGTGCCCCTCAATCGGGAGGAGGTTAGACGAGCTGCGAATTCAACCGGATGGTTTCGTTCGGTTCAATTCTGCCGAAAGGAGGCGGTTCACGTTTGCCATTCGCAGAGGCGATACTAGGGAAAGTGCCCTAGCTTATGCCAAAGCCCCTCCTATTGCAAAAGATGCTAAACGAGGTAGATCGGAGGATCATACCCCACCAGCACCCGCCGCCAAGAAAGCCAAGGCAGGACCTACACCTGATGTTCCCACCTTCACTCAAGTGGCTAGTGTTGTCAGGTTAGGTATCGTCCCAGCGGACTTGGAGAACAAGCCCCTATCAACGGAGCAGATGACACTCATCCAAGAGGCCGTCATCGATGTCTCAATTGAGCTGAGGAACAAAGGCGTATGGCCGAAATTCTCAGGCTCACAGCACAAGACGGGATGGCTGGTTTTCGTCTGCTCAAACAGTGCTACTACTGGGTGGATGAGCTCGAATTTTGAGACAATAAGAGCCAAAAGTGGATTGGACATCTTATTGGTGGAAAAGGGATCATTCCCTAAAACCCATATCATCCGCGGTTTCTTCCCACAAAGTCTCGAGCTCCCGTCGACAAAAATTCTGGCTTCATTGGAAGCTCAAAACGAAGGCCTAATGGCAACTTCATGGAAGGTCAGGCAAAGGGTGAAGGAAGGTGCACTCCTCCATTTTGTGCTGGCCATTGATGACTCTTCCCTGAGGGTACTGAAGGCCCTCAATAGCAAAGTGCACTACCCTTTTGGTCAGATCAAACTGATCCCAAAGACCACTGACAAGGGTCAGGAGTCTGGCCACGGTAGTCCAAAGAAGGCGGACGCAATTGGCATTACAACTGCTACTGCGACGGATCGCTCATCATCCGTGTCCACCAGTAGTGCCTCCGGGCCTGCCCCGAACACCAGTTCCACTGCCAAAACCGCTGCCACGACTAATGAGTCACTAAGTAGCACCAGTGGTCCTAAAGCTAGTAGTCTAGTTCCTAGACTTCCCAAGACTAGCAATGTGGCCGGTTTGTCGTTAACGACCAGCGGTGCCCCTGGGCACGTCTCTCGAAGACACGAGGAGCCGGTTGCGAACAGACCCCTGGGTCATCAAAACCTAACCGCTTGCCGTAGAGGAAAGGGTCCCAAAAAAGCCCAACTACTCCGACAAGCTCGATCCTCAGCGGAGGACCGATGAGCACAATGAAGGTGCTACAGGCCAACTTGCATCATGCTAAGGGCGCGTCCACTACCCTTAGCAAGCGATTTGCCGAAGAAGATATAGCCCTTGGTCTCATTCAGGAACCCTGGGTTATTTGCGGACAGGTTAAAGGTCTCCGGAATAGGGCAAGTAAGTTGATTTCCAAGTGTAGAGAGCCAGCGCCGAGAGCGGCCTGCTTAATTAGCAATAATTTAAACTTTCTCCCTATTCCAGAATTTATAACAAGAGACCTGGTGGCCCTACTACTGGAAATCCCCACTGGAGGAGGTACACAGAACATCGTGTGTGCCTCAGCGTACTTCCTTCACGACAGTGGTGATATCCCGCCGAAAGACGTCCAGAGCCTCGTTGACTATTGTCAGGAGAACAACCTCCACTACATCATTGGATGCGATGCCAACACACATTATGAGGTCTGGGGTAGTAGCAACATCAACAGAAGGGGTGAGTGTCTTTTCGAATACTTTGTAAGTAGACAAATAGATATTTTGAGCAAAGGCTCTAAACCTACCTTCATAAATGAGATTCGCGAGGAGGTACTTGACCTCACCCTCGCTAGTCCATTTATTTCTAATTTTATTGAAAATTGGCACGTATCAGATGAGGACTCTCTGTCAGACCATCAGCACATCAGGTTTGACATACCTGGCCAACTCTCATATGTCTCTAATAGATACGATCCCAAATCTACGGATTGGCATCGCTATCGTGAACTAGTGTTCTCAAAAAAAGATATGCTTCTCACATTTATCGAGTCCATAGAAGACCTGGATGAAGCTGCATACGAGCTTAACAATATACTGCTTGATTCCTACCACGACAGCTGTGTCCCAAAGACACATGTTAGCAAACGCAAAAAGTGCCTTGGTGGAATGACCAACTGGCGGAACTTAGGAAGAAAGTCACAAAACTCTCCAACTCTGCAAAGCGAACGAAGAGGTGGGACGAATACAGGTTTGCTCTCACAGAATACAATCTAGTATTGAGACGATCTAAGCGAGCTGCTTGGAGGAAATGCTGCGAAACAAAGCGTCATGCAAAGTGCAATATCTCAAGTTGTAGAATGGTGTAACAAAGAACGACTATCCATAAATCCTAGTAAAACCGTTCTGGTGCCTTTTACAAGGAACACACAGGTCAACCTTGAACCTATCACAATCAAAGGCACCACACTAGTTTATTCCAGCGAGGTCAAATGTCTTGGTGTAATTCTTGACAAACGACTTAATTGGAATTCACATATCAAGTCCGCCACTGAGCGCGCTACTAGAGCACTGTGGACCAGTAAACGCCTATACGGCAGAACTTGGGGTCTCTCTCCTAAGATGATACATTGGTTGTACATAATGATGGTTAGACCCATTATCACATACGCGGCCATCGTCTGGTGGCCAAAAACTCTCCAGCAGACAACGGCGAACAAGTTGCAGAAGTTGCAAAGAATTGCCTGTCTTGGCATTACAGGTGCGATGTGCACCTGCCCTACGACAGCTCTGGAAGCTTTTGTTGGGCTTACACCCTTACTAATCTTCATTAGGAAGATGGCTGCTAGATATGCCATCAGACTGCAGCTAGATCACGAGTATAAACCAAGTGACCTTGTGAGACATTTAAAGATACTCAACTCAATCCCTAAAAGAGACATGTTTTACACTTTACCAGATATTATGGTCAGGCAACACTGCTTTGGTAGGCTATTCGAAGTTGAAATATTGGACCGCGAAAACTGGTCCAATGGTGCTCCAACACTGGACCCTAGAAGTCTGGTCTGGTTCACCGACGGTTCGAAAATGGATTCTGGGGTTGGAGCTGGGGTTTTTGGACCCAACACAAAGATTTCGGTACCTATGGTTACGACTCCTACTGTGTTTCGGGCTGAAATCTATGCCATTGAGATTTGCGCCAGACACAATCTCCGCAAGGGGATCAAAGGCGCTAGAATACATATCTTCTCAGATAGCCAAGCAGCACTTATGGCACTGTCGTCCAACCAAATGGAAATGCTGCTACGATGCATAACAAGACCTTGCCAAATACAACAGGGTAAAACTCGGTTGGGTACCCGGACACCAAGGGATTGTGGGCAACGAATCTGCAGATGAGCTTGCTAGGGCTGGCTCAGAATCTGCGTTCATAGGTCCTAGAACAGCTACAATGCTGATTAACGAATGGGAAAACAAACTTCGTCTAGACCACTGGACTAGTGGGCCAGGTCTAAGACAAACCAAACGATTAACCAAGCCTTACTCCTATAAGGAAATCCTTAACTTAGATAGGGAAAGCATCAAGAAGCTTGTGGGCTTTCTTACTGGCCATTGCGGCTTGAGATACCACCTTAACAAGATGAACCTCTGCCAAGAGAAGGACTGTCGGTTCTGTTTAGAGGAGGATGAAACCTCCGAACACATTCTTTGTGAATGCCCGGCACTACACTGGTTAAGGAAACGTATTCTCCACAGGGAGATACTTACTTCAGTGGAACGGAAATGATCCGCTACTAAGGACATACTCACTTTCATAACACTACCTACTACCTCCCGTACGTCTGTTAGATTAACTCCAACCCTCCGATACAATAGATCTTTCAGGTCGCAGTGTCGTTGCCATGCGGGCATGGGTTGTACAAGAGGAAAAAACAAAAAAAAAAATTATTTTATAACTTTCAACATTGACAAAGGTACCAATTCGAAAATAAAAATATTTTTTTTTTTTGCCTTATGCCCATTTTTCGTGGAATTACCCAAATCCACAAGTCCTTCAATAAACACTATGTATTCAGAACGAGTCACTGTTTAGTGAAGTTCTTTTGGCTGGCGGAGTCATTGGACCGTATTTCTGCGAAAATGATGCCGTTAGCGCTTTTACGGGGAACGGTCAACGCTACCGTTGTAACGAAGCGTTACACTTTTTATCGCCTCCACTGTGGTTCACTGTCGCGGCCGCTACTGCCCATAGCTGGTGCAGTACAAGCAAACAACATCTGGCGATGATCACGCCATGCGAACATGACGACTTCTCTCAATCTCATTGGCCAAGTGGTTTGCAAAAGTGAATTGCATCCACTTTTATAATTTGCATTCGCTTCTTGTAGGAAATTTCATAAGGTGGAGATTGAGAGATGTGGTCGTGGGAGGTCTTCACTCAGTGGTTAAGTACCAATTTCGAGTACTTGTGAGCTAACTCTCCGACGTGGTGATACCACTGGAATTTTTCTATCGTTTGTCTCCGGACTTGGACGATTTATAAATCAGACCTGCTGCTGACCACAGCCGATCCGATTGTAAGCTTTTGGGCTCAGCCTCCTCAAGAATAAGCCATTGCTGGTCTTGAACTTAATCCTCGAGTTGGAGGATCCGATCCGTGCTCCTAGGAGTTTACCGCGCTGTTGGAAGCTAAGTACCTGCCTTAAGCAAGTGCTGTCAAGTGACGGTCTTAAGCCGTTGCTGCCAAGTGACGCCGCAAGGTGTTGCTGCCAAGTGACGCCGCAAGGTGTTGCTGCCAAGTGACAGCCCCTAAGCCGTTGCTGCCCAAGTGACGTCGCAAGACGTTACTGCCAAGTGACTGCCACAAGCAGTTGCTGCCCAAGTGACTGCCACGAGCAGTTGCTGCCAAGTGACGCCGCAAGGTGTTGCTGCCAAGTGACGGCCCTAAGCCGTTGCTGCCAAGTGACTGCCACGAGCAGATGCTGCCCAAGTGACGTCGCAAGACGTTGCTGCCAAGTGACGGCCACGAGCAGTTGCTGCCTAAGTGACGCCGCAAGGTGTTGCTACCAAGTGACTGCCACGAGCAGTTGCTGCCCAAGTGACGTCGCAAGATGTTGCTGCCAAGTGACTGCCACAAGCAGTTGCTGCCCAAGTGACGGCCCTAAGCCGTTGCTGCCAAGTGACTGCCACGAGCAGTTGCTGCCTAAGTGACGCCGCAAAGTGTTGCTGCCAAGTGACTGCCACAAGCAGTTGCTGCCCAAGTGACGGCCCTAAGTCCATTAGCAAGTAAGAAAGAAAGGTCAACGTAGGTATCCAATTATTGTTAAGTAGAAGAAAACTGTTAAGGTTAGCTTACACCGGGCCTCGTAAGAACATAGATTGAAATAGGACTCAACTCATTATTAAGTAGCTCGATATTGTTAAGGCCACCTAAACTGAATATTAATTGCGGTGTTAAATAAATAATTCACCTCTTTACCTAAAGTTTCGGATATTTCTTTGGGAGACCCTGGGTCCGACGAGCGAAACCTCAGCCTTCGGAAAACACCCTCACACCGTGATATGTTCACAAGCTTTTTATAGCGTGATTTGGATGCCATGGACTTGCATAATATTCAGATTCAAAGTATAATGCAATTATGAAACTATTGTTAATAAACATAAATGATATATTAAAAACCAGTTAGTTTTCGCAAGTGTTTACTTCTGCGTGTCATTAGTTTGGCTAATGCTTTTTCATAATGGAAAGAACGCGCGTGGCTTTATTCTGTATATATTTTCAAGTAACGGTGTTTACATCGCCTATTGAGTGTGCGGTGATGTTGGATTGTTAACTTGTATACAAGATGACCCGTACGCGCCTTGCTTCGCTTTAAGACAAAAACATATTTTCTTCTAAGACCATTATGCCAGAAATACATGTATGTACATAGTTCTACATGTAGAATACACATAGTCTAGCTCTATTTCAAAACTCGCTGTCTGATAAATGCTACCAAATCGTGAAAAAATGGAATGAAATAAAAATTTACACCAAGTGGAATGAGAATAGCCGATGCGTTGCGTGTCAAAAATATCTGCGCATTCGTTTCAGGCATTTTAAATCGGGTCTAGCAATCTTCTGTAAAGTAATTCATGAGCGGCCGGATTGTTCATCAACTTATTTGTTTGCGAGCATGTGCTGCTTAACAAAGGGATGATGGTAATGTGGTCGCCGGCTGTGGCGCAAGTTGTTAGTTTGTGGGACCACTGCGTATGAGGTTTCCATGTTCGGATCCCAGAAAACGCCAAAATGTTTTTTTTCACAGTCCCACCTCTCGCGAACGTCTGCCAAACATCCGAGAGTATTGTTGTCACGAGAAAGCTTCTCAACACAAATTGCTCTTCAGATACGGCACAAAACTGTAGGACCCCTACATTCATGTGAAAAAATAGAACACACACACCAGGAGTGGTTGCGAGAAGCTAGGCAGGTTACTTTCCACTGAAAGATCCTGCATATTCCGTAATATAGACGCGGTTAATACTTATCTCGTCAAGTCGAAAGGTGTCGCCCTTTTTAGACAGCGCAATAAGTTGCTCTCATCCAAAATTTGTAGGACTGTATTGTTGAGATGTCCGATAAGTCGGTTTCTATGCTTTCTCGCGAAGCTTCTAGTTTCAGCTTCGATTGTCGGAATTCCGAGATCCCTGTGTATATTGTCGTTCCTACTATACCACGGTGCTTAGACAATTTCTCTTAGCACTTTATTTTGAAAAGTTTGTAAAATATTGACATTTGTTTTCTTGGTACAACCCCAAAGTTGTATACCATAGGTCCACACCGGCTTTAGCACTTGCCTGTTTGTTCTCAGTGCTGAGGTGGCAATGTTTTCCGAGTAACCAGTCGATTTCTCTATATTTGATTTCGAGTTTTTACGTTTCATTTTCATTTTCTTCGAGCTCGGAGTATTCGATTCCATGTCTAACACGAAAGAGTCTATTCCAGAGATATGATACTAGAATAACGTATAAGCATACAGGAAGAACTTGTCGTAGTTTGGATTTCAAGCCATCATGCCACACCTTATCAAAGGCTTGCGAGACGTCAAGAAATACACTTGAGCAAATCTTTTTTTCTTCAAGTGCTTTCTCGATTACGTCAGTAATTCTATGCACCTGGTCAATCGTCGAATGCTTGCTTCTGAACCCAAACTGGTGGTCAGGGATAAGATTATTTTCTTCTATAACCGGTTGGAGACGCCTTAATAATATTCTCCCGAAAATTTTCGATATGATTGGAAGAAGCGAAATTAGTCTATACGATTTTACCTCATTTGGCGGTTTTCCTGCTTTTAAAACCATTATGACTTCCGCAACTTTCCATTGGCTCGGCACGCGTTTTAATCAAAGTGCAGCATTTACAATATGGAGAAGCTTAATCAATGCTTTTCTAGGTAAAACTTTGAGAATTTCTCCGGTAATCAAATCATTACCAGGAGATTTCCTAGGTTTTAGATTCTCGATCTCATGTTTGAGTTCCCTTAGCGTTGCACTTGTGAGCGTCAAATCGTCAGATGGTAAATCCAGCCTATTGCGGTTGTCGTTCCAGGTGGGCCGCAAAGACGCCCAGCCTTGCCCATTCATTTTGGTTTTATTTAATTGGTGGCGTGGGGACTTTGGGCCTTTTGGTGCCTTTTACAGCTTTCCAAAGTGAATAATTGGATACTTTTTTCGCTACTAAACTTTCAAGGTAAGAGGCTATCGCACGATTCTTAAAATCCTTGATAGTATTCTTCAACAAATTGCACAGACGATTCAAGTCGGCTTAATGCTGCGGAGCACGACTCTGTTGCCATTTTTTACGCGCTTTCCTTGGATTGGGCGTATTATTCCAAGAGGCGAGCTGTACGATCTCAACGAAGCGATCAACTTCAACCTCAAGTTCATAGGGTGTCGTAACTGGAACGCTCAGTTCAACATTATCTTCAATTTCGTTCCTAAAGCCTTCCCAGTTAGTCGTTCGACCAGTTAATCTCGCTGGCTCTAGGTTATAGACTAGTTTTTCACTGATTGTTAAAATAACCGGGGAATGATCAGACGACAGATCAAAGCTGTCCTCGACTTTTATGTGGTTGGTAGATATTCCTTTCACAACGAAAAAATCGATCAGGTCAGGTATTTTCGAAGTATCGGTGGCCAGTAAGTTGGTTTACCCGTCGCAGTTGCTGTATCCCTTTTCGAGATTGAGTTGGATGCATCTTTCTATAGGGCATATTTTAGCTTGACGAGCTCTCAGTAGCTCGCGGTTTTAAATTTTCTGTAGTGAACTCAATTTCATTTGCAAGCGCGAGCTTAGTCGAAAAGTGCTACCAACCGAGAATGGACTGTGAAAAATGTTTACTTTTGGATAGATAACCATATTTTATTTAAAACGTATTCGAATGTGGAAGGACTCGCTCGGTAATATTGGAAAAACTGATCTCCATCTTCCTTAGACATTGTGTGCAAGTGGTGATATTCACCTAATTGAAACCGCAATTCGTTTATAGGATGGATATGCTGTTTTTTCTTTTTAAAAATGTGTATTTCAACCACGCACTTTCTGTTAATAAAATGTCTTCCTCTAAAATAAGGAAAGGTTTACGGAGGTCTTCGTATGCTATGGGCCGCTCAGCGTATAACTGCATTGAAAACAAGGATACCTGCTAAAACCTTGCTTATTCCTGATTTATTGTTCGGATCTAAAATCTTTTAAAACTGCGACTATGACCACATGCGAAGACTTAATGTTGTTTACAATAGTGTTGCACGGTATATTTACGGACGGCGGAGGTATGATCATATTTCCTCCTTTTCCAAATCAATCCATGGCCTCACTCTCGAGAACCTTTTTACTTTCAGATCGTTAACCCTGCTTCACAATATAATGCAAACACGTCAACCTCGCTTTCTGCGCTCTACTAGAAGTTATGATCTTGTTACAGTACGTTACTCGTGTTTAGTATCTGAGCGCCAATTTTTCGTGAACGCTATTCGGCTATGGAATTCCCTTTCTCGAGCTATCAGAATGATAGGCAGCTCAACGCAGTTTAAAACGAGTCTAAAACAGCACTTGGAGATGCGTTGATAATGATGATTGGTTTTATTAGGCGTCGAAGGTGAAAATAGGCAAACTGAAACTACTCGTACCGGGTTCAGAACGCAAAAAGGTGAGGGAAAGAGTGACAACAGAAAAATCCTCGACCTCTGTGGGCGCCGTGGCGTAAGTGGTTAGTGTGTCGGCTCACTACGCACAAGGTTCCAAGTTCGAATCCCAGAAAACACCAAAAGGTTTTTTCACGGTCCCACCCCTCGCGAGCGTCTGACAAACATCCGAAAGTATTGTTGTACCGAAAAAGCTTCTCAAATCGCCGTTCGGATTCGGCATTAAACTGTAGGTCCCTTCCATTCGTGTGAAAAATATAACGCACACAACATGAGTGGTTGCGAAAAGCTAGGCCCTGGCACTTTAAAGAGCTGTTGCGCCAAATATTTGTTGTTTTTTTTCTGTTCTTAAAAGAAACGGTATTGAAAAGTTACCATTGGAAAAGCCACCGGGTAATGACCCTCGGACTGCAGGAGTGCAGATTTACGCTCAGGCCGCGCATCCGAAAAACCAAAAAACCTTGAAATTTCGACGGACTCTCTCATGTTTTCTCAGTTATTCTCGCAAAATTTGAATAACAAAGCAAAATAAATTAAATTATTAATTATTATTATTAAGCTTGAAAATAATTGACGGAAAACGCGTACTTCAACTAGAATATGAATGAAAAACGAATGTTAAAAATATGTACTTGGAATGCAGATGGACCTTCGCAAAAACTTGACGAATTGGAAATATTCATGCGTGAAAAGATATTGATGTTTGCTTGATTTCTGAAACCCACGTAAAAAACGAATTGCGTTTAAAAATAAGAGGCTGTAATGATTACCACGCTTGCCACCCTTCGGGAAAAGCAAGAGGCGAATCGTCCTTGTTTATTAAAGATTGCGTCGAACAATCCGAAGACCAAAAGATAGAGCTTGAAACTTTGCAGCTGTGCACGATTCGAGCTAAAAATAGTCAGGGTACTCTTAAAATCTCATCTATCTACTGTCCACCGCGTTCCGCGCTTAAAAAAGTGATTTTACTAACTTGTTTGAATCGCTGAAACCTAATTTTATTATTGGCGGCGATTTTAATGCAAAACATACGTTCTGGGGCTCAAGATACAACGCGAAAAAAGGTAGAATGCTCTATGGGGCAGGTATGGAGTACAGTTGTGATTTCCATTCGACGAGTAAACCGACTTACTGGCCAAATGATACTTCGAAAATACCTGACCTGATCGATTTTTTCGTTGTGAAAGGAATATTTACCAACCACATAAAAGTCGAAGACAGCTTTGATCTGTCGTCTGATCATTCCCCGGTTATTTTAACAATCAGCGAAAAACTAGTCTTTAACCTAGAGCCAGCGAGATTAACTGGTCGAACAGCTAACTGGGAAGGCTTTAGGAACGAAATTGAAGATAATGTTGAACTGAG
This sequence comes from Brachypalpus laphriformis, assembly GCA_945910035.1. Classification (NCBI taxonomy): domain Eukaryota; kingdom Metazoa; phylum Arthropoda; class Insecta; order Diptera; family Syrphidae; genus Brachypalpus; species Brachypalpus laphriformis. Next base: position 87,482,140 of record OX246754.1, read on the forward strand.
CGTTCCAGTTACGACACCCTATGAACTTGAGGTTGAAGTTGATCGCTTCGTTGAGATCGTACAGCTCGCCTCTTGGAATAATACTCCCAATCCAAGGAAAACGCCGGACAGATACGGTTTACGATATCCTCCGGAAATAAAAGAATTTGTCAAGAAAAAAAGAAAATCGCGTAAAAAATGGCAACAGTGTCGTGCTCCGCAGCATAAAGCCGACTTGAATCGTCTGTGCAATTTGTTGAAGAATACTATCAAGGATTTTAAGAATCGTGCGATAGCCTCTTACCTTGAAAGTTTAGTAGCGAAAAAAGTATCCAATTATTCACTTTGGAAAGCTGTAAAAGGCACCAAAAGGCCCAAAGTCCACACGCCACCAATTAAATAAAACCAAAATGAATGCGCAAGGGAAGATAAGGAAAAGCTGGGCGTCTTTGCGGCCCACCTGGAAGAAACATTTAAACCGTACGATGGTCAAGTGGTTTACGACAACCGCAATAGGCTGGATTTACCATCTGACGATTTGACGCTCACAAGTGCAACGCTAAGGGAACTCAAACATGAGATCGAGAGTCTAAAACCTAGGAAATCTCCTGGTAATGATTTGATTACCGGAGAAATTCTCAAAGTTTTACCTAGAAAAGCATTGATTAAGCTTCTCCATATTGTAAATGCTGCACTTTGATTAAAACGCATGCCGAGCCAATGGAAAGTTGCGGAAGTCATAATGGTTTTAAAAACAGGAAAACCGCCAAATGAGGTAAAATCGTATAGACTAATTTCGCTTCTCCAACCGGTTATAGAAGAAAATAATCTTATCCCTGACCACCAGTTTGGGTTCAAAAGCAAGCATTCGACGATTGACCAGGTGCATAGAATTACTGACGTAATCGAGAAAGCACTTGAAGAAAAAAAGATTTGCTCAAGCGTATTTCTTGACGTCTCGCAAGCCTTTGATAAGGTGTGGCATGATGGCTTGAAATCCAAACTACGACAAGTTCTCCCTGTATGCTTATACGATATTCTAGAATCATATCTCTGGAATAGACTCCTTCGTGCTAGAAATGGAATCGAATACTCCGAGCTCAAAGAAATTTCGGCCGGCGTACCGCTAGGAATCGTTCTTGGGCCGCTTCTCTATTTGCTATATACTCGAGATATACCGAACGAACATGGCACTATCCTTGCTACGTTTGCCGATGACACCGCTATCCTAGCAGTAGGTAAAACAATGGAAGAAATAACTGCAAAACTGCAAAACGCACTGAATAATGTAAATGAATGGACGAGGGACTGGCGGATCCCTCAACGAATCTAAATCTGTTTACGTGAATTTACTTACAAGGAAACTAATGACTTGCCAATTTTTCTAAATTCGGCCCGAATATCTTTTGCAAACGAGGCCAAATACCTGGGAATGACACTCGACGCAAGACTGAACTGGAATTCGCACGTGAAAATGAAACGAAAAGAACTCGAAATCAAATATAGAGAAATGTACTGGTTACTCGGAAAGCATTCCCAGCTCAGTATTGAGAACAAACTGCTTTTATACAAGCAAGTGCTAAAGCCGGTGTGGACCTATGGTATACAACTTTGGGGTTCTACCAAGAAAACAAATGCAAATATTTTACAAGCTTTTCAACATAAAGTGGTAAGAGAAATTGTCCAAGTCCACGACGATATCCACAGGGATCTCGGAATTCCGACAATCGAAGCTGAAACTAGAAGCTTCGCGAGAAAGCATAGAAACCGACTAATCGGATATGTCAACAATACAGTCCTATAAATTTTGGATGAAAGCAATTTATTGCGCCGACTGCAAAGGACGAAACCTTTCGACTTGGCGAGATAATGGATAACCGCGTCTATATTGCGGAATATGCAGGATCTTTCAGTGGAAAGAAACCTGCCAAAGGTTTTTATTTCAAGATAGAAAAATTTATTGATAAGTTAATACTTAGTTGCAATATCTAACAAATTTGTTTCGGAGGGTGGTGTTTTTTAGTCAGTAAGAATCTGACACTCTTATGAGCACGCGCTTGCTATTCTCATGGTGTCTTTGGAAGATTTTTTACCTACCCTCGGGAAAAAAAAAAAGAGCTCCATAGCGAGACTGTCAGACAGCCAAGCAGCTATCAAAGCACTTGACTCCTATGTCATTAAGTCAAAACTTCTGTGGGAATGCTCAAGACAAGGGGCTGCAAAACTCTTCATTGGACCTGAGCGATTCTGCGGAGTGGGGGAACACACACACCATACGCGAGAAATTCAGGAAAATGGAGAGAGAAGACATGGCAAGAACCTGGAACAACACCACAGGCCTGAAGCAAGCTAAGAAACTACTGGGATGTTACAATTGGAAATGCTTCGAAGCCTGCATCTGCCTTAGCAAGAATAGAATACGGGTCCTAACAGGCTTCCTAACAGGGCACTGCAAACTCAGGGATCATCTATGGAAACTAGGTATAACAAATGAAGGCCTTTGCAGATTCTGCAACGAGTCAAGTGAGACTCCGGAACACATTCTGGAGTCTTGTGGGGCACTGACCCAAAAAAGATTGAAATACTTGGGCAAACACCAAGTATCAGAAGAGGATATGCCAACCATGGACCCACTTCTGATTCTCAGATTCTTAAAAGAAACTGGTCTGGAGAAAGAGCTCTAATGTGAACTATTCTCGCCGAGGCAAAGTAAGAGCATATGACCTTCAAACACAATTCCGCAGGAATTGCAATTGCGAAGGGGACTCTAACGAGGGAACAAACCTCTCCAAGGTATTAGCAGGGGGCACAATAGACCATTAGGTCGCAGTGCAAAATTACCCTACACAAATAAAACGGTAGTGCATGCGATCATATAAAAACACAAGCGTTTTCACTCAGCTGAGGCCTACCAACTCCTACTCTCAACCTCCACGCGGTGACAGCCGGGTGCCTAGTACCTTAGTTCAAGAAATGGGTAACCAACCCCGTTTGGCGGATTCTTGGTGGCAGCAGATGAGAGAGGGGGGAAGAGTGCTTTTCCACTAGAGCACTTCTTCTTGTTCCAGGCGGCAGCGGACGAATTCCCTAGACGGAGTCAACGGTGGCGTCTATAGTTCCAGTTAGGTTGAACTTAGTGAATACCTTGCGCTAGCTGCTTCGACGTATTCGGATCACAGGTCGGTAAGGAATTTCCAATGTTGGTCAAGACATTGGAATAGAGATGGTGGCGGAGGAGCCCTTAATGGGCTAACGGCAGCGCTCATACTCCCGTAGTGGACTACTGGCACCGGTGTACCCGGCCCCTCGTCCTAGGGGAATAATTAAGGAACTGGCCCTCCAGGTCGGGGGTTGTGCCGTCGGGGTAACTTCCCTACCACGTTAAAAAACTCATGGTTCCGAAACAACCAAAAGCCTCGGATACGGATGACTCAACTAATGGCGACCCCAGCAAACGAAATAAGGACAACGACCTTCGGATCTGTACGTGGAATGTTCTGTCCCTTTACAGACCACGTGCAGGCGAACAACTAGCAGAGGCCCTATACTGCTATAAAGCAGATATTACCGCCATCCAGGAAGTGCGATGGGATGGGCCGGGCAAAAAGAGGATGAAAAACTGTAACATCTACTATGGTGATTGCTACAGAGGCAACAGGCAGCGCTTATTCGGATGCGGATTTGTCATACGCGGCAGACTTAGGCAAGAAGTCTTAAGCTTCCGACACGTGAGCGAGCGTATTATGACTATCCGGATCAAGGCTAAATTCGCTAACATAAGCCTAATATGTGTTCATGCCCCCACAGAAGAAAAGGACCCTGCCACCAAAAAGTGAGCTCCTCGACAAAACATACGAGCAATGTCCTAAAAACGACGTTAAAATCGTATTGGGAGATTTTAACGCCAAAATAAGAAAGGAGGACGTCTTTGGTAGGGCAGTCGGTAAGCATAGCCTACACGACACCACGTCTGATAACGGACTAAGGCTAATTGATTTCGCTGTGGAGCGAAATGTCACCATAGCAAGCACATGGTTTCCTCATCTAGATATTCATAAGCAGACATGGCGGTCCAATGATCATGTAACGATCAACCAAATTGATCATATTGCGATCGACGCAAGACATGCCTCCAGTATTCTGGATGTCCGGAACTTCCGAGCGGCCAACATAGACTCGGATCATTACCTTGTTGTAGCCAAGGTATGAATGCCGATATCCCAATCTGAGCAACAAAGAAGAATCACTCTGAGAAAATTTAACGTCGAAAAGCTACAATCGCAAGAGACCGCCAGACTCTTCGCTGAACGCGTGTCCCGAAATCTCTCAATCACTCCGATGCCGCCAGCATCAAATGCCGAAGACCAGTGGCAACGCTGCCAACATGCCATCAGAAACGCCGCGACTGATGTGCTGGGTCTCGCTCGCCCACCACCGCGAAACCCCTGGTTTGACGAAGAATGCCGGCGAGTGCATGCAGCAAAACAAGAGGCATACAAAGCGGCGCTTCAAAGGAAGACGAGAGCTGCTCGTGAGCTCTACGAGCAAAAGAGACGGGAAGAACATCGGCTTCTCCAAAAGAAAAAGAAATTGCATGAGAAGCGCGCGTTTGAGAATATCGAGAGTCTATACTCCAGGAACAATGTACGGAAGTTTTACCAAAAGGTAAAAAGACCGTGTCAGAGAAGTAATACCCGTACAGAAACCTGTAGAGATGGAAATGGAAACCTCGTAGTAGAATCACAGTCGGTGCTGAGAATATGGAAAAACTACTTCTGCAGACTGTATAACGGCGACGAAGACCAACATCCCGCTGTCAGGCAGAATGAACCATTCATCGTGGCCGATGATAGTCAAAATTTCCGTCCACCTGACCAAAACGAAGTGAGGATAGCAATATCCAAGCTAAAATCGAACAAGGCTGCTGGACCTGAAGGCTTACCGGCCGAACTTTTCAAGGCAGTTGGGGATGAATTGGTAGAGTGCATACACCAACTCATTTCTAATATTTGGTCAGACGAGTGTATGCCTGATGAATGGAATCTCAGCATCGTTTGCCCGATCCGCAAGAAAGGAGACCCCCTCAACTGCGCCAATTATAGAGGCATCAGTCTCCTCAGCATCGCATACAAGATCTTTTCTGCAGTAGTGTGTGATCGCTTGAAACCTTTTATCAGCAGCCTGATTGGACCCTATCAGTGCGGTTTCAGGCCAGGAAAGTCCACCATCGATCAAATCTTCACACTTCGGCAGATCCTGGAGAAAACCCAAGAATTCCAAATCGATACTCATCACCTCTTTATCGATTTCAAGGCCGCCTATGACAGCATCTATAGAGAAGAGCTTTATAGAGCCATGTCTAGTTTTGACATCCCTGCCAAACTTGTCCGTTTGTGCAGGCTGACGTTGGAGAACGCTCGCTGCTCCATCAAGGTCGGTAATGACCTCACCGAGACCTTTGATGTCAAAAAAGGCTTTAGACAAGTTGACGCGCTGTCATGTGACTTCTTCAATATTGTACTTGAACGGATTGTGCGGAACTCACAAGCCAACACCGGTCTGTACAACTGCTTGCATACGCCGACGATATAGACATTATCGGAAGATCTCAGCGGGCTGTCACCGGTGCTTTTGCAAGCATTGAGGCGGAAGCGGCCAAAATGGGTTTGGCAAAACCAAGTATATGCTGTCAACTAGAAGAGAAAACCAACACCGACGAATTGGACAAAACGTCACCGTGGGCAGCTATAACTTCGAGGTAGTAAGGGACTTTGTCTACCTTGGCTCTGCTATAAATTCAACAAACAAAATCAGTGCAGAAATCAATCGAAGAATAACTCTTGCCAATCGCTGTTTTTGGGCTTATAAGACAATTCAACAGTAAAGCCCTTCTTCTTCCTTTTATCAGCGAGGCTATGATCCGAAAACAAGGGATCACAGCCCTCCCACTTCACTGCATTTCTACTGATCCGCCTGTGGGGTTCGCCTATTTGACCTCAGAAAATATCGGCAGGCCTGTCGATTTTGGATCACTCGGTTACTGAGGCCAATGAAATGCCGATGTCGTCGCATTTGTCTGATCCAGGCGTTTATAGGCCTGCCTTTCCTACATCGCGATGTCTTTGGAACGTGCATAGATATTGCCTTTTTAACAGGGTTCAAATGATCTCGTCTTTGAACGTGGCGATACCAGATGAGCCGGTCGCGCTCTAATTTGTGTACGATGGTTTCCTTGATATGAAAGCTTCCACGGATCTTCGAACTTCTTATTCGATCAAGCTTGGTCACTCCTGCTGTCATGCGAAGCATCTTCATCTCAGCTGCCGTTAATTTACTCTCATACTTTTTGTACATCGTCCAACATTGTGAACCGTATGTGAGCGCTGGACGTACAACTGCGGTGTAGAACCTTCCTTTCAGCTTAGGGGCCATTTTTCTGTCACAGAAGATAGCGGAATTTTCTCGCCACTTCATCCACCCTACGCTTACACGATGATTGATGTCGTCATCACAAGTTGCTTTGCTATTGATCATAGATCCCAGATATTTGAACTTTTCGCACTTGGGAAGCACTGTTCCATTCAAATAAATGTCTGGAATAGGCCTGAGTGGATCAGAGAACGGGCAGCACAAGTACTCTGTCTTTTTTTAACTAATGCGATACCCATTTCCCTCCAAAACGTCCACCCACACATCAAGTGCTCGTTGCAGGGATGTAGGATCCTCACTTATGATGGCTCCATCATCAGCAAAGAATAACTGATGTACCTTGGGGTCCATCACTTTACCTTCAAGCAGATAATCAAGGACTGTAATAAAGAGCAAAGGACTTAAAACGCTTCCCTGGTGTACCCCGACTTTGATTGGGAACTCTTCGGTTACTCCAGCGGGGCATCTTACTCTTGTCTTCGCTCTTTCGTACATGTCCATGATCATCTGTACATAGGTTTCTGGAACCACTCGATGTCTTAGCGCCACCCATATCAGATCTCGTGGTTGTCTGTCGAATGCCTTTTCAAAGTTAACCAATACAATATGCAAATCCCTTAAGGAATCACGATGTTTTTCCATTATGATCCTTATACTTTGAATTGCATCTGTGGTTGATTTACCCGAGACAAACCCGCACTGATCATCAGATAGCCGTATTATTTTTCGCAGTCGGCCACCTAATACCCGCTCAACGATCTTCATGGTGTGTGATATCAGCTTGATCGAACGGTAGTTATCACAGTTTCGCGTATCACCCTTCCCTTTGTATACAGGGAGGAGGTAACTTTCCCTCCATTGATTCGGCATTGGATCACCTCTCACGAATTTGGAGATAAGAATTCTGAGCCATCTGAACCCGATGTCTCCCATCTTTTTCCAGAACTCAGAGGGTATTTCGTCTGGCCCAACCGCTTTTCGTTTTTTGGAGTATTTGACCGCCTCACTAACTTCTTCGAGTGTAATGTCGGCTATTTCTTCACAGTTAGGGGTGGCTCTTGGAAAGTATAGCCGGGGAAACTGTTCATTTAAAAGCTCTTCACAATACTGTCGCCACCTCTGCAGAATTTTGTCGCCATCCACAAGAAGCTGGCCATGAGCATTGCTAATGAACTTTGGCGAACGAATCTCCTGAGCATTGTTCCTTCTTTGGGCGGCTATTTTGAAGATAGTGGCGCTTTTGTTCATATTGTGTTTTCGCAGCTCCTGGATAGCCTGGTTTGCATCAGCAACCGGGGAAAATATTTTCTCCAGCTCCCGATACAGGCCCTCCGTACTCTCTGCTTGAAGCTGGGCGCACTTCTTCTTCGCTTTTTTCTTGCAGCATCTGTATTCCATTTCGAGGCGAGCTTTTTCGTCATTATTATTAGAGGGGCACTTTGACCAAGCTTTGAAAGCCGCTTTCTTCTCATTTATCAGCATCTTAGCTTCATCACTCCACCACCATGTTTCTTTGGCGTGTTGATGGTGGCCTTTTGAAGCTCCTAGCAGTGATTTGGCCTTATTTAAGCAAGTTCGCTGTAGGGAATCCCACGTATTTTGTGCTCTGCACTCTTCATTCTCAGCTCCGTTGATGGTGTGAGAGAGGTGATTTTTCATTACGAAAACAAAAGCTTCGCCTTTTTCTTTGTCCAGATTGTACCACTTGATTTTCTCAGAGACCCTTGTTTGTTTGCTTTTCTTCGGTATTTTCATACAAATTTCTGTTAGCAGGAGACGGTGTTGCCGAGCGATTGCCTCTCCCAGGATCACTTTGCAATCTTTTACCCGGGGCTTCATGAAACTGCCTACCAAATGGTAGTCAATCTGAGTTCCATCTCCACCACTGCTGTAAGTGATCAGGTGTCGGCTTTGTTTGATGAACATGGTATTTAACACGATAAGACCGTGTGATTTGCACATGCTTAGGATGTCTTCACCAGGAAGGTTCCTGGTGCCATATCCTAGTCCTCCATGCCAGTCTTCATAGTCTTCGTTTGATTTCCCGACATGTCCATTCAAATCTCCTCCAACAAATAGAAATTCTTCCTTTGGGATGTTCTTAAGGAGATTGTGGAAATCTAGCCAAAATGCATCTTCATCTCTCTGATTGTACCCATCGTGGGGAGCATATGCACTGACAATATTCCACACCTCTCCTTGTATTACTAGTTTGAGAGACATCAAACGGTCGCTGGACTTCGAAATGCTCAAGACGTTACCAAGTAGCTCTGCCGCAAGGATGATACCGATTCCGTTCTTAGACTTTTCCGTTCCGTAGTAGAACATATTGTAATCTTTTGTCCTAACGTCCAAGAAACGCGCCCGATTTCCGGTGTTTTTCCATTTCGTCTCTTGGACACACAAGATGTCCACCCGCCTTCTATTCATCATCTCTTCCAGCTCGTAACTTCGACCGGTCATGCTTCCAACGTTCCAACTCGCGACCCTCAAATTGCGTCCAAACTGTTTCATTATTTTGCTAGTCCCCGGAATCCGTATAGCTCTGACCCGAACATTTCTGCTCGGTCCAGGATCAGTACCATGCACAGCAGTGGTAGTGCCTGGCGGGGTAGTGCCTTTCCTTTTTGCAAGTATTACCATAATGATACAGTTTTGCATTACAATTTTTTGCACCATATTGCGATGGTGCATGCTCCTGTTTTAGTATTGTTTGATCTTTCTTTTATGACACCGGTGATCTCCAGTCGTGTCAACCCACGGACTCGCATGCACACTTGTGGGAGGGTTTTTAAGGTAGTATATGTGTCGCTAGGCTCACTTGGGTGTTATATTCCCTAGATCTGATTTGTCCCCTTAGTCGCCTTTTACGACAAGCGCTGGTTGTTGGGGGGGGCGCTGCAGTGATATTCTTAACCCGTCCCTGCACGGGAACAACAGTAAAGCCCTATCTCGAACAACTAAGGAGACTCTATATAAGACCTTGATCCCAGTCCTGCTTTACGGCGCTGAAACATGGGCTTTGTTAAAAGAGGATGAAGATATCCTTGGTCGCTTCGAGAGAAAAATTCTTCGTAAGATTTTCGGTCCCGTTTGCGTTGACGGGTTTTGGAGGAGAAGATTCAATCACGAACTATACGAGCTGTACAGCGACATCGACCTAGTCAAAAAACTACGTATTGGACGTCTGAGATGGCTAGGACATGTAGAGCGAATGGACACCAGCGGTCCGGCCCGCCGAGTCTTCGAATCTAACCCCGAGGGACGACGCAGTAGAGGGAATCATCGCCGTAGGTGGCGCGCACAAGTTCAAGGGGACCTCGACCAACTTGGAGTGCGCAACTGGAGGCAATTAGCTAAAGACCGAGCTAAATGGAGAGGCTTGTTGGTGGAGGCCCAGGTTCACCCCAAACTGTAGCGCCACCTAAGTAAGTAAATAATAATATTAATAATAATACTGAGAGCTTACCGTCATAACTGCTTCGTGTGTAACATTGTACGCTAAAAACAGTAACTTTAAATCGCTACCAAATTGTACTATTAAATGTCCCTAGAAGATTTAATTTTATAGGATTTCGAAAAATTTCCGTAAAATGGAGTTTATTTTTCATTACCTATTCCTTGAAGTCTTTTATGAAAAATTGCGAAGAATTAATTAGTCCAGGTATATTAGTTACTCGTCAGTAGTTTTTTGCATAAGTGCCGTTCTTGGAAAGCTTTAAAATGGATAAGATTGAATAACAACGGTAATACAGTTCTTTACTCAAAACAAATAACGGACTTCGTTTATGGGGAATCTTCACAATCATATACAGAACTACCTTGGTAATTCGAACTTTTAGAGACACACCCTAATTCGAACCACGGAGGTTTTCGAATTACTGGATACTTTTTTCGAAGTCAATATTTCGGATGAAAAAGCAGTGTAAAGCAGTTTTAAGTAGTAAAATGCATTTATTTGTCGAAATAAGAAAAAAAAAGAATTAAGGAATGAATTCTGTCAGGCATTTCTGCTTAAGACTTAAAAACGTGTGGTGCTTTTGTGGACGATTCATTTTTGTCTGACAAAAATGCTTGGAATGTTACTTAAAAACTTTATTTAACTTAATTTATTAAAATGATAAACCATTCACAAAGCCAGTTGAGACAAAAATGATAACTGCACGCAAACCTTCAATGTTATTGTCTCAAAAAACTCACAACCTACTGAACTGGAATCGACACGTCTTCATCGTAAAAATAGTTTCCCCTAATATTTCTAAGAAAATACTTTTAGCTCTGTAACTATTTAAGCACTCAGCAAAGAAGCGACGGAAAAAAATTCTAATTACAGAGTACAAATTTTGGCAAGAGTTCGAATTACAAGATACATAATGTAAAAAAAAAGGTGTTCGAATTAGTGGAGCGTTCGAATTACCGAGTGTTCGAATTAGCGAGGTAGTACTGTACTACACCGTCATTAAGGACTAGCTTAAGTGCTTTCGTTGTTGATCATTTTTTTTTTTTTTTCGGACTGGAAGGAAGGAATCTTTACGATCAGTTTTAAAAAGTGCAATATACTGGTGATTTGTGAATATTATGCTTTACTGCTGTGTAAATTTTTGGCGGCTGTAATAGAAAATAGACGAGAAAAAATGACAAGAAGTATCTTCCCGCTACACGACAATGCACCCTTTCACACCACTACTATTGCACAGGCCGCGCCGTATGCAAATGCATGTTCTCACAAATTGATCATCCTGTTAGCACAGCTTTAACTCCCAGCGACTATTTTTCATTCAATAAATTGAAATCTGATCTTCGAAGAAAAAAATTCAACAGCGATGATGAAATTTCAACTGCCGTTTTAGATCATTTTGAGAATAACACGTCGAAATATTGGGTCATCCAATTTGTGGTCCAGATTTTACACCCCCGACACTGTATATGTTTATGTCTTTAGTTTAACGTTTGCCATTTTACAATATTGATCGTTTAACAATCGCTGAACGTGTTAAAGTTACAAAACTTACTACAAAAATTATGATTCTGTAGTTGGTACGTTTCGCGCATTACGAGCAGATTATGGCGATATAACCGTCCACCTGAGCGAACTATAGGCAAACTTGTAAAAAAGAAAAATTGAAGAGACTGGCTCTGTTATAGATGCCTTAGGGCCTACCATCATCGAAATGCAGGCTATACAGAAAATAAGGCTGCCGTTAGTGAAAGTGTTGAAGAATATTCAAATCTATCGATTTCACGGCGAGCACAGCATTTGGGGTTGCCTTACGGCACATTATGGCGTATTTTGCATTTGGATTTACATCTATACCCTTATAAGGTTCAACTCACTCAAGAATTGAAACCAGCTGACCACGGAATGCGTAGAACATACGCCGATTGGGTGCTTGTATATTAGCGTTGGGATAACCAATTTTCACACGACATTTATTTCAGGCTCAGGCTCATTTTTCACTCGGTGGATACGCTAGTCAAACGGTAGTGCATGCGATCATATGAAAACACAAGCGTTTTCACTTAGCTGAGGCCTACCAACTCCTACTCTCAAACTCCAAGCGTTGACAGCTGGATGCCTAGTACCTTAGTCCAAGAAATGGGTAACTAACCCTGTTTGGAGGATTCTTGGTGGCAGCAGATGAGAGACGGGGGGAAGAGTGCTTTTGCACTAGAGCACTTCTTCTTGTTCCAGGCGGCGGACGAATTCCCTAGACGGAGTCAACGGTGGCGTCTATAGTTCCAGTTAGGTTGAACTTTTGCGAATACCTTGCGCGAACGGCTTCGATGTATTTGGATCACAGATCAGTAAGGAATTTCCAATGTTGGTCAGGACGTTCGAATACAGATGGTGGCGGAGGAGCCCTTAATAGGCCAATGGCAGCGCTCATACTCCCGGTCTACTGGACTACTTGCACCGGTGTACCTGGCCCCTCGTCCTAGGGGTATAACTAAAGGAACTGGCCTTCCAGGTTGCGGGTTGTGCCGTCGGGGTAACTTCCCTACCATGTAAAAAATGAATGGTTCCGAAACAACCAACAGCCTCGGATAAGGACGACTCAACAGATGACGACCCCAGCAAACGAAATAAGGACAACGACCTTCGGATCTGTACGTGGAATGTTCTGTCCCTTTACAGACCACGTGCAGCCGAACAATTAGCAGAGGCCCTAGACTGCTATAAAGCAGATATAACCGCCATCCAGGTAGTGCGATGGTATGGGCTGGGCAAAAAGAGGATGAAAAATTGTAACAACTACCTACTACGGTGATTGCTACAGAGGCAACAGCCAGCGTTTATTCGGATGCGAATTTTTTATACGCGCCAGACTTAGGCAAGAAGTGCATATTATGACTATCCGGATCAAGGCTAAATTCGTTAATATAAGCTTATAATGTGTTCCTGCCACAGAAGAAGAAGACCCTCCCACCAAAGATTGAATCTGCGAGCTCAACGACAAAACATACGAGCAATGTCCTAAATACGACGTTAACATCGTATTGGGAGATTTTAACACCAACTTAGGAACGGAGGACGTCTTGGTAGGGCAGTCGGTAAGAATAGCCTACACAACACCACGTCTGATAACGGACTAAGGCTAATTAATTTCGCTGTGGAGCGAAATATCACCATAGCAAGCACATGGTTTCCCTCATCTCAATATTCATAAGCAGATATGGCAGTCCAATGATCATGTAACGATCAACCAAATTGATCATATTGCGGTCGACCCAAGACATGCCTTCAGTATTCTGGTTGTCCGGACCTTCCTAGCGGCCAACATAGACTCGGATCATTACCTTGTTGTAGCCAAGGTACGAATGCGGATAACTCAAACTGAGCAACAAAGAAGAATCACTCTGAGAAAATTTAAGGTTGAAAAGCTAAAATCGGAAGAGACCACCAGACTCTTCGCTGAATGCGTATCCTGAAATCTCTCAATCACCCTTATGCCGCCAGCATCAAGTGCCAAAGACGAGAGCTGCTCGTGACCTCTACGAGCAAAAGAGACGGGAAGAACATCGGCTTCTCCAAAAGAAGAAGAAAGAGCATGAAAAGCGTGCGATCGAGACTATTGAGAGCTTATACTCCAGGAAAAAAGTACGGAAGTTTTACCAAAAGGTAAATGGAACGTGCAAGGAAGCAATAGCCGTACAAAAACCTGTAGAGATTTTTTTTGTTTTTTTTTTCCCGAGGGTAGGTGAAAATCTTTAACAAGACACTATGAGGAACAACAGCTCGTGCTTATAGTAGTGTGGGATTCGTACCCACTAAAAAACCCCCCTTCAAAACAGACTTGTTTTTTTATTTTTACTACAACTAAGTATTCGACTTATCAAGTAGTTTTCATTTCGCGAATTAATGAGGTTTTGCAGGTACCTTCTCATTAGAAGTTCCTGCTAGCTCCGCAGTTTAGACGCGGTAATTAACCGCGCTAAGTCTAAAGGTTTGGCTCTTTGTAGACGGCGTAGTAAATTTCTTTCATCCAAAACTTGGAGGACTGTAATATTTACGTGACTTTCTAGTCGACTTTTACGCTTTCTCGCGATTTCGTCTTCGGTTGTTTTAATGCATAGATCTCTGTGGATATCGTTATTTCTGACATACCATGGCGTATTTACAATACCTCTTAGCACTTTGTGTTCAAAAGTTTGTAAAATTTTAATATTACTTATTTTGGTAGAACCCCAAAGTTGTATACCATATATCCATACAGGCTTTAGCACTTGCTTATATAAAAGCATTTTGTTATCTATATTAAGTTTGAAATATTTTCCAAGTAACCAATACATTTCTCTATATTTTTTATCTAGTTCTTTGCGTTTTTTCTTTACGTGAGTTTTCCATTTCAGCTTTGTATCAAGTGTCATTCCAAAATACTTAACCTCGTTTGCAAACGGAATTTGAACCGAGTTTGAAAAGATTAACAAATTATTTATTTTCTTATAAGTAAAATTTACATGAACAGATTTGGTCTCGTTGAGTGCGATTCGCCAAATCTTTGCCCATTCATTTACTCTATCCAAAGCTTCTTGCAGTTTTTCTGTAGTATCTTCGACCGTTTTACCTACTGTCAAGATAGCAGTGTCGTCGGCAAATGTAGCTAGCTCAGTAGCTTTTACTTGCGGTATATCACGGGTGTATAATAGATATAAAACTGGACCAAGTACGTTTCCTTGCGGCACCCCACCCATTATTTCCTTAAAATCCGAATATTCATTTCCACATTTGACACGGAATAGTCTATTCGTCATAAATATTGTATAGGTGCTCTGGCAGAACTTGTCGTAATTTAAACTTTAAGCCTTCGTGCCAGACCTTGTCAAAGGCTTGAGAGAAGTCGAGGACGACGAGAAGGATTACTCTTGAACAAATCCTTTTTTCTTCAAGAGATTTTTCGATTACATGTGCTATTCTATGCATTTGTTCAACTGTAGAATGCTTACTTCTGAATCCGAATTGATGATCCGGAATGAGATGCCTTTCTTCTTTAACCGGCTGTATTCGCCTAATCAATATTTTCTCGAACACTTTGGATATAATTAGAAAAAGCGAAATCAGTCTATAAGTCATTTTTTTCATTCTGCGGTTTTCCGGGCTTAAGGACCATTATGACTTCGGCTACTTTCCATTTACTGGGAACATATTCTAGTCCAAGCGCAGCGTTTATAATGAACAGAAGCTTAGTTAGAGCTTTTTTTGGTAGTGCTTTAAGAACCTCTACCGTGATTAGGTCGTATCCAGGGGCCTTCTTAGGTTTAAGTTTCTTTATTTCTTCCTTAAGTTCGGTTAGTGTTGCATTTCTTATTACACGATTATCAATATACGACGCATTTATATTTTGAATAAGAGCTTGTCCATTAAGCGGTTTGAAAGTTTCATGCAGGTTTGCGGCAAAAACTTGCGCTTTCTCTTAGTCATGCCTGGCCCATTCGTCTTGATTTTTCCTAATTGGGGCGGCTTGAATTTGAGGTTTTTTAATACCTTTTATAGCCTTCCAAAGCGAATAATTATAATCTTTTTGATCTGAATGTGCTTTATGTTGCGGAGCCCGAGTTTGTTGCCATTTTTTGCGCGCTTTTCTCTTTTCCTTAATCATCTCTTTTATTTCCTGCGGATAAGTTTGAATGTAGCTGACCGGCGTTTTCTTAGGTTTGGGAGTATTCTTCCACGCGGCATTCTGTATGATTTCGACGAACCGATCAACTTCAACTTCAAGTTCATGTGGCGTTTTAAGTGATACGCTCAGTTCAATATTTGCTTCAATATCTTTTTTGAAGCCATCCCAATTAGTTTTTGCGCTGGTTAATATGGCCGGTCCTACTTTTTTTTATCAGGGCCTCGCTTCTCGTCATAATGATTCGAGAATGATCAGAGGAGAGATCAAAGCTTTCTTCAACTTTTATATAGTTGCCAAATATTCCTTTAACAATAAAGAAATCGATCAAATCTGGTATCTTATTTCTTGGTTTACCCGTCGAGTGAAAATCACAACTGTATTGCATACCCGCATTATAAAGCTTTCTACCTTTCTGAGAGGCGTACCTTGAACCCCAGAATGGGTCTTTCGCGTTGAAGTCGCCACAACTAAAAAAAATTGGTTTGACGATGTTGAAGATGTTTGTGAAATCACTTTCTTCAAGTTTAGATCGTAGTGGACAATAATTAGACGAAATGTTGAAAGCAAAATGTCTATTTCTAACGCGTACCGTGTTTACTTGCATTGCTTCTAATTTAATCTTTACTTCCGCTGAGTGTTCGATACATTCTTTTATTAGCAATGATGATCCGCCTCTGGCTCTTTCCGAAGGGTGGAAGGCGTGGTAGACATTACCATTACTCTTATCTTAACATTCGATCGCTTTGTTAGATGAGTTTCATAGACCTAGCATATATCAATGTCTTTTTCTCGTATAAATATTTCTAACTCGTCGAGTCTTCGCATGAGCCCGTTGGCGTTCCAAGTAAGCATTTTAAGCGTTTCTTTCATATTCTGGTTGAAGTGCGCGTGCTATGAATGTTGTTTTCTAGTGCAACTAGTCTCTCGAAAATAAGTTTGTTTGTTTTGCATTGCTCTTCAAGTTTCACAAGAATTAGGGAAAAAACATGGGATACATGATCTTGTGAGCTACCTCTAACAACGTTTTCCAATGTCGCAACTTGAGCAGGTGTCTTTACGCTAAAGCTTGGAGGATTTCTTGCTTTGATCTCCCGTGAGCTGTCAGTCTTTTGTTTGCCATTAACTGTCATCACCGCTTGAGCATAAGACTGCACGCCAATATTCGGAGAAAACAAACCTGTAGTGATGAAAATGGAAACCCCGTAGTGGAATCACAGTCGGTGCTGAGAATATGGAAAAACTACTTCTGCCGATTGTGTTACGGTGACGAAGACCAACATCCCGCTATCAGGCAGAACATTTTCAGCATAGACGATGACAGTCAACATTTCCGTCCACCCGACCAAAATGAAATGAGGATAGCAATATCCAAGCTGAAATCCAACAAGGCTGCTGGATCTAACGGCTTAGCATCCGAACTTTTCTAGACAGCTGGCGATCAACGGGTAGAGAGGTAGACTTTATCTACCTTGGCTCTGCTATTAATTATAGAAACAACATCAGCGCAGAAATTAACCGAAGAATAACTCGGGTTTTGGAGGGGAAGATTCAATAACGAAGTGTACGAGCTGTACAGCGACATCGACCTAGCCAAAAACTGCGTATTGGACGTCTGAGATGGCTAGGAGATGTAGAGCGAATGGACACCAACGCTCCGGCCCGCATAGTTTTCAAATCTAACCCGGAGGGACGAAAACAGTAGAGAATCTCCTCCCCGTAGATGGCGCGCACAAGTTCAAGGGTACCTCGACCATTGGAGTGCGCAACTGGAGTCAATTAGCTAAAGACCAAGCTAAATGAAGAGGCTTGTTGATTGAAGCCCATGTTCACCCCGAACTGTAGCGCCACCTAAGCAAGTAAGTAAGAATACGTTAACAAACAAGATTGTCGCATATAGGGAATCCCCGTGCAGGGACGGGTTAAGAATATCTAACAACTAACGCTTTTCGTAAAAGGCGACTAAGGGGACAAATCAGATCTAGGCAATATAACACCCAAGTGAGCCTAGCGACACATATACTACCTTTAAAGCCCTTCCACAAGTGTGCATGCGAGTCCGTGGAGATCACCGGTGTCATAGAAGAAAGATCAAACAATACTTAAACAGGAGCATGCACGTGTCAAACAACAAACACCATCGCAATATGGTAATATTGCAGAACTGTATCATTATGGTAATACTTGCTAAAAGGAAAGGCACTACCCCACCAAGCACTACCATTGGTGTGCATGGTACTGATCCTGGACCGAGCAGAAATGTTCGGGTCAGAGCTATACGGATTCCGGGGCTTGCAAAATAATGAAACAGTTTTGAATAAATTTGAGAGTCGCGAGTTGGAACGTTGGAAGCATGACCGGTCGAAGTTACGATCTGGAAGAGATGATGAATAGAAGGCGTGTGGATATCTTGTGTGTCCAAGAGACGAAATGGAAAACACCGAAAATCGGGCGCGCTTCTTGGACGTTAGGACAAAAGATTACAAGATGTTCTACTAGGTAACGGAAAAGGCTAAGAACGGAATCGGTATCATCCTTGCGTCAGAGCTACTTGGAAACGTCTTGAGCATTTCGAAATCCAGCGACCGTTTGATGTCTCTCAAACTAGTAATACAAGGAGAGGTGTGGAATATTATCAGTGCATATGCTCCCCAAAATGGGTGCAATCAGCGAGATAAAGATGCATTTTGTGTAGATTTCCACAACCTCCTTAAGAACATACCAAAGGAAGGGTTTCTGTTTGTTGGAGGAGATTTCAATGGACATGTCGGGAAGTCAAACGAAGATTATGAAGACTGCCATGGAGGACTAGGATATGGCACCAAGAATCTAAATAAACAAATAAATAAATAAAAAAATAAATAAATAAATAAATAAATAAATAAGTAAATAAGTAGAACAATAGATAAATAAGTATATGCGACATATATTATAAATAACAATAAATAAATGAACATAAGTGAATAAAGAAAGTAAATAGATAAATTAATATATAAAAAAAAAAAAAATTAATAAATAACACATAACGAGCAGAGACATAAATAAATATAACAAATGTATTTGAACATTGATATGCATATGTAAATTCGAAAAATAATACTCGGCTTTCTTATTGAAATAAGTTGTTTATGAGCTTATTGTCAGCCAAAGCGTAGCGCATAAAAAATTTACTTTTAAGCTTTTGGATTCTATCAGAGATAAATTCAACATTCCTTTTTTTGTGAACGTCTACAGTAGAGTGATGCCAGGCGAGGTTTAGCATAATTTTAAGTAATTTATTTCGAGAGACTTGCAACCGTTTAATATGACATTTTGCACAGTCTCCCCATACTTGGCATCCATACAGCAATATCGCTTGGAAGACGACTTTGTGAATTATAATTTTATTATTATTGCTAAGTAAAGACTTCCTGTTTATTAATAGGTATAACATTTTAGTAGCAATATTTACTTTTTTAATTGTTTTGGTAATTTGATCACTAAATGATAGTCTGGTGTCAAGAGTTACTCCAAGGTATTGCACGACACCTGAACACTTACAGCAGTGGTGGAGATGAAACTCAGATGGACTACCATTTGGTAGCCAGTTTCATGAAGCCTCGGGTAAAAGATTGCAAAGTGAGCCTGGGAGAGGCAATCGCTCGGTAACACCGTCTCCTGCTAACAGAAAGTTTTATGAAAATACCGAAGAAAAGCAAACAAAGAATTGTCTCTGAGAAAATCAAGTGGTACCATCTGGACAAAGAAAAAGGCGAGGCTTTTGTTTTCGTAATGAAAATTTACCTCTCTCATACCCTCAAAGGAGCTGAGAATGAAGAGTGCAGAGCAGAAAATATGTGGGATACAATACAGCGAACTTGCTTAAAGAAGGCCAAATCACTGTTAGGAGCTTCAAAAGACCACCATCAACACGCCAAAGAAACATGGTGGTGGAGTGATGAAGCTAAGAAGATAAATGAGAAGAAAGCGGCTTTCAAAGCTTGGTCAAAGTGCTCCTCTAACAATAGTGACGAAAAAGTTCGCGTTGGAATGGAATACAGATGTTGCAAGAAAAAAAGCGAAGAAGAAGTGCGCCCAGCTTCAAGCAGAGAGTACGGAGGGCCTGTATCGGGAGCTGGAGAAAATATCTTCCCCGGTCGCTGATGCAAACCAGGCTATCGAGGAGCTGTGAAGACACAATATGAACAAGAGCTCAACCATCTTCAAAACAGCCGCTCAAAGAAGGGGGAATGCTCAGGAGATTCGTTCGCAAAAGTTCACTAACAATGCTCATGACCGGCTTCTTGTAGATGACGACAAAATACTGCAAAGGTGGCGGCAGTATTGTGAACAGTTTCCCCGGCTATACTTTCCAAGAGCCACCCCTAATTGTGAGGAAATACCCGACATTACAGTCGAAGAAATTAGTGAGGCGGTCAAATACTTCAAAAAACGAAAAGCGGTTGAGCCAGACGAGATGCCCTCTGAGCTCTGGAAAAAGATGGGAGACATCGGGTTCAGATGGTTCAGAATTCTCATCTCCAAATTCGTGAGAGGTGACCCAATGCCGAATCAATGGAGGGAAAGTTACCTTCTCCCTGTATACAAAGGGAAGGGTGATACGCGAAACTGTGATAACTACCGTTCGATCAAGCTGATGTCAAAAAACAAAACAAATATTTGGCGCAACAGCTTTTGAAAGTGGCAGGGTCTAGCTTCTCGCAACCACTCATGTTGTGTGCGTTATATTTTTCACAGGAATGGAAGGGACCTACAGTTTAGTGCTGTATCCGAACGGCGATTTGAGAAGCCTTTTCGTGACAACAATACTCTCGGATGTTTGTCAGACGCTCGCGAGAGGTGGGGCCGTGAAAAAACTTGTTGGTGTTTTCTGGGATTTGAACTTGGAACCTCATGCGTAGTGATGTGACACACTAACCACTTACGCCACGGCGCCCACTGAGCTGATGTCACACACCATGAAGATCGTTGAGCGGGTATTAGGTGGCCGACTGCGAAAAATGCAATGTGTGGGTGGACGCTCTGGAGGAAAATGAGTATCGCATTAGTTAAAGAAAGACAGAGTACTTGTGCCGCCCGTTCTCTGATCCACTCAGGCCTATTCCAGACATTTACTTGAATGGAGCAGTGTTTCCCAAGTGCGAAAAGTTCAAATATCTGGGATCTATGATCAATAGCAAAGCAACTTGTGATGACGACATTAATCATCGCGTAAGCGTAGGGTGGATGAAGTGGCGTGAAAATTCCGCTATCTTCTGTCACAGAAAATTGCCACCTAAGTTGAAGGGAAGGCTCTACACTGCAGTTATGCGTCCAGCGCTCACATACGGTTCACAATGCTGGACGATGTACAAAACGTATGAGAGTAAATCAACTTCAGCTGAGATGAAGATGCTTCGCATGACAGCAGGAGTGACAAAGCTTTATCGAATAAGAAGTTCGAAGATCCGTGGAAGCTTACACATCAAGGAAAATAGAGCGCGACCGGCTCAGCTGGTATTGCCACGTTCAAAGAAGAGATCATTTGAACCCTGTTAAAAAGGCAATATCAATGCACGTTCCAAAGACATCGCGATGTAGGAAAGGCAGGCCTATAAACGGCTGGATCAGACAAATGCGACGACATCGGCATTTCATTGGACTCAGTAACCGAGTGATCCAAAATCGGCAGGCCTGCCGATATTTTCCGAGGTCAAATAGGCGAACCCCACAGGCGGATCAGTAGAAATACGGTGAAGTGGGAGGGTTATGATCCCTTATTTTCGGATTATAACCTCGCTGATAAAAGGAAGAAGAAGAAGATTGTCGCATATAGGGAAGTGAAAATTCATATGTAACTGTCGAAAGACCATTGCATCCACAAAAGGTCACATGGTGTGCAATTTTGTCCGGTGGTGTCATTTTTTATTTTTTTTATAATTCGCGCGAGTTACGGGTTGAAAATGCCCGTTTGATAAGGTTCATGTTACTGCATGTTGCGTCTGCGAATGCATCCATATCCAGCATGTGTTCTCGAGTTGGGTTTCGGCATGTGGCTGAGTATCTTTAGATACGTAATTCGCGCGCCGACGGGATTAATAATACCTTTATACTTATGCTCAGGGCACTGGTGGATGGGAAAAGGGAGGAGAGGAACGGATTAGATGCCGGTTTGCGTTGGCTCTAAATGTTTCTAGGTTGTAATGATTAGGAAATACAGATGCTGGTAGATCGTTCCACAAACGTGTTGTTTGGCTTATAAAGGAATCCCTATATTTGGCACTACGTCCGAAGTTGGTCTTGATTGGGAACTTATGTGCATTCGAAGCATGACGCGTATTGCGGGAAATTTTGGAAGGGAGGAATGCAACTGTCTATTTCGCTGGATCATTTTTTATAAAAAAAAGCAATAAAATAGGGAAAGACACGAGAAATTTCTACGATGTTCGAGTGAGACTATGAAGTTTATAATGTCTCTATCACCTATAAGTCTTAACGCGCGATTCTGTAACCTATCTAGAATGTGCAGAACGGTCTTGGGTGCACCAGACCAGATGTGGGCGTTATGTTCTTCGAAAATGAGGAAGGTTTAAAAATCACCGTCAATTCTCATCGCTATAGCCAAATGTAAACTGACTTTTTTTGGTTCAAATCGAAGATATGGATATGCAAGCCATGTGGTTTCGCGTTTTGGTGATATGAACTGGCCACTAAGATCGTATGATTTGTCGCCGTCGGATTTCTTTTTGTGGGGCTATGAAAAAGGTCGTGCTTATGCACACAATTCGCAAACTCTTGACGATTTGAAAACGAATATTCGTCAAGTTGTGGCCGAGTTACTGCCCGATATGTGTCCAAACGTCATCGAAAATTACCTTGTCAGAATCAATCCCTGCAAGAACTTCCGTGGGGGACTTTTGAATAATGTTATATTCCATTTATAATGGCAAGATTCAAACAATATACTGAAATAAAAATTTGATCGAAATCTATCTATCTATCATAAATGTTTTTTTTGTATTTAGATTTACTCGGAACCACAAAATTGATGACCATATACGTCTTTGATGGCTTGAAAGCATTAATTAATCGATCTCAAAAGTGTATTGAGCTTCGGGGAGAATAAATTGAAAAACAAAAGTATTTCTTTCGTTTTATTTCTACTCCTTATATGTATAATAGGTCGCGAATACTTGGACCTTCCTGCGTAAAGTACTCATTGAAGAGAATATCATTTTATAGCTAATGATTACATTAATCGCTGTGGATTGTGGACCAATGGAAATACCTTTAGCTCTCTTTATTCATCCTCAAACACTTTCCACAATGTTTGTTCAGAATGATCCGCTCAGCTTGGATAATTGCATTCCATTGCATGGCACATGTAGCAATTAAATTTGCTCGTGACGCAATGTGTGACCAATCCATTACCACTTTCTTCATCTGCTTGTGATACCTATACATTCCTGACCTGCCCTCATATGTTATTCCACTTGCTTACATACTCATACAAGTAAGAAAACAAGTGGTACTTACATAAACATAAAATGATGTAATGAAATAAAGACTTCAAAGGCCAAATAATTGTTCACCAAGATCAAAACATGAAATACTTCCATACAAAGTTCTAAAAACTTTTATCTACAAAGTTCTAAAGTCAAATTTCCTCAAAATTTCAATTTAACACAAATGGGGAGAAAGAAATCGCTTATTCCAGAGTGAGTGTATTTTTGAAGTTATGAATGTTTTCAAGGAACCCAATGATACTTTCACTTCCATTCACATCATTCTTATCATTTTAATCGGCATCATCAAATAATGTGAAATTGCAAAAGTTCTACGCAAAAAATTGAGAAAACTAAGCAAAGTATACACAGGCCAAGAACAAATTTAAATTTTGTTTGGCAATAAATACCTATTAGACAGATGTTTAGTGAAATACGGAGATATAACGCGTGGACATTTTATTATTGATGTGTACGTACTACAGTATTACTCATAACGCTGTACGGAAAAATGCAAATTAATGAATAGATCTATACGCATATACCATATTACCTTACTAGCTGATTGTACCCGCTTCACTTGGTTTTTTAATATGCGATTTCAGGTACACTTCTTTAGAGCACTCCCCGTTTTGTCATTGAAATAGTTTACCCGCTAATCCTTTATGTGGGTTGCGGGGGTAGGATGATTAAGTACACTCTCCATCATTCTTGATTCTTCACCATCGACACCAAATGATCAGGAGGAATCCCTAGACGGCTCCAGGAGAGATGTCCGACTTGATCCAACCATCTATATCTAGGCCTACCCAGGGGTAGCTAACTTGATGGCACGGCAATCATGACCCGTCTTGGGAGCCAGTTTGGGGATATACGCACTACGTGACCAAGCCGTCAAAGCATAAATCCTTCCCTTCGAAGAAGTAGCTGCTTAACATTGAGCGCTTCGCGTAGTGTGGTGTAACGCACTCGACTACTTCGAGTTATTCCAGCAACACCACGAAGGAACCTCTTTCAGCAGCTTGTATCCGCGGCTATGGGTGACATATACAGAGTTAAAAACCGATAATTTAGCTTGAACACTAAGTTAGGCATTCCTTATAACAGATTGACCAAGCTCTTTCAAAATTGATCCAGCCTGACCAATTCAACAGAATAACTCGACATTGCTCTTTCCATCACTCGTGAATAAGACCCCAAGATAATTAAACTTATTCACCTGCTTGAGTGGGACTCTACACACATGCAGATTGTACTGAATAGGCGTTCTGAAAACAAACATAACTTCCGATTTGTTCACGTTGATCTTCATTCCAGCATCATCACAAACGGGTACAAACCTTTCGATTGCGCGCTGAAGTTCGGTTTAACAGAACCCAAGGATGACCAAATCATCCACAAAGAGAGGATCTTCTAATCTTCTTGAACAAGATATTTTAAGTAATGAGTGGCAGCAAATATATTACATGGCGTCAGCCGATCAACAAGTAGATTTTTTACAAAACAATATACGCAATTTGTACAATTTGCATATACCTATCAAAACCAATACATAGTAGGGATTCTGCATACAACAGATGGAAAAGATTTAAACTGCCTGAGTTTTATAACACCTTCCGTCATCTCAGAAATAGAGTCCATTTAAAGATAAGACAAACAAAAAAATTGTTTTACCCCGATAAACTAATGTAAACTTGTCATCTAGAATGTTGTGGAAGAATTTAAGTGAGCTTGGACTTGGGAGGAAAAAGAAGGCTGATTTTGAAAATGTTGACCCTGATAAATTAAATGCTGAGTTTATTAAAGTTCAAATATTTGGTGCGCATTCCATGTTATCTTCCATGTCATCTTCCCTCTCAACAACAATTCATTCTCGTGGATTGAGCCCATTTAATTTCGCCAGGGTCGAGGATACTGATGTCGTTAGAGCCATACTGAGTATAAAATCTAAGTCAGTTGGCCTTGATGATATCCACTCACTCTTCATTAAGTTAACCCTCTAACTGGTAAGAGTGCCTCAAGGCACGCATGACAAAACTAAATTTTACTTGACAAGTAAATTTTATTTTTTTTTCATGAAACTGATTGCAGTGCCTTGAGTTACATAACGCGTGACAATTCTCTCCAAGGTTAGAAGTAATTTTGACATTTCGGATAGGGGTTAGAATATATCCGAGGTAGGCATGCCTGTCGTAAGAGGCGACTAAAATCCACAAAGCGAAGACGAAAAGAAGAAGAGTGCTTTTCTCACTAGAGCACTTCTTCCTGTTCCAGGCGGCAGCGGACGAATTCCCTAGACGGAGTCAACGGTGGCGTCTATAGTTCCAGTTAGGTTGAACTTAGTGAATACCTTGCGCGAGCTGCTTCGACGTATTCGGATCACAGGTCGGTAAGGAATTTCCAATGTTGGTCAGGACATTGGAATAGAGATAGTGGCGTAGGAGCCCTTAATGGGCCAACGGCAGTGCTCATACTCCCGTAGTGGACTACTGGCACCGGTGTACCCGGCCCCTCGTCCTAGGGGAATAATTAAGGAACTGGCCCTCCAGGTTGGGGGTTGTGCCGTCGGGGTAACTTCCCTACCACATAAAAAGCCTATGGTTCCGAAACAACCAAAAGCCTCGGATAAGGATGACTCAACTAATGACGACCCCAGCAAACGAAATAAGGGCAACGACCTTCGGATCTGTACGTGGAATGTTCTGTCCCTTTACAGACCACGTGCAGCCGAACAACTAGCAGAGGCCCTAGACTGCTATAAAGCAGATATAACCGCCATCCAGGAAGTGCGATGGGATGGGTCGGGCAAAAAGAGGATGAAAAACTGTGACATCTACTACGGTGATTGCTACAGAGGCAACAGGCAACGCTTATTCGGATGCGGATTTGTCATACGCGGCAGACTTAGGCAAGAAGTCTTAAGCTTCCGACACGTGAGCGAGCGTATTATGACTATCCGGATCAAGGCTAAATTCGCTAACATAAGCCTAATATGTGTTCATGCCCCCACAGAAGAAAAGGACCCTGCCACCAAAGAGTGTTTCTACGAGCTCCTCGACAAAACATACGAGCAATGACCTAAATACGACGTTAAAATCGTATTGGGCGATTTTAACGCCAAAATAGGAAAGGAGGACGTCTTTGGTAGGGCAGTCGGCATAGCCTACACGACACCACGTCTGATAACGGACTAAGGCTAATTGATTTCGCTGTGGAGCGAAATGTCACCATAGCAAGCACATGGTTTCCTCATCTCGATATTCATAAGCAGACATGGCGGTCCAATAATCATGTCACGATCAACCAAATTGATCATATTGCGATCGACGCAAGGCATGCCTCCAGTATTCTGGATGTCCGGACCTTCCGAGCAGCCAACATAGACTCGGATCATTACCTTGTTGTAGCCAAGGTACGAATGCGGATATCCCAATCTGAGCAACAAAGAAGAATTACTGTGAGAAAATTTAACGTCGAAAAGCTACAATCGCAAGAGACCGCCAGACTCTTCGCTGAACGCGTATCCCGAAATCTCTCAATCGCCCCTTTGCCGCCAGCATCAAGTACCGAAGACCAGTGGCAACGCTGCCAACATGCCATCAGAAACGCCGCGACTGATGTGCTGGGTCTCGCTCGACCACCACCGCGAAACCCCTGGTTTGACGAAAAATGCCGGCGAGTGCATGCAGCAAAACAAGAGGCATACAAAGCGGCGCTGCAAAGGAAGGCGAGAGCTGCTCGTGAGCTCTACGAGCAAAAGAGACGGGAAGAACATCGGCTTCTCCAAAAGAAGAAGAAAGAGCATGAGAAGCGCGCGTTTGAGAATATCGAGAGTCTATACTCCAGGAACAATGTACGGAAGTTTTACCAAAAGGTAAAAAGAACGTGTCAGAGAAGTAATACCCGTACAGAAACCTGTAGAGATGAAAATGGAAACCTCGTAGTAGAATCACAGTCGGTGCTGAGAATATGGAAAAACTACTTCTGCAGACTGTATAACGGCGACGAAGACCAACATCCCGCTGTCAGGCAGAATGAACCATTCAACATAGACGATGATAGTCAAAATTTTCGTCCACCTGACCAAAACGAAGTGAGGATAGCAATATCCAAGCTAAAATCGAACAAGGCTGCTGGACCTGAAGGCTTACCGGCCGAACTTTTCAAGGCAGCTGAGGATGAATTGGTAGAGTGCATACACCAACTCATTTCTAATATTTGGTCAGACGAGTGTATGCCTGATGAATGGAATCTCAGCATCGTTTGCCCGATCCACAAGAAAGGAGACCCCCTCAACTGCGCCAATTATAGAAGCATCAGTCTCCTCAACATCGCATACAAGATCTTTTCTGCGATATTGTGTGAACGCCTGAAACCTTTTATCAACAGCCTGATTGGACCCTATCAGTGCGGTTTCAGGCCAGGAAAGTCCACCATCGATCAAATCTTCACACTTCGGCAGATCCTGGAGAAAACCCAAGAATTCCAAATTGATACTCACCGCCTCTTTATCGATTTCAAGGCCGCCTATGACAGCATCTATAGAGAAGAGCTTTATAGAGCCATGTCTAGTTTTGACATCCCTGCCAAACTTGTCCGTCTGTGCAGGCTGACGATGGATAACGCTCGCTGCTCCATCAAGGTCGGTAATGACCTCACCGAGACCTTTGATGTCAAAAAAGGCTTTAGACAAGGTGACGCGCTGTCATGTAACTTCTTCAATATTGTACTTGAACGGATTGTGCGGAACTCACAAGCCAACACCGGAGGCACAATCTATTACAAGTCTGTACAACTGCTTGCATACGCCGACGATATAGACATTATCGGAAGATCTCAGCGGGCTGTCACCGGTGCTTTTGCAAGCATTGAGGCGGAAGCGGCCAAAATGGGTTTGGCAAAACCAAGTATATGCTGACAACTAGAAGGGAAAACCAACACCGACGAATTGGACAAAACGTCACCGTGGGCAGCTATAACTTCGAGGTAGTTAGGGACTTTGTCTACCTTGGCTCTGCTATAAACTCGAAAAACAAAATCAGTGCAGAAATCAATCGAAGAATAACTCTTGCCAATCGCTGTTTTTTTGGGCTTATAAGGCAATTTAACAGTAAAGCCCTATCTCGAACAACTAAGGAGACTCTATATAAGACCTTGATCATCCCAGTCCTGCTTTACGGCGCTGAAACATGGACTTTATTAAAAGAGGATGAAGATATCCTTGGTCGCTTCGAGAGAAAAATTCTTCGTAAGATTCTCGGTCCCGTTTGCGTTGACGGGTTTTGGAGGAGAAGATTCAATCACGAACTATACGAGCTGTACAGCGACATCGACCTAGTCAAAAAACTGCGTATTGGACGTCTGAGATGGCTAGGACATGTAGAGCGAATGGACACCAACGCTCCGGCCCGCAGAGTCTTCGAATCTATCCCCGAGGGACGACGCAGTAGAGGGAATCATCGCCGTAGGTGGCGCGCACAAGTTCAAGGGGACCTCGACCAACTTGGAGTGCGCAACTGGAGGCAATTAGCTAAAGACCGAGCTAAATGGAGAGGCTTGTTGGTTGAGGCCCAGGTTCACCCCGAACTGTAGCGCCACCTAAGTAAGTAAGTAAGGAGACGAAAACTTCACAAAACTTGGAAATAAAAAAACAAATGACCCGGTCCTCCTGGCAGGGGGTTTGTGTGTGGAAATTATTGTACTACCCAATAAAACTAATACGGTTACAACAAATATGGCAATGAACAAAACAAATGATATAAATACCCCAGGTGGCATACCAGGTAAACTGGAAAATCCACCCTCCTTGGAGGTCGGTCCCATGGATTCTGGGGGGGACCATTTATTGCTACACAAACAAAACTCAAGAAGGAGTTCACTCACGGCGAGAACTCCACCAAAAATGATAGCGCCAAAAAACCTTAGAGCCGAAGATAGCGCTATAATTGTAAGTATTCCGAAAATACAAAAACAGAAATCTGGAACTGAAACCAATATAATTGAAAGTGAACCTAAAACGGATTCACAAGCGAAAACAAAAACAAACAACTATTACAATGAGTGGCAAGCTGAACTTGAAGCAAAGAAAAATCTTGAAATAATGGTTGCAAGTTTGCAAAACCAAATAAGAGAGCTGGAAAAAGGGTCACCATTCTGGACTGCTCTAACAATTGTCCGGCCCAACCTGCCCAGCAAAATTCAGAAAAGGAATACCTCACAGATGAAGAGGAGCTCGCGCTGGAAACAGACAGCCATCTAAAGAAAAACAAAAGGCCTACGAAAAAGCGCAAGGCAGAAGACAGTCCTGAATTATCTGCAAGAAGACAGGATGCTAAACAAGCAAATTTACAAGGTAAGACAAGTGATAAAAGGCTTGGAAAGTTAACCACTGGTTTGAAAAAAACAGCCATTACCACCACCAATAATGATCTCGGGAGTGGACAGATTTGGTGAGTTAAAAAAAGTAATAGAACAAAAAACGAAAAAGGCTTGTAAATTCACATCCTATAATAACAATAAATGGGAAATAAATGTCGATGACAGTGACACATTTAGAGAAATCACTGAAGAATTGACAAAAACAAAGTTGCAGTGGCACTTATATGAAAATAAAGCTACTAGACCAGTTAGAGTAGTAGCTAGAGGTCTTCACTTCTCGTTTGATGAACACGATATCGTCGAAGACTTGAGTAATAAAAAATTTAGGATTTTGGAAGCCAAAAACCTAATTAAAAAAGAAATCACACAAGGTAGCGATGGGCAACCAATGACAAGAAACAGAAAATTATCTCTTTTTATGCTCCCTTTTCATAATCAAGAAGAAGTCGAAAAGATATATAATGTACAGAATGACTACAGAATGGTTTGTGTACCAAAAACTAAAACACTGTATCTCAAACTGTAGCAACGACATCTATTGCAAAACCTGCTAGCAGTAAATATTCCAACCTGATGTGCTTACGTTCCACAATTGTTCCACACAATATCCCAATATTCCAGGATCCTTGATTCACCCGAAGAAACATCGAGCATGTTCTAGAACCCCTTGCAATTTCATATAAATACCCATACCACAACCACCGTGGACACAGTTGTTTATAAGTGAATACAGCGATTACAAGAGATATTCGACCAGTGGTGAAAACAAGCGACATTGTGAAAATAAGTCTGTAGCGACCGTTTGATTTGAAATAAATGAATAATAAAGTGATTGAATATTGTGTTAAAGTAAAGTTGGTGTTTGATAATAAATAAAGAATTAAAATACACAAAAGACGGTTTTATTTAAACGAACCCCAGCAAGAATATTACATTGGTGTCAGAAGTGGGATGGAGTCCCCCAAATTACATCGTGTGAAAAGTTTTAGTGGAGCCAAAGAATAGCCTGATCCCATTAAGACTCATTAACTTAAAGAGCCACAGCGTCAAACTAAGACAATTGGAGGTTATTGGTGAATGTGTTCCGATATGTTCAATCTCAACAATAACTGGAAAGGAATTTGCGGGGCCTGTTTCATCAGCCAGGTTGGCGGAAGTAAGGGACATGATCCTCAAGCAATGCGAACTGGATCGGAATCAGCGAGCCATGGCAGAAAATCTAATCGGTGAGTACGCTGATATATTTGCCTCACAGGATGGAGAGTATGGCCGAACACATCTGGTGCAACATCGCATAGACACTGGGGATGCCAGACCAATTCGTCAGCCTGCCAGACGACTACCATTGGCAAAGCAGACAGAGGTTGCGGATATGGTGTCAACGATGGAGAAGGAAGGGCTCATCGAAAGTTCTAAGAGTCCGTGGGCCTAACCTGTTGTACTGGTTAAGAAGAAAGACGGCAGCACTCGATTCTGCGTGGACTATCGCAGACTTAATGATGTCACCAAAAAGAATAGCTACCCTCTGCCACGGATCGATGACACATTGGACACACTCTCAGGAGCTCGATGGTTTTCCACCCTTGATTTAAAGAGCGGTTACTGGCAGGTACAGATCGATCCAAAGGACCGAGAGAAAACTGCGTTCACTGCAGGAAATGGGCTGTGGCAATTTACAGTAATGCCATTTGGATTGTGCAATGCTCCGGCAACTTTTGAGCGCCTAATGGAACACGTCCTGCGTGGATTGACCTGGAAAACTTGCTTGGTGCATCTGGACGATGTGATCGTGATAGGAAGAACGTTCGAGGAACATCGCGATAACCTGAAGAATGTGCTAGAACGGCTTCGAAGCGCTCACCTGAAGCTGAACCCAAAGAAATGTGACCTCTTCAGATCCGAAGTCAAGTACCTGGGCCACGTTATCTCATCAGAAGGAGTGCAAACCGATCCAGACAAGGTGGAAGCTGTGAAAAACTGTCCAGTTCCAAAAGACAAACACGAACTCAGGAGCTTTTTGGGCCTCCCCACGTACTACCGACGATTCGTAAAGGACTTTGCCGGAATCGCGAAGAGCCTGCACCAGCTGACGGAAAAAGGAAGGCAATTCAAGTGGTCAGGTGAGTGCGACAAAAGCTTCAAGAACCTTAAGCAACAACTATGCGAAGCACCAACACTAGCATATCCCATTCCCGGAGAAATGTTCATCGTGGATGCAGATGCAAGTAACGTCGGTGTCGGAGCAGTTCTTTCGCATGTACACAAGAGAAGGTAGTAGCATACTTCAGCAAAGTGCTCTCCAAGCCGGAAAGGAACTACTGCGTGACCAGGCGAGAACTTCTGGCGCTGCTTCTGGCGACAAAACACTTCCATAAATACCTCTACGGCCAAAAGTTCGTTTTGCGCACAGACCATGCGGCTCTAAAGGGCTGCTGCAGTTCAAGAATCCAGAGGGCCAGGTCGCAAGATGGATTGAACGGCTGCAAACGTACGATTACGAAATACAGCATCGTAAAGGGAAACTTCATTCTAATGCGGATGCCTTATCCCGGCGACCATGTAAGAACGACTGCAAGCATTGTGTGCGGCTGGAAGAGAAGAACCTTCTTTCCATCCAAAGGGTAAGAGCTGAACCTATCGCCGGCTGGAGTGTAGAGGAAATCCGCAACGCTCAAAAAGAAGACCCAGACATCGAGCCGATATTGGCGTGGAAGGAGTTTATGGAAAAGCCAAATGGACAAGATATCTCGGACAGGAGTCCCACTCTCAAAGCATACTGGGCTCAGTGGGACTCCCTTCATGTGCAAGATGGTGTTCTGAAAATTAAATGGGAAAGGCCGGACGGGAAAGATTTCATAATGCAGCTTGTCTTGCCGCGATCAAAAGTACACGAGGTGCTACGGGAGATGCATGATGGAGCATCCGGAGGTCATTTGGGTGCAAACAAGACGCTGGAGAAGGTGCGAGAACGTTTCTATTGGCTCAGCGCAAGGGTAGACGTAGAGAGTTGGTGCCGCCAGCAAGGGACCCAGAACGAAAACGCGAGGCAAGATGCAACAGTACAACGTGGGCGCACCCTTTGAGCGGATGGCCGCTGACATCGCTGGTCCATTTCCAGAAACCGATAATGGTAACCGTTACATCCTAGTCGTCATGGACTACTTCAGCAAATGGCCAGAAGCGTTCGCCATCCCTAACCAGGAAGCGAAGACCATCGTGGAACAGATCGTCAACAACTGGGTGTGCAAACTTGGCGTGCCTATGGAACTGCATTCTGACCAGGGACGAAACTTCGAATCAAAGATATTCCAAGAGGTATGCCAACAACTAGGAATTAAAAAGACGAGGACGACTCCGCTTCATCCACAATCCGACGGGATGGTAGAGCGCTTCAACAGAACCTTAAACGAACATATCTCCAAGGTCGTAGAAGACCACCAGCGCGATTGGGATCGACAAATTCCTCTTTTCTTGATGGCCTACCGAAATGCAATACACAGTACTACTGGACATACTCCATCTGAAGTCTTGTTTGGTCGAGCAGTCCGGCTACCTAGTGAGAAGAAGTTTGGATCCCCTAACGATGAGCCCATATATGAGGAGGACTAGGTGGCAGACCTCAGGGAAAGGATCCGAGACATACATCAGAGGACCAGGACGAGGATAAGGATAGCGAGTGACCGCATGAAAACCAGGTACGACACAAAGGCAACAACGTCCAGCTTCCACGAGGGAGACCTAGTATGGCTGTACAACCCACACCGGCAAAAGGGGAGGTCACCCAAACTGCAGCAAGACTGGGATGGCCCTTATAAAGTGACCACACGCATCAATGACGTCGTCTTCCGGATCCAGCGTAGAGTAAGAGGCAAGATGAAAATTGTCCACCTGGATCGTTTTCATCGCTACCATGGCAGTAATCCAGATGATCTTGTTCGGGATGAACAAGTTTAAGAGGGGGGCAGTGTAGCATTGACTACAGAATGGTTTGTGTACCAAAAACTAAAACACTATATCTCAAACTGTAGCAACGACATCTATTGCAAAACCTGCTAGCAGTAAATATTCCAACCTGATGTGCTTACGTTCCACAATTGTTCCACACAATATCCCAATATTCCAGGATACTTGATTCACCCGGAGAAACATCTAGCATGTTCTAGAACCCCTTGCAATTTCATATAAATACCCATACCACAACCACCGTGGACACAGCTGTTTATAAGTGAATACAGCGATTACAAGAGATATTCGACCAATGGTGAAAACAAGCGACATTGTGAAAATAAGTCTGTAGCGACCGTTTGATTTGAAATAAATGAATAATAAAGTGATTGAATATTGTGTTAAAGTAAAGTTGGTGTTTGATAATAAATAAACAATTAAAATACACAAAAGACGGTTTTATTTAAACGAACCCCAGCAAGAATATTACAATAACATAAAATCAATAATGGGTATTGTTGTTAAGATCGAGCCACTTCGAAAGAATTCAAACTCAGTACCACAATGCAAACGATGCCAAGCTTTCGGGCAAACGCAAAGTTATTGTAAAAGAGATTTTGCTTGCGTTAAATGCGAAGGAAAACATTCCACAAATAATTTTCCTCTTAAGAAGGACGAGAAAGCAAAATGCGTCAACTGTCATGGTGATCACCCAGCAAATTGTAGGGGTTGTCCGATGGCAAGAGAATATTCTTGGTAAAGTAAAGTAAAGCTACTAAAATCAACCAACGAAATGCATCCAATAATAAAAGCAAGCAACAAGTAAACGCTGAAAACAAGAAACTAGACAAAGTGCCAATTGCTGCTAAAACGAACATACCAACTGTAGAAAGTAAATCGTATTCCCAAATTGTGATATATACACGTAAGGAAGAGGAAATATCGGTAAAGGAAATGGTTATTACTATTATCCAAAGATTGGATAATCAGGATAAAATTATTAAACTGCTAAGCAAAGTAGCAGAAAAAAAAACTACAAAATATTAATGATTAAAAATAATCTAAATGTCGCAACATGGAATGCAAATGGTTTACTCCAACACATCCCTGAATTTCAGGTTTTTCTAGTTAACGAAGATATTGATGTTTGCCTGATTTCTGAAACTCATTTCAGACAGGGAACTAAGATTAGAATTCCTGGGTATCTTTGCTTTCACTCTCCTCATCCAGCTGACAGTGCCAGGGGAAGGAGTGCTGTGATTGTGAAAAGTACCTTGGATCACTACGAATTGCCAAAAATAGCAAAACAAACAATGCAAGTAGCGATAATAAACATAGAAACTAAAGGCAAGGAATTTAAAATAGCTGCGATATATTGCCCACCCAAGCACTCGCCTACAGAGGTAGACCTAATTGATCTCTTCCAAATGTTAGGTAACAACTTCATCATCGGTGGTGATTTTAATGCAAAACACACATATTGGGGGTCAAGACTAATAACAACAAAAGGCAGGAAGCTCTACAAATCAGGGCGAAATTTTAACTGTGAATTTATTTCGACTGGATCACCAACTTATTGGCCATCTGACCCAACGAAAATACCAGACGTTATCGACTTCTTCATAACGAAAGGTATTAATAGAAAATATGTTTTAAGTTAAAAGCAGTGATGATCTGTCATCGGATCATACACCTGTAATTCTAACAGTCAATGGATTGTCGATAGAACAGATAAAAAACCCACGACCAACAAACAAAAGAACGAACTGGTGTAAATTCAGAGAACTTCTCGAAGGACTCAATAATAGGCTTAAAAAAACTATTACTGAATTCAAAAATGATTCTCTAGCTAAATACCTTTGTAATCTTACGGCTGATAAAGTCACAGACTACTCCCTTTGGAAGGCTGCTAAACGTTTAAAGAGACCTCAAGCGCAAGATCCCCCGTTGAAAATATCTATAGGGAAATGGATCGGCGGTTCAAAGGAAAAGGTTAAACTCTTTTCTCAGCACCTTTCAAATGTTTTCAAACCGTTTCCACCTAGGGTAGCAAATGAAGATCTTGATTTTTATAACAGTGTAGACGAAAAGGAAATTCATTATGTTTCGTTAAGAGAGATCGAGACATGTATTCATAAACTAAGTAATAGAAAATCGCCAGGTTATGATCTTATAACTGCTCAAATCTTGAAGGATCTTCCTTCAACTGCATTGTTGAAACTCAAGGTTATAATTAATGCTTGCTTTCAACAAAGGTATGTCCCACATCACTGGAAGATAGCAGAAATTATTGTTATTCCTAAACAAGGTTAGCCTTTATCAGAGGTTACCTCATATAGGCCAATCTCACTTTTACTGCTATTTTCAAAACTTTTCGAGAAACTCATTCTTAAAAGGTTAGACCCAATTATAGAGCAAAAAAAGCTTATCCCTACCCATCAATTCGGGTTTAGGAATAAACACTCGACGATAGACCAGGTCCATCGTATAACTAATGTTATAGAAAAGGCACTGGAAGAAAAACAAATTTGTTCAGCAATATTCTTAGACGTTGCACAGGCTTTTGATAAAGTTTGGCATACGGGTTTAGAGTATAAACTTCATAGGTATCTACCTAGACCTCAAATCTTATATAGGTAATAGATTCTTTAGAGTTCGTTATGGCTCAGCGTATTCTGAACTTAAAGAAATACAAGCAGGTGTTCCACAGGGAAGTGTTCTAGGGCCCACCCTGTATTTATTGTATACGAGTGATATACCGCATGCGAGTAATACCATGATAGCCACATTTGCAGACGACACTGCTCTTCTATCAACAGATGGATGTGTGACTAAAGCTACAGAAAAACTACAAAATTCAATTAACGAGATATGTGATTGGACGCAGCGATGGCGAATTAAACTTAATGAGTCAAAGTCCATCCATATCAATTTTACAATTAAAAAAAATAACGAATCTTCCCGTGGTTATTAATAATCAAGTAGTTCCTTACTCTAACACAGCTAAGTATCTCGGTATGAATCTGGATGCTAAACTGAAATGGAAGGAACACGTGAAAAAGAAAGTAGAAGATCTAAATATTAGATATAGAAAACTTTATTGGTTGTTAGGATATAACTCAGAACTGTCCATTGAGAATAAAATCCTATTATACAATCAGATATTAAAACCCGTTTGGACATATGGTATCCAATTATGGGGTTGCACAAAGAAAACAAATGTTCAAATGTTGCACACATTTCAAAATAAGGTCCTTTGGGGAATAGTGAATACCCCATGGTACATTAAAAATAGTGATTTGCATCGAGATTTGCAGATCGATCTCGTAGCAGATACAATTAAATAGTACGCAATGCGTCACAACGAGCGTTTGCAGATGCATATCAATCCTGAGATAGACGATGTCTTAAATGTACGAAATAATATTCACAGGTTAAGAAGAACCAAGCCCCATGAACTTTTTTGACAATTACGAGAGCCGGTATTTAAATTATAATACCTTCTCAAACCCGACTTAACGTTGAAAATAAAATCTTTGTCGATCACTAGTTGATTGGTCATGATCAAGGAGGTGTTTTTAGTGTGGTTAGAGTCCCACATTACTTTGGGTTTCTAACCCCACTGTGTCTTTCGAGATTTTCACCTTCATAAAAAAAAAAAATCGTTTTGTTCTATCGGCACTTTCCAATAAGAAATCAAAAAGTGCAGTGGCAACATTTTTGCTAAGAAAACTTGATTTTGCAAAATCGAAAAATAGTTGAAATTATTGTCCGATCGAAATGAAACAATTTTTTTTTTTGAGAAGGTATGGTATCAAACTATATGTTAATATATTTGGTAAAAGTGAAAATAAAAAAGTTTTATCACCTTTGCATCTATTTAGTTTATATAAATCGATAGAAATGGCAGATAGAGATCGTAGACGGATCACATTATCCACTTTGACTGATGAACAATTAATTGAATTCATGAATTCAGCGGAAACTGACGAAGAAGAAGGTATCAGTAGTGACGATGAGTTCAATGATCCAAACTATATGCCGGATGAAATCGCACCAGAAGACGAGCAATGTATTTCACAGTGCATTAGAGACATTGACAACAGTGATCTATTTAATGCCAATGCCAATGAATATGTCGTTGAACATAAGTTCACTTGATGTATCTTCAATTTTAACTACATTGGATACAATAACCGTGGAACAAGTTGAATCAACAACAGCAAAAAAAACCAACCAAAAGACCACGCTCTCCGTTATCATCGATGGAAAGTACTGCTCCAGCAAGTGTACCTTCTAGTGGTGGTTTCGTTGGTGCCCGTAAGAATTCAGAACCAGTTGGTATCAAAAATATACGTAGTTTGTTATTGTTATTTTACAGGCATTGAATCAATAAAGAAGGATGCAAACGTTTTCTCGAAATTCACATGGCGGCAACGGCAATGGAAATTTTCTGTTGTTTCTTTACAAATGATATAATGCGAATGATTTTCACGGAAACGATTGGAGCAGATATCACAGAAAACATCAACACACAGTTCAAGTGGACGTTGATGAAATATATCAATATGTTGGAATTCTGCTTTACGTGTCGATTTATCGTTATCCAAATTTGGATAGTTACTGTGGCAAAAATGCATTCGCGCCCATTCAAAACACAATGAAGCGCAAACGATTTGAGACGATCAAAAAATATTTATCGTTCCGAGATGAAAGCGAGCGAGTCAAGAAAGGGCAACCCGGTTACGATGCATTGTTTCGCATTCGAAGGACAACAAATGTGTGCGATTGGCTTCAACTTACGTTGGAATTAAACCATTTGCAAGAACAAATACCGACTTGCAAGTAGCAAACGCATCACGTTATAATCGAAAAGCAAAAGAATATGTTGAGGTCGATTGCCCACAAATTATACGGGAATACAACAGCCATATGGGTGGCGTTGATTTAATGGATGGACTAATGGTCCGTTACCATATTCGAGCAAAAACACGCGATCCAATGTCTCGACTTTTTTATCATTTCATTGATATGGCAACGACGAATGCTTATATTTTATATAGACGCATACGCGCCGAAAAATGCAACGATTCATGCAATGTTTCAGCTGAAGATAAAGAGTTGCTCAATTACCTCAATTTCTCAGTTCTCAGTTGCTCAGTTACCTCAATTTCGGGAAGAAATTGCTGCTGGTCTTATAACATACACAACAAAACGTGCGGCTGGTCGCCCAGCACCAGGGCTAAGCAGCCGGCCAATAACATCGCGTTCGGCAACTCCACAAGAAGATTCACAACCAGGCAGTTCAAAAGTTGGATAAAGAGCAGAACATCCGGTTGATGACGACAATATTGGCCACTTTCCAATCTGGTTAGGTAAAGAAGGTGGCAAAAGATGGTGCAAACTGTGCAAAAAATTATAAACACAGTGTGTTTGCTCAAAATGCAACCTTCATTTGTGCTGCTCAAATGCCAAAAACTGTTTTTAAGAATACCATCGTAAGGAGTAAAACATCTTCTCATCGTGTTTTTTGTTATTTTCATTGGTTATTTCCCTATTTTGTTTATTTTTCAATAAACAATTTTCATGGATAAAAATGTTAACATGGGTGTTTTTTTTAACCTAAACCCGCAACAGTGCCCTGAGGCATTCTTCACATTTTTTCACCTGGCTTATAAAATAAATTACGAAATTACTTCTGGATGTTTTTTTTTTTTTTTTTTTGAGTTTACTGGGTCATAATTACCCTAGAAAAAATTATCCAAACATTTATTTTTTATTTTTAGCAGTTTGGCGGTTAGAGGGTTAATTTTACCTCATATTCTTCTCACATTCACACATATTTTTAACACTATCCTGTTGTCATCATATTTTCCTTTAGCCTGGAAAGCTGCGAAAATTATTCCGATATTGAAAAAACGAGGGACAAGATTATCGCCATCGGAATATAGACCGATCTCCATTCTTCCGTTTCTGTCTAAGGTCGTGGAAAAACTAATGCATTACCAAATAATAAGCTCTATGCGAAGATATAAGCTTCTTTGTAACAATCAGCCTGGGCTTAGGCAGCGACGATTTAAGACTTCAGTAAAGCATTTGACACAGTGAATCATTCTGAGCTTGTTTTGAAAATGAAAAATACGTTCAGATTCTCTGACGGAGCTGCAAAATCAATGGACTCTTACCTGACCGGGAGAAAACAGGCCGTTTCAATAAATAATGTGCTCTCACAATATCCTTACACGTCAACAATATCCTTGGACCATTATTATTCACCTTGTTTATAAATGACTCTCCGTGAAATATTCATCAATACATATGTACGCTGATGATTTCCAGCTCCGCTTAAGTTGTAAACTAGGTTTGAATGAAGACGGGGCGAGTAAGTTAAATGATGATCTTCAACAGATTTTACTTTGGTCTGAGAAAAATAGCCTACGGTTGAACCCAAACAAATCCAAATGCTTGGTTATTTAAAAAAATAGTCTAGATATAAGTTGTTTGCCTATAATTTTTCTTGGAAATACTCCAGTTGAGTACACTGAAAAAGCAAAAAATCTGGTTCAGCAGCACTCTTAATTGGGATTACCATATCCAACTACTAATTGGAAAGGTATATGGATGTCTAAGAAACCTGTATACTTCGCAGCACTTTACACCGCTTAACACGAGAATAATGCTAGTGAAAGCCCTTGTCATTCCCATTATTACATATGGATGCCAAATATTTTGTAGCCATAGTGCAGAAATCGGGAGAAAACTTAAGGTCGAATTTAATAACGTGGTTCGGTATGTTTACAGACTTAGGCGTAGTGACCATATTTCTAGTTATGTTAACGACATTCTTGGATTCAGCTTACATACATATATGGAATACTGTAGCTTAAAACTTCTAATCGAAAAAAAGCAGGCATCATACATTCATTCTATTCGGCTTTGGAATTCTCTACCTATCGGCATAAGGAAATTTCGGGGCTCTGATAAGTTTGATGAAGCTCTAGTTCATATTTGGCTGTCTCTCAGTAGTAAGTTAGGTGAATTAGAGTCTATTTCTTTTTCTTTTTTTAAATTTCTCTTTCAAATTTGTATTGCTAACAAATATGTATAAAGCTATTCTATTGAAACACATGTGAAATAAGAATTTAAATGATTTTGTTTTAGTTACTTTTACAACTAATGGATTATTGCAGTCTACTGTAAAAGATATTAATGTTTATAAATAAATAAAATAAAAATGAGGATGACTAATCCTTAAGTCCCCCACTTTGCAACATCCTCAGCCACGGCTGCGATGCGTCAGTTGACGGTCTTAGGGGTCCAACTGTGTCAGCAGATACTATTTCAAAACTAGTTGATGGTGTTTCTGTTATTACCAATTTCTCTTTAGTGTTCCTAATTTGCTTACTTTGGGCGCATACTTTGCAATTGTTAACATGTTTCTTTACCATCTTGCTTAAATTCTTTCAACAATATCTTTGTTTGATTTTACTGATTGTTCGTTTGACACCTGAGTGTCCTCCAGCATGTGGTGTATCATGAAATTCTTTTCTTATTTGTTCTCTTACCTCTTTGTTGTCAAATCTGGTCGGTGGTCCTTACGTTAATATTTCAAGTGGATTGCGATTACCTAGGTTTTTACTTCGTTTCTGCAGCATTTTCTTATAAATTTCCTTAAATTCATATATCGTTACGTGCTCATAACATATATTTCATGATTCTTTGCAATGACCAGTTTTGCAATTTGTTGCCTATTCATTTCAAATAATAGTTTCTCCAAGATCAGACCTAAATCCAAATTCGGTTTATCACTATATTCTACTATTATGTTTCTATTCATACTGTCGATAGTTACTTTTGGCAAATTATTATTATTCCTTTTATTCTTGAGCTTATTCTTTAATTTTAGTCTTGCAACATTTCTTATTTCAGATAATGAGATACATTCCCATGAGTAAAGTTGATCAGGCTGTACATCTTGTTGTAAGGGTAGGGCCACGGAGGCAACTTCGATGCAGGTGAGGAGGGCGGCGGCATGCTTGCGGTTGCTCGGCTCAGCTCGTCGGACAGGGTGGTTCTTGCCAACCCCACCATACACCACCTACTCAACAAACCAAAAATCATGCCGAAATAAAACTAAACCTAAGAGAAGAGAAAGCTAAGCCCTAATCAGACATCGAACGGACGAAAGAGGATA
The DNA here is from genome assembly GCA_945910035.1 of Brachypalpus laphriformis. NCBI lineage: Eukaryota > Metazoa > Arthropoda > Insecta > Diptera > Syrphidae > Brachypalpus > Brachypalpus laphriformis. The sequence goes on from OX246754.1 coordinate 87,523,665, forward strand.
GAAAAAAAAGAAAGAAAAGAAAACCATGTCCAAGGGCTTATGCCTAAACCCGAGAGAAAGTGTGGAAAAGAAAACGCGAACTAAACCTAACTAAACTAGTCTAAACCTAAACTAACTTTAAACTAACAATAAACCCTAAAGCTACCCCCAAACTACCTTAGAACTACCCTAACTTACCCTAACACGGAACTCCTCCTTTCCACAGTGTCCCTCAGATATAGGTTCGTCAAGAACCCGTGGTATGCCAGATGTTAATGGCAAAGGTTGGCCAGCCCACCCTTAACGTCTTGCGACGCAAACCAAATGCTATCTCTCTGGCCCGATTTCTGTGAGATATAGCCCCTCGAAGTACCCCCCGATCACTGCTGTAAGTTTGTCGTCAGTTCGTGTCGTCAGCGTTCGTAATGGTTCCGTTATGTCATTGTCACCCACACATCACTAGCAAAAAAAATATTCACGCGCACATACATAGCTCTATAACCACTGAAAGTCTTAAATTCAATCTTCATCATGAATTTTTTTATTGAATAAATATTAAAACTATGATTAAAAAAAAACTGACCCACTTTCTGTTCTTAAAACTAAAAATAAAAAAATCAAAATAAACTTAAAGCTACTCACGGTTTTACTCTGGGAATCCCCCGTTGTTCTGCCGGCAGCACAAGGAAGGATCCTTGTTTCCTTTTATCCTGGAATCGTGCACTAAAACTAGTATTAACAACAGAAAGCCCTATCCTTAACATAAATTTAAACTAAACTAATCTAACCTTAACACTGTATTCACTTAAAAATTCACTTCTTAATTCAAAAAAAAATATGGCAACACTTTTTGTGTCCCACGGTGCGCCTCTGGGCGTTGAGTGTATGTCCAGGGAACCCTTGGAGCCCTGTAGTGGTGGAGCACCTAGGCTCTAACTGCTGTTCGTTGAATGTTCTTTTGATGCTGTTGTATTATTGTAGTTTTTTGTTCTTTGTGTTGTCCAATCGATGCCCTTTGTTATAAATGAGTCAGGTCGTCCTTGGTTTTGTGTGTGTATGTACGTGTATATATGTATGCCCGGCAATTAGTACCACTACCCGCTTTTCCGGTACCTCGGCTCCACCTTTACAATGCTCGTTCGTTACCGCTTTATGCTTCCCTGGCTGGGTCCCTCACGGTTGCTGCTTTACCGCGAAGAAGCGGTAACTCGACCCACTAACTAGGTAATTTTCTGAATGGAAAAAATTTAGTTAGGTAGTACGACACTTTAACGTACTACCAACACTTTAACTGACCTGTCTACAGCTCCTATACCTATCCTTTAGAAAGCCGAGGTATATAAATAAAATAAACTCTGAAAAAAACTGCCTTTCAAAATGTAAAGTTAGAATCTCCTACGAGTGAGATTTTACTCACTGTTGTCACACAAAACAAAAAAATTCTACCCTGTGGGTGTTTGACTTAGGGCATCGACCGCATGCTTGATTTAAAAAAAAAACTGGAAGTCTTGCCGGTCAATGCTCTTTGGCCGAGTTTCTATTCTCCCTTTCCTCATCCCCGTTTTGTTTTCCTTCTTTTATCTATGATCTTATTTTACTAATTTCTCTCTCCTCTCTCTCTGATTTGTCTTCCTTGTCTGTTATATATGGTTTATGCATCTCACTCATTCGGAACACTGAAATTATCCCCACCTTCCAATATCCCTTTTACCCTATGTCCGCTCACAATGACTACTCTTGTTTCTTGGATTTATAAGTATGTATATATATAATTTATTATATAGGTAAAATAACCTACGACATAAATAAACTTACACTACATCAATAATGCCTTGTCCAACATTAAATCTAATAATACGTAAACATGTAAGTACAACATAACATAATAATAAAAAAAAAGGAATAGACGTATATAACGCTAATTCGTTAAACTTTCCGGGGAATTTTAAAGCTCGCAATTGCGTAATATCCTAAAGTAAAAAAAAAAAAAAAAAGGAAATATGTTGCCTATGAGTTAATGGGGGGACAGAGATCGCCATATTGCTGTCGGGCTGCCCCGGGTGTAAAAGCAGCATAGCACAAGCCTGAACCTACCCCAACTGTCAAATGTCAATAGATCGTGCTGGTGGTAAGTACTACTCCTTATTTCTATTTTATTTTATTTTTGATTTTTTTTACTTTCTTCCAGAGTCATTCAACAATTCCTGGCTTCTCAACAGGCTCCCGTAACAATCTGAAGCATTGCTTTTGGGTAAATCTCCGCTGCTTTTGTCTTTCAATAATTCCTTTGTCAGTGTTCTTGTCATGACATTTATATCTGTCGTAGGTATCATTTCCTTGAGTATTTGTGAGCTTAGTTCTATGCGCGACAAAGAATCCGCGTTTGTATTCATTGAACCGTGTTTATATCGAATACCTGTAGTCTGATAGATCTAGACGTATTCTTGTTAGCTTTGATGATGGGTTCTTATGTGTAAAGAGGCTTACTAACGGTCTATGATCTGTTACTACTAAGAACTCTTTTCCATATAAGTATGGTCTGAAATGATTGATGGCCAAATGTATTCCTAGTAACTCCTTTTCAATGTTGGGCTTATTGAGTTCATGTTTATTCAGACTCCTACTAGCATAAGCGACTGGAAGGTATTTTCCAATTTCGCCTTGAGATAACACTGCTCCAAGCGCGGTATAAGAAGCATCTGTTGTGACTATAAACGGTTCCTCATGGTCTGGGAATTTTAAAATAAGTGGATTAATAAGTTTGCTTTTCAGCATTTAGTTTCCATTATTTCGATTAACTCTGTAATGGCTTACTTGTGTAAGATCATTTGTCGTGCTCAACTCAGAGGCTATTTGCACTGCTTCATTCAGAGTTTTTGGTCTGGCTGCAAAAATGGTTGATTTCACCTGACCATTCAGGTCATTCTTAACAGCATTTAGCTTATCGTATTCCCCATTTTATTCATGGATTACTTTTAAAGTTATTACTATATCAAATGTAGCCATTTTGCTAGCTTCTCTTTTTATTGAATTATGCAAATTTATATTTAATGATTCTTTTTTCGTTTTTAATATTTCCTTGGTTTCTTTTACCAGCCTATAAAATGTGTCAGTTACAATATCATCAGAAGAATTTTGTTTTGATATATTTCTAAAATCGTTTACTAATTCGGCAAGTTCTTCTTCTTTCTCATTAATAAAATTTAAACTATATGATCTATTTGGATTCTTTCTTAGATTAATTAATAATTTCTAAACTTATCCTATGGATTTTAACATCGCTTAAATTTTAATACTTAATTACTTATACATTTATTTTTGCCATTTCTTTGCTTACTTCACTAACAATAACTTTATTTATCTTTCTTTTAAATACATTCTTTATTAATTTAGCCAAAATAACTATGATTAGTATAATACATAATATGATGATTAAATCTATTGCTTTTGCGGTTGAATTTACTACAATGTTTTCTTCTTTTTAAATAAAAACTACGACATGTATGCAAATATATATGTACATCATACTGTTGTAATGTCTTCCTTCTGGTCTAGCTCTCATGTTGACGTCTGGTATCAATCAATCCAATCTACCGATTTCATTGTCGGTCAAAGTGAAGATACTACGAGATAAAGAGGAAAATTGTTCTGACGGAAAAGATAGAACCTAGACCGTGAGGTTCTGGCTCTCTTCTTCGCTTCTTGTTTCCTTGTGCGAAGATGGCAGGTACGCCATGTAATGTTCATTCTTTACTAATCCCTACCTCACCTACTAAGCTATGGGCATTGGATTAAACGGCTATCGCAAGCCAAAATAGTGTTGGCCAAAAAGCCGAACTTGAAGGCTAAAGAGCCGAGCTGAAAAAGAAAGGTTAATTGAGCCAAGATTTCTGATTACTGAATGTCGTTATTCAAAATTTCTTAGCCTATTTATACAAAATTTCTTCAAAGCTACTTACAATTAAATTGCACATACATACAAGGTAAACGAAATCAAAATCATATCAGCCATCAAACTGCATGCAATAAATGCAGCGATCAGCAATAATAATTTAAATGAATGAAAATACAAAAACAGCATAACAGTAATGCTAAGCATAATTTCTATAAGGTGGCCTTGACTTTGTCGTGTGTTAGGTGTCGAGTTTATTAAAATGTGTTTTGCGAAATGTGTATTTTGTTACTGGGTGAATGAATGAAGGAATTGGATACTATTGGGGTATAATTTGTGTTGTGTTAATTGAAGGTAAACAAATTATGCATTAAGTGGAAGTCTGTTTTGTTGTGTATGAGAGATTAATGGCACTTCATCGTGCTGTTATGATTGAAAGAGTTAATGGCACTACAATATACATGATATGCTATTTAATTTTCAACATCCTCCGGGCGGGCCTGCGGATTAACATTCAGCGGATACAGCAATACCGGGAACTAGTTCAGTTTAAAAAAAATAAACTTTCCGTGTTCGTTCCATCATTGGAACTATTTCGCCCAACTATAATCGTGTATAATGGTGAAAAGTAACTTAAATGTATCTTTACTCCTTAATTACAGCGATCGAGATACAACCACAGCAAGAATAGAAACACCCGGTGGCGGTTCTTACTTTTTGGTATCGGGATGTCTCACTCATGATAACATGGACCCACTTTTTGGGGATAACCTGGAAAGACTGAACGCAGTGCGAAGAGACAGAAAACTGGTCCAGTTATAGGATGTGATGCTAACGCTCACCGTACTGTATGGGGCAGTTGTGATATTAACTAAAGAGGTGAGTTTCTTTTTGATTACATTCTAAGTACACGCCTTATTCTGTGCAACATAGCTAACGAGCCTACTTTCGTCACCAGAAACAGGCAAGAAGTTCAGGACATCACCCTTGCCTCCGGTGATATCACACACTTTGAGTACGAAAAATCGGGAAAAATATGGGTAGGGTTCTAGGGTTTTCTTCTTCCTTTTATCAGCGAGCTTATGATCCGAAAATATTGCATCACAACCCTCCCACTTCACCGCATTTCTACTGATCCGCCTGTGGGGTTCGCCTATTTGACCTCAGAAAATATCGGCAGGCCTGCCGATTTTGGATCACTCGGTTACTGAGGCCAATGAAATGCCAATGTCGTCGGATTTGTCTGACCCAGGCGTTTATAGGCCTGCATTTCCTACATCGCGATGTCTTTGGAACGTGCATTGATATCGCCCTTTTAACAGGGTTCAAATGTTTCCTTGATGTGAAAGCTTCCACGGATCTTCGAACTTCTTATTTGATCAAGCTTTGTCACTCCGGCTATCATGCGGAACATCTTCATTTCAGCTGAGGTTAATTTACTCTCATTCGTTTTGTACATCGTCCAACATTGTGAGCCGTATGTGAGCGCTGGACGCACAACCGCGGTTAGAGCCTTTCTTTCATCTTAGGTGGCATTTTTCTGTCACAGAAGATAGCGAAATTTTCTCGCAACTTTACCCACCCTACGCTTACGCGATGATTGATGTCGTCATCACAAGTTGCTTGGCTATTGATCATAGATCCCAGATATTTGAACTTTTCGTACTTGGGAAGCACTGTTCCATTCAAATAAATGTTTGGAATAGGCCTGAGTGGATCAGAGAACGGGCAGCACAAGAACTGTGTCTTTTTTGAACTAATGCGATACCCATTTCCCTCCAGAACGTCCACCCACTCATCAAGTGCTCGTTGCAGAGATGTAGGATCCTCACTTATGATGGCTCTATCGTCAGCAAAGAATAACTGATGTATGATTCTAGGGTTAAGTAATTTAATTACCTCAGATCACCCTGTAACCCTCAAGAGCTTGATCGCATAGTTCAAGATTTAACCTCAGCCGTAAATAAAGCGATGGCTTCTTCCTGCCCTATAGTTCAACGCAGGGGGGGCTTTGGTGGGTTGCAGGTTTAAGGCCTTTAAGATACTTTTGTAGAAAACTATTAAATAATGTCAAAAGTACAAGAGACGCGCTAGATTGAGACTTGTACAAAGCATTCCTAAATAAATAAAAAAATAAACATGTGGCGCAACAGCTCTTTAAGTTCCAGGGCCTAGCTTCTCGCAACCACTCATGGTGCGTGCGTTATATTTTTCACACGAAAGGAAGCGACCTATAGTTTAGTACCGTATCCGAACGGCGATTTGAGAAGCATTTCGTGACAACAATACTCTCGGATGTTTGTCAGACGCTCGCGAGAGGTGGGACCGTGAAAAAACTTTTTGATGTTTTCTGGGATTCGAATTCGGAACCTCACGTGCAGTGATCCGACATACAAACCACTTACACCACGGCGCCCACATTATACACACGGCATCCCTAAACATTATATAAAAAAGAAGTAAAGAAAACCAAAGGGAATTCTTGGAAGCTCTTCTGTGGCAAAATAGAAGAAGCCACTGAGTCATCTAGGCTAAGGAAAATTCTCTCTTTAAATCCAATAACACCCAGCATCATTAAGAAAACTGATGGGTCTTGGACGATTTCCAGCGTCTAGACCGGGTATATATCCCAAAGATATGGAGAGAAGTTAAAGTTGTCTTCATACCCAAATCGGGTGAATGCTCTCACACAAATCAAAAAGATTTTAAAAAAAGAAACAACATTTAAAGATTGACCTATTAGTCTATCATCATTCCTTTTGAAAACATTAGAAAGACTGATTGATATCCACTTCCGCAACAGTATTGATAATAAACTACTGTAGCTGGCCCAATATGCATATTGCAAAGGTAAATCAGTGGAGGCGGCATTACACTCACATATTCCCTCTGTTATAAGGAGTACGTTATGATTGCTTTTCTGGATTGATTCTTATTTTGGTGATTTTTACACCAAAATAAGAAAGGGGGGCGTCTTTTGTAACGCAGTAGGGAACCCTTTGTTTCATATAGTTTGAACATCTTTGATCGTATATAAGTAGTCGCACAGTTTGAGTATAGGTGGTTCCATTTGATGGGTTTCAGATCCAAGATGGGGAATTGTATAAAACTGAGAACAGTTCGGAGCAGGTGGTGAGATCGGTTGTGGCGCGGCAAACCCTACATTTTGGTTGGTTTTTTTTTTTATGGATGCCGCCGAAGATAAGCTAAGGTTGCCACCACCGACGATATGGGACCTGCACTTACGAGATAACCCGCTTCAGAGCAAAGTACAACAAACCCACCCCTATCGAAACATGCAACATGTGGCAATGAGCAGCCCAGTGTTGCCGCTGTGGCGTAGGGAGAGGCATGGGTAAAACAGGTGCACCATAACAAAAAGGTGAAATAATAATAAAAAAAGAAATAATCACCAACATCTTTACGAAAAAAACAGAAAAAGAAAATGGAATGATCCCGCACAGGATTAGAACCCACGAGAAAAAAAAAAAAAACCTAGAAGTCTGCTTACCATGGCGCCAACTTACTACTCGGCGTTTAAACGCTCGAACAACCAACGTCCAGCTAAGAGTTAGTAGAGTATCCAAATATAAAAAGGCGCGGAGAAATACTCACTCACACCTACGAAAATTTTCTTGGCGTCCTAGTATGGAAGACTTCCGGCAGTCCTTATCTTGCTGGTTTTTATTGGGAAAATTATGGCTGGATCACATGTATTTTCCGAAAATTCCATAGAAAATGTTGATGCCCCATCTCTATTTTTCCCATATACAAACACTATTTCCGCGTATTCACGTTTTGATTACATTTTGTGGGGATCGGCTGTTACAGAGCAAAATGTCGATTGTAAATCAGTTGAAACAAAATTACGGTACATTTGCAAATCTGTGATAATTCTTTGTTACTCTTTTTTTTTCCTATTCGACAATTAACTGTTAACTGCATTGCTCATAGGTACGTTAGTTTATTATTTTCACTTAATATTGTTTGACCATTTTTGTCTGAAACAAATGGCTTTTACTACAACTTCTGTTGATCGTACGTAAAAAAGTTGCTGAACATAATTTTAAGAAAGTTTCTTAGGGATAAAAAATTCATAAAAAAAAAAAAATATGAAGTCAACATTTTGAGAAAAATGCATTTTAAGTGAAAAAATGGAACAACAAATTTTCATTATTTTGAGTTTAAGTAAAGTCACCCACTTTGATGGGCTATAACTTGAAATGTGGTGAGAATAGGTTAGATTGGTGTTAGTAGTATTAGTATACTTATATTTATTTTTTTTTTTTGCCTAGGGGGTAGTGGAAAAACGCTAATGAGCACGGGAAACAGTCCCGCTCTGTTTCTAGTAGTGTGAGACTCACTACTTACTAAAAAACCACCTTCAACCCCTTCTTTCTACTTGACACCGTCCACTCCGGAACCGCTTATCGCATTACTTCAGAGTGAGTATACTGATGTACTAATACTATATATAAAAATAATAAAACAAAACAATAAATTAAATTAAATTATTACTACATATTTAGCGTTTGGATAAATACATTAGTAGTGTTTTTTTAAACCTAGCCAGCCAGTAGTGCATTTAAACGATTTGCCGCCCAGCCAAAGCCAGCCGATTTTATGCGAACATATCTCTGGGAACCAAACAACTTCGCAGTGATAGCAACAACAAATAACTAAAAAACATTCGTTTTTGCGCCGCCTGAAATCAGGCATCACAAAATTCCCAGCCAGCCGCTTTTTGCTGGGGATTAAATCAAGAGAAGTAGCCAGCCGGTGTTTGTATTTGTTTTATGTGTAAAATTTTACGAGTACTTTACTAGCAACTACTGGCTGGCTAGGTTTAAAAAAAGCACGGCTATTGTACATGTAGTTTTGAATTTTGACTAAGATGAGCTCCAGTGATGTATTTATATAACATATAATTATGACATAGGATTTTATAATTAGAAGTGAATTTCCTTTATATATTTATATACATATAAATTCAATTGAATTAAAATAAAATTGGTGTATGAAAATTAACTTATATTTACCTCTTTATTTCCTTTGGACTGAATAGTCTACGTCGTACTTTCGAGCTTCGAATTCTAAAATGAGACCAAGGAAGATTTTCATTCAATTTTAAGGGTTTTGGTTTTCAGGATGAATTTTTATTAGGTGCCCCAATTGGAGATTGTGACTGGTGAGTTCGGTTCCCGCAAGCCGACGAGGAAGGAAAATTTGAGTATGGCAGAGTAAGTTTATTTTCTGTGGTGTTCAGGTAGGGGATGCCATAAAACTTAGAGTACATGGTAGCCAAGGAAGTGTGGCATTGGGTCCGACTCTCGGAAACGGATTCGGTGCGGCACAGGGGTGGGTTCACTCATGGAGAGCATCCAACACCTACCGCTCTCCCTCTCACTGTGAAGGCGTATGACGGATGACGTACGTTGCGAAAGGCTTCAAGACATTTCGGGTCCCTCATCTCTCTTTTTTAGGCAACACCAGCTAGTCTTAGGCATGGTAAACGTAACTAGTGATGTACCAAACCGAAAATTTCTCAAACCGAGTTAACCCGAGTTGGAATTTAACCAAACCCAGTTGCAAACAGGGTTGGCTAACTCGGTTTGTAACAAAATTATGCCTCCGTCACATAAGAAACTAAAACGGAACCGAATACGAATTCAAAATAGATATTGATTCCGTTTGCAATTCAGTTTAACTCGATATGTGTACGCTCAATTGACTTGGTTCGATGCAACACACACGAAAACAACGCATCCACCAAAAAACCTAACACAACTATGTTTGTGAAAAAAAAACGAACAATGAGAGAAAACAGGAGCAAGTAGTTCAGGTGCCACCATCTCATGAGGAACCGAACCGAAACTGAGTTCCAAATAGGTATAGAACCGGGCAGTGCAACTCGGTTTGTATAAAAACAATAGACTGCTCCCAACTCGACTCAATATACGGATACATTCATGTGTCAGTGCATTGTATTAACTTATCCTAACCAACTCAAACCGAATCGTGTGTTCAACTCGGCTTAATTCTGTGTTGGCATTTAATTATTCGGTTCGTTCCATCGGTTTTGCAAACTCGGTTTGATAGAAATGTAACGCGGTTACATTTTACATTACCGGTTTATGAACTCGAGTTGACACATCACTAAACTTAACAACCGTCCGCAGTTAAAGCAGAAAGTTTCCGGCGAGCTAGAACTGGCTGGAGCAATCATGCCTACAGCTGCAAAGACTTGGAACACCCTTCCGTTCTTGTTGCCCGGACTGGTTCCAGGAGTCCTGTGCCCTGTAGTTATAAGGGTGACATGGGGGGCAGCTGGGTTTCCAACGACAGGCAAGCAACCTCCAACCAAATTGACCATTTTGCTATCAGCCGCCGCTTTAGGAGTAGTCTCCTGGACGTCCGAAACAGGCGAGGGGCATACCATATGTGGGGATAGTACGTGATCACCATCTTATGATAGCTACCCTCCAACTACGCACTGCTGCAGTTCGAAGATCCCAGGACAACACAAGAATGCCCAGGTTCAACATCGAATAAGTGATCCCTCAGTGCGCCACCAATTAAGGGTGCACTTTTCGCAAGGTGTGGAAGCAATCAGAAGATCAATGCCCGCAACCATCCAAGATCATTGGTGTGCTGTGAAAGATGTTTTTACATCTGGTGCTGAAAGAATTGTCGGTAGATCGCAAGGAAGGCGTATGGCGTGGCTTTCCGAGAATACCTCGAGACTGATTGACGAACGAAAACAGCTGAAAGCTCGCGTTGCAGCTACCCCAGCAGCAGGGAGAAGCGAGCTAGAGTCCCTATATCGCATGAAGATGAGAGAAGTTCAGCGTAGTGTGCGACGTGACAAGCGCAACTACATCAACGCGCTGGCTACAGAAGCAGAAGAAACAGCACGGAGGTGCGACAGCAGGACTGTCTACAGAATTACGAAAGACCTGACAGGTGGTCGCAGCTCCAGCCAACACCCAGTGAAAAGCCTAGACGGTTCCTTGCTCATTTCGGATGAGGACCAGCTCAAGAGATGGAAAGAGCATTTTGCTACGGTTTTGAACCGTGTATTCGCTAGCGATATACTCCCAAATCAGACTGAGATGCCCGAGGTGAGAAGTTCCCGAATACGCACCACGACTCCCAGTAAAGATGAGATCATTACCGCGATCAAGGCACTCAAAACCAACAAGGCGGTAGGACTTGACGGTATTCCAGCAGAGCTCTTACGAGCAACGCCAACAACATCGGCTGAGCTTCTGCTTCCACTTATAGAGAGAGCTTGGGAAGCTGAGAGCTTTGAGCATGAAAATTAATACGGCAAAAACTAAAATGATCACCCTTGGAACTAACTCATCGGCTCAAATATGCATTGCTGGACAACCGGTAGAGAGAGTAGAGGATTTACAGTATCTTGGGAGTATTGTCTCGACCGATGGTGGAACCGAACTGGATATAGCCAACAGGATCGCCAAAGCAGAGTCCGCGTTCGGAATGTTGTCCAAAATATGGTGAAGCAATGCAATCAGTTTGAGCACCAAAATAAGACTGTTCCGCTCCAACGTTGAATCCGTGCTGTTATATGGTTGCAGCACGTGGAGAGTGACCACCACTATCACCAGAAAGCTGCAAACGTTTGTTAATAGGTGCCTGCGCAACATCTTAAAGATTTTCTGGCCCAATCGTATCTCTAACGAACACCTTTACGAGAGAACGGGTCAGGAACCAATAGGCACAACCATCCAACGGCGGAAGTGGCAGTGGATTGGTCACACGTTCCGTAAGTAACACAGTTCCATATCGAACCATGCAATGGAACCCTCTAACTCAGGATGGCAGAAGACCTGGCGGTCCGAGGAGAACATGGCGCAGAACAGTCGAGAAGTAGGCACGGCAGTTAGGGAAAAGTTGGGGAGAACTCAGACACATTGCCAGGAACCGTACATGATGGCGCGTAGGCGTAGTAGAGGCCCTAGGACCCACAAGGGATACAGGACATAAGTAAGTAAGAAGGTTTAACTCGGCACTGGTTGTGCGCAAGAGCCATCTAGGCAGTCGTTCCGTTACGGGCGCCGCCCTACGTGACCTGTTCCAATTTCAGGTAGTGTGCAACCGGCTGACCCATGACCGTTACAAGGCAGTCAGTAAACATAACCTACACCACACCGCGTCAGATAATATACCAAGGCTAATTGATTTCGCTGTGGAGCGAAACATCACTATAGCAAGCACATGGTTTCCACATCTCACGCAGATATGGCGGTCCAACGATCATGTAACGTTCAGCCAAATTGTTTATATTGCAATCGATACAAGGCAAGCATCCAGTATTCTGGAGGTAGTAAGGGACTTTGTCTACCGCGGCTCTGCTTTTAATTTTGACAATGATACCAGTGCAGAAATCAAGCGAATAATAACACTTGCCAATGGCTGTTTTTTGGGCTAATAAGGCAATTTAGCAGTAAAGCATTATTTCGAGCAGCTAAGAGGAGACCCTGATCATCCCAGTCCTGCTTTATGGCACTAAAGTATGGCGGATGAAGATATCCTTGGTCGCTTCGAGAGAAAAATTCTTCGTTGGATATACGGTCCCCGGTGAAGGCTCTCCTATACTCCGATCATCGCCCTATTGTTACAACGATAGGGCTAGAGAGGGTTGAAGCTAATCAAGTACAGGATCTTAAACTATTACCCAAGCTCATATGGAAAACAGAGGCCGCAATCACGTACAGGAACAATCTGAACAGCCAGCAACGTAATCGGGGCACCGTTGCTGAGTTATAGGTGGGTGATTTAGAAGACTTCATCAAATTGTCGGCTCCAACTCCGAGGCAAGCTACTAATCTCAGGAAGGGACAAGACAATAAACAACCATGGTTTGATGCAGATTGCTTTAAAAAGAAAAACAGTACATTCTCCCATCTCCGGCTGTTCAGAAGATATAACGACTCTTTTTTCAAAGAACTGTACGGCAGATCAAAATCTCAATATAAGGAATTATGTGGGCAGAAGAGATGGGAACACTTTAAGAACGAAGCAAGGAAACTTGGAAACTGCAAAGTCTGGAAATCTGCAAGAAAACTTAACAGCACTCATCTAAAAATCACGGTCCAAGCCTTACAAACCCATTTTGAAAACCTTTTGAACCCGCCTTACAGTCGAAGCCCTATTCTGTATGCAAGGCCATTTCTGGACAATGACGTGTTAGATAGTCAAATTTTAAATCAGGAAGTTAAAAATGCCCTCTTGTGGTCTAAGGATTCTAAAGCCCCCGGACATGATGGAATCCCGACTGAATTTTATAAATATAGCTCTAATGAATTTGTCGCGGCCCTTACAATAGTATGTAACACCGTATTAGATTCTGGGAATGTACCAGAAAATGTACAAGCAATTATATTCCCAATAATTCATGAAATTTGCGGTCTCCATTGAAAATTTCAATTGCTTGATATATTTCTTGCAGTGAATTATTGCCATTGGATTTGAATTTGAAGCTGGTTTTCGACCTGGATACTCCACAGCAGACCCCATATTTGTACTGCGAAATATTGGCGAGCATTTTTTTGAAAGGAAAAATAAGCTGTACGCCTTTTTCATTGATTTCAGAACAGCATTTGACACTATTGACCGCCAAAAACTCTACCAATATGGAATGTCGCAGAAATTTGGAAAGGTAATGGAGAATTTATACACCAACATTAAAGCAGTAGTATGGAATGGAGATGGTTTATCGGAATGGTTTCCTACAGAAGTAATTGTCAGGCAGGGCTGTAATGCAAGTCCAACGCTATTTGCTCTCTATATCGAAGGCATTATCGATTGCCTACCAGGTAGTATTATGTTTGCAGATACACATATCAAAGCTCTCCTTTATGCCGACAATCTTGTGCTATTATCGAGTCCTCAAGACACATTGCAGCTCATGATTAGTCGGCTATACATTTACAATGTACTCTGGAACTTACAAATAAATCTAAATAAATCGAAAATCATGATCTTTCCTAAAGGTGGAGGCAGATGGGCAGGGACGGAAAGGTGGTCATATAATTGTGAGCCAATCGAGGTCGTAAAACAATATAGATACTTGTGAATTATCATCTCTAGTAACCTTAGCATGGAACCTCACTTGAAGGAAAAGCTTCTGGTGTCTAAGAGAGCATTGAGCTCAACGTGGAAGAACTGTTTTCAAAACCGCGACATATCTCACAGTGCTAAGTATCGGATCTCGAAGGAGTGTCTAGGTCCATACCTTTCTACGGATCACAAATATGGGGTCATATGAGATTCGAAACAGTGGATAAACTGCAACGGTTTTATTTGCGGGGAGTATTTCGAATACCCACAACTGCTCCTAACTACATGCTATTGCTAGAAACAGAATTGGCACTTCTTTTCTTACAGACGCTAAGATTAAGCATGGACTACATCCTTAACACAGTTAAATTACGGGAGGAGCGTCTGCCAAAGTAGGTTATTAACTTCGCAATAATTAATCGAATATTGTGGTATAAGGAAATCTTGGATTTGGCTGAAAGTTATGGATATTGTTTGGACTTGGACTGGGATTCGCAGAGTAGTTGGAAGAGAAATCTCTATGATTTATTATCACATTTGGATATAAGTATGTATTCGCCAAAAGTATATCGAGGATGCGGAAACATCGACCCACAGAGAAATATACAGCACTTTAAACTTCAACCTAGGTGCGCTGAACTACTTTAATGACAGCAATTGCACAAGTTTTATCTCTGTTATTTTTCGCGCAAGGGGTGAGTTGGTGCCATTCAACTTCGTGCCGCAAAGAGCTGATATACCTGTTGTATATTCCTTATGCAATCTGTCACAAAGGGAAAACATTGTCCATTTCCTGGGAGTCTGTCCAATATTTCGCGATGTAAGAAAGTACTGCTTTGGGAATGCCGCTTTGTCAGTTGATGAAGTTCTAGAAAAACTGAATAGTTACGGCTGGAAAGCACTGGAATAGTACTGCAAAATAGCGTTAGCATACAGAAAAGAATTGTTGAGGAAGTTGTTAAGTAATTTAAAATTGTTAACAATAATAATGTATATTACTTATAGTCAGGAAAAAACAAACAGATGACAGAATTTGGCAGACGGCTTTATGCTATGTCGTATTTTTAATTTTGTACCCAAGCATTGTTTTTATATTTGAAATGAAAATAAATCGAAATAAATGAAAAATGAACGAAAAAATTATATTCGGTCCCGTTTGCGTTGACGGATTTTGGAGAAGAAGATTCAATGACGAACTATACGAGCTGTACAGCGACATCGACCTAGTCAAAAATCTGCGTATTGGACGTTTGAGATGGCTAGGACATGTAGATAAGATGGACGCCAAAGCTCCGGCCCGCAGAGTTGTCGAATCTAGCCCGAAGGGACGACGCAGTAGAGGACCTCCTCGCCATAGGTGGCGCGCACAAGTACCTCGACCAACTTGGAGTTCGCAACTGGAGGCAAGTAACTAACGACTGAGCTAAATGGAGAGGCTTGTTGATTGAGGCCCAGGTTCACACCGAACCATAGCGCCACATAAGTAGGTAAGTAATGAGAGAAATGAAAGAAAACGTTAAGCTACCATACGCACTAGCGGAACAAACGCGTGAAAGAAGAAAGGCCAAGGCTACCTTATTTTCTTTTAACTTCGCTTTTTTTAATTTAATGTTTAACCATACGATTTTCTATTGTTGTTTCCTATTTGACCCACGTTGTTTATACATAAAAAAATACAAACCAATAGCAAAACGGAGCTTTTAATCTATACTCCAAAATTTGCTGGTGTTTTTTTTTTTTTTTATTGAAGTGCATACATAATCACATCTCTAACTAGTGACACTAGCACTAAATAAATAGCTTGTGGAGGCAGTTTGTTTTCGCAAATATGTCCCATAGTAGGTGCTTCCATTATGTGCTATGTGCAAGTAACTCATGACATTCATAAGGTTTCTTGGACAAGGATATGCTATAATGGAGAGCATCCAAATGCGTAATGGCGCTTTCAAGAGTGAGCTCGTAAAGGGTGTGGTTCAATATAAATGTTCGCCCTAGTCGGTACATGTGCGATATTCATGCAAAACACATAATTTTAACTGGAAGCGCACCTGACTTGCAGTTTGCCAGTACATACATAGGAAGGCGATGAAATTGAGCATGTTGTTATATTTTACATCTCATTAAAACAGCATTTAATACACTCTTGTGGTCGATATGATGGTGGCACTATGCATCGTAATTTATAGTTCCAACGTTATCTGGTACTACGTTTGCAGATTAGTCCTTTGAGAGCTCATCAAAGCTTTACTTTCTGCAAATTCAGTTCACATGGGCGACATGATTCACAAAACAGTCCTATAATATCATTTTTGAATTGGATTTGTTTGTGTTTCTGTTTGTTGCTTTGATAAAAAAAATGTTAACCCTTCAGTAGGCACACGCAGGGTTGCCGCTGAAAAATTTGAAAAATTCGCAAAAAAAGGGCCACGGAACAAAAAAAAGTCGCAACAAAAACAAATAATGTAAAAAACGAAGTTAGAACCAAAGAACTGCATGAATCCACTCATTTGTAGTTGTGAATCGTTCGCTAAAACACGAGCCGTCCACAGTCTCACGCACAAAGAAAACAAGCAAGTGTGAATCGACACTTATGAATATCACTAGCACTCAAAGTATTCACTCAATCAGTACAATTTTGTTGTGAACGATTGTGATGAGCAACTAAATGAAATTTTTGTTGAAAAATATTTTTTATATGGAAAAGTCTCGAAAAGTCTCAAGTGTGTAAGTGATATAAGTAAAATTTTGTTGTGAACGATTGCGATGAGCAACTAAATGAAATTTTTGTTCAAAAAATATTTTTTTATATGGAAAAGTCTCGAAACGTCTCAAAAATAAATAAGAAGAGGTGTTTTTTAAAAATTAGGATCATAGTTTCCTTCCGTCAAAAAAGGGTCAAATTGCGACTAAAGTCGCATCGCGGCAACGCTGGGCACACGGTCTACAATCGTAGACCACATTTCTTAAAATAACGGTAGTTCTCTAGAAATGTTTATTTTTTATACGTGCATCTCAGTAGCTGTTGGTAATTGTTTGCATAACGCGAACGTGAGTATTATTACTGCTGTCGCAGGACTGGTCTATAGTTGTAGACCTCGCGCCCAACTACGTAACAATTTTTGCTTGCACCTAGAATTTTATTTTTATTAGTTTGTTAAGTTTAAGCAGGTATAATAGTTTTTTTTCGAAAATGTGATTTAAAAAGGTACAATTTAGAGAAGTAAATGTCGAAAAGACGTTCGCATAGCAGTAGGAGCTCTGAAGTATACGAACGAGTTATCAAATGGGGGAGAAAGTCCAATTGACGAAGAAGATGAGGATGAATTTGAGAATGTGAGTATGGATGTATGTAGATGTCGCTCAACAAAGTGAACACGACAGAGAATCCAAACAAACATTAAGCGATCAAGATGGTGAATTGTTGTCTGAAGACGATTCTGGTGAAGATGTACTGTAAAGATCACATGCGAAACATTTGTTTATGCAACTAAAAACATGATTTTTCAAGCTCTAATAATTTATTAATTGCTTACTTATTTTTTTGTTTTTGAATTTTATTTATGACACAATTCACGCTTTGTTATAAAAAAAAATTTCTTTAAGTCACTTAAATATGTTGTGGTGTTTTGTGTTTTGGAAAGTTATGAACTCTCTTCAATATAGGTAAACCCTGAAAAATTGAGATAACATTGTTTTTAATTTTCATTTAAAAATAGATAAATATATTCATTTTGCAACGAGTAGATATGATTGAGAATAGTTCAGTATGGTTACTGAATAAATATTGGCACATCAAATATCAACACTGATTGAAGACCACGCGCCTACTTACGTCCCAATCAAGCATGCGCCCACTGAATGGTAATGTCTTTGATTTGTTTTTGTTTGCGAAATTTTTTTTTTTTTTTCTCCGAGGGTAGGTGAAAAATCTTCCATAGACACTATGAGAATAGCAAGCGCGTGCTCATAGTAGTGTCAGATTCTTACTGACTAAAAAAACACCACCCTTCGATATAAATTTGTTAGATATCGCAACTAAGTAACAACTTATCAAGCAATTTTTCTATCATGAAATAAAAACGTTTGGCAGGTTACTTTCCACTGAAAGATCCTGCATGTTCCGCAATCTAGACGCGGTTAATCCTTATCTCGCCAAGTCGAAAGGTTTCGTTCTTTGTATTCGGCGCAATAAATTGCTCTCATCTAAAATTTATAGGACTGTATTGTTGACATGTCCGATTTGTCGGTTTCTATGCTTTCTCGCGAAGCTTCTAGTTTCAGTTTCGATTGTCGGAATTCCGAGATCCCTGTGGATATCGTCGTTTTTACTATACCATGGTGCTTGGAGGATTTCTCTTAGCACCTTATGTTGAAAAGCTTGTAGAAGATTTGCATTTATTTTCTTGATACAACCCCAAAGTTGTATACCGGTGGTCCACACCGGCTTTAGCACTTGCTTGTATAAAAGCAGTTTGTTCTCAATACATTTCTCTATATTTGATTTCGAGTTCTTTACGTTTCATTTTCACGTGCGAATTCCATTTTAGCCTTGGGTAGATTGTCATTCCCAGGTATTTGGTTCTCGTTTGCAAAAGATATTCGGGCCGAGTTTAGGAAAATTGGCAAGTTATTAGTCTTCCGGTAAGTGAAATTCACGTGAACAGATTTAAATTCGTTGAGGGCGATCCGCCAGTCCCTCGTAAATTCATTTATATTATTTAGTGCGTTTTGCAGATTTGCAGTCGTTTCTTCGATTGTTTTACATACTGCTAGGATAGCGGTGTTATCGGCAGACGTAGCAAGGATAGTGCCATCTTCGTTCGATATATCACGAGTATGTAGCAAATAGAGAAACGACCCAAGAACGCTTCCTTGCGGTACGCCGGCCGAAATTTCTTTGAGCTCGGAGTATTCGACTCCATGTCTAACACGGAAGAGTCTATTCCAGAGATATGATTCGAGAATATCGTATACCCATACAGGGAGAACTGTTGTAGTTTGCATTTCAAACCATCATGCCACACCTTATCAAAAGCTTGAGAGACGTCAAGAAATACGCTTCAGCAAATCTTTTTTTCTTCAAGTGTTTTCTCGATTACGTCAGTAATTCTATGCACTTGGTCAATCGTCGAATGCTTACTTCAGAACCCAAAGTGGTGGTCAGGGATAAGATCATTTTCTTCTATAACCGGTTGGAGACGCCTTAATAATATCCTCTCGAAAATGTTCGATATGATTGGAAGAAGCGAAATTGGTCTATACGAGTTTACCTTATTTGGCAGTTTTCCTGGTTTTAAAACCATTATGACCTCCGCAACTTTCCATTGGCTCGGCACGCGTTATAACCTCCCCTTCTCCCACTGTGGTATGAGATATCCTACACAAGATTTCAAACCGTGCCGTTACCATTACTTTTTTTGTCAGCCATAGCACGCCTATGTAAATTCAATTCAACATTTTTTGCAGTAGTAGGCGTTGGTTTTGAAGGATTTTAATTTTTTTTTATATACAATAACACTTTAACATTTTATATTGGGTATCATACACCCCAGTGTGTTGTTCATGTAAGTGTTTTTTACAGTTTGTGAATAAAAGTTTTTAAATGTTTTTACTTCGTTTTTAGTAGTTTATCCAGCATTTGAATACAAAAAAATACAAATACATTGAAATGCAAGTGTGAGGTTTGTTTATTCATAAAAAATAAGTTTAAGACAGGGTTTGAAACAAATTATTGAAGGAGTATTGAACAGTGAATCACAAAATGAAACGACAATCAGTTTTGAAGCACGAAAACCAACAAATTTAGAATATGTTAGATGCAACTCTGTGACAGAAAAAAAGATAGAAAAAAAAGGGTGTGTGACATATCAACATCCTACGCACGAAGTGCATCGCTCGCTGAATTGTATCGAATGCAGTAAATAAAATTTCGTTTTTGATACATGCATTTCAACACTCCGCTAACAATGGCTTGCAACAAAAAATGCGTAATATTTTACATTATTATATAACACCCTTTCGCACAACATATGTGGTATTTTTTTTTATATATACACATATAATTTTTGAGAAATTTTACTTTTATTGAACACCTCATTTTTTATGAATTTTTAATAAATCTAATTTTTAAATAACTTTTTTCTTTAATAAATATTTTTTTTTTTAATTGAGTGATTTATTGGGATTTGGATTTGGGTGTTTTAAAAAATAAATAACGAATTAAAATTTAATTCAACAGAAACACTTTTTTTTTCTACATTTATAATAGGTGTATGTCACACCCCAGTGTGAGGATCATAGGTGTGAGGACGGAAGGTTAATCTGAGCGCAGCATTTACAACATGGAGAAGCTTAATCAATGCTTTTCTGGGTAAAACTTTGAGAATTTCTCCGGTAATCAAATCATAACTAGGAGATTTCTTAGGTTTTAGATTCTCGATCTCATGTTTGAGTTCCCTTAGCGTTGCACTTGTGAGTGTTAAGTCCTCAGATGGTAAATCCGGCCTATTGATGTTATTGTACACCACTTGACCATCGTACGGTTTAAAGATTTCTTCCAATTGGGCCGCAAAGACGTCCGCTTTTTCTTTCATTCCATTCATTTTGATTTAATTTAATTGGCGACGCGTGGACTTTGGGTCTTTTGGTGCCTTTTACAGCTTTCCAAAGTGAATAATTGGAATCTTTTTCGCTGTTAAACTTTCAAGGTAAGAGCCTATTGCACGATTCTTAAAATCCTTAATAGTCTTCTTCAACAAATTGCACAGACGATTCAAGTCGGCTTTATGCTGCGGAGCACGACTCTGTTGCCATTTTTTACGCGCTTTTCTTTTTTCCTTAACGAATTCTTTTATTTCCGGAGGATATCGTAAACCGTATCTGTCTGCCGTTTTCCTTGGATTGGGAGTATTATTCCAAGAGGCGAGCTGTACGATCTCAACGAAGCGATCAACTTCAACCTCAAGTTCATAGGGTGTCGTAAGTGGAACGCTTAGTTCAACATTATCTTCAATTTCGTTCCTAAAGCTTTCCCAGTTAGTTGTTCGACCAGATAATCTCGCTGGCTCTAGGTTATAGACTAGTTTTTCGATGATTGTCAAAATAACCGGGGATTGATCAGACGATAGATCAAAGCTCTCTTTAACTTTTATGTGGTTGGTAAATATTCCTTTCACAACGAAAAAATCGATCAGGTCAGGTATTTTCGAAGTATCAGTTGGCCAGTAAGTCGGTTTACCCGTCGAATGGAAATCACAACTGTACTCCATACCTGCCCCATAAAGCATTCTACCTTTTTTCGAGCTGTATCTTGAGCCCCAGAACGTATGTTTTGCATTAAAGTCGCCGCCGATGATAAAATTAGGTTTCAGCGATTCAAACAAGTTAGTAAAATCAGATTTTTCAAGCGCAGAACGCGGTGGACAGTAGATAGATTTTTTTTTTTTTTTTTTTTTTTTTTTTCGTGGGTACGTGAAAATCTTCATGAGACACTATGAGACCGTGTACTCATAGTAGTGTCAGATTTCTACTGACTAAAAACACCCTTCCCTTCGTTTTGTTTACAACGACTAAGTTTGACCTTATCAAGTAGTTTAAGCTTCAGATTTATATTCGCGTGAGGCAGGTAGATTTCCAATAAAAGCACCTGCTGAAACCGTCATGACATGCGGCTTTTTGTCTTATAGCGCTAATTCGAACGGTTTCGTTCTTTGAAGTCGGCGCGTAAGATTTGTCACATCCAAAGTTTGGAGTATGGCACAGTTGCAATGGCCATGAAGACGAATACGAAGCTTGCGAGCGAAGTTTTTTATTTCGTCCTCCACGATAGCTATCCCTAAGTCTCTGTGGATATCATTGTTTCTGATATACCAGGGAGCGTTCACGATTATTCTTTTTTTTGCAATGATTGTATGAGATTCCTATTGCTTGATTTGGTACAACCCCAGAGTTGTATACCGTACGTCCACACGGGTTTAAGCACTTGCTTATACAGAAGCAGTTTGTTATATACGCTTAGTTTGGAATATCTTCCAATTAGCCAATACATTTCTCTAAGTCGATTTTCGACTTCGTCACGTTTCTTTTTAACGTGAGGTTTCCATTTAAGTTTCGCGTCTAGTGTCATTCCCAGATATTTAGCTTCGTTTGCATGCGGTATTTGTACCGAGTTAATGAAAACGGGAAGGTTGATTATTTTCTTGTAAGTGAAGTTAACATGCGTCGATTTGGTCTCGTTAAGAACAATGCGCCAAGTTTTTGTCCACTCACAGATTTTATCCAAGGCTCGTTGGAGTTTTATGGTTGCTGACTCGATTGAACTTTCCGTTGCCAGAATAGCCGTATCGTCCGCGAACGTAGCTACAATAGTGCCTTCAGTTTGAGGTATGTCCCGAGTGTACAGCAAGAATAAGATAGGCCCAAGGACACTTCCTTGCGGAACTCCGGTGGCGATTTCTTTAAAATCAGAATATTCAGTTCCGTGCTTAACACGAAAAAGTCTGTTTTTAAGGTACGATTCTAAGATCTTATGAAGTTGCTCCGGAAGGATTCGTCTTAGCTTATAATTCAATCCATCGTGCCAAACCCTGTCGAAGGCTTGAGATACGTCAAGAAAAGCGCTAGAACAAATCTTTCTCTCCTCAAGGGCTTTTTCAATTTCGTCGGTTATTCTATAAACCTGGTAATTGTGGAATGCTTGATTCTGAACCCGAATTGGTGGTCAGGTATTAGGCGTCTCTCTTCAATGACCGGAAGAATCCGTTTCAGAAGGAGTTTTTCAAATACCTTCGATATTATTGGTAGTAGCGATATCGGTCTGTACGACTTTTTGTCATTTTGAGATTTCCCCGGTTTCGGAACCATTATGACTTCTGCGACTTTCCATTGATTTGGAACGTATAATAATCTAATGGAAGCATTTATTAAATAAAGCAATTTTAATAGTGCCTTTTTTGGTAATTCCTTGAGGATTTGTCCGGTTATTAAATCATAGCCAGGAGCTTTATTGTTCTTCAGGTTTTTTATTGCCTGGCAAAGTTCTATAAGTGACACACTTTTTATTCTAGGGTTGTCAGATGTCGTAGTCGTACCGGTAAAATCGTCTACCAATGTTTCTCCATCAAATGGCTTAAAAGCCTCTTCTAAGTGCTCGGCAAATAGATCCGCTTTTTCCTTGTCACCTTTTGCCCATTCGTCGTTGTTTTTTCTTATCGGTGGCGAATGTATTTGGGGTTTTTTAATTCTTTTGACAGCTTTCCAGAGCGAGTAATTAGTGGCTGAAGTCTCTCGGTTTTTTAGGTCTTGGATCGCTTTTTTAAGCTTATTGCATAGGAAATTCGAGTGGGTTTTATGCTGGGGAGCGCGAGTTTGTTGCCATATTTTGCGTGCTCTCCTCCTTTCTCGAATAAGTTCTTTTATTTCCGGCGGATAATAATCTTCATTGCATGGGACTTCTTTCCTCCTTAAAGCTGTATTTTTCCACGCGGCATTTTGTATTGATTCATTTAATTTGCCGAGCTCATCTTCTATTTCGAAGGGTGTTTTGAGCGATACATTTAAGACAATATTTTCTTCGCAATCAGTTCTAAAGTCGCGCCAGTTAGTTTTTTTGTTAGTTAATCTAGGCACACCTTCTACTGTCATTAGTCGGTCACTTATTGTCAAGATTACCGGCGAGTGATCTGAGGAGAGATCAAAGCTTTCCTCTACTTTCGCAAAATTTGAAGATACTCCTTTTGCTACGAAGAAGTCTATTAGGTCCAGTGTTTTTGCTGTATCAGAGGGCCAATACGTCGGTTTCCCCGTTGAAAAGAAATCAACCCCGAATTGCATACCGGCTTCGTACAGAAGTCTGCCTTTCCGTGAATTGGATCTGGAACCCCAAAAGGTGTGTTTTGCGTTGAAATCGCCACCTATAATGAAATTCGGTCCAAGTGAGTCAAGGAGACGTACAAAGTCGTTACTTCTAAACGTGCATCGCGGAGGACAATAAATGGACGCGATGTTGAAATACGAGTGCCTATTCTTAACTCGAACTGAGCTTGTTTGCATTGTATCGATTTCAATCGTCGTATTTATGGAGTGCTCAATGCAGTCTTTAATGAATAAGGAGGATCCGTCTCTAGCTCTTCCGGAAGGGTGGTATGCGTGATAAGCACGATACCTTCTTATTTTTACTCTGGATTCCTTTGTCAAATGAGTTTCAGAGATCAAGCAAATGTCAATGTTGTCATTCCGTAAGAATACTTCTAATTCGGCGTTTTTTTGTAGAAGGCCGTTTGCGTTCCATGTTAAAATTTTTAGTAACTGATTCATATTCATAGGGGAGTTTTTTTTTGCGAGGTTTTAACTCGAGCTTGCTCAATTTATCAAATATGACTTTGTTTACCTTCGTTTGCTCCTCAAGTTTCGCAAGAATTATAGAGAAGACTTGGGAGACTGGGTCTACCGTAACACCGCTTTGCTTGTTTTCTAGCGACGCAGCTTGAGCATATGTTAGCGTCTCTGGAGATTGTGGCTTTTCCTTTGATTTTGCCGAAGGAACTTTACTTTGCTCGACTCTCGTCTTAAGTTTGACGTGTTTATTGACGGTCGTTACCCTTGGCTTAGCGATTTCACGACTATTTTTAACCGGTTCTGCGTTCTGGCGTTGAATATTTTTAAATGTGTCTTGCCTTTTTTGAAGCTCTTTTGCCACTTCGCAACCTCGATAGTTCGCTGGGTGCTTTCCTTTGCAGTTAATGCAGGTAGCCGGGGCCTGCTTATTTAGGTCACACTTTTCTGAGAGATGGTTACCAGCACATTTTACGCATCTCGGCTCTTTTTGACAATACGACTGTGTGTGATTAAAGCCTTGACAGCGTTTACACTGAGGTATCGATCTCGTACTCGTACGCATAGGCTCAATCTTGTTTACGATATTCAGAATAGTTTTAACGTTATAAATATCGTCTACATTTTCGCTCCTGTCAAAGGTAAGCATAAAGAGCGGAAGTCCATGCTTGACCATAATTTCCTGGCCTTGTTCCGTTTGTTGCTTCACCTTTTTGAGAATATTGACGGCATTAAGAATTTTTAAACCTTTAGCTTTGAGGTCGTTCATTACGTCGTCTTTTGTGCACGAGGGGTGGAGACCCCTTGCTATAACACGCAGTGGTTTTCCTGACTTATTTTCATAAGTATACCACTGGATCTTTTCCGTGTTTAATTTTTGTGATATTGCTCGGTAGCCATCGGAGTCATCAACGTTAATTTTCCACGCATTGTTCCTGAGTGACGTTACCTTGAATTTCGATGTCGTCGTACCTTTAAGAAGGCAATGTAGCTTACTGTAGTCCGTTATGCCAACGACGTTTATTGCAGGCGGAGGACGTGCTTTAGCTTGAGTTTGTTTTGGCTTCGACTCATTTTGTTTGTCTTCTTTTCGCGGCTCGATTTCGGGCGAAGAGCCGGCTCTGCGTTTTTTGCTAGGTCTTTTCTTTAAGACGCAATTCGTTTCGCGTGCAAGCTCTTCTTCGTCCGTGTGATATTGTGGATTAGCTGCGCGGGGAGGGGAATCTTCGCATTCTTTTTGTAAAAGCGAGTACAGTAGATAGATGAGATTTTAAGAGTACGCTGACTATTTTTAACTCGAAGCGTGCAGATTTGCAAAGTTTCAAGCTCTATCTTTCGATCTTCGGATTGTTCGATGCAGTCTTTAATAAACAAGGATGATCCGCCTCTCGCTTTTCCCGAAGGGTGATAAGCGTGGTAATCATTACAGCCTTTTATTTTTAAATGCGATTCCTTTTTTACGAGGGTTTCAGAAATCAAGCAAATATCAATATCGTTTCACGCATGAATATTTCCAATTCGTCGAGTTTTTGCAAAAGTCCGTTTGCATTCCAAGTACATATTTTTAACCTTCGTTTTTCATTCATATTCTAGATGAAGTACGCGTTTTTAGTAAATTATTTTAAAGCTTAACCAGCCTATTGGATGGCAAACGACTAACAAAGGCCTCGTAGGGGCAGCATCTCCCGATAGGTGCTGGTCCGCTAAGTAACGAGTAGGAGCCACTGCAGCCGAAAACCTAGCAGCTCTGTTAGTAAGCCCTACTCCCACCTCCTCGTGGTGCCATCTGGGAATTTCTTCGGAAATTGCTAACAGGAGAGGACGAATGGCGAGCTTCCTGCGCCAATAAACAGGATAAGTGTCGGTTGGTCTGTGGCCCAGCGAGCCGCAACCGTAAAACAAACTATTGCTCCGAAACGGAAACATACGCCTCAGATACGGACTGATCATTTGTTGACGACCTTTGGCTATCGAACACGGACAACGATCGGATTCTGGAACGTTAAGACCCTCCTGGACTCACTCAAGGAAGGGCCTTATAACGCCAGATTCCTCCAATTGGAGCGCGAATTCGCACGGTATAAAATCGACATCTTAGCGATGAGCGAGATAAGATGGTACGATGCTGGGGAATACATCTCCCCAACAAAAAGCACTGTCATGCTCTACTCTGGTAAACCAGCTGGAAGTGCACGGAGTTCTGGCGTAGGACTCATGCTAACTCCAGCAGCACGTAGTAGCCTCATATCCTGGAAACCCCATAGTGACCGGATATTGACGGCTAGGTTCCAGAGTAGAGTTAGAAAAATTACCATCATACAGTGTTATGCTCCGACTCTAGACGCGACTGAGGATGAAAAGGATTATTTTTATAGCCACTTAGGTGCCGCCTACAACCAAACGCCTAATGGGGACATCGTAATGGTAATGGGAGATCTCAATGCCAAGGTGGGTAGCGACAACACCATGCTTAAGCACGTGATGGGAGTTCACGGCGTGGGAGACCGTAATGACAATGGTGAGCGGTTTGTGGACTTCTGCAATACCAACCGCCTAGTCATCGGAGGTACGCTGTTTAAGCATAACATCTGCCATAAGATCAGTTGTGTCTCTACTGATAGGCAACGAACATCCAACCAGATCGACCACATTGCGATCAGTCGCCGCTTTAGAAATTGTCTCCTGGACGTCCGAAACAGACGTGGAGCTGACGTCGGACAAGAACGAGATCACCATCTTATGGTAGCTCATTTACGCCTTCGTACTGCATCCGTCAACAGCAACCGCTCAAACCTACTTAACATCACCAGGTTTAATATCGACAGGCTCAAGGTTCCCCAAGTGCGCCAACAGTTCAGGGACCATCTTGCCTTAGAAGCAGAAGCAATCAGCAGCATAGAGAACATGGATGACCACTGGAGTGCTGTGAAAAATGCTTTTGCGACTGGGGCACGCACTTATGTCGGTAAAAAGCAGAAACACCACCGCACATGGCTTTCTACAGACACCTGGAGACGGATCGATGAGCGTACAGCAATCAAGGCTCGGATTGCAGCGGCCTCAGCAGTAGAGAGAACCGAGCTTGAAGCCCAATACCGTGCGAAGAAGAAAGAAGTGCAGCGTAGTGTGAGACGTGACAAGCGTCAACATGTCAACTCACTGGCCTCAAGGGCTGAAGAAGCAGCGAGTAGGTGCGACAGTAGGACTGTTTACAACATCACTAAGGAGCTCATTGGTGGTCGAAACTCCAAACAACATCCAGTGAAGAGTCTAGACGGTAACCTTCTGATTTCGGATGAGGATCAGCTCACTAGATGGAGAGAACATTTTGCTGCAGTGCTAAATCACTTAGACGACGGCGGTATGATCTTGAATTCGAATGAGCAGTTCGAAGCAACAAATTCCCGAATTCGCACCGTACCTCCCAGTAAAGCTGAAATAATAACAGCAATCAAGTCCCTCAAGAAAAACAAAGCGGTGGGTATTGATGGCATCCCTGCCGAGCTATTTCAAGCGGCGCCAAATACATCGGCAGATTTGCTGCATCCGCTAATACGGAGAGCTTGGGATAGTGAACAATTTCCACAGGAGTGGAAAAGGGGGATGATCATTAAGCTTCCAAAGAAGGGTAACTTGATGGAGTGCGGTAACTGGAGAGGTATATGTGTTCTTCCAGCTGTAGCCAAAATAATAGCTAGAATAATTCTAGAACGAATTAAAGATCATTTAGATTCAACTCTCGATGTCGAACAGGCAGGCTTTCGCGCTGGATCCTCCTGCATCGACCACATAAACACCTTACGGATCATAATCGAACAATGCGTTGAGTATAGGTCTCCGCTACATTTACTGTTTATCGACTTCGAGAAGGCTTTCGACAGCTTGAATCGAGATGCTATCTGGCTGGCCTTGCGCAGGAGAGGCATTCCAGAAAAGCTTATAGCTATTATCAAGGCTACATATGAGGGCAGCAAGTGTCACGTCGTGCACAATGGTAAGGTGTCGGAGGACTTTGAAGTCCAAAGTGGAGTACGTCAAGGGTGCATACTGTCCCCACTATTGTTCTTGGTGGTTATCAGCGATGTACTCCGTGCAGCATTGACGGAAGCTAATTCTGGAATTCGTTGGACTATGACATCTTACCTTAAACACCTAGATTACGCTGACGATGTTTGTCTACTTTCACATCGGATAATGGATCTTCATTTGATGGCCCAAAATCTAGAAGCTGAGGCAAACAAAGTGGGGCTAAAAATAAACACAGCCAAAACAAAAGCCCTGAGTACTTCCAATACCCGCGCTCAACTTAACATTGCCGGAAAGCAAGTCGAGAAAGTTGATAACTTTCTATATTTAGGAAGTGTCGTCTCGGCTAATCGTGGTGGCACCGAACTGGATGTGTGCAGCAGAATCGGGAAGGCTAAAGCTGCGTTCGGAATGCTGTCCAAAATCTGGAGAAGCAATGTTATTAGCTTAAGAACCAAGCTACGACTGTTCCGCTCCAACGTAGAATCAGTGCTGCTTTATGGGTGCAGTACCTGGAAGGTGGACACCATTAACACACGCAAGCTGCAAGTCTTCGTAAACAAATGCTTAAGAATCATCTTGAGGATTTTTTGGCCGAACCGCATCTCCAACGAACAACTTTATCTGAGAACGGGCCAAGAACCTATAAGCATTACTATACGAAGAAGAAAGTGGCAATGGATTGGACATACCCTACGGCGCGAAGACAACTCCATTGCGAAATACGCTATGCAGTGGAATCCGCTCACCCAGGCAGGCAGAATAGCGGGACGCCCTAGGCAAACGTGGCGCAGAACAGTTGAGGAGGAATCGAGCTCTTTAGGAATGAGTTGGAGGCAGCTCAAACGCGTTGCAGAACTCCGAACACGATGGCGCGCAGGCGTGGTTGACGCCCTATGCCCCCCGAGGGGTTAAAGGACATATGTAAGTAAAGTAAGTAACCAGCCTATCAAGAATAATTTTATTTATTTTGCTTTGTTCTTCAAATTTCTCTGGAATAACTACATATGTATGCATGTATGTTTTTATTGTTCAAATTTTTTTATAGTTTCATTTGATTTACCCGCAAAACCATTTGGTTTGTCTGCAGGCGGTTATTTAACAAATAAATATTAAATTTTTGTGACTTAATACATTTAACTTAAGGTTCTGAATTATATGCAGTTAATAATAATAATTAAAATAAAGTGATTTTTTACAGAAAAAGTTAAAATTCTTTAGAAAAAAGGACAGTTCTGATTTTAGCGTATAAAAAATAAAAAGAAGTAAAGCAGAAAACAATCAATTTTAAGATATGAAATAAGTTTTAAAAATTTTACATAAGTCTTTTATATTTTTTAAGTTTTCTGGTAGCCCATTCATTATTTTTGGAGATGTGTAATTTTGTTGTCTTCTTGCATAGTTGTTGCGAAATGATGGAATGTGAAGTAGACCTTGAGCTCGTCTTCGTGTGTTGACCTCATGAAGAATCGGTACATTGAAACGTTCGTCTTCGTAGTACTCCAGTGTGACCGTCATTCGAAAGATGTCCTCAACCGATAGAACTTTAAAGGTTTCGCCGTGTTGGCTCTGTGAAATTAAGCTGATGATTGAGTTCTGCAATCTCTGCAACTTATCTAGATGGCTTTTAGCTGCGTTGCTCCAAGCTAGGATACCATACCTAAGTTTCGATTCAACTAATGCATAGTACACTTGTTTGAGCACTAGAAACGTTGAATACCTCTTTAGATAAGAGATTGCGAACATTGCCTACTTCAGGTCCCCTCTTACCTTTTCTATGTGCTTATGCCATTATTTCTATCCGACTATTGGGACAGCTTTGGTTCTCGAACTTAATTTGTAGCTCAGTCTCTCTGTAGTATGGCTGGCGAATATGTACATTGTACTGCTCTATTGAACTCTTCCTGTATAAGGTTTTTTGCTGTCTGAAGCGATTTATGTGAAACTACGATAGCAGTATCATCTGCGAAGCTATGGAGAAGCTATTTTTTAGTGTTCTCAGTAATTCATTCGTATATAAAATAAAGAGTACCGGTCCGAGTTTTGAACCTTGCGGAACTCCGTAATGTACTTCTTCTACTTTGCTTTCTTTGTCCTCAATCTTTACAACGAATCTTCGGTTGCTGAGATAGTTTCTTAACCAGATTGACAATGGCCCCTTATACCTGCTCGATCCAAAGCCTCCATTAGTTTGTTATGGTCTAATGTATCGAAGGCTTTACTAACGTCTAGGAAGAGAACAAGTACGTGTTTGTTTTGATCCAGACTATTGTTAATAAAATTTGCGAATTCTCCTAACAGCTGGTTTGTAGATTTTCCTCTCTGAAAACCATATTGGTTTTTATGTAAAATTTTATATTTTTCAACAAATTTCCATAATCTGCAAACTACAACTTGCTCTAGGCACTTGTCGATTGTAGGTAATATTGATATTGGCCTATAATTTTCAATGCAGTTTTTTTTACCACCTTTATAGATCGGTCTTACTCCCACAGTTTTTAAAGTTTTAGGAACTTTTCCTTGTGCTAGACTTAGATTTATTAATTTAGACACTATTGGTGCAAATGTATCCGCGTTTGATTTAAGGTCCTGGCTCCTGATTCCATCTAATCCTGGTGCTTTATTTACATTTAATGTTTGTAGTATTTTGTAAACTTCAACTTCGTTTGTCTCTTCAACAAATATAGAGTTTGGACAACCCAGTTTGTATGGTGTGCTGTAGTAATGTTACATTGATGCAGCATTTTTAAAGATGCAGCCGAAAAATAATTAGCACACTCGTTGCCAATACAGCACATATCCTTCTCGTGTGAGAAGTTTCTAATAATTGTATCATCAATAGATGCTTTTTTCTGCCCAATAACTCATTTATCAATGTCGAAGTTTTTCTTGGATCTTTATATGCATGCCTAAATTGGGATAGGTAGAAACTTGATTTGTGGTTTGAAATTTCTTTATTGAGGTGGTTTCTATACTGCTTATATTCATTCGCGAAGGAGTTATTTTGTCTGTTATTTTTCCATTTGCGGAACAATTCGTCTCTTTTAATACATTTTTTTACCAGCTCCTCTGTTATCCATGGTTTTCGATGTTGTTTTCTCGCTTGTATCTTATTTTTATTTGTTGCTTTTTCATATATATCGGACATTTGTTTTGTGAGTTCATTATACAAGATATTCACATCCGTTTCATTTAAAACATTAGTCCAATCTATTGACCGAACAGTGTTATTGACTATATTCGTACATATATTTTTACCCGTTTGCTTTTTTATTACGGGTTCTGCGTTTGCAGTAGTTCCGTATATGGTTGCGAAATGGTCGGAAATACTGCACTTTACAATTCCCGAGTACATCTCATGCCATGTGATAGTTACTAGTATATGATCGATAATTGTGCTGCTTCCGGACCTAGGATCAACTCGTGTGCTCTCTTTAACCACATTAAATAACCCTTTTGACGCAAGCATTTCAATATAATTATTAACATGTGCTAAATGTATTTCTCTCAAGTCAATATTCATGTCTCCTGTTATTATTACCTCGCTGCCTTTTGTAATTTGCTCAATATTATTCCCGATTTCGCTTACAAATTCGTTTATACTATTTTTTGGAGGTCTATATATTGCATAAATATGTTTTTGTTGTGTGTTGTTTTTAATAGTTATTGATATACACTCGTACGAAAGCGTGTCAATATTTAATCTTTCATATGGGATATCGTTTTTAATAAACACAGCTATACCACCTCCTCTGCGATTTGATCTATTAAGAAACTCCGCATTAAAACCATTAAGTTTGTAAAAACAATTTTCTTCATTTTTGATATTCGTTTCTACCAAAATAATTATGTGCAAATGTTCTAAAATATTAGCTATATCCGCGCAAAAACTATCCCAATTCTTACGCATTGATCTTATATTTAAATTCATGCAAGAAAAATTTTGTTAAATTCGTTTTTATTTATGTCGCTAAAACTATTCATTACCCTATGTTTTACTTTTAGTTGCACTTTATCATTTTCTTCGAGATTATTTATTTTTACAAGAGAATAAATTTGTGAATCTGTTTCGCTCTTTTTAACTAATTATATATGTATATTTGATGATCTTATTCAAATCTGCTTCATCCGCTATAAGTAGTGCCTTTGTATTCTCTCTCTGTTTAGCTAGTATTTTTCCTGCACTCTCCCACACAAAACTCCAGCTCTCTTCTTTTGCCTTTATTTTTGCAAGCCATAACAAACGTTTGTTGACACTGCTCAGTTCGTTGTTTATATGTATATACATTTGTATTTACATTCTGGATGTTGTTTGTGGCCAGTTCACCTGAAATGTTTTGCTTAATTTTTCCGAGGCTTAGTGATCTAGTTGCCTTTGCTTGTTTTATAAATTTGGTTTTGACGATATTAGTGGCAAATGATGCAATGATTACAGACTTTTCCATGTTTTTCGGTTTAGTTCTGTAAATATCTGCAGGATATGGTGTCGACTTCACAATTGATAGATTTACCTATTCCTTTGACAACTTCTGCCAAATTTTCATTTGTTGCGAAAGGAATATTTTTTATTTCTACATTATTTTTTAGTAATTGCTGTTAGCGAGTGTTTATTTGTTTTTTCATATTTGAAATAATTTCATCCTTCATCATGTTACTTTCTTTCAGTTCTTGGATTTCTTTTGTGAGATTTTCAAGAATTGTGTTATTTTTGGAGATGTTTTGGTTTAAGTCATCATACTTTTGAGCAACAAACTCGCATGAAGCGGTAGCATCTTTAATCTAATGAAATCCTAACGGTTATTTGCGTTAGGATTTCATTGGTGGTTGTGTCCTTTTGTGCATGTGTTTCTCCTGGGCTACTTGCGCTTCTCGTTCTTTTGTTAGGCGGTCTTTTAGGTGTAAGTGGTTGATTGGGTGGGGATGAATGTTTCGGTGCGGGTGGTTGGTTTGGTATGGGTAGTTGCTTGGGTGTGGGTGGTTGGTTGGGTCTGGGGTTCTGACTTGTTGTGGGTGAGTGGCTTGGTATGGGTGATTTGTTGCTTCTTGTTTTTATTGTATTACCTTCTTTCACACAGTATTGACATTTCCATGCAGCTTTCTTTGACGTTGCCATGGCTCGATAGACTTTCTCTGGAGAAAGAAAGAAAACATGAGAGATAGGGTCCGTCGAAATTTCAACGTTTTTTTGGTTTTTCGGATGCCGCGGCCTGAGCGTATGTCTACACTCCTGGTGTCCCGGTGGCTGTTACAATGTTAACTTTTCAGTGCCGTTTCTTTTAAGAACAGAGGTCGAGGGCTTTTCTGTTGTCACTCTCTCCCTCACCGTTTTGCGCTCTGAACCCGGTAGTTTTAGTTTGCCTACTTTCTCCTGTGCAATCTTACGCTTTGGCTTAGTTTGCAGTTTTGACTTTGCATTTAGTGTCTTAAGGAGCGCATCTCTCCGTTTTTGCAACTCTTTAGCTACTCCACAGCCTCTATAATTTGCCGGGTGCTTTCCCTTATAATTAGCACACGTTGCAGAGGTTTTTTTATTTACTCCACAAACTTGGGAGAGGTGATTTCCGGCGCATTTCACACATCGCGGTTCTTTTTTGCCGTACATTTGCCTGTGATTAAATCCTTGGCAACGTTTGCACTGCGGAATCATTCTTAAATTTCTACGCATGGGCTCGATTTTGACCACGATATTTAGCATAGCTCTTATTCGGTGGATATCGTCGATATTATCAGCCTTGTCGAAGGTAAGCATAAAAAGCGGAAGTCCACGGCTTACCAAGACGTCTTTATCTATTTCCGTTTGTTGCTTCTCCTTCTTGATGATATTAACGGCATCAAGAATTTTAAAGCCTTTGGCTTGAAGATCAGTCATTGGTGCATCTGGGGTGGAGTCCCCTTGCAACAACACGATGTGGCCTTTCTGACTCGATCTCGAAAGTATACCACTAAATCTTTTCGGTATTGTAGTCATCGACGTTAATTTTCCACGCATTATCCCTCAAAGATGTAACCTTATATTTCGATGAAAATGTTACTTTAAGGAGGCTTTGCAATATATTGTATTCCGCTATCCCAACAATGGTTATTGGTGGGTGGGGTGGACGAAATTGCGCTCGAAGTTGCTTTTCTTGGTTTTCTTTCTGATTTTCTTCTTTTTAGGGGCTCGACTTCGGGCGATAAACCGGCTCTCCGTTTTTCACTAGGTCTTTTCTTTGGGACCCGATAGATTTCGCGTGCTAGCTCTTCTTCGTCGGTGTGATATTCCCGACTAGCTAAGTGTGCTGGTGTACATTCGCGTTCTTTCTGCATATGTGTGTTCTTTAGGGACTTATTTTTTTCTTTTAATAAGTCTATCTCTTTCTTAAGATCTTGATAGAGTAGATTCATTTCGTTAAGCCTGATTCGGAGTATTTTATTTTCTTCCAAAAGACTTTTATATTTCGCTGAGTCCTGAATTTCGCGCGATGGCGCTCCCGGTGGACCTCTTTTCCCGGAGTTATTCGATCTTGGTAGAGGAGATCGAGATACCCTTGAACTTTTTGAAAAAGGGTAATTGGATTGCAATAAGTGGCTCTCCCCAGAATCCGTGGAGCCGACCTCCGAAGAGGGTGGATTTTCCAGTAAAGCTGGACTGCCACACCTGGGGTAATATATCTTTTCGTTTTGTTCATTTTTTGTATACACTATGATTGGATTTTAGTCGTCTCTTACGACAGGCATGCCTACCTCGGGTATATTATATCCCCTACCCGAACTGGCTATTGATACTAATGAGAGGAATGTTAGGCAATTAGGATTTCTACCAAAAATAGTCTGGAATGACCGAATACGAAATGTGTATCGTACGAATTTGGATTCGGAGCTTGAGCGGTTACATACTGCAGGTATTGCTCCAGATGTTGATGTGCTTACCAGGGTAATTAAAAGCGCAGCTCCGAGCTTATCATTAAAACAAAATAACTTCTCTAAACAAAGTGGTTTGATTATGAGTGCCTGAGAGCTAGAAATAATTCCTTCTCACTATTAAAACTTGTCAGAGAATATAATACCAGCGCCTTTAAAACACTCTATGGCGAAGCAAATAATTATTTCAAGCGTATTTCTCATGAACAAATTATGATATTTGAACAGCAACTATTATAAACGACTCTACATCCTCAGCAGAATTCTGGAAAGCTGTGAAATATATAAATGGACAAACGGATAGCATCGCCACGTCGCTTAAAGCAGCACAGCTAAAGGACCACTTTATGAGTCTACTCAATTCACCTCAGATCTCTCCACCTTTTCAGTACGCAGCTCCACTGATTACCGATGAATTCCTTGATAGCCCATCCTCTATAGAAGAAATTAAGGAAGTTATTGATAAAGCTAAATGAAGAAAACCCCCAGAGATGACGAAACCACATACGAGCTCTATAAAAACTGCACTTATGAATTCATGTCTGCACTCGTGGTGGCGTTCAACAGAATTTTCGAGACTGGAAATATTCCAGAAAGTTTTAAAAAGGCAATTATCTATCTACTGCACAAAAAGGAAGACTATGACAACCCTACTAACTACAGAGGAATATCTTTCTTAAACACCTCGGCCAAGTTGTAGGCAGCGCTTTTATTTAACAGATTCCTATTGGATTCAAAATAAAAAAGTTTTGCAAGAGTTTTAAGCAGGATTTAGAAAGACCTACTCGGCAGTCGATTACACTACCTAATATTGCGGGGATATACGCAGACATACGCAGTATAAGCAGAAAAGTAAAAAACTATACGCGTTTTTTGTAGATTTAAGGACGGCTTCCGATTTCATAGTGCGTAAGGCTCTATTCAACAAATTTTATATTATTAGTTTTACAACGAAAATAATAAACATTCTAAGAGCCATGTATGCAAATAATGTGGCATATGTATGGGATGGAGAATCTGTTTCTGGAGAATTTACATCAGCGATGGGTGTGAAGCAAGGATGTATCCTGAGTGCGTTACTGTTCATTCTATTCATCAATGACTTATCAGAAGTTGTAAAGGGTGGAATCGAGTTTGACAGCATGGAAATTCCGGTTCTTAAATATTCACATGACATCGTTTTTCTTTCTGATACTGTGGATGGTATGCAACGTATGATGAATAAGCTCGACGTATACTGTAAATGCTGGAACCTGAGTATAAACCAGAATAAGTCGAAGGTAATGATATTCAGAGGCGGTGGCGGCAGATATACTCGAAACGAAAGGTGGACGTATCAAGGTAAAATAGTAGAATTTGCTCGTGAGTACAAATACTTAGGAATTTTAGTGTGCTCAAACTTAAATATGAAAGAGCATCTAGAATTAAAATTATCAGAAGCCAAACGAGCAATCTCTTCTGTATGGAGTCGCTGCATCAACAATAAGTATGTAACTCATAGCTCGAAGCAAAAACTCTTCCGCTCAACTGCAGCTTCGGTTCTCTTATATGGAGCGCAAGTGTGGGGATATTGTTCCTTTACCAAAGTTGAGAAGTTTTTTCGGTATTTCTTGAAGCCAATATCCCCTTAACCAAATAATGCGCCTAATTACATGCTACATTAAGAGACTGGTGCGCCATCTATGTTTATAGAAGCGCTGAGACTACATTTTGACTACATAGTAAAAGTTATGACGATGAGTGATGATAGGCTGCCAAAAATTGTACTGAAGAATGAATAAGAAATAAAACAAGTTTAATCCAAAAATGGCAGCACCTTACTGTGGTGGGACCATACGCATAGCACTCAATGAGCCACATCTCTAAAAGCACAATTCAACATCCTACTGGAAAAAGTAGGCCGAAGCATGTATGATTGAATCGTAATTAATGCACAGTCCTCCCAGCATTTATTGCAGTAAACTGAAATACCATCTAGCAGAGAAAACGCACTTCCTAAACTGCAATTCAGCAGAGAAGATAAATATAATTTGCAAAATCAGAAGAACTACCTATTCTATCAATCTTTGTAATATGAAGATACGAAAGGATATATTTCACTTCCTTGCGATATGCCCAATCTTAAAAGAAATTCGAGTCAAATTCTTCAATTCATGTATCTTAGAAATGGATGAAGCAATTCAAATTTTAAATGGAGATCGTGGCTGGAATTTACTTTACAACTACTGCGTAAATGCACTTCGCTACAGAAATGTTATAGTTGACGAAGTTTTTTAAGGCTTAATTGTATCTATTTTTAAAACAAAAATATATATTTATGTACTCGTATGTAGGTATACAAATTATTGTCAGTCTGGTAGACGGCCATAGACCAAACTTCGGTAGACTTAGAATATTTCGTGAAGAATGTTATGAATTTATAATGAAAATAAAAGTAATGTAAAACTAAACTAGTTCGAGAACGGCGATAGCTGTGTTTACGTTTTTAAAACGACACTTTTCCGTGGGTGCTATTAGTACTGTATCTTCGGCTTGAAGCAAGTCCCTGCAAAGTTTTTTACCTTATCGATACCCGACATTTCGCGTTGAACAAGAAAACGAATTAAATTTTTTTTTTCCGTCACTGACGTTCTTGACGTTCCAGCGCATCAAATCGCTCTTCCACTTCCTTTAACTGAGATAGTAAGTACAAAATTATCTTTGTGGAGTTCGGATACATCTTCTAGGATTTCTTTTATGTTCTCGGACTGCTTTTTCAGTTTGTCATCCAGAATTGGAAC
Organism: Brachypalpus laphriformis; assembly: GCA_945910035.1. Classification (NCBI taxonomy): domain Eukaryota; kingdom Metazoa; phylum Arthropoda; class Insecta; order Diptera; family Syrphidae; genus Brachypalpus; species Brachypalpus laphriformis. The sequence goes on from OX246754.1 coordinate 87,561,660, forward strand.
AATAATAGTTGTCAAAGAGGACGCCATGGTTTGCTCTTTCATCTTCTGCAAGGCAGAGACAGCAATGATGACATTGTTCTCCTTCGTAGTGCAGGTTTCCTCTAACCTTCTCTTGGGAAGGGAGCCTGCTGGAGCCGACGGCCTTGCCACCGAACTTTTTAAGGCAGGAGGAGATGAGTTGGTAAGGAGCATGTACCAGCCCATCTGTAAAATCTAGTGGGACGAAAGTATGCCCGATTAATGGAACCTCAGCATCATTTGCCCGATCCTGAAAAAAGGAGATCCTCTGAACTGCGCTAACTACAGAGGTATAAGTCTCCTTAACATCACAAATGATATCATTTCTGTCGTATTATGTGAACGCCTAAAACCTATCATCAAAAACCGGATGGGTCCTTATCAGTGCTGTTTCAGGCTCAGAAAGTCCGCCATTGACCAAATATTCACACTTCGGCAGATATTGGAAAAAAACCCATGAACATAAAATCGATACGCACCACCTCTTCATCGATTTCAAAGTTGCCTATGATAGCGTGTATAGAGACGAGTTATACAGAGCAATGTCAGATCTTGGCATCCCTGCCAAACTCTTCCATTTGTGCAGCGAGAATACTCTCGCTAGCCCCGATGATATTGACATGGTCGGAAGAACTAGGCGGCGTCAGTGGGGCATTTGCGAGTATTGAGATCGATGGAGCAAAGATGGGTTTAGCGGTCAATGAAAGCAAACCAAAATATTTGCTGTCTACAAAAAACGACACCCAACATCGGCATCTTGGACAGAACGTCGCAATAGACAAATATAATAACGACTCTGTCTACCTAGACTCTATGGTGAGCTCCGCAAATGACATCAGTGAGGAGATCAAACGAAGAATTACTCTTGCCAATCGCTTTTTCTATGGGCTAAGAAGGCAATTGTGGAACAAAGTCTTATCTCGAACTACTAAGATAACTCTTTATAAGACACTTATCATCCCAGTCCTGTTGTATGGCGCAGAGGCATAGGCTTTATCAAAATCGAAGAGGATGCCCTCGGTTATTTTGAAAAAAAAAGTTCTTCGTGCGATCTTTGGTCGCGTGTGCATAGACGGTGAGTGGAGAAGAAGGTACAATGCTGAACTATACCGCGTATACAAGGACATCGACTTAGTCAGAAGAGTTCACATACAGCGACTAAGATGGCTGGGTCATGTAGAGCGGATGGAGCGCAGCGTTCCAGCCAAGAAAGTCTTCGAATGCACCCCAGATAGACGGCGCAGTATAGGACGACCTTGTTATAGGTGGCGCAAACAAGTGGAGGGGGACCTCAACCAACTTGATGTGCGCAACAGGAGGCATCAGCTGGCTCGCAATAGGGCTGGCTGGAGAGGTTTGTTGGTTGAGGCCCAGGTCCACCCGGGACGGAAGCGCCACCTAAGTAAGTAAGTAAACTCTTTTTCTTTGATACACTACTTGGTTTTTGTTTAGTTATTTTTTTTTCTGTCTTTTAAAACTCGAGCAAAATTAGGTACGTCTGAATCCAGTACACTCTCACACTCTCCCCACTTTTTAACATGTTTAACAAAAATACTAAAAATTTTAAGTTTTTCGAAAAGTGGGCATGTCAGTGGGTGGATTTAAAAAAGCAAATATACATTTTTACCACTCCAGAAACCAAGAAGCTTACATATAAGTTTTGTTCGAAATCTAAGGACTTAAAACCAGTGACATACGGTGAGACGGACGAATAGACAGACGACGGTTGGCAACGTCCATTTATGTGTACGTATACATATACACAAACTATTTGCCAAATTTGTCCTATGGGATAGAGTACACAAGCAAACTAGGCAGCAGGAGATATACATATGTACGTACATGGACAAATTTCATTCAAGCAAAATCCAATTTACCCCCAGCTGACAGCATCCATCATTCAAAGTCATTCAAATGGGCAAAGATGTGTACAGTGACACTCTTCAGTATAAAATCCATTACTCGAATGCGGAAACCAAAACGAGTTGATATTGGCCTATGCAGTTGCCCACTGAGAGAAATTGAATCCATGTTTAGAAATTCATGATGGGTAACATTCGTCGTTAGAATTATTCATGCCATTCAAGGCGACAACCGCAGATCAACTGCATGTCTGCTATAGGTTAAGAGTTGGGTAGTATGTAGTTTAGAGCTGCATAAATATTACAATTTTGTTGTACGACTTAGAAAGACTTATTATTAAAATGGCATTGAAGCGAAACATATTCAAATAAATGGACATTCAAATTCAGTAAAATTAAATATAAACCTATAGTTCAGTTTATTAAGAAACTGGTGATAAAAACTCTCTAACTCTGACGATTATTAAATTGTTTGGGCAATAGAATTTGTCATCAGTGAGGAGTTATTAAGAAGGAACAGATTATTTCAATTATACTAGAAAAAAAAAAATTAAGAGAAAGAAATTGATTTTTGGAAAATCGCATCCACGACAACAGTAGACTGGAAACACTTGCTTTGTAATATATTCTGAGATCAAACAGCTAGTAGCTGATACATAAAAGCCAAGGTAAAGTCATTCTCATTTTTCACAATTGAGTATAAAATGTAGTACAGTATTTCCCGCTTAATTGCACCTACAATTTTGTCCGATTTTTCCGATCAATTATCCGGGTACTCAACTAACAAAAACCCATTTAATTGCGTCTCTAGAGCAATTAGACGATGATGATGTATTCATCTAACATTACTCTTAAGCGGCCCATACACAGAACGCACACTTGTGTCGGTGTGTTGAAGTATGTGCCTTGTGTGGGCAGTCGCGCACCGATTTTGCGGTGTGCCACACTGTGAGCAAAATCAAAATATTTTGATTTTTTGTGTCGGTGTTCCTACAAGTGTTGTGGTGTATGGGCTGGTGCGCGCACGCTCATACAAAATATCAGTCTTTGTTTGATCGCGGTAGTGCTAAGGTCGCACAGAAAAATGGCAATTAGGGACTGTGAATTTTGGCACTCATTGATAGACATATACAGGAATTTGCCTCAGCTCTACCAGGATCATCCAGATCTGAAATGATTATTATTGATGCGCATAGCGCAGTATCACTATCACTCTCAATGCTCATAGCACTGTTCCTTCTTCGTCGAAGTCGAATGTACGAATCAGCGTTGCCACTTTTGCTACATATGTAGCAAAACTGCTACATTTTAAAGTGCCACGCTACATACCACATCTTTCCCTCATTATGCTACATTTCTCCAAACAGTCTATCTAATTGTTATTTATGTTTTTTTTTCGTTTTCTTTTCTTTTAACTCATTTTATTAACCTTCATATGTTAAACATAATAAAAGAGGATTTGAGAAATAGGTTAGGTTCAGATACTGTGGAATTAATTTTACTGGCTAAGGCGTTATTGAAAGGTGTGGCAATATTTGAGCCTTTTGAAGAATTGGTAAGGTTTTGCTTGAGTTTTAAGCTTGTAAATATATAATATAAATTAAAAATCAGTAAAGATGTCTGCTCCTCTTAAGAAGTATTTCTCATTTTGTTTACTATAATACAAGAGATACTGTGCAGTTTAATGTGTATTATAAATAAACACTTTTAACTTTTTATTTACATATTGTATTTATTTAATCTTTTTTATCACTGAATTCCTACTTTGGCCACTCCTCGATCCTTGATCTTGATCCCTGAACGGGATGAGTGGAACGACTCACCCCATATCGATGGTAGTTCGGTTCACTTCTTCACAGATGGCTCTGAGACCGAAGGTGGGGTGGGTTGTGTTGTTTTCTCCGAAAAGCTCAAACTGAGCATCTTGTTCCGCCTCCTAGATCATTGTACCATTTTCCAGGCGGAAATCATGGAGATTAAGAAAGCCCTGTCCTGGCTGAAGTGTAATGTATCATCTCATCAAAGGCCACCTTAAACTGCCGTTCATTTCTTACAGAGATAACCGAGCAGTTCAAAATTCACCGACGTTTTGAGCCAGGCCACAGGGCAGAAAGCTTACTTCACATAACAAAACACAAAAAAAAAGTCAAATGAAAACTTACTTACATCACAAATAACAAAATAGGATCTTATTACAAACACAAAGATAGAAGTCAAACGAATAACGAAACAAATAACAAAACATATGTATAAACTAAATTCAATACAAAAGAAAATGAGAATAAGCAAAAATATAATCTAATACAATTAAAGAAAAAGAAACATATGATAGAGTTGCCGTGCTGATGAGTGGACTGCTACAATCTCCCCCTTTGACGGACGAACTCGCTTCGAGCGTACGTCAATACCAACTTAGGATTTTCTTGGTCGTCCACGTTTTCTTTTGGGTTGAACTGGAGATGGTGTTTCTGCATCTGCGGCACTTCTATAAAGAGCCAGCGCCGACGAATGGTATGTTCCCAGTGGTGTACTAGGATCGTCAGGTGATGCGACTTTATCAGTAGATGTTCCTATCATTTGGACGATAACATAAGGACCGTCCCTTTTGGGCATAAACTTGGCAGTTACACCCTTACTAGCTTTGCTTAGTCCATGCGTTGTCACAAGCACCTTAGTGCCTTCTTTAAACTCTGGCTATTGGCGTCGACCACGATCAACATATCGTTTGTTTCTATCTTGCAAGCTATGCTCTGTTTCTTTAGCACAGGTAAAGTCTTGGGCAAGCTTACGGAGGTATGGTGTAATTTGAGGAATGAAACATTCATTTTCCGTGATGCTTTTGTTGTCGTGTTGAATGTCAAAATTCAAATTCAAATATTTGGCGCAACAGCTCTTTAAAGTGCCAGGGCCTAGCTTCTCGCAACCACTCATGTTGTGTGCGTTATATTTTTCACACGAATGGAAGGGACCTACAGTTTAATGCCGAGTCCGAACGGCGATTTGAGAAGCTTTTTCGAGACAACAATACTCTCGGATGTTTGTCAGACGCTCGCGAGAGGTGGGACCGTGAAAAAACTTTTTGGTGTTTTCTGGGATTCGAACTTGGAACCTCATGCGTAGTGATCCGACACACTAACCACTTACGCCACGGCGCCACGTCGTCCAGTGTACGAAGTTCATATCTAAAAGTTAAATACGCTGCGGTAAAGCCAGTACTCTGACACTTTACTGTATTGATCGCGCATCCTATGGCTGCTAGATTCAATTTCCACGTGGAGTGTTGTCGCTGTACCATGATTGCCAATTGCGCTTTGAGGTCCCTGTTCTTCCTCTCAACCGGGTTTGCTTCAGGGTGGTAAATATGTGTAAATTGCTGCTGTATGCCCAAGCAATAAGTTACCTTTTGCATTATTGCAGAGATAAACTGCACTCCGTTATCAGATTTAAGGCGTCGTGGAATACCTCCTCAGTTAAAGTCTTAGCACATGCCTCTGCAGTTTCTAAGGAATATTTCTACCCATCTGGTCGCAACGTCTTCTGCAATCAATATCCATTGGAAACCATCTAGCGTTTCTGCTAGAGGACCAAATAAGTCAACAGCGACTATTTTGGAACTCTGTTTACTGCTCGTTGCCTGCATTAGTCCAACTGGCTTCGTATTACTTTCTTTATACCGTTGGCAATCTATTCAGTTTTTGACATGACGAGTTATATCAGCTCTCATTCCTGGCTGTCTGCTATTCGCGCAGTAGTTCGGTCTATTCCATAGTTGCTGGCAGTAACATTGTCATGATAAGCTCGTAAGATTTCTGCCCGTTCATGATTAGGTACCATCAGCTGCGCATCGTCATTTTGGTCAGGGGCATACAAATATAGAACTCCATGATTTATTATGTAACCCCTATCTACCCAGCGAAGCATATTCTCGTCCTCGTCCTCTAATGATTTGATGATATTCTTAAGATAATCGTCGCTTAACTGCTCATTTCGGATACCAGCATTGGTTCTATTGGGTATATAAATTTGAAAAGCACAGATGCAATTATCCTTTTGACCATGATCATTCTAATTACACGGAGGCCGTGACAACATATCTGCTATAGCATTTGATCTACTTGGAGTATATTCAATCATTAGATTATACTGTTGGATCTGGAGAGCCCATCAAGCTAATCGTCCTGTTGGTGTTTTTACTGTGAATAACCATCTCAAATGTTGGTGATCCGTTTTGACCGCTACGATTTCTCCTTCAATATAGCCTCGGAATTTATTACAAGCCCATACAATCGCTAAAGCTTCGCGCTCAATGGTTGAATAGTTTCGCTCTGCCTTGCTTAGTAATCGACTTGCATATTCAATAGGGTGCTCTTCAATAGGGTGCTCTGCGTGTCTTTTGAGAAATCCTGTCATCCAACCCGCACTTGCATAAATGTAGTTTGTTTAATAGCATTTCCGTCAATTGGTATTCTTTTCTGTTCTGTTTCTATTCTTCCATCCATATTACATATTTTTTCATTTTCTTTGTCACCATATCTCTTATGTACTGTGAGCGTCAAAAGAAAGTGTACACCTTCATGTTGCAATTTTAACATTTTATTTCAACGAATGGTTTGTATCTTCTTATGCAGTATTTGTGAACATTCTATAAGCAGATTGTTCTGAAATATTTGACAAACAAAACTTAACAGAAAGAGTAACGATAAAAAGATAATATAAAGATAACAAATAATACTTAATTTTCTACGAGTCAAAAAAAAAAAGTGTACAGTACGCAAACAAAGTTAAAAAGCTTAATTTAGTACTTTGTCTGCTTTCCTTCTGACTTCAAAACAGCTTCTAGTCTTCTTGGTATTGACTCAACCACCTTCTTGCTGGATTGTGTTGGAATTTTTTGCCATTCTTCGAATAAAACCTACTTTAACGATACTTTGCTGGTTATAGCACGTTTTCGAATCTGCCTATCGAGGTACTCCCACAAATATTCTATCGGGTTAAGGTCCGGGGATTGCGGAGGATGATCCAGCTGTCTAGGTGTCCGATAACGTAACCATTCTTTTACCAATTTGGCCGTGTACTTGGGGTCGTTGTCCCGCTGGAAGACCCATAATCGATCCAACCCCAATTTTGCAACAACTGATGGTAAGTTTTCCCTCAAAATGTTGAGCTAATCGGTTTTGTTCACTGTGCAGGCAATGAAGACTATATTTCCAATGCCTGATGCCACCATATAGCCCCAGATTAGGGATGTTACGGAACTTTGACTCCGAATCCGATATGTCGGAACCTCCGGTTTAAATGGCACCTCCGAATCCGGCTCCAGTTCCGATATAATAACAACGGAGGTTTTTCGGACATAAATTATAACCCACTACGGAACAGATTGGATGGCGACAAAGCAGCTAAGTTGCTGTTATAAAATATAATTTACCGATTTTAAAATTTGACTATTCGTTCGTAATTTTGTCTATACAAGCAATATTATTGTTAGGTGACAATACAATTTGAATTTTTTATTAATTTCTCCAAGTTTTATATTTTTATAATTTGAGTCTTTGACCTCCGCCTCCGACTCCGCGGAGGTCAGCATGATGCTTCTGACTCCGACTCCGATAAAACCACCTCTGTAACATCCCTACCCCAGATCATAACCGACCCCCCATTGTGCTTTATAATTGAATTTAAATTGTTTTTTCAAATTCTATGTTTCTGCCTCTGGGCGGCTTCTTCGAACCAAATATTTCAAATTTCGTTCTCATCACTAAAAATAACATTTTTTTTAGAATGACAAACCATTATATTTATGGTTTTGGACGTGAAGCAGTCATCGCTTTTGGTTCTTTAATTTATCTAAAATTAGTTTAGCTGTGTTATGGCCTTTGTCGACTATAACTGCTAAGTTCCGCAAAGATTTTCTTTCCTTTCTTAATTTTAACACAAATTTTCACGTTTCAATTCAACTTTGTTATCACATTTTGAGACCGATCTGCTTTGAACACAAAATGAAACAACTTTCCTTGTAAATAAATAAAACCACATGAGATATCTCCTCTTCGACTCAGGCAAAGTTGAAAAAAAAAAATAAACAAAACGAATCTAATAGGTGTTTTGTTGGCTAACAGAATCTGTTACAGTGTGTGCACCTAGTTGTAAACTTTTTTTGAACGCGTAGAAAATGAAGTATTTTTGTTATTTTTGTATGATCGTGTAAAACGAGAGCTAAATTTTGCTTCTATCGATCGATATGATTGCCGTATCGCCCGCTTCGGGAGGTGTTGGCAGATCGCTCGTGTATAGCAAGTATAAAATCGGGTCCAGAATACTGCCTTGGGGAACCCCTGCTTTTATTTCACGTAATGGAGAATACTCGTTTTTATATTTTATACGAAATTGTCTCTCAGATAAAGACGACTGTAGTATGCGATAGAATTCTGTTGGTAAGAGTCTTTGTAGTTTGCTTAAAAGGCATTAGTGCCACATCTTGTCAAATGCCTGCGCAACATCCAGGAATATGGCAGAGCAAATTTTTTTCTGCTGCATCACAGTTTCTGCCGTGTTTGTTTTCCGATGTATTGTACTTGTTCGATAGTTGAGTGTTTGCTCCTCAATCCAAATTGATGTGGGCGGATCAGATTTCTTGCATCTATAATAGGTTGGAGTCTTCTTAAAAGATTTTTGCAAATATTTTAGAGATTGTAGGAAGTAGGGATATGGATCAATATGATTTCTTATTGCTTGATGGTTTACCTGGTTTAGGAATCATGATGACTTCAAAATGCACGGTAGAAAATGCAATCGAAGAGCTGCATTGAGTATATAAAGCAGTTTTTCCTTTATTATTTGACCTGAAATTAAATCATATCTTGGTGCCTTTCCTGCTTTGATGTGTTTTCTAATAACTTCTTTGAGTTCATTGAAGGTTATATCACAGATAGGCGAACCCCACAGGCGGATCAGTAGAAATGCGGTGAAGTGGGAGGGTTGTGATCCCTTGTTTTCGGATCATGGCCTCGCTGATGAAAGGAAGAAGAAGATCACAGATAATAAGTATACTTATTATCTGTGGTTATATGGTATGTTGTAGAGCTACCATATCGATCTTTTGGACAACTTTTGTATTTTCGTCTGCTGTTTGTCTGGGAAGAGGTAGAAATGTTTGTTCCAGGTGCTTCGCGAATAGTTCAGCTTTTCAGCAGCTCTTCTTGTCCAAGTGTTGACTTGTTTTTTGATCGGCGGATTTTGTGTTATAGGTTGTTTGAAAGCTTTAGTTCCTTTCCATAAGGAATATTCAGTATCCTGCCGTTAGTCTGCGGAGATATTTGCTAACACTTTCATTTTTAATTTCTTTTAACAAGGCTTTTAAGTCGCTGCAATACTTGTTGAGTACTTCTTTGTTTTGCGGTGATCTATGATTTTGCCATTTTTTCCTTGCTTTACGTTTTGCTTTTAAGAGTTTTTTACTTTCTGCTGGGTACGTGATGTCATTTGTTATTTTAGTTCTGTTCCCTGGAGTGCTTTCCCATGCTGCAAGTTAGTAGTTTTCACAAGCATGTCTAGTTCATCTTCTATTGTGTCTGTATTGGTTATTGGGGCTTCCAGGTTTATTTTCTCTTCAAGCAGGTAACGAAATTAGTGACAGTAAGCTTTTTTTTTTTTTTAAAGTCTCGCTGCGCAGTTTGTGTGTATCACTGTTGAGATGACGGTCATGATTACTGGCGAATGGTCTGATGTAAGCTCTTCATAATTTTCAATATCTAACTCACTGCCTTTAGCTATCGTTAGCCTAGAACTTCAGTTATATTTTTGGCGTTAAAATCACCTCTTGCACCGAAGTTTTTAGCAAAGGATTTGAGAAAGTCAGTATATTCTTTCTTTTTGTTATTGTAAGGTGGTGGATAATAAACTTCTGCTATACTGCATTTACAATAGTGCTGTAGTTCAATACATATAGATATAGCTTGCATGTGAGCTTCCTCCATTTTACTAAATTCATAGTGTGTGATATTATCTTTTACTATGATTTTATTCTTATGCTTTTACTTCTTTTCTGTTTTTTGCTGGCATTTTTGATATCTGTTTCTATCTTTTTTAAGTTATGAACATTTTTTTTTGTTTTGATTCGTTTTGGTCATCTAGCCTTCTGTTGAGGGATTCTATGTTCTTTTATATTTCATAAGACTCCAAGCGCGTACGTTTTTTATTAGTAGTTGTGGATTGTGCATTCTCATTTCCATAAGCACTGTGGTTCGGTGATGGGGGGTTTTGTGCCTCCTTGCGCCCTGTTCTTAGCCGATTTAGACTCCCACGCAATATTCCTCGATTTTTGCAGCTCCATTGCTACTCCGCAACCGCGATAGCTAGCAGAATGTTGTCGCGATACTCTCCCCAGAATCCATAGAGCCGACCTGGTTACAGGGTGGATTTTCCAGAATGCCTGGGCTGCCACCTGGGGTAATATTATTTGTTATTTTGTTCATTGCATAATCGTTGTGTTAACTTTTTTATTAAAAAGTTTATTTGTTAACGAAGTTTTGTCTTCGACCTGTTTGGTTCGCGAGTGAATACAAAAATGTCGACCCAGCTTGGGTCATCCAAACTTTTTTCTTGGAAAAGCACTCCACGAGTAACACTCTATTTATAAAACATCTTGGCGATCTGTCTCCTAGTCTCCTAGTTGTAGTTTATTCTCCACCATACAGCTTAAAAGCTAAAATCTATTAGAATCAGACGAGATGTTACTAAGTCTTAATTCAAAACACAACAATATCGTGATATAATATAATTAGTCTATTCCAATACTTCTGTGATAAAACCGGCCTGGCTCTCGTAAATAAACGTCATCCTATTTCTTTTCAGTCCCCTACTAACCCATCGCCAATTGATGTGTTTTTAACTAACTCTATTCCAAATATTTTGTGTTTTGACCAAGTAAGACCTACGAGTGAATTTATTCATATTTTTTTATTTTGTTCCGTAAATTTCAATGTTAATAGTTCTATCTGTGACAGATCTATTAGTTATATATCTTATAAGAACTTCAACTTAGCGGAAACTGTCCAAACTTTACAAAATCTTAATTGGTTTGATATTTATCTTGTACCTGATGGTAACAGTAAAGTTCAGATATTTAATTATATTTTAAATGTACTCTTTAATGACTCTGTCTCCCTTGTATCTAATCGTATTAAACCTTAGTTTTGTCCATTGCATAAGAACCAAATTAAAATATTAGTTCTGGAAAGGGAACGTTTCTTCAAAAAATACAAAGAAAATCTATCTGAATTTAATAGAAGACAGTACTGTCAGTCCCGAAATAAGGTTAATCTTTTAATACGTAACTCAAAAAAATCAAATTTCCACAGTAAGCTCGATACTAAAATGAACTCTAGGGATCTGTGGAAACATTTAAAAACGCTTGGTGTCGCACATAACAAAGATGCGCCAAAGTTTTCATTGAGTCCAAATGTAATGTGTTCCTTTTTTAGCCCAGATTCCTCCAATTTAATAGTTGGAATTTCTGATCAAGACTCATCTCTCGCTGTGTTGAAGAGGACGATGTCCTTAAAGCAATTGTTTCAGTGCTATCAAACACTACAGGACCAGATGGTATATTGCCCAGATTTTTAAAATTACTCCTTCCTCATCTACTTCCCTACATATGACATATTTTCAACTGCTGTTTATAAAGCTGTCAATTTCATATGCAATGGAAATATGCTACGATTATCCTTGTCTAGAAAAAAACTAACCCCCAAAACCCTTCCGACTTCAAACCTATTAGTATTCGTTATTTTTTGTCCAAAGCCTTTGAAAAAATACTTACAAATCAAATTCAACGTTATTTAAATGTTAACAACCTACTGCCGAAGTGGCAGTCTGGTAGTACATTACGTAGTAAGTACAGCTCTGAATCAGCTGTACTTAAAGTTACCAGTGATCTACGTACGGCTTTGAATACTGATGAAATTGGAATTATAGTTATACTAAACTTCTCAAAAGCATTTGACTGCATCGACCACTCAATACTACTCTCTAAACTACAAAACAAATTCAGGTTTTCACTATCTTCTCTAAAGTTACTTCACGCATATCTCTACAATCACATTCAACTAGTGGCCACGGAATTGGGAGTTTCTGATCCTTATGTCACTAATGTAGAGATATTTTAGAGATTGTAGGAAGTAGGGATATGGATCGATATGATTTCTTATTGCTTGATGGTTTACCTGGTTTAGGAATCATGATGACTTCAAAATGCACGGTAGAAAATGCAATCAAAGAGCTGCATTGAGTATATGAAGCAGTTTTTCCTTTATTATTTGACCTGAAATTAAATAATATCTTGGTGCCCTTCCTGCTTTGATGTCTTTTCTAATAACTTCTTTGAGTTTATTGAAGGTTATATCACAGATAATAAGTATACTTATTATCTGTGGTTATATGGTATGTTGTAGAGCTACCATATCGATCTTTTGGACAACTTTTGTATTTTCGTCTGCTGTTTGTCTGGGAAGAGGTAGAAATGTTTGTTCCAGGTGCTTCGCGAATAGTTCAGCTTTTCAGCAGCTCTTCTTGTCCAAGTGTTGACTTGTTTTTTGATCGGCGGATTTTGTGTTATAGGTTGTTTGAAAGCGTTGCACCTCCCCGTGCAAGGACGGGTTAAGAATATCACTACAGCGCCCCCAACAACCAGCGCTTGTCGTAAAAGGCGACTAAGGGGACAAATCAGATCTAGGCAATATAACACCCAAGTGAGCCTAGCGACACATATACTACCTTAAAAACCCTCCCACAAGTGTGCATGTGAGTCCGTGGGTTGACACGACTGGAGATCACCGGTGTCATAGAAGAAAGATCAAACAATACTAAAACAGGAGCATGCACGTGTCAAACAACAAACACCATCGCAATATGGTAATATTGCAAAACTGTATCATTATGGTAATACTTGCAAGGAAAGGCACTTCCCCGCCAGGCACCACTGCTGTGCATGGTGCTGATCCTAGACCAAACAGAAATGTTCGGGTCAGAGCTATACGGATTCCGGGGGCTAGCAAAATAATGAAACAGTTTGGACGCAATTTGAGGGTCGCGAGTTGGAACGTTGGAAGCATGACCGGTCGAAGTTACGAGCTGGAAGAGATGATGAATAGAAGGCGGGTGGACATCTTGTGTGTCCAAGAGACGAAACGAAAAAACACCGGAAATCGGGCGCGTTTCTCGAACGTTAGGACAAAAGATTACAAGATGTTCTACTACGGAACGGAAAAGGCTAAGAACGGAATCGGTATCATCCTTGCGGCAGAGTTACTGGGAAACGTCTTGAGCATTTCGAAGTCCAGCGACCGTTTGATGTCTCTCAAACTAGTAATACAAGGAGAGGTGTGGAATATTGTCAGTGCATATGCTCCCCACAATGGGTGCAATCAGATAGATAAAGATGCATTTTGGCTAGATTTCCACAATCTCCTTAAGAACATTCCAAAGGAAGAGTTTCTGTTTGTTGGAGGAGATTTGAATGGACGTGTCGGGAAATCAAACGAAGACTATAAAGACTGCCATGGAGGACTAGGATATGGCACCAGGAACCTTCCTGGTGAAGACATCCTAAGCATGTGCAAATCACACGGTCTTATCGTGTTAAATAGCATGTTAATCAAACAAAGCCGATACCTGATCACTTACAGCAGTGGTGGAGATGAAACTCAGATTGATTACCATTTGGTAGCCAGTTTCATGAAGCCTCGGGTAAAAGATTGCAAAGCGATCCTGGGAGAGGCAATCGCTCGGCAACACCGTCTCCTGCTAACAGAAATTTTTATGAAAACACAGAAGAAAAGCAAACAAACAAGGGTCTCTGAGAAAATCAAGTGGTACAATCTGGACAAAGAAAAAGGCGAAGCTTTTGTTTTCGTAATGAAAAATTACCTCTCTCACACCATCAACGGAGCTGAGGATGAAGAGTGCAGAGCACAAAATATGTGGGATTCCCTACAGCGAACTTGCTTAAATAAGACCAAATCACTGCTATTAGCTTCAAAAGGCCACCATCAACACGCCAAAGAAACATGGTGGTGGAGTGATGAAGGTAAGAAAGTGATAAATGAGAAGAAAGCGACTTTCAAAGCTTGGTCAAAGTGCGCCTCTAATAATAATGACGAAAAAGTTCGCCTCGAAATGGAATACAGATGCTGCAAGAAAAAAGCGAAAAAGAAGTGCGCCCAGCTTCAAGCAGAGGGCCTGTATCGGGAGCTGGAGAAAATATCTTCCGCGGTTGCTGATGCAAACCAGGCTATCGAGCAGCTGCGAAGACACAATATGAACAAGAGCGCCACTATCTTCAAAATAGCCGCCCAAAGAAGAAAGAATTTGAATTTTTTTATGAAAACACCGAAGAAAAGCAAACAAACAAGGGTCTCTGAGAAAATCAAGTGGTACAATCTGGACAAAGAAAAAGGCGAAGCTTTTGTTTTCGTAATGAAAAATTACCTCTCTCACACCATCAACGGAGCTGAGGATGAAGAGTGCAGAGCACAAAATATGTGGGATTCCCTACAGCGAACTTGCTTAAATAAGACCAAATCACTGCTATTAGCTTCAAAAGGCCACCATCAACACGCCAAAGAAACATGGTGGTGGAGTGATGAAGGTAAGAAAGTGATAAATGAGAAGAAAGCGACTTTCAAAGCTTGGTCAAAGTGCGCCTCTAATAATAATGACGAAAAAGTTCGCCTCGAAATGGAATACAGATGCTGCAAGAAAAAAGCGAAAAAGAAGTGCGCCCAGCTTCAAGCAGAGGGCCTGTATCGGGAGCTGGAGAAAATATCTTCCGCGGTTGCTGATGCAAACCAGGCTATCGAGCAGCTGCGAAGACACAATATGAACAAGAGCGCCACTATCTTCAAAATAGCCGCCCAAAGAAGAAAGAATTTGAAATTTTTATGAAAACACCGAAGAAAAGCAAACAAACAAGGGTCTCTGAGAAAATCAAGTGGTACAATCTGGACAAAGAAAAAGGCGAAGCTTTTGTTTTCGTAATGAAAAATTACCTCTCTCACACCATCAACGGAGCTGAGGATGAAGAGTGCAGAGCACAAAATATGTGGGATACAATACAGCGAACTTGCTTAAATAAGACCAAATCACTGCTAGGAGCTTCAAAAGGCCACCATCAACACGCCAAAGAAACATGGTGGTGGAGTGATGAAGGTAAGAAAGTGATAAATGAGAAGAAAGCGACTTTCAAAGCTTGGTCAAAGTGCGCCTCTAATAATAATGACGAAAAAGTTCGCCTCGAAATGGAATACAGATGCTGCAAGAAAAAAGCGAAAAAGAAGTGCGCCCAGCTTCAAGCAGAGGGCCTGTATCGGGAGCTGGAGAAAATATCTTCCGCGGTTGCTGATGCAAACCAGGCTATCGAGCAGCTGCGAAGACACAATATGAACAAGAGCGCCACTATCTTCTAAATAGCCGCCCAAAGAAGAAAGAATGCTCAGGAGATTCGTTCGCCAAAGTTCATTAGCAATGCTCATGGCCAGCTTCTTGTGGATGATGACAAAATTCTGCAGAGGTGGCGGCAGTATTGTGAAGAACTTTTAAATGAACAGTTTCCCCGGCTATATTTTCCAAGAGCCACCCCTAACTGTGAAGAAATACCCGACATTACAGTCGAAGAAGTTAGTGAGGCGGTCAAATACTCCAAAAAACGAAAAGCGGTTGGGCCAGATGAGATGCCCTCTGAGTTCTGGAAAAAGATGGGAGACGTCGGGTTAAGATGGCTCAGAATTCTCATCTCCAAATTCGTGAGAGGTGATCCAATGCCGAATCAATGGAGGGAAAGTTACCTTCTCCCTGTATACAAAGGGAAGGATGATACGCGAAACTGTGATAGCTACCGTTCGATCAAGCTGATGTCACACACCATGAAGATCGTTGAGCGGGTATTAGGTGGCCGACTGCGAAAAATAATACGGCTATCTGATGATCAGTGCGGGTTTGTCTCGGGTAAATCAACCACAGATGCAATCCAAAGTATAAGGATCATAATGGAAAAACATCGTGATTCCTTAAGGGATTTACATATTGTATTGGTTGACTTTGAAAAGGCATTCGACAGACAACCACGAAATTTGATATGGGTGGCGATAGGACATCGAGGGGTTCCAGAAACCTATGTACAGATGATCATGGACATGTACGAAGGATCAAAGACAAGAGTAAGATGCCCCGCTGGAGTAACCGAAGAGTTCCCAATCAAAGTCGGGGTACACCAGGGAAGCGTTTTAAGTCCTTTGCTCTTTATTACAGTCCTTGATTATCTGCTTGAAGGTAAAGTGATGGACCCCAAGGTACATCAGTTATTCTTTGCTGACGATGGAGCTATCATAAGTGAGAATCCTACATCCCTGCAACGAGCACTTGATGTGTGGGTGGACGTTCTGGATGGATATGGGTATCGCATTAGTTAAAAAAAAACAGAGTACTTATGCTGCCCGTTCTCTGATCCACTCAGGCCTATTCCAAACATTTATTTGAATGGAACAGTGCTTCCCAAGTGCGAAAAGTTCAAATATCTGGGATCTATGATCAATAACAAAGCATCTTGTGATGACGACATCAATCATCGTGTAAGCGTAGGGTGGATGAAGTGGCGAGAAAATTCCGCTATCTTCTGTGACAGAAAAATGTCCCCTAAGTGGAAAGGAAGGCTCTACACCGCAGTTGTACAAGAGTATGAGAGTAAATTAACGGCAGCTGAGATGAAGATGCTTCGCATGACACCAGGAGTGACAAAGCTTGATCGAATAAGAAGTTCGAAGATCCGTGGAAGCTTTCACATCAAGGAAACCATCGTACAAAAAATAGAGCGCGACCGGCTCATTGCCACGTTCAAAGAACAAATCATTTGAATTTGTTAAAAAGGCAATATCTATGCGCGTTCCAAAGACATCGCGATGTAGGAAAGGCAGGCCTATAAACGCCTGGATCAGACAAATGCGACGACATCGGCATTTCATTGGCCTCAGTAACCGAGTGATCCAAAATCAGCAGGCCTGCCGATATTTTCTGAGGACAAATAGGCGAACCCCACAGGCGGATCAGTAGAAATGCGGTGAAGTGGGAGGGCTGTGATCCCTTGTTTTCGGATCATAGCCTCGCTGATAAAGGGAAGAAGAAGAAAAAGAAGTTGTTTGAAAGCTTTAGTTCCTTTCCATAAGGAATATTCAGTATCCTTTTCTGCCGTTAGTCTGCGGAGATATTTGCTAACACTTTCATTTTTGATTTCTTTTAACAAGGCTTTTAAGTCGCTGCAATACTTGTTGAGTACTTCTTTGTTTTGCGGTGATCGATGATTTTGCCATTTCTTCCTTGCTTTACGTTTTGCTTTTAAGAGTTCTTTATTTTCTGCTAGGTATGTGATGTCATTTGTTATTTTAGTTCTGTTCCCTGGAGTGCTTTCCCATGCTGCAAGTTAGTAGTTTTCACAAGCATGTCTAGTTCATCTTCTATTGTGTCTGTATTGGTTATTGGGGCTTCCAGGTTTGTTTTTCTCTTCAAGCAGGTAACGAAAGTAGTGACAGTAATTTTTTTTTTTTTTTGAAAGTCTCGCTGCGCAGTTTGTGTGTATCACTGTTGAGATGACGGTCATGAT
This sequence comes from Brachypalpus laphriformis, assembly GCA_945910035.1. Lineage (NCBI taxonomy): Eukaryota > Metazoa > Arthropoda > Insecta > Diptera > Syrphidae > Brachypalpus > Brachypalpus laphriformis. The sequence continues at coordinate 87,579,189 of OX246754.1, forward strand.
TACTGGCGAATGGTCTGATGTAAGCTCTTCATAATTTTCAATATCTAACTCACTGCCTTTAGCTATCGTTAGCCTAGAACTTCAGTTATATTTTTGGCGTTAAAATCACCTCCTGCACTGAAGTTTTTAGCAAAGGATTTGAGAAAGTCAGTATATTCTTTCTTTTTGTTATTGTAAGGTGGTGGACAATAAACTTCTGCTATACTGCATTTACAATAGTGCTGTAGTTTAATACATATGGATATAGCTTGCTTGTGCGCTTCCTCCATTTTACTAAATTCATAGTGTGTGATATTATCTTTTACTATGATTTTATTCTTATGCTTTTACTTCTGTTCTGTTTCAGATCCTTATGTCACTAATGTAGGTGTCCATCAAGGTTCTGTAACGGGATCACTGTCATTCTCCCTTTTTAATAACAACTTCCCTAACGTAGTTGAAAACTGAATTATCCATATATACGCTGATGACGTTTTAGTTTACTTTTCTCGTCCAGTTGGCCTGAGTGAAGATTGTGTTGCCAGAGTAAATGAAGACCTTGAAAATATTTCAAAATAGTCTCAACAAACTTAAACTGAATGCTGCTAAAACTAGTAGCATGATATGCTCTAGAAGAAATTTCCATCCTACTATCTCGCCTATCATTCTTAATGGAGACTCAATCCCTGTCGTCGATGTTGTGAAATATCTTGGATATTGTATTAACTCTAGGCTTTCTTGTTGCGATGCAACTTCAGACACAATTACTAAGGTCTACGCTGGTTTAAGTTACTTATGAAACTTATTGCAGCTTATTACGGATAAATCTTAAGATACGATTAGTTAAATCTTTGTTAATGCCATTTCTTATGTTTAACTGTTCTGCGTATCTTTGTCTAGATTACGAGTGTAAACGCAAAATAAATGTTGCATTTAATGATTGTATCCATTTTATTTATAACATTCCCAGATTGTTAGCTGGGGTTGGTACAAATAACACCGTCCTTTGCGTATTTCGACTGTTTATTTATAACAATTACCAACTTTACTTTAACACGATATTCAAATCACTTTATTTTTTATTTATTTCAAATTAAACTGTCTCTACCAATTGACTTCCAATCACAATGTCGCTTATTTTCATTTTATTTAATTTTTTGATCGTTGTATTCACCCTTTTCAACTGTGCCGTCTGTGGTTTTGGTCGGTGTATTTATACCAGATACAAGAAGTTCTAGATCATGCTAGATGTCACTGGGGATGACTTGATTACTACGGCGAAGGCGAAATATGGAGTGAACCGATTGGCACGCTAGCTGGTTTGGGGAATAGGTGGCGTTCTTTCAGTTCGTTTGGTACACATACCATGCAGTGCGGTGGTACTTTTTGTCGATGCTACAATATTAAGATGTTGTGTTTCAGTTGTTCTTGCGACGGCCAATTCAATTTCTTTGCAACGCACAATGTTATTTTCTGATAGGAAAATAATGACTTCTTGCTTTCCAGTAAATTTCTTAAGTAATGTTACAACCAAGAGTCACACGCTTCGCGCATTCCAGCTCAGTGATATTTGAACTAAAAACCAAATTAAAAATTTCCCCCGCATTATTTCAATAACCACTCAGGTTACGGGAATCCATGAATACTCCATGCAGGTTTCACATATCCTTTCAAGGTGTAACGTAGAAGTTCGGGCTGAGTAGTGGGTGATTGACGGAAAGTAAAAGAGTCCGGTGAAAACTTTCAACGGGTGAACACCAACACAAGTGTTAATCTAATAATCTGCAAAAATTGTACCACAAACAAAAAAACCTTTGTCTATCATAAGCTGAGCTGTTTTACCAAAAACATAGTTTCGTTTTTCTTTGTGTTCTAACGAATATATCGAACTGAACAAGTGGTACAATAAGTGTACACAAGGAGTGTTTGAAAAGTGTTAATCGTGTATTGGACAGTAACAACTTTCTTTGAAAAATTTTCTTTATCATTTTTATTCCCTCTTTTTGTCTAAAGAAAATGTAATTGATTATAAAACTACAACGCGCGCTTATAAATTTGATCACAACCTGCTCCGTTTTTTTGGAACAATCCACTTGTTTTAGTTCTTTCATGCATTGGGGACGAGTATGTATCGTATTTATTTTTGATTTTACTCGTATGATGTTAACAATTATTTCGCATTAATTTTTTTCCATTTCCATCATGATTTCGTTCAATAAAGTTACATGTGGATTTTGGTCTAAATAGCTCGGATCCGTAACAGCTGAATTAAATTAAAAATTTACTTAATTCAAAACGAATAATACTCCACGAAATTTCTTTGTCAAGCGCGATACGACCCCAACTATGAAAATAACAGAAATAAAATAAACGGCGATATTGCGAAAGACGTCAAAAGAGAAAGCAGAAAACGGATTTTATTCCAATGGACCATCCATACTTTCTTTGCAGTTCTTCTGCTTTTATATCGATTGGTAGTATTCTCGCCATAACGCAGACGCGACAGCCTGGTCCGAAGTTGTGTGGAATGCGCTACACACTCTAAGTGCACATAGTCTGTGAATCGCTGTGATTTTCCGTTTGTACCATATAACCTTCTTAGCTCTTGGTGATCGATAAAGAACTACTGACGTTGCAGTAATGATAATGAGCATAATTCGCGTAAGTAAGCACTTACCTGTGAGGCTTAACTGCAAGAGCAGGACAGGCTCAAAATAATTCGGGGCGTGCTGAAAGCCGAATTTGTCCACAATCATATCTACATACATATTTCGCAATACTTTTGTTAACTTTGTTTATAGTAGGTATTAAATAAAGCTGGATACATTGAAACAGTAACTTTTTAATTACGCACATAACGTACTACTTAGTGTTAGTTCTTGATCCTTCTTGCATATACAAAATCGTAGAAAAACTTTAAACCTTGAGTTCATTTTAGTAATTATTAATTGTATATATTTAGAAAAAAAAAACAAGATAAGTTGTAATCGTCGGTTCTTCTGCTGTTTGAATTTTCTTAAAAGTAACTCAAGGTTTTGAGTTTTTGTACGATTTTGTTCGTATGCAAAACGGATCAAATTTGGCATTCGTTAATAGGGGGGTTCACATTCTCAAATATGCTTGACAAGCATGGCTTGATGATGTTTGATGGATTGAAGCCATTTTCCGTTCACATTTGTCAAACAGGCTGTCAAACATCAGTTCTCTTTAGAATTTAAACCATGGCGGACGTTGTGATTGCAGCTCTTGTAATAGATCAAATTTTAAAAGAAGAAGAACAAGAAGAAAAAAAAGGCAACAAAATAAGAGGAAACGAATTTGGACTAAGGAATGGCTAAAAAAGCGTCCAAAATTTTCTTCTTTCAATTTGTTGGATAATTTTCACTTTTAATTTGCCATATCTCTGGTAAACTCCGATAAATTTCAAAAAATTCTCTCCATAATTCGCAATTTCCGCTTACAGCCATTTTTCTTTTTTTTTTCTTTTCTTTGATGCGCACAGGTTGACAACTTTTTTTAGAATGAAATTTCCTCCTGGTTTGACAAGAATGCGTTCATATTCTCAAACATGTGTGTCAAGCAAGCAAAATATCAAAATATTTTGATATCCATCCAACATGCTTGTCAAACTGTTTGATGGAGCGTTCACATTTTCAAATTCGAGTCAAACAAACCATGCTTGTCATGCATATTTGAGAATGTGAACCCCCCTAATGTCCAATAGAGAGTCGCTGTGGGCGGCTAATCCTTGTCAACAAAAAAAGTAGATTCGGAAGTCGCTGTGCTACAACCAAAAGCTCTGGCAGTCGCCAATTAATTATATGTTTCAGCGAATGCAGTTCGTTGTAGAAAAATGACATCGAAGACAGCTAAGTCAGGGTTCTCTCTCTCTGGGTTTTATAAATCTGTTGACCACTGTAATCTCTTCTGGGGATGGCAGTTTTATGCGCAAAGTTTGCAAAAATTTAACTTTCTCTAATCAATGATTTCTTCTTCGGGAAACTGCAATTAGGAGCTTACCGTTTTCTAAGAATCTTCTTCTAATTTCGCTAAAGGTGACATCCAGTACTTCATAAAATATTGCTCTGAAATGTTTTTCATTTCGGTCCACATCTTCTGATATTTCATCAGTTTTATTATATACTATGTAGGCTGTTCGGTAAGTCAGTGACTTTGATATGAAATACATGTTTTTTTTTTTTTTTTTATCAAATTGAATTTATTTTTCAACGTAGTCTCCATTCAGTGCGACGTACTTTTCCCAACGATATTCCAAATTCTTCAGCCCTTCCAAAAAATATGATTTCTCAAACTCTGCAAAATAGGCATTTGTTGCATCAATAATTTCTTCATTCGATGAAAATCTTTTTGTTCATATTAGGAAACAAGAAATAATCGCACGGAGCCAAATCTAGAGAATAGGGTGGATGAGGAAGCAGTTCATATCGCAATTCAGCTAATTTTGCTGTTGCTACTACGAACAAATGAGGCGGCGCATTATCGTGATGAAACAACACTCTTTTCTTCGAATGGGCCATTTTTCCTTCAATTCTACATGCAATTTAACTAATAAATTGGCATAGTACTGTCCGGTGATCGGTTTTCCATTTTTCAAATAGTCAATGAAGATAGTGGGAATAGTGGGAATGTCTTTTCCAGCCGACGGAACAGTTTTTTTCTTTTTTGGAGCACGTTCGCCAGCAGAAGTCCACTGTTTTGATTGTTTCTTCATATCTGGCATATAGTGGTGTATCCAGGATTCATCAATAGTTAAGAAACGCCGTAAAAATTCACTTGAATTGCGCTTGAAGAGCCCCAAAGTCTGTTTTGAAATCTTCACCAGAATCCGTTTTTGGTCCACCATCAAAAAAAGGCGGCACCAATATTGTCGATAATTTGTTCATGCCCAAATGGTCATGCAGGATTCAAATGACGGTATCACTTGAAATTGCTACAATCTCAGCTATCTCACGAACCTTGACCTGGCGATCGTCCAGCACAATATCGTGAATTTTGTTGTCCATTTCTTCCTTGTGACATCATTTGGACATCCTGGGCGCTCACTGTCTTTTTTGCTCGTACGACCGCAACGAAATTTAGTGAACTACTTGTGTACCATTCCATGCGAGGGAGCAGAGTCTCCATAATATTTCTTAAGTCTGTCTTCAGTCTCTTAACTGGTTTTACTGCGCGAAAAGTAGTACTTCATTAAAACACGAAACTTACTTTTTTCCAAATCAAAGTTCTTTCGATCACTGTAAAAAAGTGTTTGACAGATCTATTTAATTTGTTTTGTCTATGCCGAGAAAAAAACAAAGATGTCAAAACAAAAAAATTTCTATGCGATCTGAGCACCATCTTGCATCACTGATTTATCGAACATACCTCGTAGATATTCCTAAAGCGTTGTGTTTGTCTTTGATTTTTATGGGAATGTCATTTTCAGCAACATTAAAATCGTTGTTTATTTTGTCATCAATTTCTTTGTAAACCTTGTCGCTTCTGTAGAAGGTAAGAGAATCCAGGACCGAGGTTTTGGCAACCACAGAGTCTTTCAAACTCACTTCGTATGACTGAAGAAATTTATCAGCAGGCTGAATACTTTCTATTACTTTTTTCATAAACACCATACAAACTCGAAAATCTTTAGATCAAACAATTTTGAGCAATCCAGTACTTTTTACAACCTAATCACCATCTATATCTCTACTCTTTGATATTTTTTTGTAGTCTCTGGATTATTTTCCCATAATTATTCAAAACTATGCGAGTAACGTCCAAATGATGGCTTCAACGCTTTTTTCGACGTTGTAGTTTTTTGATACTTTTAGGATTTTATTTTGCTTAGATTAAATTTATTTTAATTTATTTATTCGTACGTAAATAATTCTTCAACTGTAGCTTATTTTTGATACTTTTATTTTTATGAAGTAATGTTCTGGATAGACAAAAACACTACCACTTTTGGATTACTTTTTGAAAAATTGACTGTGTAAGCTATTTATTTTTCTATTATATTATATGAAAGTAGTAACAAGTGATTCATTCGTTCCATAGAAGACTTTCAAACCGATAGACAGTATTTATTTAATACAATTTAAGCTACGATGTCCACTGAAAACAGCGTCAAAAACTACGTTCGTACGCAAAATTTACCAAAACGGTTGTCGGATAAGGACTCCTAGGAAAACCAACTAAATATCTATAAACTCTACGAAATAATTTCTTTAAATATTGGTTTACATTGTGGTGTTGGAGTACAAAATAATTAATAAAGGAAATAAATCCACTAAACATATTTCTACCTTCCATTATGGAGAAATTTGGAAATACTATATTTTTTTTTAAATAAACAAACGAATATGAGTTTTTTTTTGTAGGGATATGCTTACCGGTTGCAATAGCGCAGAAAAAAAAATTAAATAGAGAATAATAAATGAATCTACGAGTATATATATGTAAGTATATAAAACTCAATATACCTATGTTTGTAACTATGCTATAGACTCCGAATCCGCCGAACCGATTGAGCTCGAATTACCAGGCTTCGGTATTGGCCCGTGAGTGTTTCTGTGAAGTTTGGTCAAAATCGGTTCACCAGTTTGCCCACAACTGCATTTTCTTTCTTTTGTTAGGCGCAGAAACGCACGGCGGTTACCCGCTAGTTCGTAATAAATGCTGATATGTATCACATATGATACATCATGCATGGCTTAAATTTAGTTATACTTTTATTACTATTTACTAATACAGCAGTACTGCTGTACAACTCAGAAATTAAGCGTAGAAATTTCGAAATCCTTAGCAAACTCAGGCTAGTGGCTAGGGCAGGTTCAAAATGTTCGCGTACTCCCTGGCTACAGCCCTCCAGGAGAGGCAGGCTTATAAACGCATGCATCAAACAAATGCGACGACATCGGCATTTCATTGGCCTCTGTAACCAAGTGAACGAGCGAGCGTCTGACAAACATCCGAGAGTATTGTTGTCACGAAAAAGTTTCTCAAATCGCCGTACGGATTTGGCATTAAACTGTAGGTCCCTTCCATTCGTGTGAAAAATATAACGCACACAACATGAGTGGTTGCGAGAAGCTAGGCCCTGGCACTTTAAAGAGCTGTTGCGCCAACTATTTGTTTTTTTTTTTTTTTTGTTAAAAACAAGTGATCCAAAATCCGGAGGCCTGCCGATATTTTCTGAGGTCAAATAGGCGAACACCACAGGCGGATCTGCGGTGAAGTGGGAGGGCTACGATCCCTTGTTTTTGGCTCATAACCTCGCGAAAGAGGAAGAAGAAGAAGACAAGAAGTTTAGCGATTGCCACTATGGAGATGTCATCAAAATCCCACGGTTTAGCTTTTCTGGGATTTCTTACCGCAGAATGCCATCGTACATAATGTTCTACAGCACTACTCCTAAGACTGAACTCTGCGGTATACCTTCAACTCTCTGCGTCGTATAATAGGACTCTCTTGATGTACATACCTATATACGCTGCGTATTGCCTCCAGAAATTATTTCCAGTTATCGGAGTTGAAGGCGTTTGTAACGTTCAGCGCTGTACAGAAACAAAACGTGAAGACGCTTCTCGACTCGAAAACCGAAGGACCTCACAATGCCAGATTCTTCCAATTCGCTAAGGAATTCATGCGATATACATATAAAATGAGCATTTCGGGGATAGAGAGTACCCATCCGCAACGCGTACCAGTTAATAATAACCTTGGCAGACAACTTGATCTTATTTTCTCGTCAGATAGCGATAACTACGTCGTTTCAGCGAGCAACCATCTTTTATCCAAATTGGACCATTACCACCCTCCTGTAGCTCTTACAATAACGATAATAATTCTGTACAATCAGAGTGCTTGTAAGTACAAATGTAACTTCAATTTTCGCAAGGCAGAATACACAAAACTTATTAACCTTTTAAGCGCGTTTACTTTCAACAGCATTTTTAACAGTACACACATTTCTTTCGATAATATATAATGCTTGGATTGTTCTACTCTTAGCTGTTTTGTGCAATCCATCCCATATATGCCACAGAAGACTTTCCCGTCATCCTCACCTTGGTATACTAAAGAATTACGCTCACTTCACAGCAGAAGAAATAAGCAAATTTATTCGCTCATTTCTTTGTCAATCGTTTTCCAACCACACATCAGAGCCTGACTATTCTTACTTCTCCTACATGAGAGATTGTGCTCAGATCTCTTTAACTTTAATCGATATAACAGTGGCTCTTGTGACAGAAAAGAGCGAAAGACTTATGCGAATACTCCACTGGCCCGGGCGGTATACCTGTCGTAGTTAAAAAAAAAAAGTGTAAACCCTTTAGCCCTTATGGCTCTGCTTGAACTGTCTGTTTCACAGAGCGCCTTTCCTATGCTTTGGAAAAGCTATTTTATTATTCCCGAGGTCTGAGAAACGAAATTTCAAATTATCGTCCTATAGCTCTCTCTTCCATACCTAAGCTATTCGAAAGTATTGTTTACGATGCAATATTTTCCCATTGTAAGTCTATATTCCCCCCTCACCAACACGGTTTCTTAAAGGGGAGATCAACAACCACAAATCTAACCCAATTCGTATCCAGCACCCTGTGTACATTGGAAGATGCCAAGGAAGTCGATGTTGTTGTTACAGATTTCAGCAACGCAATTGTATTTTTGAAACTCAAAGCTCTCGGTTTCAGCCTGGGTTTATCGCCCGGATCAAAACATACTTTCATGAACGTCAATATGAAGCCGTTTTTGGATCCTTTGTATCTGATCCCTTTATAGTCCCCTCTGGAGTCCCTTAACGTAGCCATCTTGGTCCCCTTATTTTCATTTTGTCAATTAATGATGTTGATGGCATCATTAAATATTCCCGCCTATTAGGTTATGCAGACGACATGAACATCTTAGTGGATGTACTGACTCCCGTGCTCCTCAAACTTACTTAATAGCTTTTCTACTTGGTGTAATAAAAGCTTTCTTGGGGTAAATGTCAACAAATACCAAGCTATTACTTATTCCCGGAAGCGTCTTCCGACAGCCTATAGAATTTATGCGATTTGCGACGAGCCTGTTCCCACTGTCACTTTTCTCTGTACCCCCTTCGGGTAGGGGTTAGAATATACCCGAGGTAGGCATGCCTGTCGTAAGAGGCGATTTAAATCCACCTTCCGTATACCGAGCATAGTGTATACAAAAAATGCAATGAACAAAACAAATCGATTCAATACCCCAGGTGGCAGTCCAGGTTCACTGGAAAATCCAATCCAGAAGCGCAAGCGCGTGAAAAACGTGACTCAGTGAAATTGAAAAGCTTTGAGGAGGAAAACGACGTACTTCGTACCAAGCTTACCGAAATGGAGCTACTCTATCGTGAACTTCAAAAAGAGGTAGACTTACTCAGGTAAGAAAATAATGCCCTAAAAAACACGTATCTACAAAAAGAAAATACTGTTAGCCCACATCGCTCACCTAGTCGCGAATACCAGACGGATGAAGAAGAGCTAACACCTGAAACGAATTGGATCGAAAAGAAACGACCTAGCAAAAAACGCAAAACTGGTTCCTCACCGGAAGTCGAGCCACAAAAAGATGGAAAGCCCAAGGAGTTGCAACAGAAGCCTCAACAAATAAAATTACGTCCTCCGCCACCGATAAACGTCGTTGGAATTACGGACTATAATAAATTGCATTGCCTCCCTAAAGGAACGCTGGCATCGAAACTTAAGGTGACATCTCTCCGAAACAATACGTGGAAAATCAATGTCGATGATGCTGATGGTTACCGAGCAGTGTCTCAAAAATTGAATGCCGAAAAGATTCAGTGGTATGCTTATGAAAACAAGTTTGAAAGACCACTGCAAGGGGACTCCACCCCTCGCGCACCAAAGACGATGTTATAAACGACCTTCAAGGCAAAGGCTTTAAAATTCTTGATGCCTTCAATATTATCAAGAAGGAGAAGCAACAGTCGGAGGGAGATCAGGAAAAATTGGTAAAGCGTGGACTTCCACTATTCATGCTTAGTTTCGATAGAGATGAAAATAAAGATGTTATATATGGTATTAAGACTATTCTAAACATCGTGGTCAAAATCGAACTTATGTGTGAGAGCTACAGATGGATCCCACAGTATAAGCGCTGTCAAGGTTTCAATCATACGCAGACTTACTGCCAGAAAGAACCGCGATGCGTCAAATGCGCAGGTAAACATCTCTCGGAAGAGCGTCACCTAAATAAGCAAACCCCAGTCACTTGTATAAACTGCAAAGGAAATCATCCTGCGAACTATCGAGGTTGCGAAGTGGCGAAAGAGCTCCAAGAAAGACACAATACGCTTAAAAATTCCATGCGGCCGAATCCGAAACCAATTAATAATACACCCAAAATAGCTACGAAAAAACCAGCGAAAGAAAAGATATCCGTCAATATTGACTTAAGATCGGGTAATGAAGAAAAAACCAAACGTAACGTTTTTTTTTTTTTTTTATTTATTTCCCAATGCAGTAAATACATCTGTCTTAGAAAAAGACATCTAATATTTGTTTTTACAATTTGAATTTTGGGATTTAATTTGGATTAAGTGACCAATGTTCTTAGCCCTTTTCTAGGAATTTAAACTTATTAACAGTTTAACAATTAAACAAAAAAAAAAAAAACAAAAGCAATTAAACAGTTTTAACAATTATTGAACGAGTAAAGTATGTTAGTTATAATAGAAATTAAATTATTTTTATATTTAGGATGTTTTAGTATGTTGACCTTGTGGTCCCTCTTATCAAGTCACTGGGTCTATTTCTCTTTAGTCGTCGTCTTCCGAAGAATTCCTTCATTGGTAGTGAATTGACTTCGATGTTAGGGTGAACTACTATTTTTATGTGATGTGTTCTGCTTATTTCTATTATCTCTTCTTCCACTGTTGGTATTTTTAGGTCGCGATGGATGTCGGTGTTAGGTATGTACCAGTCCGCATTGATTATGGTTCGTAATATTTTTGATTGTTGTCTTTGGATTATGGCGATGTTTGTTTCCTTTGACGTTCCCCAGAGTTGGATCCCGTATGTCCATATAGGTTTGATAATGGATTTATATAGTAGTAATTTATTGGTTGTCGAAAGTTTAGAATTTTTACGCAGGAGCCAGTACAGTTGATTATATTTTAGTTTAATTTGGTCCCTTTTTTTTGTATGTGGTATTTCCAGTTAAGTTTGTTGTGTAGTTGGATTTAGTGGTAAATATTACTTGTTGGGTTTTGTCTTCGTTAATTTGTATGCTGCATTCGTCAAACCATTGCATTGTCTTATCCAGAAGTCGTTGTGCTCGAGTAGTTACAGTGTCCAGGTTTTCATCGGATATCAGCAGAATAGTATCGTCAGCAAAGGTTGCCATCATGGTTGTAGCTCCACTCGGTAGAGGGATGTCAGCAGTGTAGAGGACGGAGAACGTAACGTAGTAGAGAAAATGTGACAGAATTAAAATCTTCGAATAATGGCATGCAGTCTTATGCTCAAGCGGCGACGACAGCTATTGGCAAGTATATGACCGACAACTCACGGGAGATCAAAGCAAGAAACCATCGAAACTTTAATGCAAAGACTCCTGTTCAAGCTGCGACATCGGGAAACGGTGATAGAGGTAGCTCACAAGATCATGTATCCCATGTTTTCTCTCTAATTCTTGCGAAACTTGAAGAGTAATGCAAAAAAAACAAATTTACTTGCGAGAGACTAGTTGCGCTAGAGAACAACATTCATAACACGCGTAATTCAACCAGAATATGAAAGAAACGCTTAAAATTCTTACATGGAACGCCAACGGGCTCATACGAAAACTCGACGAGAAAAAGACATTGGTATACGAGTATGCTTAGTCTGTAAAACCCATCTGACAAAACAATCGAATGTTAAGATAAAGGGATAAAGAGTGTATCACGCCTTCCATCCATCGGAAAGAGCCAGAGGCGGATCATCTTTGTTTATAAAAGAATCTATCGAACACTCAGCAGAAATAAAGATTGAATTAGAAGCAATGCAACTAAGCACGGTAGGCGTTAGAAATAAACATTTTGCTTTCAACATTTCTTCCATATATTGTCCATTGCGATGCAAACTTGAAGAAAGTGATTTCACAAATATCTTCAACTCCCTAAACCAAATTTTATTATTGGTGGCGACTTCAACGCGAAACACCTCTTCTGGGGTTCAAGGTACGTTCTCAGAAAGGTAGAAAGCTTTATAATGCGAGTATGCAATTCAGATGTGATTTTCACTCGACGGGTAAACCAACATATTGGCTGACTGAGAGAAATAAGATACCAGATCTGATCGATTCCTTTGTTGTTAAAGGAATATCTGGCAACTGTATAAAAGTTGAAGAAAGCTTTGATCTCTCCTCTGATCATTCTCCAATCATTATGACGATAAGCGATGCTCTGAAAAGTAGGACCGGCTAGATTAACCAGCGCGGTAACTAATGCGCGCTAACTAATTGGGATGGGTTTAAAAAAGATATTAAAACAAATATTGAGCTGAGCGTATCACTTAAAACGCCCTATGAACTTGAAGTTGAAGTAGATCGCTTCGTCAAAATCTTACAGGATGCCGCGTGGAAGAATACTCCCAAACCAAAGAGAACGCGGGCCAGTTACATTCAAACTTTTCCACAAGAAATAAAAGAGATGATTAAGGAGAAGAGAAAAGCGCGGAAAAAATGGCAACAAACTCGGGCTCCGCAACATAAAGCACATCTTAACCGTTTGTGCAACTCACTAAAAAGATCTATTAAAGACCTTAAGAATAATGCAATACAAACTTACTTAGAAAGTTTAACGGCAGAAAAAGATTCTAGTTACTCGCTTTGGAAGGCTATAAAAGGTATTAAAAAACCTCAAATTCAAGCCGCACCAATTAGGAAAAATCAAAACGAATGGGCCAGGTATGGTAAAGAGAAAGCGCAAGTTTTTGCCGCACACCTGGGAGAAAATTTTAAAACGTTTGATGGACAAGCTCTTATTCAAAACATGAATACGTCGTATATAGCCAATAGCACAATAAGAAATGCATCACTAACCGAACTTAAGATTAAGAAATAAAGGAACTTTAACCTAAGAAGGCTCCTGGATACGACGTAATTACGGGACGGGTTCTTAGAGCACTACCAAGAAAAGCTCTAATTAAGGGTCTGTTCATTATAAACGCCGCGCTTAGACCAGAATATGTTTCCATTCAATGAAAAGTTGCCGAAGTAACAATGGTCCTCAAGCCCGGAAAACCGCTGAATGAAAAAACGCCTTATAGACCGATTTCGCTCCTTCCAATTATATCTAAAGTCTCCGCGTCAAATGTGGAAACGAATATTCAGATTTTAAGGAATAAGTGGCTGGGGTGCCGCAAGGAAGCGTACTTGTTCCAGTTTTATATCTATTATACACTCGTGATACACCGCAAGTAGAAGGCACTGAGCTAGCTACATTTGCCGACGACCCTGCTATCTTGGCAGTTGATAAAACGGTCGAAGATACTACAGAAAAACTGGAAGAAGCTTTGGATAGAGTAATGAATGGACAAAGGTTTGGCGAATCGCACTCAACGACACCAAATCTGTTCATGTAAATTTTACTTATAAGAAAATAAATAATTTGTTGATCTTTTCAAACTCGGTTCAAATTCCGTTTGCAAATGAGGCTAAGTATCTTGGAATGACACTTGATGCAAAGCTGAAATGGAAAACGCACGTAAAGAAAAAACGCAAAGAACTAGATAATAAATATAGAGAAATGTATTGGTTACTTGGAAAATATTCCAAGCTTAATATAGAGAACAAACTGCTTTTATATAAGCAAGTGCTAAAACCTGTATGGAGATATGGTATACAACTCTGGGGTTGTACCAAAATAACTAATACTAAAATTTTACAAACTTTTGAAAACAAAGTGCTAAGAGGTATTGTTAATGCGCCATGGTATATCAGAAATAACGATATCCACAGAGATCTTGGCATTAAAACAGTCGAAGACGAAATCAAAAACTACGCGAGAAAGCATAAAAGTCGACTAAAAAGTTACGTAAATATTACAGTCCTCCAAGTTTTGGATGAAAGAAATTTACTACGCCGTCTTCAAAGAACCAAACCTTTAGACTTAGCGCGGTTAGTTACCGCGTCTAAACTGCGGAGCTAGCAGGATCTTCTGGGAAGGTACCTGCAAAACGTTATTATTTTGTGAAATGGAATCTACTTGATAAGTCGAATACTTAGTTGTAGTAAAAATAAAAACAAGTCTGTTTTGAAGAGATGTTTTTTAGTGGGTAAGAATCCCACACTACTATGAGCACGCGCTGTCGATCCTCATAGTGTTTTGTTGCCCTTGGGAAAAAAAATGTTCTCTGTGATTTGGGTGTCATATGCGAGAGTGAGCTTAATTTTCGTAACCAATATTATTAGCAGGGCTAACTCTGCGCTAGGTTATATGAAACGTTAGTCCAAGGAATTCCCAAATCTTTACGTCGCCAAATCCCTATATTACACATTTGTAAAACCAATTCTTGAATATGCCAGCCACGTTTGGTCTCCCTATCACGATACACATTCATATCGAATTGAGTGTATCCAATGGAGGTTCATTCGTTTTGCTTTACGCAGACTCCCGCGGCCTGACAGATTCAACGGCAATGGCAACGAAGCGCTCAAATATGTAATCGGAAAGAATGGGCAAGGCAACTGCAATGATAGGGACGAAAGGTTTGTGGACTTCTGCACTGCCAACCGCCTTGTGATAGGTGGCACCACGTTCGAGAACAAGATCAACGCTGTGGCTACAGAGCAGAAGAAGCTGTACGGAGGTGCGACTGTTTACAAAATCACCAAAAAGTTAACACGTGGCCCAAGCTCCAGCCAACACCCAGTTTAAATCCTGATCGGTTCCTTGCGCATTCAGCTGAGGACCAGCTCAAGAGATGGAAGAAGTATTTTGCTGCGGTTTTGAACCTCGAATTCGCAAGTTATATGCTCCCAAATCACAGACTGAGGTGCCGAGGTGAAAAATGCTCGAATACGCACCACGACCCCTAATAAGAATGAGATCACTAGCGCGATTAACTCAAAACCAACAAGGTCGTAAGAATTGACGGCGTTCCTACAGAACTCTTACGAGCAACGCCAACAACATCGGCTAAGCTTCTGATTCCACTTACAGAGAGAGCATGGGAAACTGAGAGCTTTCCTGACGAGTGGAAAAATAGAATAATCGTCAAGCTTCCTAAGAAGACAAATTTAATGGAGTACGGAAACTGGAGGTGCATCTGCGTGCTGTCTGCTGTAGATAAGGTAATAGCTAAAATCATCCTGGAGTGAAACCTGCATGTTTCCGCCCTTGACCCTCCTGTGTCGACCACAGAAATACCTTCGAACAGTGCGTTGAATATCGATCGCCACTTCACCTGGTATACATCGATTTTGAGAAGGCGTTCGATAGTATCGATAGGGAGTTTATTTGGCGTTCCTTACGCAGTAGAAATATTCCCGATAAATTCGTTGCTTTTTTCAATGCTACATACTGGTATGAAGGGTCCAAATGTCACGTTCTGCACAGAGGTTGTCTGAGGAATTTGGGATCCAAAGTGAGGTAAGACAGGGCTGTGTTCATTCACTAATACTATTCCTATTGGTGATTAGCGATGTGCTTCGTGCAGCTTTGTCGACGGGAAACGGAGGAATTCGATGTACTCTTACATCTCAACTGAAACATCTTGACCACGCTGACGATGTATGCTTACTCTCTCATAGAATTATGAACCTCCATCAAATGACAGCAGATGTGGCGGTGGAGGTAGGTGCCGTCGGGCCTAAAATTAATACGGCAAAAACAAAAATTATCAGCCATGGAACAACTCATCGGCTCAGAATTCATAACTAGACGCTAACATATGCTCAAGCTGCGTCGCTAGAAAACAAGCGAAGCGGTGTTACGGTAGACCCAGTCTCCCAAGTCTTCTCTATAATTCTTGCGAAACTTGAGGAGCAAGCGAAGGTCAACAAAGTCATATTTGATAAATTGAGCAAGCTCGAGTTAAAACCTCGCCAAAAAAGAACTCCCATATGAATATGAATCAGTTACTATAAATTTTAACATGGAACACAAACGGCCTTCTACAAAAAAACGCCGAATTAGAAGCATTCTTACGGAATGACAACATTGACATTTGCTTGATCTCTGAAACTCATTTGACAAAGTAATCCGGAGTAAAAATAAGAGGGTATCGTGCTTATCACGCATACCACCCTTCCGCAAGAGCTAGAGGCGGATCCTCCTTATTCATTAAAGACTGCATTGAGCACTCCATAAATACGGCGATTGAAATCGATACAATGCAAACAAGTTCAGTTCGAGTTAAGAATAGGCACTCGTATTTCAACATCGCGTCCATTTATTGTCCTCCGCGATGCACGTTTAGAAGTAACGACTTTGTACGTCTCCTTGACTCACTTGGACCGAATTTCATTATAGGTGGCGATTTCAACGCAAAACACACCTTTTGGGGTTCCAGATCCAATTCACGGAAAGGCAGACTTCTGTACGAAGCCGGTATGCAATTCGGGGTTGATTTCTTTTCGACGGGGAAACCGACGTATTGGCCCTCTGATACAGCAAAAACACCGGACCTAATAGACTTCTTCGTAGCAAAAGGAGTATCTTCAAATTTTGCGAAAGTAGAGGAAAGCTTTGATCTCTCCTCAGATCACTCGCCGGTAATCTTGACAATAAGTGACCGACTAATGACAGTAGAAGGTGTGCCTAGATTAACTAACAAGAAAACGAAGAAAATATTGTCTTAAATGTATCGCTTAAAACACCCCTCGAAATAGAAGATTAACTCGGCAAATTTATTGAATCAATACAGAATGCCGCGTGGAAAAATACACCTTTAAGGAGGAAAGAAGTCCCATGCAATGAAGCTAATTATCCCCCGGAAATAAAAGAACTTATTCGAGAAAAGAGGAGAGCACGCAAAATATGGTAACAAACTCGCGCTCCCCAGCATAAAACCCATTCGAATTTCCTATGCAATAAGCTTTAAAAAGCGATCCAAGACCTAAAAAACCGAGAAACTTCAGCTTATCTTGAAGGTTTAACCGCCGAAAAAACCACTAATTACTCGCTCTGGAAAGCTGTCAAAAGAATTAAAAAACCCCAAATACATTCGCCACCGATAAGAAAAAACAACGACGAATGGGCAAAAGGTGACAAAGAAAAAGGGGATCTATTTGCCGAGCACTAAGAAGAGACTTTTAAGCCATTTGATGGAGAAACATTGGAAGACGATTTTACCGGTACGACTACGACATCTGACAACCTTAGAATAAAAAGTGTGTCATTTATAGAACTTCGCCAGGCAATAAAAAACCTGAAAAATAATAAAGCTCCTGGCTATGATTTAATAACCGGACAAATTCTCAAGGAATTACCAAAAAAGGCACTATTAAAATTGCTTTATTTAATAAATGCTTCTATTAGATTATTATCCGTCGCAGAAGTCATAATGGTTCCGAAACCGGGGAAATCTCCAAATGACAAAAAATCATACAGACCGATATCGCTACTACCAATAATATCGAAGGTATTTGAAAAACTCCTACTGAAACGGATTCTTCCTTCGGGTTCAGAATCAAGCATTCCACAATTGAGCAGGTTTATAGAATAACCGACGAAATAGAAAAAGCCCTTGAGGAGAAAAAGATTTGTTCTAGCGCTTTTCTTGACGTATCTCAAGCCTTCGACAGGGTTTGGCACGATGGATTGAATTATAAGCTAAGACGAATCCTTCATAAGATCTTAGAATCATACCTTAAAAACAGACTTTTTCGTGTCAAGCACGGAACTGAATATTCTGCTTTTAAAGAAATCGCCGCCGGAGTTCCGCAAGGAAGTGTCCTTGGGCCTATCTTATTCTTGCTGTACACTCGGGACATACCACAAACTGAAGGCACTTTTGTAGCTACGTTCGCGAACGACACGGTTATTCTGGCAACGGAAAGTTCAATCGAGTCAGCAACCATAAAACTCCAACGAGCCTTGGATAAAATCTGTGAGTGGACAAAAACCTCGGCGCATTGTTCTTACCGACACCAAATCGACGCGTGTTATCTTCACTTACAAGAAAATAATCAACCTTCCCGTTTTCATTAACTCGGTACAAATACCGCATGCAAACGAAGCTAAATATCTGGGAATGACACTAGACGTGAAACTTAAATGGAAACCTCACGTTAAAAAGAAACGTGACGAAGTCGAAAATCGACTTAGAGAAATGTATTGGCTAATTGGAAGATATTCCAAACTAAGCGTATATAACAAACTGCTTCTGTATAAGCAAGTGCTTACACCCGTGTGGACGTACGGTATACAACTCTGGGGTTGTACCAAACCAAGCAATAGGAATCTCATACTGATTGTATCCAAAATAAAATTATAAGAATAATCGTGAACGCTCCCTGGTATATCAGAAACAATGATATCCACAGAGACTTAGGGATAGCTATCGTGGAGGACGAAATAAAAAACTTCGCTCGCAAGCTTCGTATTCGTCTTCATGGCCATTGCAACTGTGCCATACTCCAAACTTTGGATGTGACAAATCTTACGCGCCGACTTCGAAGAACGAAACCCTTCGAATTAGCGCAATAAGACAAAAAGCCGCATGTCATGACGGTTTCAGCAGGTGCTTTTATTGAAAATCTACCTGCCTCACGCGAATATTCTCTTCTGAAGCTTAAACTACTTGATAAGGTCTAACTTAGTCGTAGTAAACAAAACGAAGGGAAGGGTGTTTTTAGTCAGTAGAAATCTGACACTACTATGAGTACACGGTCTCATAGTGTCTCATGAAGATTTTCACCTACCCACGAGAAAAAAAAAAAAAAAAAAAACTCATAACTAGACAACCAGTAGAGAGAGTAAAGCGGCATATACACAGGTCAAAAACTCATCAAGCATGTGAGAGTGTATTAGTGAAAATAACACACGTGTGCGTTGTGTGCATGCTTGAAGCAAAATCAAAATTTTTAGGTTTAAGCTCAATCATGTATCCAGCATTGACGTAGTGTATATGGGTGATTGACTGATTGATCATGCATATGCTCATTTTCGCGTGTACAGCGACGAGGCAACATATCGCACTGATAATACAATACTGTTGTAACTCAAAAGTTGACAAATTTGAGATAACATCATATTCAAACGTAAAATTCAATTCCCTACGCGTCAATAATACTGTCGTTAGAATAATAGATAATTGGTTTATTTTTATTAATAACCCTAATAAAGCATTCATTTTTTTTATAATCTATAACACGAAGTAAATAATCAGTTTTTCGCTGATTCTGAAAAAAGTCATATTTTGATTTACAACAGTATTGTATTATTAGTGCGATATGTAGAAAACAGATAGCGGAAAAAAGTTTTTATTTTTTGCAAGATGGAGGAGAATATTTTTACATTGGAATTTATAGAAGTTTATCGCTCTCTTCTTCAACGCTAACGCTAGTCCCACAACGATGCAGCAATCGTCCGTGTCACTCATATTTTCTTTTTTCTATGTTTTAAAAACTGATTTCAAGTGTTTATCGCTTAAATCTCACCAGAAACCGCACGTGCTTTCATCTCAACATTTACGTAAAAATGAATGATTGAAGACTCATACTTGATGTGTGTATATGCAACGTCAAAAAGAATTCACTAACACACTCTCACATGCTTGATGAGTTTTTGACCTATTTATATGCCACTTATAAAAGATTTCCAGTATCTTGGGAGTATTGGCTCGACTGATGGTGGAACCGAATTGGCTATAGCCAACAGGATCGCCAAAGCAATTCGGGATGTTGTCCAAAATATGGCAAAGGATCAGTCAGAATCAGAATCAGTGTTGGGACTTTACCACAATTGTGGTAGATCTACCACTATTTCCAATAAATTTTGAATCTACCACGTTTACCACTCTAAGCAAAAAATCTACCACGTTTTTTATTTCTTCTTCATTACATTTTTTTCGCACTTCCAAATTTGTCCAAATAAAAAAAAATATGAAGATGGACATACATCTCCATATTTTTTTTACACATTTTATTCCTGTTCCTTTTCCTTTCTCACAATTTCCAATGGAAATAATACTGTCGGGATGGTTCCAGTCATTATCCGGAGTAAGACAAGGTTGTTCGCTGAGTCCAAGCTTATTTGCGCTATACATCGAGGACATCGTAGATATTCTGCCTGGAGGTGTTGAGTACGCAGGACTATTGATCAAAGCACTTCTGTTCGCTGACGATATAGTACTAATGGCGCAATCACCTGAATCCTTACAACTAATGATCAACAGGCTGTATGACTACTGTAAGCTATGGAACTTAATCGTAAATCTTAGCAAGTCAAAGGTTATGAAATTTAAGAAAAGGGGCGGAAAGAACTGCAGAAACGAGAAATGGTACTACAACGGAGAAAGTATTGAAGTCGTTAAGGAATATAAGTATCTTGGGGTCTACTTTACAAAAAGTTTAGATATGGAGAGACATCTAAATGAAAAACTAGCAAAGTCTAAAACGGCCATCAATGTTGTATCGAAGAAATGTCTCAGTAATAAATTCATTGCCCACAGCAGTAAATATAAGGTTTTTGTAACGGTGTCAGAGTCCATCATGTTCTATGCTGCGCAAGTATGGGGAGTAAGGAAGTATGAGGCTGTTGAGAAATTACTGCGGTACTACGTTAAGAGAGCATTTCACCTTCCACCCAACACTCCCAATTATATGCTAATGCTGGAAACAGGCTTGCCCCCATTGTACATCAAAACTTTTAAATTGCATGTGGACTACATTCTAAAGGTTTTGAATATGCCGGATACTAGACTGCCGAAAAAATCTGCTCTGCAAGCAATACAATCCAGGACAGGATGGTACAGGGAGTGGTTGGAACTTGCTGAGGACTGTGGGATACATTCGGATCTGGGTAATAGCGGAGACTGGAAACCCCAACTTTATCAACTCATTGCAAGTATGGACGAAAAGGCTTGGTTCAGGCATTTAGAGCGAGCTTCGGGATCACTGCATAGAATGATCTACAGCCGCTTAAGTCATAACCTGCAGGAAAATAATTACTTCCGCGATGAATACAGTATATCGGAAATAGCGACTGTGTTTAAATTACGGGGAGAGCTTCTAAAGCTTAATTATACTCCACACAGAGCAGACCTACCAGTGCAATGCAACTTGTGCGACTTGGCAGAAAGAGAAGATGTCATACATTTTGTTGGGAAGTGTCCAGTTTTGAGCGAAATTAGGAGACATATCTTTGGAAGTAATGTTCTGTCGGTGGATCAAGTTTCTATGCTTCTGAACGAACCAAACGTATTTAAGCTATCCCAGTACTGCAAAATTGCTTTAAATTATCGTGAAAGGATCATTAATGAAGATTTCTAAAATCGCTTAATATAAAAGAAATACACAAATATACATATGTACATATTTTAGTCAATTTTTCATTTTGAATTTATTTAATGTTGTCAATCAGGCAGACGGCAAAGGCATGTTTATTAATTTTTTGTTAAAACTTTGTATTAATAGTGAAGTACATAAATAAAAATCGATCTATCTATCTATCTATCTAATACTGTAATATTCTTGCTGGGGCTCGTTTAAATAAAACCGTATTTTGTGTATTTTAACCGTTTATTACTAATACAATATTCAATCACTTTATTCTTTATTTATTTCAATTTAAACTGTCGCTACCGATTTACTTTCACAATGTCGCTTGTTTATACCACTGGTCCAATCTCTCTTGTAATCGCTGTACTCACTTATAAACAACTGTGTCCACGGTGGTTGTGGTATGTGTATTTATGTAAAATACAAGACCTTCTAGAATATACTAGATGTCACTCGGGATGAATTGGCGATCCTGGAATAATTGGGATATTGTGTGGAACAATTGTATAATGTAAGCACATCGGGTGGGAATATTTACTGCTAGCAGGTTTTGGCAATAGATGGCGTTGCTTACACAAACCACGCAGTACCTGACGATGTACTTGATACTACAATACATAAACAGAATCATAGAACGTTCTTCTGTTCTCTGATGACACAGAACACATACTATTACAAAAATTAAGAACACAATAGGAATATAAGTTGTTTGCCTTTCGTTTATGAAAATTGTGCTGATTGCAATAATTTCACACTGCACACGGAGATTCGAATCGAACCAGTTAAATTTCAAATCTACCACTCTTTTTTAAAATCTACCACCTTTTTTTTCTAAATCTACCACACATTTAAATTCTTAAGTCCCAACACTGATTCAGAATCAGTTTGAACACCAAGCTAAGATTGTTGCGCTGTTATTTGGATGCAGCACGTGGAGACTGACCATTACTATCACTCGAAAACTGCAAACTTTCGTTAATAGGTGCCTGCGCAACATATTAAGGATTTCCTGGGCCAATCGTATCTCTAACGAATACCTCTACCAGAGAACGGGTCAGGAGTCAATACTCGTAGAAACAACCATCCAAGGACGGAGTGACAGTGCATTGGTCGCAAGTTCCGAAAAGGTGACAGTTCCATAGCTAATCATGCTATGCAATGGCACCCTTTAACCTAGGGTTGTAGAATACCAGGCGGTCCGAAGAGAATGTGGCGCAGGGGACTCGAGAAGGAGCAGATGGTGAAAAGTTGGGGTGAATTGAGGCACATTGCCGGAAACCATACACGATGGGGCGTAGGCGTAGTAGAGGTCCTAAGACCCACAAGAGGATACTGGATCTTCTTCATAGCCTTTATTCTATAGCCTATTGTGTTGTCTCATCCACCACTCTAATGATATCAATAGTCGATCGTGCTTTCGAAACCCGTACTGGTTTTCCGATAGACCGTCTGTTTCTTCCATGTCTGCTTCCAATATGTTACAGGTGATGAGCGACAAATTTTTTTCCCCTTTGGCCAACATACAGAGGGGGCGATAAGATAATGGTTCCTCTGTAGGTTTACTTCCTTTAAGTATTACCTCAAGCATTTGCTTCTTCAGGCATTGTAAATCTCCATGACCACCTGCACTCTATACTTAAGTGTCACTATGAGGGCTACTTATACCATTTGGTATAAGTTACATTCCTAAAGTATTATTTCAGGTGTGAAAGTATGGATTTCGCATCTTCCGGTTCGTTTGGGAATAGACCTTCAACTATGTTCAGAGCATGGCCTATAACACAACGCGAGAAGTATTTGTAGACAAAATTTGAGAACTCGTGGAAAGTTGTGTAACACAAGACGACAAGTCTGTGAATACTTCGACAATTATTCTATAATTTCCCTCTTTCTGTAACAGAACACGTAAAGTATCAAAAAAACTTGTAGAACTATGGTTCATTTACAAGTCTACTTTTCGTGTAATCTCTTTGGAAAAGCAGAAAGAAATATAGAAATCAAATAATAATCAATTACTTATTGTCACAAGATAGAATAGCTTAAGTCGACTTAAGTCAAAGTATAATTATATATGGAAAAATATTCCCAATTACATAAAGCATATTTTTTGTCAATTTTTTAGTTGCATATCTGTAAAGACTGCCAAGTTATGGCTATCAGAGTAGTGGCGGAATTAAAAAATTTCATACGGGTGTGTGCTCTCAATCGAGTAGGACGTATTCGAGACTCAAACGTATTTCCGTAGTACCGGTTTATCAATAAAACCAACATATCTAAACGTCGCCTAAATAGTTTAGAGGATCCCTCATCCTCTATTAATAAATACAGGAAGATATCACTTCCGAAAATGCCGCGCGGTGGAAATTACTGGAGTCCGCTCCAATGACTCAGACAATGAAGATGAAAATTCTTCGAATCAAATTCGGCAATTGTCAAAGAAAGTGTCGATTCCCCTCATTAAAGTGTTGCAAAAAAGCAGTCAGTTCATTCATAACTTCTTAAAAGAGTTGAAAATCACGGATTATTCCATTCGTAAAATCTCGATAGGAATTAAAATTTTTTGTCAGTCACTTGTGTCCTTTAACACAGTGACAAGTGCTTTAAAAGTGAGCAAGTGCTAGTTCTTTTCTCATGACCTTAAGAACGAAAGGTCGTTCAAGGTGATTCTATTTGGATTAGATGAGCTAAACACAGACTCGTTTAAAAGTGAACTTATAACGCGCGGTATATCGTGCAAAGACATTAAAATGATAAAAAAAGATCATGGCAAATTTACAGATGTTTTCTATTTCGTTTATTTTGAAAATGGCTCTGTTCGGTTCAATGATCTTCGCAAGAACATAAAATCGATTTTCCGCACACAAGTTCGATGGGAGTTTCAACGTCGGCTTAAAAATAAATTAACTCAGTGCCACAATTGCCAAATGTTTGGTCACGGGGAAAAACATTGCAACGTCAAAACTTTTTGTGCTAACTGTTCCGGCAATCACAAGACCGAGCTATGTACATCATCGGGTATCCTGAAATGTGCAAATTGCAAAGGTAATCATCGTTCAACTGATGAATCATGTCTTAGCTGGGTTAAGTATAGAGAAACTAGACAGAATATGTCTCAAAAAACCTTGCGTTTCTCTTCTTCTTCACGTCAAATGCCAGCAGTAAAAACAAAATCGTTTAACTGCAACAGCATAGAAGACTTCCCATCACTGCCGAAAGCTTCAATGCATTCGAAGCAACAACAATCAACGCATCAAAGTGCACCGTCTGTAGAGCGTAATGCACGCAGCTTATCATCACAACAGATGCTCTCTTCTCCAATGAAGAATTAAATGCTCTTACAATGGAAACAGTTTCAAAGTTCTAAAACTAAAAATTTTCGAATTCAGAAACCGCGAATGGAAAAGAAAACTAAGTTCTCTTGACCTAAATTCAAAACCTTTCTGCAACATTTGTAAGGTTTTGAAAAGGAAAAATACACAAATTCCAAACTTTGATGTGGCAGGAACATTATACACCACCAATGAAGCTAAAGTTGGGATTTTAGCAGACACTTTTTTGCAAAATCACAACGCATCGCTAAATTTCAGATCTTCGGTCTTTGAAACAGAGGTCGAAAACGAAATACTTCTATTCAAGGAAGAACAAGTTTGTCTTCCCTTTAATGAGATAGTGTCAACGGATGACATTGAATTTCTTGTCTCGGACCTAAGAAATCAAAAATCTCCAGGTTTAGATAAAATAAACAATATGGTCCTTAAACAACTCCCATTAAGAGCCCTAAGTGTTTTGACATTTATCATTAATGCCTGTGTGAAATTACAGTATTTTCCGATGCAGTGGAAATCAGCAAAAAAAAATACAAAGTTTTTTAAGTCAACGGACCTATTTGGTATCAATAAAAGAAACCTATTCTTCAGCGAAACTAATTCCAGCTGGAGTTCCTCAGGGATCTGTCTTAGCTCCAATCTTATCCAATATTTTTACATCTGATTTTCCAGTCATCCCTAACTGCAAAATCGCTATGTATGCAGATGACACCGCGGTTTATGGCTCCAATGAATATGGTTCTCTGGTCGAAGAATACCTCCAAAGTGCATTAAATACTATATTTGAGTATTGCAAGCATTGGAAGGTAAAGATTAATGTTGGCAAGAGCCAAGCTATCTTTTTCTCACGAAAAAGAAAGATTTGTTTCTTTCCAACAAACTGCGTTCGAATTAACAATTGCCAGATACTCTAGGTTGATTCAGTTAAGTACCCTGGAGTATATCTGGATAAAAAATTAAACTTCAGTGAACACACTAAAAACACCCTAAATAAAATAAATTTGGCTATAAAATGCTTTACCCACTTATAAATCGAAAATCATTACTAAGTAAATAAAACAAGATCATTATCTTCAAAGTTATTTTTCAAGCTATTATGACATATGGTTCACAAGTTTGGGGAAATTGTGCCAAAACTGACATCAAAAAAATTAAAATTTCTCAAAATAAAGTCTTAAAAATGATGTTGGATCTACCGCGTGACTTTTCCAATCTTATATTGCATGAAAGAGCCGGTGTACTTCAAATTGCAAGAAGAATTGAAATACTCAATGAAAAATTTTTGTCAAAATGTCACAATATCGAAAACTTATTAATTAATGAACTTGCAGCTTAATTACACTTATAATTTTGTGTTATTAATTTATTTATTATTCCTTTATTTATTTATTCATTTATTCATATATATATATTTATTTATTCATTTATTTAAATAAATTTATACAATTAATTTATTTATCTCTATGTAATAGCTTAATTATTTCAACTTCAAGAGTTTTTTTTTGTTTTTGTTTCAATTAACATAATATTGTACATTCATTTATTTATTTAAACAGTTGCCTTTTTGTTATTTATTCTTGTTAATTTGTTTTTTTTTTTTTTTTTTTAAATGTTACTTTATATATCAAAATGCTCAGGTTTTCTTTGATTGTGACATGAATGCATAGTATTCTAATTCACAACACAAACTTCTAAAATTATGTGAAGGTTTTTTCTTATAGTTTTTCCTTCAATGTAGTTTTAATGTTACAAATCTGCATTTTATCTCTAAACAATATCTTTCAGTAGTAAGATAAAATTTTATTTATCATATCTCTGTGCAAGCTGTGTAGAATCCAAAAATATTGTAAATTGTACTATAAAAGGGAAAAAATAAATATCTATCATACGATTTTCACGTGAACGGCAACTATAAACGCCTCTCCTGAAAAATCGTACAAATTGACTTAAGTTATTTTAATTCATTGCCACAGAATTCAAACTGAAGATTTATGACTCTAATTTTGGTAGAGACGGTGATAGTGGTAAAAGTAAGCCTTATTATAGGTTAAACGTTTTTAAGCCAGGAACTAATGTTGATGTTAGTGATCGTCGGCTTATTGAAAAGTGTTTCTTATCTTAACCAACAGCACACTATCTTGCTAAAAGACTAACAAGCAAACTACAGTACACTTCTTCACTGACCGTGTACCAAAAACATTCGATTACTCTACATTGGTTCGGTTCAAGTTCACAGTACCACAAGGTGACATGCACGGTATTAGCATGACAGTATGTCGCAACATTCGAGAGGCTACTCAAGCAGTAAATGAAATCGAATTTAACAACCAAGTCTGCTGGCCAAAGAGGAGTTTCTTTGCGATGTCAGGAGTATGGGGTGCAGTTGATGGCATACAGATTAATACTGATGCCACTTCTATTAATGAAGTAACTTTTGTTAATAGGCATGGCCAGCCCTCATTGAATTGTATAGCAGTTTGCGGGCGCGGCTTACAATTTCACTGCATAAGTACAAACTGGACAGGCAGTATACATGATTCGGGGTGTTGCGTAATAGCATTCTATTATAAATATATCACAAGATGGAAAGTAGATGGAAGCAAACGCTGTTATTCTTCGAAAAACACTAGCAACGACAAGCTCCGATAAAATATAGCTCCTTCGATGCAAGGGGGTTCACATACGTATACGACTTTTCGTAAAACGTGCGTTTGGAGTACTAAAAACCGGTGCAGAGTGCGACATAAGTCCATACTTCGACTTTGAGCTTATGTCCCACTAGAGTGGGAGGACTTATGTCCCTGTGCCCTAAAATCCACATACGGGTCAATCCTGTACATGCTGCGAACATATTTAAATGCTGTGTGACATTGTGTACTGATGATAAGATGCATGATATACTCGAAGTTGCCGAACAACTTGGGGAAAATATTGATGCACCAAGTTAACATTTGCTTTCACCCCCTACCAGAAATGCAAAGTTAAGACAGCAGCAACTTGTTAACTTTTTTAACTTTTTCTTCTTCTTCTCCTTCCTTTTTCAGCGAGGCTATGATCCGAAAATAAGCGATCATAACCCTCCTACTTCACCGCATTTCTACTGATCCGCCTGTGGGGTCTATTAGACCTCAGCAAATATCGGCAGGCCTGCCGATTTTGGATCACTCGGTTACTGAGGCCAATGAAATGCCGCCATTTGTGTGATCCAGGCGTTTATAGATATACCTTTCCTACATCGCGATGTCTTTGGAACGTGCATTGATTTTGCATTTTTAACAGGGTTCCAATGATCTCTTCTTTGAACGTGGCAATACCAGCTGAGCCGGTCGTGCTTTATCTTGTGTACGATGGTTTCCTTGACGTGAAAGCTTCCACGGATCTTCGAACTTCTATTCGATCCTGATGTCATGCGAAGCATCTTCATCTCATTTACTCTCATACTTTTTGTACATCGTCCAACATTGTGAACCGTATGTGAGCGCTAGACGGACAACTGCGGTGTAGAGCCTTCCTTTCAACTCAGTGGGCATTTTTCTGTCACAGAAGATAGCGGAATTTTCTCGCCACTTCATCCACCCTACGCTTACGCGATGATTGATGTCGTTGCTTTGCTTTTGGTCATAGATCCCAGATATTTGAACTTTTCGCACTTGGGAAGCAGTGTTACATTCAAATAAATGTCTGGAATAGGCCTGAGTGGATCAGAGAACGGGCAGCACAAGTACTCTGTCTTTTTTGAACTAATGCGATACCCATTTCCCTCCAAAACGTACACCCACACATCAAGTGCTCGTTGCAGGGATGTAGGATCCTTACTTATGATGGCTTCATCATCAGCAAAGAATAACTGATGTACTTTTTTTTAACGCAGAATAATAATAAAAGTGTTTAATTTATAAACTTAATTTTTTTATGGTAGAAACATACAAAACATTGATTTCATGAGAATATACCTAAAAGATATATATAAAAAGAAGTTTTAATATTTATTTAATTATGATGCAGCAAAAAGGGAGGCACTATATATACATAACTGAATGCTGTTAGAAATGTTGCACATAATAAACACAGAGAAGGCTATAAAGAGGAAATCAGATTGCGAAAAGCCTAGCAATATTTAAAGCCAATTAATGAAAGTGTCGAGCAACAGTAGCTGACAAAAGCGTCAGTCAGTGCTGATCATTGTTGTTTCAGTTCCGATTTCTGTTTGTTTTCTTTTTAATACATGAAATGTACCAGAATTTAGAAAAAAATGTTAGCGCATTTCCCAATTCGGAATATTAGATATTAGAAGAATTTGTAAACATGTTATATTTAGGACCCGCAAGTAAGTATATATGCCCATAAAGTATAGTATATATGTACATAAATGACCAGTACAAACAGTCTAGTCATATATGGACTTCTGGGAACCAGAGTTAGTTTGAATGTACAAATTTGAAATCCGCCTATAAAAACTCGCAATTAAAAAAGGAAAACCTAGTTTTTCAAAAATGTAGGGAGAAATCGTTAAATTTTTATTAACAAAATATGGATATAAGATACTCGATAAGAGGTGAGAATATATATATACGTGCTGATTTTTCTACCGTTACTCGTTGTCTAAAGCGCTGTCTGCTCCAATATAAATGTACAGTTTTCTCCAATTCACTAGAGTCGCCGCTTTTATCGCTTATTTGAACTCCAACACAAACTCACCCTTAGATATTCGCTTTTAGCTGGATCGACTCAGAAAAAAGCTGTGAAACAGCCAATTTCATAGAAACCTGTTAATAATGAAAACACCGTTATTTCTGGCAAATCTTTGGTATGTCCTCTTATAATCCATGGCTAGTCCTGCCAACTATACTTTATTATAAAGCATACTCCTTATTTTCGTTTGATGTCTCTCAAACTAGTAATACAGGAAGAGGTGTGGAATATTTTCAGTGCACATGCTCTCAAAATTGGGTGCGATCAGAGGGATAAAGATGCATTTTGGCTAGATTTCCACAATCTCCTTAAAAACATCCCAAAGGAAGAGTTTCTGTTTGTTGGAGGAGATTTGACAGGGACATGTCGGGAAGTCAAACAAAGACTATGAAGACTGCCATGGAGGACTCGGATACGGCACCAGAAACCTTCCTGATGAAGACATCCTACGCATGTCCAAATCACAAAGTCTTATCGTATTAAATACCATGTTCATCAAACAAAGCCGGCACCTGATCACTTACAGCAGTGGTATTAGCCAAATGGAGGAGATGAAACGCAGTGTCGCGACTTTGGCGAACATAAGGGATGTGATTGAACTCTTCAGTCAAAACAATCCACGTTGTTTGATAGAACGTTTATTTCTACACAAAAGAAAGGAGCAATTCAATAGAAGTTATGATATTAAGATATTCCTTACCGCAGTTTTACTCCCTTATTCCTTTTCTGGCGGCAGATGAATGACGAAAGAAAGAATCGTTTGAAACCCAAGCTTAAAGAAGCTTGAAGAACATTGGCACAAAAACGGACCAACAAGATAAACGTCAAAGAAGGAAGAAGGAGAATAACACTGCGCTTACACTAGTTTTTTTTAATCCTGTGCTTGTAGCAGGCGGTCTGCACCACCCAGATTGACTACCAATTGGTAGCCAGTTTCATGAATAAAAATATTGGAATGTTTCTATGTTTGTACATGCATATACATTGGTCCAAATTTTTAAAGTGTAGAATTACTCTGGTGCGCTGCAACTTTCTGAAAGTTTGGCTTCTTAAACTTGTAATAAGCCCTTAAAATGAAAAAAGGTGTTGTTTAGAGGTAGCTCAAAGAGCTCAAGATTTATTTTATGGTTTTGAACGCCTTAAATCACTGAATTTGTTATAACTTTTAAACTGAACAAGATGTCTTACAAATGTTGTTGATTGTTTTTTTGAAAATACTACAGGAAATATACATTTTAAAAATTATCAATTTTCTTAACACCGATACTTTTTGCCTGCGTTTTAAACACGACCTTTTATTCCTTACATTGCACTTTAGTATTTTTACATTGCGGTATTTCCCTTATATTATTTCAACGAATTTAAGTTTATATTGTTTTATTTTTATATAAGGTCTGAACTTCTGATCCACGTCAAAATCGTTACTAACTAACTACTTTAAGTCGCTAAGACTTGAATATTTCTTAGTTACCCCACGATTCAATAATGTCCACCGAATTAAATTTATTAGAGTCGAAGTACGTTATTCTTATCCAATTTAATGTTCACTTTATTCAGTTTGATTCAAAACATTTCCTTAATTAAAATCGAAACAAGGAAATCCAGAAAAGGAAAGGATGTTAATGAAAACACATTTCAGTTACCTACTCAAAACAATTTTTTTTTTTTTTTATTAATATTTTAAAAAATTGATTTTGGTTTATACTCTACATTTTTTTTTTAGTGATTGTATACTACTTGAAGAAAGTACTGCTTGTGCTCTTCATTGCTAGTCAATGATGAATTTCATTCACAGATAAGAGCCACACTTCGTTCAGCCGAGTTGTTAATTACATAAAGTTGTTTTACTATTTGAAGACCAATGACGTAAGAAGCCTGGTTAATCCAGTCTTTACATTTGTAAATTCAAGTGATATTTTAAGATTTAAAAAAAATGATGGTGTGTGTGGTGACGAAATTGTCAAGGTTCATTCCCATATATGATGGTTTGGGTCGTACTTTTTTTTGTGCAGCTCCCGAGCCTGGTCTCGTTTGCAGTGCTTCTTGCATTTTTGCTTTGTGAGTTTTATTAGTCACTGATCTATCGAAGAACGACAAACCCACCAATTCCTCACCCAAATACCACAAATGGTTCTGCAGTTTTCGTATAGCAACCTCTGCTATTTGCGCATTAAAAGTCTTTTACCTGTTTATGATAGACACTTTAAACCATTAATTTTAAAATAAATGTTGAACTTATAGACAAAGGCAAAGCCTCCCTTTGCCTTTTGATGGTAAAACACCGGATTTTGGTATAACTGCCTCCTTGCCAACTAAATATATGACATTACTTAAAGTTCTCGTTCTACCCATTTTGAGTAAAAATTAACACGGCACTCTAAAAAATATAAAAATATATATAGCAGACGAATGCGAAGGAGAATCTACCAACGTTGAGATGAATTCATTCGCTTTTAACGGAGCAATCACGTAATTGATTGGATCTAGTAAACATTATTGAGTCGTATGGTAACTAAGAAATATTCAAGTCTTAGCGACTTAATGTCAGGCAAGACATCGCACACCCTCCCAAAGGACCTAAGACCTACAAAAAAGCTTTGGTGACTTAAGATATAGTTTAGATCAAAAGTAATTTTTTCAAAAAAACTAAGGTACAAAATCCAATTTTTTTTTTTTACTTTCCCGTGGAGTATTTATATTTTACAAACTATTCTCTCAGTATTCCTGTATATCCATTTTATATTACATGCTTAGATTTAGATCTAGATTTTAGATAAAATTGCCAATTTCTCAAAACCATAATTTCGAACATAAGTTGTTATGTCTTATTAGCACAGATATATGTACAATGTACATACGCATTTATTGCCAAATCTCTTAGTTGCACGAAGTTTTGATAGCACATACACATCGTAATTAATAAAATTTTAAATGTCTTAGATTTGGCACTGATAATGATTTTTTTTCAATTTTTACTCTAGAAGAAATCACACACTAAAGTTCAAAACAGCGCGCCCATATACTCACACACACACTATTGCAGCGATAGCCACTGCTGCATGGCTGCTGGCAGTGGTCGGTCTCCACTGAAGGAAAATTGCGGGCGATGATTTAATTAATTGTTTTTAGCATTACTCAGCTTCAGCGGCGAATTTACTAAACTCATTTATTTATTATTATTTCAATCCGATGAGGCATTACTGAGCTAGGGCTGTATAATCATCTTTTAATGGCGGAAAATTTGATCTCAACCCCCTTTATATCACTTAGACCTCGTATTTCGGAAAATTCCTTCTTATCTCGCATCTAGGCAAAATAAGGAATAACTGTGGAAAAATTACAAGTACCTACGTCCAACAGCTTTGTAGAAACCGTGTACACAAGATCACAAGTCATTGTTTTAAAATTATTTATAGATAAACCAACTGAGTTATGTCGAATTAGGTCAAAGCAAACTGTTTTTAGGGCATGGGGGAATGTGGTTGGAAGTAAAAGTGAACCTAACCAAGGAGAGAGGTGGTTTGATTTTTTGAAGTGCAAAGGGTTTGTTCATCATGAATACTATTTTCCACACAAGGACATTCATCAATACACATGGTAGAGTTTCGAACAGAGCTGAACCAGCAAACGCGTCAATCAATTGAATAAAAAATACGATGGGTAGCGCATATGCTGGAAACTGAATGCATACCGGTGCATATGTTATGTTAATTTATTCTTTGCAGTACTTATTGATTACCCATGTGTATAAATAATAGTGAAAATCCATTTGTAAATTAGACCGTGAAGCAAGTAAATAGAACATTCTTCCCTTTAAAAGATTTGTTTATATTTAAAGTGTCCTTAAACCAATTACTCTACCGTCAGAGAGTTCAGTAGAATTCGATGATCTTTGTGGTATATACCAGTTTGTGTGATGGTTTGTGATGTTTATGTATCTCCGAAATATCACCTTTTGTTGCTGTGCGTGTTGTAACTTAAAGATAAAGATCCAGCCTCCCTTTCAAAGGCGTTAACCACGGATGGTTACACGCATATGATGGGAGAGCCTTCAGATATCTGGAGGGTTTGAACGAATTTAAACTGTTCCATTAATGTAGAGGAAGAATTGCACTTGGAAGACTCTGATTCTCGAAATCAGTATACTGAGGTGTTTTTGAGTTGGACAAGCAATTGGAACGTGTCCACAAATCTATCTTAGCAGACAATCCGTCTACTTAGAGGCAATCAATTTATGGGTGGCGACCGACGGTGCAGTGGTAGCGACATCGATTGTCACACGAAGGGCACCTCTTTTTTTTATGCAATAAAAATCTCGTGTGTTTGTCAGAAAACCGCGAGAGGTAGGACCGAGGAAACAGTGGGTTATCTGAGATTTGAATATTAAATCTCACGTGAAGTGGTCCGGTATACTAAGCACAGCGTCATGACGTCTACATCTACAGTCTACATCTGACTCTGTAACTAAGGGGTATAACAAAACAACCTCCAAGTTGAGGGTTGCGCCGTCCCTACCACTTCCTTGCCACGTAAGAAACGAATGGTTTCGAAATTACGAAAAGCTTCGGATAAAAATGATTTAACTGTTGACAACCCCAGCGAACGAAATAATGACGACCACCTTCAGATGAGTACGTGGGATGCTCGGACCCTTAGCAAATCACGTGCAGCCGAACCATTAAATAAAAAATAAATTTTTTGGCGCAACAGCTCTTTAAAGTGCCAGGGCCTAGCTTCTCGCAACCACTCATGTTGTGTGTGTTATATTTTTCACACGAATGGAAGGGACCTACAGTTTTTAATGCCGAATCCGAACGGCGATTTGAGAAGCTTTTTCGTGACAACAATACTCTCGGATGTTTGTCAGACGCTCGCGAGAGGTGGGACCGTGAAAAAAACGTTTGGTGTTTGCTGGGATTCGAACTTGGAACCTCATGCGTAGTGATCCAACACACTAACCACTTACGCCACGGCGCCCACCGCCACAAGATGGAAAGCTGTGACATATACTACGGTGATTGCTACAGAGACAACGAGCAGCACTTATTCGGGAACAGATTTGCTATACACACCAGAGTTAGGCAAGACGTCTTAAGCTTTCGATACGTGAGCGATCCGTATCAAAGCCAAATTCGCTAAAATAAGCCTGATATATGTTCATGCCCCACCGAATAAAGGGTCCCTGCTACCGATAATAGTTTCTACGAGCTCTTCGACAAAACATATCAGCAATGTCCTAGATACAACGTTATAAACGTATTGGGCGATCTTAATGTAAAATAGGAAAGGGGGACGTCTTTGGGGGGGCAGTTCGTAAACACAGCCTACACAAAACCACGTCTGACAACGGATTATGGCTGATTGATTTCGCTGTGGAGCGAAATGTCATTATAGTAACCACAATATTTGCCTCATCTCAATATTCACAAACAGACGTTCCAATGTAACTTTTAATCAAATTGGTCATATTGCGGATGGCACAAGACATGCCTCCAGTTTTCTGGATATCTGAATCTTCGGGCGCCCACATAGACTCGGATCATTACATTATTGATACCACAAGGGGCAGGAAAAAATTTTCATATGTACAATATATATTATTGTTTTTTGTATTATAAAAATAATGGACAAATTGCGTGATGTAGCCACAATGTGGCGCTCGCGCTTTGACATATCGTGTAAGAACAGCATTAAAATGAAATGTGACCTCAGTCGTTTAGTCAACTTTTGCTCATCAATATCGTAAAGCAGTTTTCGCATTTTTGTTTTCCATACTTTCATTCGACTTAGGAAGAAATGGTAGATTTTTGCCAGATTTCTTTGTACAGATACTACTATTAAATAGGAACAACTTAAAAGTTAGGTTAGGTTAAGTAAAGGTGGCTGTCCTGACAGGGTCAGGACACACTTAGACCGCTTGGGTCCATTGTGATACCACATATAGTAGGGACCGGAACCTTAACCTTTCTCATAGGGTATTGGCTGAAATGGATAGAGAGGGTGACTGACTTAATCAACCCTAAAGTCAAAGTGTACTGAGAATGTGTAGTGTACAAACAAGTATTGGGGGTGATTGATTCAATCGAACCCCCTGTGCGGTTGTGTAAGGTATTAGCAGGTCTAAGTTAACCGTGAAGGTGTAGGGATGCATAAGCGTAGTAGAGTGACTGATTCAATCTAACTCTAAGTACTGCTATGCATAGTGTTGACTAGGTGGGGTGACTGTCTCAATCAAACCCTTCATACCTAGGTGGACCGTGCAGGTGTGAAGGTGCATAAGCGTAAATAGAGTGACTGATTCAATCGAACTCTAAGTACTGCTGTGCATAAGGTGTTGTCTAGGTAGGGTGACTTTTTCAATCAAACCCATACCTAGGTGGACCGTGGAAATAGTGGGGAGTGCATAGTAGAAAGCGAGATGACTGATACAGTCAACCTTGCACTAGTATGCAGTCGAACTTTGGGAATTGGTTTGGCTAGGTAGGGTGACTGATTCAATCAAACCCTTAGTACTTAGCTCACCGTGTAGGTGGGGTGCATGGAAATAATAGGGTTGATTGACTCAATCATAATACATAAGCCTTCTACTGTGAGGCTTATGTTCCTTCTATTTAATGAAAGGAGTTTTTTGGTTTTCTTAGCGTCTAGTAAAGGCCAAATCTTCCTGGTCGATACGCACGTAGCTAAATTATTCCATCTATTGTTTGCAATAGCTTGCGCTTCGTTGAACATATGGAGTTTCATCAATTGTATTGAGGGTGCCGGTACCTCTCTATTGACAGCTAGAGGTAGTACGTTGCCTTGTTTAGCTAATTCATCCGCTTTACAATTACCTGGAATTTCTGTGTCCCGGGACCCAGCACGGAGTAATATTGCATCTGTCCGAAATCTCGTTAAGAGATTCGTGGCAATGTTTGACCAAGTTAGATCTTATTGTTGGCGTTTCCAGAGCTTTAATCGCTGACTGACTGTCTATGTAAAGGACGATAAACTTACCATCTATCGGGTGCATAGAGAGTCTGCGCGCTGCTTCACGAACAGCCGATATTTCCGCTTGAAAAATACTACATTGGTCCGGAAGTCGGAGAGGTACGTTTAACAAAGGCATTTCGGAAAATATACCCAATCCTATGCCCTCCGATGTTTTTGGAACCATCTGTATAGATTTCGATTGCGGCGTCATTTGGAATGATACCTTCATCCCATGCGGATTTATCAGGGATGGTGGTGTTATATTTGATATTGAAATCGATAAATGGGGATATGTAATCTGTTTCTCTGAGATTGGAGTTAATAAGATTTTCATGTGGCCGATTTGTGAGCTTGACCACTGGAGAGATTCTCTATGTCTTAGGGCTGCTTTAGATGCTACCATTTTCCTAAAGATGTCAATAGGATGAATGTTAAGTAGGGTTTCAAAGGCGGCTGTGGGAGTGGACCTGAGAGCACCTGTGGTGCATCTGCATGCTAATCGTTGTACTCTTTCGATAGAGTTTGTGTTGCACCTTATTTCAAGTGCAGGCCACCAGACGTGAACGCCATAAAGCAGGACAGTTACAACCAGTGGACTATATTAGGTTGAAGACCCCATTTAGGACCTATAGCCTTTTTACAGGTGTAGATGGCGATTTCCGCTTTCTTGGTTTGGTCTAGAATGTTCGGTTTCCAGTTATGTTTACTATCAAGGG
This sequence comes from Brachypalpus laphriformis, assembly GCA_945910035.1. Taxonomy (NCBI): domain Eukaryota; kingdom Metazoa; phylum Arthropoda; class Insecta; order Diptera; family Syrphidae; genus Brachypalpus; species Brachypalpus laphriformis. The sequence goes on from OX246754.1 coordinate 87,616,348, forward strand.
TTAACACTAAGTATTTTACTTTGTTTGTAAAGCTAAGTTCCGTATTTCTAAGCTTAGGTGAAGCTATGAACGGGATTTTGTATTTTCTAGTAAAAAGTACTAGTTCAGACGCTGTCCGTCCATTTCGCTACTAAATTTAGCGCCAATTTCATTAGATCTCTTATGGTTTGGGGGAATTTACCTGAGATGGCTATGGCAATATCGTCAGCACATGCTACGACCTTGTAGCCTTTTTTTCCTGGTAAAGTGAGTAGCTCATTCACTACTAATATCCAAAGTAGCTGAGAGAGAACACCCCCCTGGGGTGTGCCTCTGTGCACTAGCCTTTTGGTTGAGCAGCACCCGAGCTAGAATCTGCCTGCTATTCCGCGTTCGCTCTATCCAGATGCAAAGGCAGCAGTCCACCTTCAGGTCAGCGAGCGCTCTTGTGATGGATTCTGTATTGACGTTATTAAAGGCGCCTTCTATGTCAAGGAAATACACCATGGTATATTCTTTAACGGCAAGAGATTTGTCAATGGTGGGTGTCTACTAGCGAATGTAGAGCTGTTTCCACTGAAAAGCCTTTCCGGTAAGTATGCTGGGGGTTAGATAAGGTTTGTGCCTTGAGTTTTGAACGGATATAGTTATCAACTAGCATTTCTAACGTTTTCAAAAAGAAAGAGGAGAGGCTAATTTGTCTGAAATCTTTCCAAGTATATTGAGAGGTCTTACCACATTTCGGGATGGAGACCACCGTAACTCTTTTCCACGAGGATGGGGTATAGCCAAATTTAAGACAGGTATTGAAAATCACGTAGAGCCGGGGGGCTTAGGGTTTTATGCCCTCTTGCAGTTCTACTGGTGTAAAAAAAAAATATATATATTTGGGGCAACAGCCCTTTAAGTGCCAGGGCCTAGCTTCTCGCAACCACTCATGTTGTGTGCATTATATTTTTCACATGAATGGAAGGGACCTAGAGTTTAGTGCCGAATCCGAACGGCGATTTGAGAAGCTTTTTCGGAATAACAATACTCTTGGTGTTTTCTGAGATTCGAACTTGGAACCTTAGTGATCCGACACACTAATCACTTACTCCACGGCACCCACTGGTTCTACTGGTGTTATACCATCTAAACCAGGAGATTTATATAGTAACGAAAACGCGAGCGTCGTTTTCTTTAACGCGTGTTTTATTTTAGTTCTGACTTACAACTAACAAATTTTACTTAAGCTAAAGTTTCTAAAATTTCTATTGCACGAAATTCAACTCCTCTTATCTAGATCTTCCCACGAAGATGTAGAAGAGGAACAGAATTCGCGTGAACAACAATCCTCACTGCGACTCGGTATTTGATGCCGAGTAAACAATGAGGAATGTGCTCAGTGTGCAAGATGTTGAATGTGCACGTCTGATATAAGTGCACATATAACACCTCCCCCATTAAACATTTTGGGCTCCAAAATTACATAAAAAGTTTATTTATGCATTAAAAATTGAACCACAAATTGGTTCTCTAACTTTTTCAGGATCTTCATTATTTGTTTTTATTTCGTTACTTTTAGTTTTTTCTTCTTTTCTTTCATTATTTCTATTTCTTTTTGAAAATTTGTACAAAAACACAGCCACACCAAATAAAAATAAAATTATTGTTAAATTTAAAGTTAAAGAAATATGATTTGCAATAGTTGTTTTGCTATTGATATCTTCTTCTTCCTTTTATCAGCGAGGCTATGATCCGAAAACAAGGGATCACAGCCCTCCCACTTCACTGCATTTCTACTGATCCGCCTGTGGGGTTCGCCTATTTGACCTCAGAAAATATCGGCAGGCCTGCCGATTTTGGATCACTCGGTTACTGAGGCCAATGAAATGCCGATGTCGTCGCATTTGTCTGATCCAGGCGTTTATAGGCCTGCCTTTCCTACATCGCGATGTCTTTGGAACGTGCATAGATATTGCCTTTTTAACAGGGTTCAAATGATCTCTTCTTTGAACGTGGCAATACCAGCTGAGCCGGTCGCGCTCTAATTTGTGTACGATGGTTTCCTTGATGTGAAAGCTTCCACGGATCTTCGAACTTCTTATTCGATCAAGCTTGGTCACTCCTGCTGTCATGCGAAGCATCTTCATCTCAGCTGCCGTTAATTTACTCTCATACTTTTTGTACATCGTCCAACATTGTGAACCGTATGTGAGCGCTGGACGTACAACTGCGGTGTAGAGCCTTCCTTTCAACTTAGGGGCCATTTTTCTGTCACAGAAGATAGCCACTTCATCCACCCTACGCTTACACGATGATTGATGTCGTCATCACAAGTTGCTTCGCTATTGATCATAGATCCCAGATATTTGAATTTTTCGCACTTGGGAAGCACTGTTCCATTCAAATAAATCTCTGGAATAGGCCTGAGTGGATCAGAGAACGGGCAGCACAAGTACTCTGTCTTTTTTGAACTAATGCGATACCCATTTCCCTCCAAAACGTCCACCCACACATCAAGTGCTCGTTGCAGGGATGTACTCACTTATGATGGCTCCATCGTCAGCAAAGAATAACTGATGTACCTTGGGGTCCATCACTTTACCTTCAAGCAGATAATCAAGGACTGTAATAAAGAGCAAAGGACTTAAAACGCTTCCCTGGTGCACCCCGACTTTGATTGGGAACTCTTCGGTTACTCCAGCGGGACATCTTACTCTTGTCTTTGCTCTTTCGTACATGTCCATGATGATCTGTACATAGGTTTCTGGAACCCCTCGATGTCTTAGCGCCACCCATATCAGATCTCGTGGTTGTCTGTCGAATGCCTTCTCAAAGTCAACCAATACAATATGCAAATCCCTTAAGGAATCACGATGTTTTTCCATTATGATCCTTATACTTTGGATTGCATCTGTGGTTGATTTACCCGAGACAAACCCGCACTGATCATCAGATAGCCGTATTATTTTTCGCAGTCGGCCACCTAATACCCGCTCAACGATCTTCATGGTGTGTGACATCAGCTTGATCGAACGGTAGTTATCACAGTTTCGCGTATCACCCTTCCCTTTGTATACAGGGAGGAGGTAACTTTCCCTCCATTGATTCGGCATTGGATCACCTCTCACGAATTTGGAGATAAGAATTCTGAGCCATCTGAACCCGATGTCTCCCATCTTTTTCCAGAACTCAGAGGGTATTTCGTCTGGCCCAACCGCTTTTCGTTTTTTGGAGTATTTGACCGCCTCACTAACTTCTTCGACTGTAATGTCGGCTATTTCTTCACAGTTAGGGGTGGCTCTTGGAAAGTATAGCCGGGGAAACTGTTCATTTAAAAGCTCTTCACAATACTGTCGCCGCCTCTGCAGAATTTTGTCATCATCCACAAGAAGCTGGCCATGAGCATTGCTAATGAACTTTGGCGAACGAATCTCCTGAGCATTGTTCCTTCTTTGGGCGGCTATTTTGAAGATAGTGGCGATCTTGTTCATATTGTGTCTTCGCAGCTCCTGGATAGCCTGGTTTGCATCAGCAACGGGGGAAATATTTTCTCCAGCTCCCGATACAGGCCCTCCGTACTCTCTGCTTGAAGCTGGGCGCACTTCTTCTTCGCTTTTTTCTTGCAGCATCTGTATTCCATTTCGAGGCGAACTTTTTCGTCATTATTATTAGAGGGGCACTTTGACCAAGCTTTGAAAGCCGCTTTCTTCTCAATTATCACTTTCTTAGCTTCATCACTCCACCACCATGTTTCTTTGGCGTGTTGATGGTGGCCTTTTGAAGCTCCTAGCAGTGATTTGGCCTTCTTTAAGCAAGTTCGCTGTAGGGAATCCCACATATTTTGTGCTCTGCACTCTTCATCCTCAGCTCCGTTGATGGTGTGAGAGAGGTAATTTTTCATTACGAAAACAAAAGCCTCGCATTTTTCTTTGTCCAGATTGTACCACTTGATTTTCTCAGAGACCCTTGTTTGTTTGCTTTTCTTCGGTGTTTTCATAAAAATTTCTGTTAGCAGGAGACGGTGTTGCCGAGCGATTGCCTCTCCCAGGATCGCTTTGCAATCTTTTACCCGAGGCTTCATGAAACTGCCTACCAAATGGTAGTCAATCTGAGTTTCATCTCCACCACTGCTGTAAGTGATCAGGTGTCGGCTTTGTTTGATGAACATGGTATTTAACACGATAAGACCGTGTGATTTGCACATGCTTAGGATGTCTTCACCAGGAAGGTTCCTGGTGCCATATCCTAGTCCTCCATGGCAGTCTTCATAGTCTTCGTTTGATTTCCCGACATGTCCATTCAAATCTCCTCCAACAAATAGAAATTCTTCCTTTGGGATGTTCTTAAGGAGATTGTGGAAATCTAGCCAAAATGCATCTTTATCTCTCTGATTGTACCCATCGTGGGGAGCATATGCACTGACAATATTCCACACCTCTCCTTGTATTACTAGTTTGAGAGACATCAAACGGTCGCTGGACTTCGAAATGCTCAAGACGTTACCAAGTAACTCTGCCGCAAGGATGATACCGATTCCGTTCTTAGACTTTTCCGCTCCGTAGTAGAACATCTTGTAATCTTTTGTCCTAACGTCCAAGAAACGCGCCCGATTCCCGGTGTTTTTCCATTTCGTCTCTTGGACACACAAGATGTCCACCCGCCTTCTATTCATCATCTCTTCCAGCTCGTAACTTCGACCGGTCATGCTTCCAACGTTCCAACTCGCGACCCTCAAATTGCGTCCAAACTGTTTCATTATTTTGCTAGCCCCCGGAATCCGTATAGCTCTGACCCGAACATTTCTGCTCGGTCCAGGATCAGTACCATGCACAGCAGTGGTAGTGCCTGGCGGGGTAGTGCCTTTCCTTTTTGCAAGTATTACCATAATGATACAGTTTTGCAATACAATTTTGCAATACATATTGCGATGGTGTTTGTTGTTTGACACGTGCATGCTCCTGTTTTAGTATTGTTTGATCTTTCTTTTATGACACCGGTGATCTCCAGTCGTGTCAACCCACGGACTCGCATGCACACTTGTGGGAGGGTTTTTATGGTAGTATATGTGTCGCTAGGCTCACTTGGGTGTTATATTGCCTAGATCTGATTTGTCCCCTTAGTCGCCTTTTACGACAAGCGCTGGTTGTTGGGGGGGGGGGCGCTGCAGTGATATTCTTAACCCGTCCCTGCACGGGGGTGTTTTGCTATTGATATATTTGATGGTATCTCTATTCCTAATTGTATCTAGGTGTAAATCTTTGAGTGTAACGTTATTTATTTGCTTCCTGAAATTGGTGTATGTAGTTGGAATTACAATACTGCTTAAAAATTGTTCAATTTTGTTAACAAATGTAGAATTATTAATTTTGATTTGACAATTTGTAAATTTTATAAGATTGTTATCTTTTAAAGTTAAATCTTGTTCGATACAATTTTGTTGTAATTTGGTTGTTAACAAGTTTCTAGTAATGATTATGTTTTCAAATGCTGTTTCTATAGAACTTTCATTATTATGTTTAAATGGACATACATTTTCTTTTTCAAATATGTGTCTAATACAATTATTGCCATGTGTCTGCTAAAAGTCGCAATACACTTGCACCTCACAATTAATTATCCATCTATCTATCTACTCTATTGACTGCATTCTGCCGTTTCTCTGCTGCCTTCACAGTGCATTTATCAGTGTCATCTGCAAAAGTAGTCATCATGCTTGTTGTCCACCAGAATATACCTAGTATGCAACACATACAGGGTTGGTCTTAGGAAACTTCTTTGTGGAACACGTGCTTCACTTTTCTTTAGTTCCGAATATTGTTCGTATCGAACTCGAAAAAGTCGATCTGAAATACAGGATTTTATATTTCGTAATACTGTCTTGGTAAATCCCTACGCAGTTAATACTCAAGGCCCTTATGCCAAACCCTGTCAAAGGCTTGAGCAACATCTAAAAATAGTGCCGAACACACTTGTTTTTTTTTTTTCCAGTGCTTTTCCACCACATCCGTATTCGATGCACTTGGTCTATCGTGGAATATTTATTTCTAAATCCGAACTGATGATTCGGGATTAGACTTCTCTTTGGTGATCTTCAGGTAATATTTCCTCTGGAATGTAATCTGGGTCCTCGAGTTCATCACCACTACAATTATCTTCGTCTGAATCTATTTGAACCGAATCCGTGAAGTCTTGAATACCTATCAGACATTTTGGAGATATTAATTTTTTTTTTATATTACTGATTTTTCCCCATTTCTACAAAAAATTTAGAAACATAATTTGTTCACAAATCGCCTATCAACAGCAAATTTTTAAAAGCTTAAACGGGCAAGGCCGCCCTAAGGCTGCCTTCGGTTTTCTGTTGCTAAATCACATTTACATATTCGATTCACACTAAATAAAAATAGTACACTAAAATATATATGTTTAGTACTTGCACAAAAATTTTGTACTAAAATCTGACAGTTAGAAATATATTTTATTAAATTTTTAATTCCACACCAAATCATCAATCATTTTTTTCGCTTCACTGAATGACTGACTTGTCACACAGAATGTACTTTTGCTGCCAAAAGCATCAGAATAAAACTTTCAGACCAGTAAAATTATGAAACTACATATTTTTCAAAAAACTCTAAATATTGATTGAGCCTGAAATGTTTCACGAATTGAATTTAATGAAGTTTATGTAATAGCTGCCTCAGGGCAGCCTTACCCGTTAGAGGGTTAAATTAACAGAAGGAACGGGATTGTTATGGAAGTAATAAGTCCTAGGGGAAAGAGGAACATGTTTGTGGAAAAAGGTAGTAGGTTGCATTTACTAACATTCAGTTCAAGGAAATTATATTTGCACCAGGTATAAAACGAGTTCAGATCGTTTTGCAGTAACACAGGTGTGGCACACATATTGTCAATCGTATCACACACCCTTAACCTAGTCGATTTTTGTCAACACCTCCTTTTCTGTACCTGTTAAACATGACAAATCAAAAATGTATAAAAGACCGCCATCATGGCTGGCCCACTTTTTTCAATTAAGGCGCCACATATAAAGACGGTCTGACGAAAGACCAATCACGTATTAATTGCAAAAAGTATTTTTTTTATTGTGTCGGCCCAAGGACGGTACAACAAGATCTGACGGCGGAAAAAAATATCTAAAGATTTTCCTATCGTCCACGTGCATGATTAAATCAGAGGCCTTAAAGATGAGACCAACATCATGTATTGTTAAGACAAAGATCAGGGGTTCAAGATGACTGCTTTTAGGAACCCCGGAGATAATACCATATTAATGAGGTTGGACGCTTATGCCTAAAACACAATATCACCTCGACCTCGGTTTTGTTCCCGTTACGTCCCATCCACCTCGAGAGCTCGTTGAATGCTTGTTTACATTTTTTTCCTTTGTTCCACAGCTGTTAGCTGTCAAATCAAGCAAAAGTTCAGCTCATCTCAACTTCTGAGTGTAGTTAGGTAGCATTACGTTTTTCTGTACGATTGGAAAACGTGAGCTCGAGGTGGAAGCGACATTGTGATAGGATACATTGATTTCCTATGGTTTAACTCATAGACGTCAGGCGAAGCCGAGGTTGAGGCGCTATTGTATTTCAGGCATTCAAATCTGAAGCGCACTCTGCACTTGCGCTCTTCATTTTGACTACTTTGACAGCTGGCGGCTGGAAATATGTATGCCCAATGAAATATTAAGCAATAAAAATGTTAATGTGTCTGAGCCTTTACAAGTTGCGAACTGGTCCAACGCATTTTTTTTCCAATTAGAACTCTTCGTTTGGTTTTCCAAATGATGATAGTTTTACTTGTCAATGTGATTACGGTCTAAAAGAAAGATTACGGTTTGCAATCACAAACCTTTTTCTTTGAAGAATTTTCAGCACTTGAGATTCATAAAATCGTTATGTCTCTTAAAACAACTAATTCATCTTCTTTTGACCAGATCTCCAGCTATGTCTTGAAGCAAATTTCTTTCCACATTACAGATGTCTTAAGCTTCATTTTTAATCTCTGCGTTAAGCGCGGAATTTTTCCGGAAGCACCGAAAACAGCGGTTGTGATTCCACTCCATAAAAAAGGTGATACTATGGTGCTAAACAATTACCGTCCTATTTCACTTCTGTCAGTGTTTTCGAAAATTTTCGAAAGAGGCACGAAGTCTAGTGTTTTATCTTTTTAGACAGGGCGAAGTTCTTCAGCGATTGCCAGTTTGGTTTTAGGCGCGGCAGATCCACAGAGAGTGCTTTGCTTAAATTAACTGGTGAAATATGTAATAGTGTAAAAGCATCTAAAATCTCTGCTGCCCTATTCATAAATATAAACAAAGCTTTCGATATGGTGAACCACACTTAACTATTAAGTAAGCTTTACCATGCGGGTTTTAGAGTCTTCATCCATGAGTGGTTTGCTTCATATTTAAAAAACCGTAAGCAAATGGAAAGAATCCAAAACTGCATTAATATGGGCGTTCCACAGGGTTCTGTTTTGGGTCCCATACTGTTTTTAATTTATGTCAATTCATTGTTTATCCAACCTTTTGAAGGTAGGTAGTATCACTGCTTTCGCTGATGATACTGCTCTTTCGTATTCTAATACCAATTATTTTAATCTTTTTTTGGATGTTAATAATGATTTAGAAATCCTGCGAAAGTGGTTCAAGCAACATCGACTCGTAATCAGCAATAAAACGAAATTTATGTTCATTAATATCAAGGGTACAATCTGCGATGATTTTTCTCTATATTATCATTCACCCAATTGCACACGATTTTGTTTAGTTGATTGCCAGTACAATTCTGTTATCTTTAAACACAGTCTAAGTTGTAGTGACGGTTGCTTTGAAATTGAACGTGTCCTTAATTTTAAATATTTGGGAATTATATTGGATTATAAGCCCAGTTGAACGGAACATACTTCCTATCTGAAGCTATATTCAAATAGAGTAGTTAAACAGCTCTATCATCTTAGTCTCTATTGTAGTTTATCTGTCTTAAAATTGATTTACAATGGTCTATTTAAATCCAAGCTACAGTACGGGTTATCTTGCTGGGGTGGCTCGCACTTTATTAATGTAAAGCCTTTATTAATGAAACAAAAACATACAATTAGAATTGTGTGCAAAGTGAATCGTTGTACTCCTAGTTTTGAGTTGTTTGGGATCCTTGAAATTCTACCATTACGGCACTTACGAGTATATTGTTACAAAGTTTTAAAAATATTTTTTTGAAAATTCTGGACACTATGCTGTTAGATTAGAGGAAAATTACAATTTACGTGTCGATGGCAGAAAATTTGTCTTACTTGCTTACTTAGATGGCGTTACGATCCGGGGTGGACCTGGGCCTCAACAAACAAACCTCTCCAGCTAGCACGATTACGAGCCAGCTGCCCCCAGTTGCGCTCGCCAAGTTGGTTGAGGGCCCCCTCCACTTGTTTGCGCCACCTACCGCGAGGTCGTCCTCTACCGCGTCGTCCATCCGGGGTGGATTGGAAAACTTTCTTAGCGGGAACGTTGGGCTCCATCCGCTCTAAATGAACCAGCCATCTTAGTCGCTGTATGTGAACTCTTCTGGCTAAGTCGATGTCCTTGTACAGGCCGTATAGCTCGGCATTGTACCTGTACCTCCACTCACCGTCTATGCAGACGGGACCAAAGATCGCTCGAACAACTTTTCTCTCGAAATAACCAAGGGCATCCTCATCCGTTTTTTTTCAAAGCCCATGCATCTGCGCCATACAGCAAGACTGGGATGATTAGAGTCTTTTAAAGAGTTAAGTTAGTAGTTCGAGATAGGGATTTGCTATGCCGTTTTAGCCCATGGAAACAACGATTGGCAAGAGTAATTCTTCGTGTAATCTCCCTACTGATGTCATTTGCGGAGTTCACCATAGAGCCTAGGTAGACAAAATCCTTTACTACCTCAAAATTATATCTGTCTATTGTGGCGTTCTGTCCAAGACGCCGATGTTGGGTGTCCTTTTTTGTTTTGCTTTCATTGACCGCTAAACCCATCTTTGCTGCCTCGATCTCAATACTCGTAAATGCTAAATTGACTGCCCGCTTAGTTCTTCCGATTATGTCAATGTCATCGGCATAAGCGAGTAGTTGTACAGACTTGTGAAAGATTGTACCTCCGGTGTTGGCTTGTGAGTTTCGTACAATATTCTCAAGTACTATGTTATAGAGATCGCATGCTAGCGCGCCACCTTGTCTAAGACCTTCAATGACATCGAACGGTTCGGTGATGTTCTTACCGACTTTGATGGAGCAGCGAGAGTTCTCCAGATCTTTTTTCAACATTACATTTTCGTTATAAGTGTAGATATTATTTTTCTGTGTAATTATGACTTGAGTGTCTAGATCTAACTGTTCGAACTTATTATTAGGAAAAGGAATTACTAAAGCTTTATAAAATTTTTCTTTTGTAAAAGTGGGCACTCCAATAGCAATGATAAGGAAGTTTTTCCTGAAAAAGATTCCACTTCGAAGATATGGGAGCATTTCTACTGTTATGTTATATTTGCCTACTTCTTCTTCCGTTAGTATGTTGTGCCCTAATACGTTCAAATGACTTAACAAAATTATGTCAGATAATTTTTCTAGTTGTTTATTAATTGTAGTAATGTCGGCATAGCTATGTAAAATAAATTTAGAATTATCAATTTCGGATATAGTTTTATTTGTTTCTGTATTGATTTTGAATAAGAATGTGTTAATTTTGCGTTCTTGTATGTTGACATGTTCAGTAATATCGTTAAGATTTTTTACTAAGTTGTTATTTATGATAACTTGTTTATTTAATTGGTCGATTGTCTGTTTCGTGTTTTGTTCCAAATTGTCCAAATGTTCATATATAGTAATAGCGTCGTCATCGTCCATTGTGCCTGCCAGTTTTTTTAAACCGTAGCCTAAAATATTAACAAGTGCTCTTTTTTGCCTTACATGAATTGCTGGTATTATGGATGCAAGATTTTGCTTTGCTGTTATTATTTCTCTTTGAAGCAAATTATAGTCTTCGTCGGTTAGTTTTTGCTTGAAAGTTTTGATATTTTTTTCCACTATGTTAATTGCTTCTTCATAGGCTGTCACGTTTACGAGGTGCAGAATCTTAGTAAAATTGTCTACAACGTTAAGCTCCTTCAGTTTTATGACAGTGTAGCCATACTCGTTATTTATGGGTAGTACTTCTATGGTTTGTGTTATGATAGGAGTAAATTGTATTATAAGATACAAGAACACATGATGTATCTGTAATAGAATATGATGGACAAAAAAAAAAAATAATAAGATATTTATGAAATTACGAATTTTGATCTTTGTATCTATGATTAACTTGTTTCTTATGATACTTAGTGTTCCTTTTATTTGACCTATCAGTGATATAGTTGCCCTCTCTTGTAAAGCGCACATTGGTTTCCATTTTCCTGTCTATAATCACTGTTTAACCGATTTTCCTTGCTAATGATTTGATTCCTATAGATCTCATTAATTTCTTCCTTGCTATAATTTTTTGTAATAAAATCGATTGGTTTTAATTTTGTAGACGAGTGTATAGTTCTATTATATATAACTAATATTTTATCTAATTTATCATCTAATTCTGATCTATCTCCTGATGCATTTAGTATGCGCAAATGTTCGTTTAACGTGCCATGCAACCGTTCGATATCTGAGTTACATGTTTTCAAACTAGCTGTGGTTTTATGAAATACAATTTTATTTTCTGTAAGAAATTCATTGACTGCAGCATTGACAATGCATGTATCTCCGTCAGATATTAGCTCGTTCATTTGCTCTAAGTATCGTATTCTTTCTTTAATGGCTTTCAGAATAGACTACCAATTACGATCTTGAAGTTTGTGAATTGTGCCGTATTTCGAAAATTTATCGATAGTAGTCAAATAAAATTTGTTTCTTTCGGGGAACCAAATGTCCATGTGGACTATATCGTTGAAATGTTTTGCTGTTTGCAAACATTGCAATTGTTAATGAATTTGTGTATAATGGATTGCAAATTAGGATAGAAGTAAGATCCCTTTAATTCATTGTACACTTCGTTAATACCCCTATGATTGTTTTTTTCATGTGAGTTATTAATAATTGTCAATATTTCATTATAATCTGTAATATCTTTTAAAATATTAGATGTTTTGATTAACTTTAATCTAGTATTGTTGGAAAAATATTTGACGTAATTATCCTGAAATTGTAAGTAGAGCTTTTTATCTTCGCAATATACAGCCATTGTCCCTTTATTAATCAGAATTCTTCTCATTACCTCTATTAAATTGCTTTCATTGCTTATGTGAATAATATTCTGTACCTTTTTGTGTACGATTTTATGGACAATCTTTTCCTTGGCGTTCTTATACAAATAAATCTGATTTTTGTACAAATTTATAGGTCTTTCGGTAATAGGTATATAATTTGAACTATCTTCTGCAGCGCTGTGTATCGTAGCTAAATTTGAGTCGTTGTCTTCGTCTCTTTCGTTATTATTAACTTCTAAATTTGGTAATCTAGATAATCCGCCAGCTGCGTTTGCTTTGCCTTTAATATATTCGATGTCGTAGTTGTACTCATTTAATTTTATTTTCCAACGTTGTAACTTTACATTTGGTTCTTTCAATGAATCCAACCAAATTAGAGGCCTGTGATCGGTCCTTATAGTAAATTTCCTCCCGAATATGTAGGGTCTATAGTACCTACTTAGTTGCTGACACAATGGCAAGAAGCTCTTTTTCAATTGTTGAATACCTACGCTCGTGCTCGTTAAGAGTTCTACTATAATAAGAAATAACTTTGTCGTTTTGCATAAGGATGCCTCCAATAGCAAAATTGGAAGCGTCCGTCAATAAAATGAATTTTTTTGAAAAATCAGGGTAAGTATAGGATCATTTATTAAGAGTTCTTTCAATCGCTTAAATGAATGAATGTATTCTTCGTCCCTCAAATTTATCCTTGAATTTTTCTTCAAATATTTAGTCATGTGATACGCAATTTTAGAATAATCTCTTATAAATTTGCGGTAAAAGCCTGTGATTCCCAAAAATGATTTTATTTCCTTAACCGTTTTAGGCAGTGAAATTTTTTGTATCGCATCAACTTTTTTTGGGTTGGGTTTTATTCCTTCGGGGCTGACGATATGCCCGAGGAATTCAGTTTCTCTCTGAAAAAAGGAACATTTGTCTAGCTGAATTTTTAGGTTCACTTCAAATAATCTTTTCAATATTAAATTCAAAGAATTTAAATGTTCTTCTATTCCTGTGGAAAAAATAAGAATATCGTCGAGATAAACGATACAGGTTTTGTTTATAAAATCTGACAATACATGATTCATCATCCTTTGGAACGTGGCGGGTGAATTTTTCAAGCCAAAAGGCATCCTATTAAATTCGTAGTGCCCAGTTGCAGTTGAAAAGGCAGTTTTATCCCTATCTCTGGGGTCTACTTCTATTTGATGAAACCCCTTAGCTAGGTCCAGGGTCGTGAAGTAATTACACCTTCCTAGCTTGTCGAATAAATCGTCGATGTTGGGGATTGGGAACTTATCGTCAAAGGTGATATTATTTAATTTTCGGTAGTCTATTACTATCCGCCATTTTTGAACATTTGACTTGTCCATTTTCTTGGGAACGACCCAAATAGGCGAATTGTAAGGACTTTTCGATTCTCTTATGATGCCCTGTCTTAGCATTTCATGCATTTGTTTGTCTACTTCATCGCGGTGAATTTCTGGGTACCGGTAGAGTTTTGAATAAATTGGAACATTATTTTGTGTAATAATTCTGTGTTTGATTTCATTAGTGAAGGTAAGATCGTCATTTTTTTTGTAAAAAACACTTTTGTTCCGAAGGATTACCGTTTTTAATTTTTTTTGCTCCTCATTGTTCAAATGATCTAAGTTTATGTGGTCTAATAAGTTATTTATGTTAATCTCACTATTGAATATTTCTGTGGGGGTTTCTTTGTGACACCTGTAAAAATGATCTTCCTCATCAGGGTTCAGAAAGAATTTAATAACAGCATTATCTGTTTTCATGGAACGATTTTTATAGTCGATAATAGCATTTAATTTAGACAAGATGTTGTTGCCTATTAGGCCGTCGTATTTGTCGTTAAAGTTGTATTCCAGAAATTCTACATTGTAGTTCGGAACATTAAATTCATTGAAGATCGGAAACGAGCATTTAGTTTTAATTGACATTTCTTTATTGCATGCTCTAATGGATACGTCTACTTCTGATTTCCATTTCGACTTACATAAGCCTGGATTAATTAAGCTGAATGCAGCACCTGTGTCAATAATGAATCTTAATGTTCTCAAGGGATTGTCTATAGTTATATAGGGCATGTCTCTTCCGAGGCTTCTATTTGAAAATTTCCTTGATTATTAGAGATATCCATAGGCTCCAAATTATTGGTCCTATTATTTCGTGAATAACCGCTTCTGTTATTGCTCTGTCTGGATTGTCCGCTTTGATTTCTATTATTGTAATAATTGTAACCGCTGTTGCTAGTTTGAGGTCTCTCTTGTCTAAAGTTCCTATTTCCACTTCGATGGTTACTAAACCTATCAGAATTCAGATTTCTAATTTGTTGGTTACTAAACCTATCGGAATTAAAACTTCTGGTGTGTTCATTTTGGTGTCTATTGGTCTTGTACGTTAGGTTGTTATTAAAGCTTAAGTTTTGTACATTTATTAAATTTTTCCTTTCTTTATTTATTTGACCATTAGGTCCAAAGTTTTGTTGATTCACTTCTAGTATTATTTTAAAAGCGTCGCGTAAACTTTCTGGATTGCGGCCAAATATAACTGTTCTAGTTGGTTCTGGTAGGTTGTGTTTAAATGAATCAAGCGCTATGCGGTTATTTGAATCGATCATATTCTGATTGTTCTGTGGGTTGTTGAGTAAATAAGCGTTATTAATTCTACTTAGATAGTTGTTGATTGTATTGTAGTAGTCTTCTATCGTAGTCCTCACTCTACTGGTTCTAATTTTGTCGATTAAGGAGTTAGCAGATAACGTTTCGGTAAAATAATTTTTTAAAATTTCTTTTATTTGTTCCCATGTGTTTAACCTGCCATGTCTTTGGAGTGCACACCTCGCTTTACCTATTATTTTATCTTTTATGTACCCTGTTAGTACAGTTCTATTACTAATGTTAAATTCATCCAACGTGGGGATGATTGCGTCCACCCGTTCAATGAATTCTACTAAATTATTTTCCTCGCTGCTATATTCTGGTAATTTCGAGATAAAGTCTAAGACAATTTTAATAACAATAAAAATTAAATTAAATTAAATTACAATAAAATAGTTTCGTTTAAGTTAGAACAATAATACAAAATAAATAAAAAAATATTAAAATATAACTTATCTTTAATGTGCTCTTATGTTGGCCGATGACAATGTTGATATAGATGACGTTGTTTCTCCTCCTGGTTGATGACTGCAGTATGGTAGTGCTTCACTTCTTTTTATTTTATTTAGTTTCTCACTGATTGTTTATTTTTATTTGTTTTTGCTGTTTCTTTTTTTTTTTTTTATTATTGATTGATTTATCTGCTTATCATGCTTATTATGCTTTTATATATTTTTTTTTTATAAAAATTTAATCGGCAAAATTATTTTTTTATCACCTTTTGTAAATCTTAACTTAAACAATGGGGTTCACCGGATAACTTAATATCGATTCACTTACTGGATTTTCAAGGCATATACATATATCGGGTATAATGCTTAATGTGCTTTCGTTTTTTTTTTTTTCGACGAAACAATTGTAGAGGCAATCAAAAAATACTTTACACGTATTCTTTTCACTTTTGATTACTTTATTACTTGACTTATCTCGCTTTTTTTCCGACTGCGCCAGTAACGAAAACGCGAGCGTCGTTTTCTTTAACGTGTGTTTTATTTTAGTTCTGACTTACAACTAACAAATTTTACTTAAGCTAAAGTTTCTAAAATTTCTATTGCACGAAATTCAACTCTCTTATCTAGATCTTCCCACGAAGATGTAGAAGAGGAACGGAATTCGCGTGAACAACAATCCTCACTGCGACTCGATATTTGATGCCGAGTAAACAATGAGGAATGTGCTCAGTGTGCAAGATGTTGAATGTGCACGTCTGATATAAGTGCACATATAACAATATGGTAGGAAACTGTTAACAGCCCAATGAATAGTATGAGCGTTAATTATTCCTGCCGGAATGTCCATGATTGCGTGGTGTTGAGGTATAGATATGTTAGTATCTATAGAGTTTCATGGGAAATGTGTGTCCATGAGAAGATTTAATATTTCTTCTGTGGACATGGTCCAGTCTCCGTTAGGTTTCTGGATAAAGCTAGGGATTTGGAAAGTATTTTCCTCAATCTGCTAGAATCGTTTGTCCTTTCTATATTGCTTCAGCATAATCTCCACGATTATCGCTGAGTTTTCCTTATCTCTTTTTTGAAGACCGTGAGACTGTTCTTGAAGACTTAGCTATATTGAACTGTTTCCTTCTATCATTTCGGAGTTTTGCTATGTTAGAGTTCTACCAAGGTGGTTTATTACTATTTCTGTGCCTGCTTATCGGACAAGCTTTCAATAAGGCTTTATTCATAGTTTCGGAAACTTTGTCTACCATCTGGTCGATTTTAGATGGTGAGCAAGGTTGAGTTATCTCGGTGTTGAGTTCTTTATTTAAAAATGTGTTATAAACTTGCCAGTTAGTATTCCCAGGATTCCTAAAGGATTTTAATGGAGGTTTGGTAAATTCCAAACTAAATTGTATATAGTTATGGTCCGAAAAAGAAACATCTTTCTCCACCATCCATTTACTAATATTTAGCTTTGGGGAGTTGGTGGCTAAGGTGATATCTATAACTTCTTGCCTAGTTTTGTTTGTAAAAGTAGGTTCAGAACCTATATTACATACTACGAGGTTAGTTTCTATGATGAAATCGAAAAGACGCTCACCTCGACCATTCCCCAAAGGTTGTGGTGGGCATTGGCGTCAGCGCCTATCACTATGGGGATGTTGCTTGCTTGGGCTGATTTTATCGTCTCGCGTTTATTTGATGTTGGTAGTGGGCCTGTATCATCGTAGGGCATATACGCTGACGATATCCATAGCCTGTCTTTCCCATCGCGGTCTAACTCCACACATGCGAAGTCCGAGTCGCTGAAATTTGGTAAGAAGAAGACTTTTAAGTTATTTTTCGCTAAAATGCAGAGTCTTGGTTTACCTAATCCTTCGGCATAAAGCAAGGAATAATTATTTGCCCTTAATCCATCTATGCGGTTATCGCTTGTCACCCAAGGTTATTGAATAAGGGCAATGTCCTCTCCTCCTGACTGCAGGCGGAGCAAAGGGTTAGCAGAAGCTGCTATTGAGTGGTGTATAGTTAGATTAATCTGTACCAGTCGGAGCATCATTCCTGACTGGTACAGATGCTTTTATTACTGTGGTGTCACCATCCTCCGACTCGGAAGATTCACCACTGTTTTGCTTTGGCAGCGTAACTGTCTCTAACTCACCTGCTGACTCAGCTGGTGTACCGACCGGTTTAATTGTTACCTTAACGCCTGCTGACTCAGCTGGCTTGGGCACTGCCTCTTTGAGGAATGCGATGGAACTGCCGTTGCTGCATTTTGAAGCTTTGCACCGTTAAGGTACACACCAGCGTCCGAAAAGGTCGGTGGCGTAGCAGTTGGATTCTTAAGACAATGCGCCAGCACGTCTGACGCAAGTCTGCCTTGAGGAGCCTCCAGTTGTCACCACTGATACGGCCCTCCTGATTTCCACTGTCGCAGATTCCGAACACCAGGTGATCCTTCGCCACCTCGTTGTAGGACCTGAGCACCGACTTGGTACTTTTGGCATTCTTCGGGGTTTTTTAGGCATCATGCTGGGATCTAGGGCGTTTGGACGTTGAGTCCTTTTTAGGTATTACGCCCGAACGTCCTCCCGACTCAGGTTGACGGTTCGGGGTTTTGCCGAAGGGCCTATTGCCGTTCGCAGGTCTCGCCAACTCAGGCTGAGACTTGCTTTGAGCCGCCGAGGGTACGCATTTTGGGGGTGACCTCTTGCTGTCAAGTGGTACACTCTTACTCGTTGAAGGGACCTGTCCTCCGATTTGGGTTGACTGGTCTCTTCAGCGATAGCGCTACCCGCCCAGCATAGCGTCTCCTTGTCCTTCTGCTCCCACGATTCCTCTGGTTTCTCGAGAATCCGTGCGAGCAGATGCTTTGCCAAGCGAAGGTTTCTGTGCTTTTTGGGACTAGGGGAATTGCTCTTTTGGATTGCGCGCCCACAATGTGCCGATACGGCTTTTGCCTGGGACTCCGCATCCGAAGCGGAATTGTTGATGGATCTGGCATCAGAATCCGAAGGGTTCGTGTGATTGTCAATGCCTGTCGTCTCTCTGTATGTAAGTTTGTCGGTCAGTTAGTTGTCCTTGTTCGTTGCGTTGAGAAGCAAAGCCTCGGAATTTGTGCTTGTGTTTTACTGGCGGTAAGGCTTATTACGACAGGCCCTACCAGGGCACCTGAAGGAGCTTGTTAGCGACTGATAAAAACCCTCAGCCTTTCATCCTGGGCACGGTTTACATGAAACGCTCACTCCAACCTTTAGAATAGGTTGACTACACTTTAGCTTCAGATACCCTTCCCCGAAGACCTTACAGCATGGGTGGCCCTACTACAATCGCCCTTCGGGATCATTGGGTCCATACTAAGCATCTTCACCGCGTCAAGGTATGTATTCGAAGAAAATGTCCGCGGTGAAGATTCGTCTAAAAATGAACATGCGAGTGAGTTGTGGAACTCCGAGAATTAAAAAAAAATAATGCTAGGACCTTTTGCATAGTAAAAATGTAAATGCGATACGTATCCATTTTATTTATACCAATTATATATCATATTACTGACCTCCCACCGCCGGCCGCTTTGATGCGCCATTTCGTTTTGCAAATTCTTTGGTTTCGCTTTTTGACAGATGATCTCCTAAGTTTCTAAAACGCCTATAAAAAACGTATTAACGCCAGAGAAATCGAACGCCACATGTGGTTTACCTTTAAGAGTAAGTAATGAAACAACCAAATCAAACTTTTTAAAGAAGTAACAAGTTTGTAAGAAAATCGCTATGAACAGTTTTAAAATTGCAACTTATTTCATGTTAACACTCGTTTTTAATTCAATTTAACTTTATCAACTTTCCCTGTAGACCTATAATACATATAGTCTTTGAAGTTTTATTGCACTCAATTTACTTCTTTGATTCCCACTTCCTCTTGTACATTTTACAATTCTCTTACTTTCAAAGCATTTGACTTCTAATCCTCTTAAGCATCCATGTGCACGACTTATATTTTCTGTATTGCACTGTCAAACGACGACGCAATTAAATGCACACTAAGCGTCTCGTTTGACTGAATGAGATAATAAAATTAAAACTGAAAACGAAGACAAGTTGACGTAAGTCGAGTTTCAATTAAGCACACATTATGCTATGTGCTCTAGAAAAGAAGGGTAAATTATTCGAAAGCAGGGTAAATACTCGTAATGTGATTTAGAAATATGAGGAAGAAAAGGATGCCACAATTGCCGTTTTCTTTTTAATGGAAGTACATGAAAGGGTGTATTTCCTTGCTGTCTTTGCTTGCAATGAGTTTGCCTTTGATGGTAAACTCAAGATCGTCAGCATCAGCATCACTATAAATTTTCTTCAAAATAATATTGGCATTAGCAATCTCACCAATCCCTTTATCGTTGCCCACTTGATTACAATCGTGTAAAGTTATGTGTTTCACCAATTTCAAAACCTGGTTCAACCTGAATTTGCCAAGTCGCTTTGGTTGCGAGGTTTTAATTAATGCATTTAGTATTCCAGCTGTCGCTCTTCTTAAGAAGATTTGACATTCTTGTCTCCGGAAAATAAATTTACCAAAAGAGTTTGCAATCTATTGTATTTGTGGTCGTTAACTTCGGAATAAATACCTACTTTGCCTTTAGTAGTATATCGTCGTACTATATTATCAACGGTTTCACGGTCTAGATCTTATCTGTCGATAAACATTCGTCTATTTTTAAAGGAGTTAGTAATTTCTCTATCTTTCTTTTCTTTCAATATGAGCTGAGTTCTGAAACGGTTAACCACTGTTTCTAGGATTGGGATACGATAGCTAAGATTTTATTCTTGTGAATGATTCGTTTCCATGTCTACAGATTTATTGTTGGTTGATGGTCTGTCTCTAAATCAAGCTCTTTCCCATACAAGTATGGCCCGAAATACGTTGTTCCCCAAACTACGACTAACAGTTCATTTTCTACTTTTGCATAGTTGCGTTCGTGGTTATTTAAGGTCCTTGAGGCATAAATAAACGTACCATCTTTTTTTGGCCGAAAAAAAGTAAAAATCCACTAAATCCGGCAATTTCGCGGAATATCGAAATGAAAAAAAAGGATAATAAAAGAATATCAAATATAAAAAAAATTTCTGCCGCAAATTCATATTTTATTCGTCAAAAATACTTACACATTTATACCAGCCAATCAACCAACATTGTTACAAGCTTCGTCGTCTTCAATGTCAATCGCACTCGCATTGGCATCACTTTTGATGTAATATTTCTCCTTTTTAGCAATTTGGAAGAGTAAATCTGGCTTCGTTTTCAAAAAGTAGTAGAACTCTACGCATGAATATGTCAAATTGCATTTCACCGTGAGAATCGCTTTCAATGTGTCGACTTTTGTGAACTTTTGCGTTGAAGATGCATTTTCCGTTCGGTTTCGACATTCTTTTTTCTTTAGATTAACGAAGCACTGATGCGAACAAGTTCACTAAAACTGACGTGCAGCAAATTCAACAAAAAGTGACGCGCACATGAATGATAGTAGTAATGAGTATGGTTTAAGGCTGAACTATAATAGAAGAATGGTTTCGTACCACCACTTTTGAAACAGTGCGAATACAAGTGATTTGTATTATGCGACCGACGAAGCTTTTTGCTTCGATTCGTTAAGTATCGTTCATTTTTATTCACTTACGATTCCATTCCATTCGCTCTTTTATACGAAAATTTGACAGTTGCACAGCTGTGTATGACTATGAACCACATAATTGCTTCCGAACACATACGCCTATTATGGGCAACTTTTGCAATTGACAGTACTGAAGGAAGCTTAACGCAGAATTATTACATTAGCTTCCGACTATTATAATTCAGCCCTTACTCGTTCGCTGTGAACGTGTATGGATACAATAGTCGCCTGCTGTCATCGTTGAGTCTAACAGTTTAATATTCGCCACGTATCAAATTCAAAATATTATATACGTTAGGAAGTTTGTATGAAAAAAAGGATTTAGAAAATTTTCGCGTGACAGGTTTTTGGGAGCTGAAAAAAAAGGAGTATCCGGCGAAAAAAAGGAAGGATGGCAACATTAGGCATAACAGATAGGATGTCCATCCTGTATTAAAACTACGCCTATAGCTGTCAATATGTTCTTCTAATGACATACTAAATATAAGTACATCATCGAGATATATGACGCAAATTTTGTTTATGTATTCTCTGAGCACAGAATTCATTAGTCTCTAGAAAGTCTTGAGACCGAAAGGCATTCGTAAAAAATCGTAGTGCTCAAAAGGAGAAGAGAATGCTGTTTTTTGTCTATCTTCTGGTTGTACCAGAATTTGGTGGGACCTAACTTGTCCAGTATGCCATCGATATTTGGCATCGGAAATTTACCATTTACGGTTACATTGGGTGCGTTTTGGTGAAACCTCGCTTCTCAGTAAAGTAAGATTTAATACGGAGTACAACAACACAAAGTGACTTGGAACCACTTTAACTTTTCTTCTCAGTCGAACATGAGTTGGGATGGATGGGAAGAGCTTTTTCCCTGAGAAAAGCTATTTCGTTCAACTGGAATGATTCAGTAGTATTTCATACATTTAAGCACAACTTTTTCATACTTTTTACTTCAATTTCAATTCAATCACCAATCTTCAAACAATTAAAAAAGTTTTTTTCCAGATCGACTAAGAATCGTTTCATGGAGAAGCTTTCACTCTACTTTGCATAATTCTCACCAAAACACACCTATTATTTAGTCTGCAGTAATCTACGACTATTCTCCGTTTTATGTTCCGGAATTATCCTGTTTTTTTGGGAACTACCCATAAGGGACTGTTGTACGGAGAGTTACTTTCTCTTATAACATTTTGACCTATCATTTCTTTAATCCGTCTTTAAACTTTTTTTTCATGTATTTTTCATTTATATTTATTTATTTTCTTTTCAAAGGGTTATGAATACCTTTAACATGTGTAAGTGTTGGAAAGGATACATATAGAGAGAGAGAAAGATTTTTTGTGTAGTGGTTGTTGAAACTCAGTTGTTTATGCTTCAGAGATTCCCGGGGGTGGCGTTCAGATAACTGGGGGATTTTTGTTATTTTTTGTCTTTGCTTCTGATTCACAGTACTTTTTTCCCTATAGCCGATGTCAAGGGCAAATCATTATCAACAGAGCGAACAATTTTTCCAGCCACATGACCAAGTTACTACCAGTGTTATGCCTTCCCAGTAGTGGTCACACAAGCTTTCGCAATTGATCGCACTGACTTTATATATTTGATAAGAAATAAATAAATGCCTGCTGACATCAGGATTTGAACCATGAACCATTAGCGTGGCAACTGACGACGTTACCACTACACCATTAGCGGGGTTCACATTATACGATTTGCTTGACGACCAAATATTGCTTAGCGTTCGAATTGTACTTCATGCTTGATAGACTTCATTTGTGATATAGATTTCGAACTGTGAACATGGCGGCGGATGTTTTAGTTGCAGCTCTTGTTATCGACGAGATATTGGGAATTTAGGAAAATAAGAGAAAAAAAATAGAAAAAAAAAACGAATTTAGGTTACACCTTGAATAAAAAAAGGAATGCATTTTCATCCATTTGGGATGGCAAACGACTAACAAAGGCCTCGTTGGGGCAGCATCTCCCGATAGGTGCTGGTCCGCTAAGTAACGAGAAGGAGCCACTGCAGCCGAAAACCTAGCAGCTCTGTTAGTAAGCCCTAATCCCACCTCCTCGTGGTGCCATCTGGAAATTTCTTCAGAAATAGCCAACGGGAAAGGACGAATGGCGAGCTTCTTGCGCCAAAAAACAGGATAAGTGTCGGTTGGTCTGTGCCCCAGCGAGCCGCAACCGTAAAACAAACTATTGCTCCGAAACGGAAACAATCGCCTCGGATAAGGACGGATAATTTGTTGACGACCTTTGGCTATCGAACACGGACAACGATTGGATTCTGGAACGTTAAGACCCTCCTGGACTCACTCAAAGAAGGGCCTTATAACGCCAGATTCCTCCAATTGGAGCGTGAATTCGCACGGTATAAAATCGACATCTTAGGGCTGAGCAAGATAAGATGAAACGATGCTGGGGAACACATCTCCCCAACAAAAAGGACTGTCATGCTCTATTCTGGTAAACCAGATGGAAGTGTACGGAGTTCCGGAGTAGGACTCATGCTAACTCCAGCAGCACGTAGTAGCCTCATATCCTGGAAACCCCATAGTGACCGGATATTGACGGCTAGGTTCCAGAGTAGAGTTAGAAAAATTACCATCATACAGTGTTATGCTCCGACTCCAGGTGCGACTGAGGATGAAAAGGACGATTTTATAGCCACTTAGGCGCCACCTACAACCAAACGCCTAATGGGGGTATCGTAATGGTGATGGGAGATCTCAATGCCAAGGTGGGTAGCGACAACACTATGCTTAAGCACGTGATGGGAGTTCACGGCGTGGGAGACCGTAATGACAATGGTGAGCGGTTCGTGGACTTCTGCAATACCAATCGCCTAGTCATCGGAGGTACGCTGTTTAAGCATAACACCTGCCATAAGATCATTTGGGTCTCTACTGATAGGCAACGAACATCCAACCAGATCGACCACATTGCGATCAGTCGCCGCTTTAGAAATTGTCTCCTAGACGTCCGAAACAGACGTGGAGCTGACGTCGGATAAGAACGAGATCACCATCTTATGGTAGCTCATTTACGCCTTCGTACTGCATCCGTCAACAGCAACCGCTCAAACCTACTTAACATCACCAGGTTTAATATAGACAGGCTCAAGGTTCCCCAAGTGCGCCAACAGTTCAGGGACCATCTTGCCTTAGAAGGAGAAGCAATCAGCAGCATATTGCAAGAGAACATGGATGACCACTGGAGTGCTGTGAAAAATGCTTTTGCGACTGGGACACGCACGTATGTCGGTAAAAAGCAGAAACACCACCGCATATGGCTTTCTACAGACACCTGGCGACGGATCGATGAGCGTACAGCAATCAAGACTCGGATTGCAGCGGCCTCAGCAGTAGAGAGAACCGAGCTTGAAGCCCAATACCGTGCGAAGAAGAAAGAAGTGCAGCGTAGTGTGAGACGTGACAAACGTCAATATGTCAACTCACTGGTCTCAAGCGCTGAAAAAGCAGCGAGTAGGTGCGACAGTAGGACTGTTTACAACATCACTAAGGAGCTCATTGGTGGTCGAAACTCCAAACAACATCCAGTGAAGAGTCTAGACGGTAACCTTCTGATTTCGGATGAGGAAAAAAAAAAAATACAAATATTTGGCGCAACAGGTCTCACAACACAACAGCTCACTAGATGGAGAGAATATTTTGCTACAGTGCTAAATCACTTAGACGATGGCGGTATGATCTCGAATTCGAATGAGCAGTTCGAAGCAACAAATTCCCGAATTCGCACCGTACCTCCCAGTAAAACTGAAATAATTACAGCAATCAAGTCCCTCAAGAAGAACAAAGCGGTGGGTATTGATGGCATCCCTGCCGCGCTATTTCAAGCGGCGCCAAATTCATCGGCAGATTTGCTGCATCCGCTAATACGGAGAGCTTGGGATAGTAAACAATTTCCACAGGAGTGGAAAAGGGGGATGATCGTTAAGCTTCCAAAGAAGGGTAACTTGATGGATTGCGGTAACTGGAGAGGTATATGTGTTCTTCCAGCTGTAGCCAAAATAAGAGCAAGAATAATTCTAGAACGAATTAAAGAACATTTAGATTCAACTCTCGATGTCGAACAGGCAGGATCATAACACCTTAAGGATCATAATCGAACAATGCGTTGAGTATAGATCTCCGCTACATTTAATGTTTATCGACTTCGAGAAGGCTTTCGACAGCTTGAATCGAGATGCTATCTGGTTGGCCTTGCGCAGGAGAGACATTCCAGAAAAACTTATAGCTATTA
Organism: Brachypalpus laphriformis; assembly: GCA_945910035.1. NCBI lineage: Eukaryota > Metazoa > Arthropoda > Insecta > Diptera > Syrphidae > Brachypalpus > Brachypalpus laphriformis. The sequence goes on from OX246754.1 coordinate 87,641,628, forward strand.
TCAAGGCTACATACGAAGGCGGCAAGTGTCACGTCGTGCACAATGGTAAGGTGTTGAAGGATTTTGAAGTCCAAAGTGGAGTACGTCAAGGGTGCATACTGTCCCCACTATTGTTCTTGGTGGTTATCAGCGATGTACTCCGTGCAGCATTAACGGAAGCTAATTATGGAATTCGTTGGACGATGACATCTTACCTTAACCACCTAGATTACGCAGACGATGTTTGTCTACTTTCACATCGGATAATGGATCTTCATTTGATGGCCCAAAATCTAGAAGCTAAGGCAAACAAAGTGGGGCTAAAAATAAACACAGCCAAAACAAAAGCCCTGAGTACTTCCAATACCCGCGCTCAACTTAACATTGCCGGAAAGCAAGTCGAGAAAGTTGATAACTTTCTATATTTAGGAAGTGTCGTCTCGGCTAATCGCGGTGGCACCGAACTGGATATGTGCAGCAGAATCGGGAAGGCTAAAGCTGCGTTCGGAATGCTGTCCAAAATCTGTAGAAGCAATATTATTAGCTTAAGAATCAGGCTACGACTGTTCGGCTCCAACGTAGAATCAGTGCTGCTTTATGGGTGCAGTACCTGGAAGGTGGACAGTATTAACACACGCAAGCTGCAGGTCTTCGCAAACAAATGCTTAAGAATCATCTTGAAGATTTTTGGCCGAACCGCATCTCCAATGAACAACTTTATCTGAGAACGGGCCAAGAACCTATAAGCATTATTATACGAAGAAGAAAGTGGCAATGGATGGGACACACCCTACGGCGCGAAGACAACTCCATTGCGAAATACGCCATGCAGTGGAATCCGCTCACGCAGGCAGGCCGAATAGCGGGACGCCCTAGGCAAACCTGGCGCAGAACAGTTGAGGAGGAATCGAGCTCTTTAGGAATGAGTTGGGGGCAGCTCAAACGCGTTGCAGAACTCCAAACACGATGGCGCGCAGGCGTGGTTGACGCCCTATGCCCCCGAGAGGTTAAAGGATATAAGTAAGTAAGTATTTTCATCCGTAAACCTGTTGAGCGAATTGAAGGAAAATTCGCCTGACGATTTTCTTAATTACTTAAGGATGGACGCGGTGACGGCAGCTGAGATGAAGATGCTTCGCATGACAGCAGGAGTGACCAAGCTTGATCGAATAAGAAGTTCGAAGATCCGTGGAAGCTTTCACATCAAGGAAACCATCGTACGAAAATTAGAGCGCGACCGGCTCAGCTGGTATTGCCACGTTCAAAGAAGAGATCATTTGAACCCTGTAAAAAAGGCAATATCTATGCACGTTCCAAAGACATCGCGATGTAGGAAAGGCAGGCCTATAAACGCCTGGATCAGACAAATGCGACGACATCGGCATTTCATTGGCCTCAGTAACCGAGTGATCCAAAATCGGCAGGCCTGCCGATATTTTCTGAGGTCAAATAGGCGAACCCCACAGGCGGATCAGTAGAAATGCGGTGAAGTGGGAGGGTTGTGATCCCTAGTTTTCGGATCATAGCCTCGCTGATAAAAGGAAGAAGAAGAAGAAGAAGAAGATGGACGCGGTGACGTATGAGGAACTATTAACAAAAATAACAATTCATATGCAAAATGAAAATAAATATTTGGCGCAACAGCTCTTTAAGTGCCAGGGCCTAGCTTCTCGCAACCACTCATGTTGTGTGCGTTATATTTTTCACACGAATGGAAGGGACCTACAGTTTAGTGGCGTATCCAAAGGGCAATTTGAGAAGCTTTTTCGAAACAACAATACTCTCCGATGTTTGTCAGACGTTCGCGAGAAGTGGGACCGTGAAAAAACTTTTTCGTGTTTTCTGGGATTCGAACTTGGACCCTCATGCGCAGTAGTCCAGCACACTAACCACTTACGCCGCGGCTCCCAAAATTCGCAATTTATAACAACACAATTTATAATAACAATTCATCTTCAATTCAAGAATTGAGGCAAAAAATTCTACAATGTCCCAAAGGTAGTAAAAATTTGTTGGTCATTTGTCAAAAATATTAAAAATTCTGCCTCGCCTGCCATCCCAACGCTCTTTTATAATGACATTCCAGCTGTCAGCTCCTTAGAGACGGCCAATCTGCTTGCTGCTCATGAAATCCACCCTGTCAGATAGTGCTTTGTCTCCGCCTGTACTTGAGAGCGTTGAATTTTCCATGGGACAAGTCCACTATCGCACTCGTACAGGTGCAGAAGTACTCAAAGGTCTTAACATACACAAATCCGCTGGTCCAGATGGTATCTCCCCCATAGCTCTGATGAGGCGTTCTTCTACGCTGGCAAAACCTCTGCGTAAGCTTTTCTGTCTATACCACTCTTCTGGGCTCTTTCCGCGTAGATGGAAAACAGCATTTGTCCAACCCATCCCTAAAAAAGGCGAATCTTCCTCCCCGTCCAAGTACCGACCCATTGCACTTACGTCCCTTCTTATATATTTCTAACTTAATACAAGCAATTAACTTAAAGCTAAGCTTAAAAACTAACAGAGGAAACTTAAAGCTAAGCTTAAAAACTAACGGAGAGAACTTACATAACTAAGCTATTTTACAAGCAATTAACTTAAAGCTAAGCTTAAAAACTAACAGAGAGAACTTACATCTAAAGGGCCTTACTAAGAAGAAACTGTGGGGAAAATTATGAGGAGGTGTGAAGGAGCTTTCTAATCGGGATTCGGGATCCCGGGATTGATTTGCCTATTTACAATGGAAGTACAATGAATCGTAAACAATACTTTCAAAGAGCTTTGGGATGCATGACAGTTTGGCAATGGGTCGGTAATTTGAGATCTCGCTTTTACTGCCTTTTTTGTGGATAGGGAAAATGAAAGAGTCCTTCCACAGAAAAGGGAAGACGGTTTGAGAGAGTGAGAGCTGGAAAAGGGCACTAAGAGGCTGTGATAAGACATTCATACATTTCTTTAAAACAATAGCGGACAGCCCGTCAGGGCCAGGAGAATAGTTGTCCATGAGCCTACTGATCTTTTCAAGAACCATGTTTGTCGTAACCTCAATTGAAACAAAAGAAGTTTGCGCACAGTTGTTCAAGTAGCTGAAATAAACAGGATCTGGTTCGTGCAAGTGATCAGTATATGACTGGCTGAAGAAGGTTGCAAAGAGATTGGCGATCGTTTCAGGGTCGGCTGAGGATCTGCTAGATAGTTTCAAAGCGGAAGGGAGGCCATCGGATTTTCTTTTAACATTAATGAATTGGTAAAACCGTTTGGGGTCAGAAATTAAACTCCATTGCATTCGGTCGAGATATTCATGATAAAGAGATTCACAGAGAACAGAAAAACGATTATAAGCAGTGAGGTAATTTCAGTAGTCGCTAAAAGGCCTGGTGGATAAAATAATGTTCCAAAGCTTATTCCTATTATTACGAAGTGCGCGAATTTCTTTATTATACCAGGGCGGGGATGAGGAACAGTCTTTACTGAGCGTATAAGGAACCGATTGGGGGATGCAAAAGAAGATTTTTGAGTAGAATGTTTCAAGTGCGGCATCCACATTAGAATTAACGGAGATAAAGTCGAAGTTAATGTTACTAATTAGATCAGTAAGTTTATCGAAGTTAGCTTTTCGAAAATTAAAGTTGGAATAGCCGACAGGGTCGATATAGGTATTCCCATTTTCGTAAGAGAAGGTAAGAGATAAGGGGGGTCGAAAGCGATCTAAAGTTGATAGAAGATGAGTGCTCGCTGATACCACACAATTGTCAGAATCGGAGGAGAAAATAAGATCGAGATTCCTACCCATAAAGTTGGAAATGCCATTCACTTGCTGGAGTCCTGAGTCAGAAAAGCAGTGTGTTAGTAGGACTTTTTTGTCGGAGGAGGCATTTAAAGCAACGAAATGGGACTCATCATCAGAATGAGCCCATTTCAGCCGAGGGTGATTAAAGTCGCCCATAACTATTATCACATCATCGGGTTATGCGACATCGAACAGGAAGTCAATCCCATCAACGGCAAGTTGGTAGGGCCCGATGGGTTGGGACGGGCGAATGTAACAGCAAAGAACAAAAAGGCAGAAATTAGAGAGTTTAATCTTAACACATACGAATTCGAAGTCTTTGGAGATGGGGATATCAAGAGAGGTCAGGTCGTAGCGGTTGTGAATTGCTAGAAGAGCGCCACGACCCGAGAGATCGCCTGCCATCTCCTCCCCGTCCTTACGGAAGATGATAAAATCTGAGGAAAAAAGTTCAGAGTTAAAAATACACAGGGTTAGGTTGGTTTCGGTTAAAGCAAAAATATCATAAGGTAATTTTTGGGAGTTCAGATATACCATACATGAGAGGTTTTAGTACGCAGTCCTCTTACATTTTGATAGTAACAACTTAGATACTTGGGACTGTTGGGAAGTGTGTTAGGGGACAAATTAGGGACGAAAATAATTGTGAAAAACGTTGCGAGATCGTTGGAGATGAGAAAGGCGCTTGGATTTGATAAAAGATGCATAAGAGGATAGGTCATTAACTATCTGAGTAGCCGAAACAGCGAAGGTCTCATGAAATTTGACAAAGATGCGCATTAGGGTTTCTTGTTCGGTTGGAAGACCCTCTTGGGAAATCAAGACCTTGATGTTGGTGTTGGTCTTGCCATCGACACAGACAAAATCAGGCTTGTCATGCAGGTAGGCAAGGTAAAGCCGAACATTAGCATAAATATTGCGATCTCTCAACCGAGACAATACATAGCGTCCAGCAACATCTGAATCGGAAAATTGTTTGGTCAGTTTCACAGTGGGAGGTAGTAATGGGTCTAAGAAGGTGGGAGGAGCGACGGTAGACAAGGAATATATGTTTGGAATATTGCCAGTATTATCGGGGGTAGGGTGACGCGAAGGGGAAAGTGCAACAGGCGTGAGATCAAATGACACTCTACTTCTAAGAGGCGGTTTATAGGGGCGTGACTAAAGTTAGGAAAGATTTTGGTTTTGAAAGACCAGTTACCGGATCCGTTGTTGAGCTGTTGGTGGTGGACGGGGGGGTGAGTGGAAGGGAGCGGGGTCCGCCGAGGGTTAACTGACTTAAGCATAGAGTTAGAACTATTAGTCTTAAGGCTAGACTTAGGGATAGGGTTATTATTACGCTTATAGTTATCCATAACTTGATCATTGTGCTCCCGATTGGTCCATATGCATAGTTTCATGTTGCCTAATGTGACAGCACTTTCAAGGGAACAGGAAAAAAGCCATCCATACTTGGAGCGAATGTTGAGTTTAAAACAATTTGACCTTCTTGAGAAAATCTTCTGGCATTTGGCTATTGTAATAGAGCAGTTCCGGTGAAAGAAAGTCTTTATCCAGGAGGGATGAGCACGTCGGGGGACATCCCAAATCACAAAAGTAGTGTAATCGATTGTAATTGATTTTATTTAGCTTATCGAGCTGTTCATTCCATTCAGAAAGAGTCCACGATGTTCCAAAATGTTTTAGTAAAGGCTTCTTTCCAAGATCATGGAAACGCTGATTAATCGTCAGCTTATGAAATATCTTGATTCACGAAAACTCCTCAATGACCGGCAGTATGGTTTTCGTAGCAACAGGTCCACTGGTGATTTGATGGCATATCTCACCGAGAAGTGGAACCAATCTCTCCATCACTTCGGCGAAACAAAGATGGTTGCGCTCGATATTTCTAAGGCATTTGACAGAGTTTGGCATCAGGCTCTTTGGTCGAAAATGCGTGCATATGGCATCGACGAGTCTCGCCTTCAATGGATTAGAAATTACCTTTCGGCCATTCAATACAGGTTGTCTTGGACGGCTTCAAGTCTGCAATTCACCATATAAATGCTGGTGTTCCTCAAGGCTCCGTTTTGTCTCCGACTCTCTTTCTCATTTTTATAAATGACCTCTTGTCTGCTACTTCTAATCCAATCCATTCCTTCGCTGATGACAGTACCATCAGTTTTTCATATTCGCTCCCTAACTCACGTCCCTGCTCTTCGGCCGTAGAGAGGGAACGGCAACGTATGTTAAACACATTAAATTCCGACCTGGACAGAATAACTAAATGGGGTTTAATTAATAGAGTGGAATTTAATGCATCTAAAACACAATGCTGTCTTCTGTCTCTCAAGCAAAATCAAGTGCCTCAACCGAAATCCGAAAGGCTTGCCATTCTCGGTATGTGCACCAATAACCGTCTTCGATGGAACGATCTCATATTCGAGATCGCCAAAAACGCTGCAAAATGCCTAGGATTCCTTAAACGGTGCAAAAAATATTTTACCCCGTCTGATCTGGCCTCCATCTACAACGTATTCATCCGCCCAAAGCTGGAATATAGCGCCCACATCTGGTCTGGTGTACCCAAGACCGTTCTGCACATTCCAGATAGGGTACAGAATCGCGCGTTAAAACTGATAGGTGATAGAGAGATTGTCAACTCCATAGTCTCATTTGAACATCGTAGAAATATCTCGTGTCTTTCTCTTTTTTTATCCCTTTTTTTATAAAAAATGTTCCAGCGAAATAGCCAGTTGCATTCCTTCCCTTCAAAACTTCACCCGCAATACGTGTCACGCTTCGAATGCACATCAGTTGACTCTCAAGCCCAATTTCGGACGTACTTTCAAATATAGGGATTCGTTTATAAGCCGAGCAACACGTTTGTGGAATGAACTGCTAGCCTCGGTATTTTCTAATTATTACAACCTTCAAACATTTAAAGCCAACGCAAACCGGCATCTCCTCTGTCTCTTTCCCCACCTTTTCCCATCCGCCCATGCCCTGAGAACCAGTATAAGGGTATTAATACTATACACACTTCAGGAAATTGCCAGTATAGTTAAAAAATTACATTGCTACTGCCAAACACCCAGAAACCAGAAAAATTAATCCTCCAATTTGCTCTCTATCGGCTCACCAGATGGGCCTTTAAATGTGGATTGGGGATAACTCTCATAAAACCGAACTCGTTCCCTTCACTAGGATATATAAAGTTCACCTCATAGACCCTCCTACGATAAATGGCACCAGTCTCAACCTCACTGAAAACGCAAAGTACCTGCGTCTTATTTTGGACAGACAATTAAACTTGACAGCTAATTTAATAGAACGCGTGAGGAAAGCCAATGCACCTCTCTATTCCTGAAAAAAGGCTATATGTAGGAGTTGGGGTAAGAAACCTCAAAGCACTCGTTGGTTGGGGTGATCGTATGGTGGTCTGCTCTTGATAGGGCTGTCCTCCTCAATCAACTAGCTAAGATGCACAGATCTGCATGCATGTGCATCAGTGGTGCACTGAGAAATTCTCCCTCTACGGCATTGGACATTTCGTTTCATCTGCTGCTCTTAGATTTTTTTGGCAAACAGATTGATGCCAGTGCGGCCATCCATTTAAAAGCCTCCTCGCAGTGGTCTAGTTATCACACTGGCCTTGGTCTTCTCAACTTCACCCATGAAAATACGGACTATACCTCACAGAAACTGAGATTTGACCATAACTTCCGTATGAGTATCCCTGAACGGGATGAATGGGACAACTCTCCCCCAGCTGATGGCAGTTCGGTTCGCTTCTTCACAGATAGCTCTAAGACCGGGTTGTGGTGTTTTCTCCTAAACTTAACTTGAAACTTAACTTGAACATCTCGTTCACCTCTATAAGCATGTCCAGCTCTATCGCGCAAAACAATACCCCATCTAGGGGCCTCTTGATGACCTCGGCGATTTGACGTCCTTAGGCGTCATGAGCATCCATCGCTTTATCAAAAGCTCTGGTTGGTTTGATTAGTCCCTGAGTGGTCTAATAGTAGATACATGGCATCACAAAGGACCTTTACTGGTCAAAGTATATCTGCACGAGAGTGCCAACCTAGCCTAACCTAGGTCAAAAAAATTCTGCCAAATCTATTTGCCTGCCCTCGACACCATATTTTTATATTAAGCTTCGATGTTTTCTCATCGAAATCAGAAAAAAAAAGAAAAATGCTCTGAAGTTGTTCAGAGCGTTCACATTGAACGATATGTCTGTCAAGCAAAGGAAAAAAGTTGAAAAATTTGAAAAACCGTACTACAAATTGTGTGACTTATTTGATGAGTGTTCAAATTGTACGATTTGGTCGGTCGTCAAGCAAATCGATCGAGCAAATCGTATAATGTGAACCCCGCTATTGCCACTTCCCATTGCGGGTAACGGTATATTCTAGAATAAATTGGGTCATTTGTGGTAGTAATTATCTCATGTTGTATTTCATGAGTTGAAGTTAATTTATCGCCTTCTTTGAGAAATAGATATTTATACTGCCTAAGATATGAGGCTATTTTTGACTTTTCTTCTGCATTTAAATGATTTAAATCTAATTGGTTGGTTTTGCTATTAGAGTGAAAATGCTACTTCTAGAGTGAAAATTCCATCTGTCGTAAAAAAATATTTGCTATTTTCAAAAAAGGTTTTTATTTCATTCACCTCTATGTACATTTTATCTAACTCAATTTTGGCTTTTAGGGGGGTTAATAAATTGTCCCCTATAATAGTGCCGTATTTTCTTCCAGGTAACTCCAAGATTTTCCACGAAATGGTACCTGAGATATTGAATTCTACAGGTATCGGAGTAACTATTTTATTCATTAATTTATTCATTCCGTTCAATGTAGTGAAATACAGTGGTTTAGTTAACCTTTCTTCAGAGAAATTTCTTAAGAAATTACGTTTGATGATACTTGTCTGTGAACCTGTGTCTATTAGGCACCTAATTTGTTGGTTTTCAATGGTTAATTTGACTATGGGCAATCTGTTCTCCGAGGCTCGTTTAAAAAATGTATATCTTGCTCTTGTACATTATCGATTTCCATTGGTTTTTGTCTGGGTTGACCGGAACTATTGAAACGGTTATAGTTTCTATACTGTCCTGAGTTGTCGTTTCTCCTAAACTTTTCTGAGTGATTATTCTTAGTGAAATTTCTATACTGTCCTGAGTTTTCGTTTCTCATAAACTGTTGTTTTGGGGACCTGCATTGCGATTGATCGCGAAACTACTGACTGCCCAAAACTTGGCTTGGACCAGTATCGCAACAATCAAGTTCGTGATGAAGTGCTTACTTTACCTCCTAGTGGTGGTCCCCGGGCAACTACACGTATAAACCCTTATACGTGTATGCTAAAATTGTAAGTGCGGGTTGTCTAGGGCCTTGATTCTAGGCTAAGTAACGTGGGCCAGCAACCTGCGTTACCGAAAATTGCTCGCTATAGAAACCGACACTATGCCTCGGATAAGGAATGATCACATGTTGACGACTTTTGGCTATTGTACCCGGACAAAGATAGGTTTCTGGAATGTAAAGACGCTCCTCGACTCGGGAAGCGAAGGTCCTTACAATGCCAGATTCCTCCAACTGGAAAAGGTATTCACGCCATATAAACTGGACATTTTGGGGGTAAGGGAAGTAAGATGGTTAGAAGCGGGCCAGTACCAGTCCCCAACGCGTAACACTGTTCTACTCTATTCTGGAAGACCATCCTGAAGTCCGCGGGAATATGGAGTCGGACTACTGCTAACAACAAAAGCACGCAAGGGCCTAATTTCCTGGTAGCCTCATGGTGATAGGATTTTGACGACGCGTCACCATCATACAGTGTGACGCCCTAACGAATAGTTCGTCTGAGGACGAAAAGGAGATTTTCTACAACCTCTTAAGTGCCGTCTTCAACACAACACCAAATGGAGACATTCTCGTAGTGATGGGGGATTTGAATACCAAGGTAGGCAACGAGAACGAAGCGCTCAAACATGTAATCGGGAAGTATGGACTAGGCAACCGCAATGACAACGGCGAAAGGTTTGTGAATTTCTGCAATGCCAACCGCCTTGCGATAGGTGGCACCATGTTTGACCACAAGGCCTGCCTCAAAGTCAGTTGGGTTTTCAACGACAGGCAAGCAACTTCCAACCAAATTGACCATTTTGCCATCAGCCGCCGCTTTGGAAGTAGTCTCCTGGACGTCCGAAATAGTCGAGGGGCAGATGTGGGGATAGTACATGATCACCATCTTATGATAGCTACCCTCCAACTACGCACTGCTGCAGTTCGAAGATCCCAGGACAACACAAGAATGCCCAAGTTCAACGTCGATAGACTTAGTGATCCCTCAGTGCGCCAACAATTAAGGGTGCACTTTATGCAAGGTGTGGAAGCAATCAGCAGCTCAATGCCCGCAGCCATCTTAGACCATTGGTGTGCTGTGAAAAATGTTTTTACATCTGGTGCTGAAAGAATTGTCGGTCGATCGCAGGGAAGACATAGGGCGTGGCTTTCCGAGGATACCTGGAGACGGGATTGACGAACGGAAACAGCTGAAAGCTCGCGTTGCAACTACCTCAGCAGTAGGGTGAAGCGAGCTAGAGTCCCTATATCGCATGAAGATGAGAGAAGTTCTGCGTAGCGTGCGAACTTAAAAGCGCAACTATATCAACCCGCTGGCTAAAGAAGCAGAAGAAGCTGCATGGAGGTCCGACGGCAGGACCGTCTACAGAATCACCAAAGAGCTGACAGGTGGTCGCAGCTCCAGCCAACACCAATTGAAAAGCCTAGACGGTTCGTTGCTCATTTCGGATGAGGACCAGCTCAAGAGATGGAGAGAGCATTTTGCTGCGGTTTGAAATCGTGTATTCGACACGACTCCCAGTAAAGATGAGATCATTACAGCGATCAAGGCACTCAAAACCAACAAGGCGGTAGGACTTGACGGTATTCCAGCAGAGCTCTTACGAGTAGCACCAACAACATCGGCTGAGCTTCTGCTTCCACTTATGGAGAGAGCTTGGGAAGCTGAGAGCTTTCCTAACGAGTGGAAAAAGGAAATGATCGTCAAGCTTCCTAAGAAAGGAAATTTAATGGAGTGCGGAAACTGGAGGGGTATCTGCGTGCTGCCTGCTGTAGCTAAGTTAATAGCTAAAATCATGCTGGAACGAATCAAACAACATCTCGAAAACACACTCGATGCTGAACAGGCAGGTTTCCGCTCTGGATCCTCCTGTGCCGACCACATCAACACCCTGCGGATAATCATCGAACAGTGTGTTGAATATCGACCGCCACTGCACCTGCTGTTCATCGAATTTGAGAAGGCGTTCGATAGTGTCAACAGGGAGTTCCATAGCTATGCAATGGAACCCTCTTACTCAAGATGGCAGAAGACCTGGCGGTCCGAGGAGAACATGGCGCAGAACAGTCGAGAAGGAGGCACGGCAGTTAGGGAAAAGTTGGGGAGAACTCAGACACATTGCCAGAAACCGTACACGATGGCGCGTAGGCGTAGTAGAGGCCCTAGGACCCACAAGGGGATACAGGACATAAGTAAGTGAATAATTGTTGCTGAAATTTCTATACTGTCCTGAACTATTATTACCACTAAAATTCCTGTTTTGCCTAAAAGTGGTTTTGTAACTATGTATTTTGTCCATAACTAACATTTTTTGATGCACCTGGTTGATTTGTTTTTCCCTATAGTAGTTTTCCCTATAATTATGTTTCGCACTTTGTGTGTATTTACTACCTTTCCTATATTGAAAATGGATAACATCGAATTCATCTAATAATTGTAAATCGTCAAATTTATTAAACATTTCTATGGTTCTGTCACTACCGGCTATCATATCTTTTACTACGTCAACTAAGTTCTTATGATTATTATCTGGGCTATAATTAGAAAGCTTATTGCTATCAAATTCATATAAATCGTGCGGTTTGAATTTAATCGACCTTATTATATTAAATAATTCTCTTAAATTGAGTACCTTAATATTTCTGCACTTGTCCATCAGTTTCTTATAACTTCGACTTGGTCGGAAGTAGGTGGTTAGCTCCGCTTTTACTTTCTGTCAAGTAAGTTCCTTGCCTAAGTGTTGAATGGCTTTCCTTGGTTCGCCCTGGATCTTTTTCTTAAAAACGATGAGCAGTCCATATTGAAGTAACGGTTGGTTGTTGCCGCATAAAGTTGCCACGTTTTCCACTGCACAGATGAACTCTTGAAGAGGGTAGTCATCCATACCGCAAAAAGTTTTAACTCCTTGGAACTTGTGAAGAATTTGGTCCGCCGTTCATTGGAATAAATGTCTTGGTAATACTGGCGGTGCTTCTAATCGCTGTCTCAATGACTGCATCTCCTGCTCATTTTGCTATTGTAATTGTTGCAGAGCCTGCCTTAGGGCCTCGATTTCCTGTTGCTGTTGTTCGGCCATCTCTTTTGTTAGATCAAGATTTCGATTTAGATCGAAAAGTTCTTGTCGTTTTCTCATAAAATTACACTTTCACTTTGTGGGTGTTATTTTTACTCTCTATTTTTTTTCTTTAATTTTTTTTTATTTTTTGCTACAATTATTGATAATACTCGTATTGTCTATCACTTTACAAAATAAATTACAATTTTGATTTTATTTTCGTTTTTACACACAATCAGTAATCACTTTTCCGCAATTCGAATAACCGATTTTTTTTTTGTTTTATTCTCGATTTTAAACGTTCTTTAGAAGTTTCACTTTTCCACGATTCGAATAACGGAATTTTTTTTGTTTTATTCTCGATTTTAGTTGGAGGTGTGTGGTGATAAGCTAAACATTCTTTAGAAGTTTCACTTTTCCCCGATTCGAATAACCGACTGCGCCATTTACAAACAAATAAAACTTCATCCAACTTAAGTTGATATGATTTTAGTTTATTATTTGTTTAAAACGAATTTAAATGTAACGTACCCGAAGAAGGTGATCTTAAGCCTGACCAAAATTTAAGCTTACTTAACTAAAATTGAAGAAGCGAAAATTAAGTAAATGTAAGATAGATGAACATAAGAATAATGAACATGAATTTAAGCTTACTTAGCTAAGATTGGAAATGTGAAAATTGATAAAATGCAAGAATTAATAAAGAGTGCCGCATGTATCGAATGTAAATTTATTTAATGGGGACCTTGAAGGCTTTCCATGCATTGACGTCCGATGTTGAGTTACACTCCTGGTTATTGGCATTTGGGAATGTAACTCACGCCTGCCCCAGTGCGAGATGTTCTTGTACATCATACGTGCTCTAGTGGCTTTGATTATTACAACTTCTACATGTTCTTTCCCGAATACTTTGCTATCTATTGTTTCGTCTAGAGATGTGACCTGTTTTGGGGGTCGACTCTAATATGTACCTTTGTGGGAAAGGTTGCATACGCTTCAGCAACATTTTCTTTGTGAAGGGTACCACAGTGGTTTTGGTTTGGTTTACTCTAAGCCCTATGGGAAAGAAACTGGCAACGTACGATTCTTAATCTGCACAGATGCTATGTTACAAGGAACATTTCCCTGATACTCGTACATCGTTGGTAAAACTTTGGAAATTAGCGTCTGAAAAAAGAAATAAATAAAAAAATAATATACATACCAAATCCAAACTAGTGTGAAAGAGAGAAAACACAAAAATCGGCATCATGAAAGTACATCTTTAATCATACTTGGTCTTCGTCACCGTTATACAGTCTGCAGAAGTAGTTTTTCCATATTCTCAGCACCGCCTGTGATTCTACTATGAGGTTTCCTTCTTCGTCTCTTTTGTTCGTAGAGCTTAGGAGCAGTTCTCGTCTTCCTCTGCAGCGCTGCTTTATATGCTTTTTGTTCTGCTGCATGTACTCGCCGGCATTCCTTGTCAAACCAGGGGTGTCAACCAGCTGTAAGTCGAACATAACCCGGCACATCAGTTGTGGCCTTTCTGTAGGTGCGTAGGCAGCGTTGTAACTTGTCGTCGGCACTTGATGCTGGTAGCTGGGTGATTAAGAGATTTCGCAATACGCGTTCAGCGAAAGCTCTGATAGTTTCTTTCGATTGTGGCTTTTCGACGTTAACATTTCTAATAGTAATTCTTCTTCGTTGCTCAGTTAGGGATATACGCAGTAAGGTACTGATCCGAGTCTATGTTGGCCGGTTGGAAGATCCGGACAATCCAGAAAATTTGAAGCATGTCTTGCATCGATCATAATGTGATCAATTTGGTTAATCGTTACATGATCATTTGACCTCGATGTCTACTGTGAATACTGAGATGAGGAAAACATGTGCTTGCTATAGTGACGTTTCGCTCCATAGCGAAATCAATTAGCCTTAGTGCGTTGTCAGACGTGGTTTCGTGTAGACTATGTTTACCGTCTACTCTACCATAGACGTCCCCTTTCCTCCTTTAGCCTTAAGATCGCCCAATATGATTTTAGCGTCATATCGAGGGCATAGCTCGTATATATATATTTTTTCGAGAAGCTCGTAGAAATAACCGTGGGGGCTAAAGACATATCAGGCGTATGTTGTCAAATTTGGCCTTGATACGGATTCTGATAGTACGCTCGCTCGCGTATCGGAAGATTGAGTCTTCTTGCCTAAGTTTGCAAATCAACATCCGAGTTAGCGCTTCTTGTATCAGCAATCAGCGTAATATAATGTCACAGGTTATCGTCGTCTTTTTGGCCGGCCCATCCCACCGCACTTTTTGGATTGCGGTTATATTTGCTTCATAGCAGTCTAGGGCACCTGCTTATTGCTTGGCTGTACGTGGGCTGTTAAGGGTCCGAACATTCCACGTGCAGATCCGAAGGTCGTTGTCCTAATTTTGTTTGTTGTAGTGGTCAACAGCTGAATCTTTTTTGTCCGCAGATTTTGGTTTTTTCGGAACCTAGGTTTTTTTTTCGTGGTAGGGAAATTACCTCGACGGCACACACAACCCCCAACCTGGAACGCCATTTCCTTTTTATACCCCTTAGCTACAGGGCCGGGTATACCAGTGCTAGTAGTCCACTACGGGAGTATGAGCGGTGCCTTTTGCCAATTAAGGGCTAGTCCATCGCCATCTCTTTTCAAGGTCCTAACGAACCTTGGAAATTCCTTACCGACCTGTGATCCGAATATGTTGAAGTAGCTCGCGTAAGCCTAACTGGAACTGTAGACGCCACCATTGACTCCAACTAGGTAATTCGTCCGCTGCCGTCTGGAACAAGACTCTGCTCTCTCTTCGCTCTATTGAGAAAGCACACATCCCCCCTCTCTCGTTTGCTGCACCCAACACCTCCCAAATGAGTTAGTTACACAGTCTCGGATCAAGGTACTGGACACCCAGCGGTCACCAACGTATTAAATGAAATGAATATATAGAGCGCAAGAGAGAGTTTAAGTATTTAATCGGGCAATCTTAAAGAAAGTCGTAGAAGGAATTATGTGTGTCTGTTGCGGATACTAGGAAGCTTCTAGACTTCGCAAGATGCTAGCTAAACTCACCGCTGTCCCAAGCTTCATCAAAAAATCTGACGGCTCGTCGACGGACTGTAGCGAGGAGGTTAAAGTTGAAGCTCGCTTTCCAGGTAGTAGATCAGCAATAGTTTCTATTACATGGAAGAATCTGCGATGGTGGCTTAGTGAAATTTTGAAATACTGTTTAAGGTCAGGCTACGTACCAGTGGCATGGAGGGAAGTGTGGGTTATATTCATACCTAAAGCAGATAAATCAACCCACACATCAGCGAAAGACTAAAGACCCATACGCCTTTCTCCTCAAACTACTTGAAAGGCTTCTCGATATCCACAAAATAGAAACAAGTCTTCACAATAAGGAATTTTCGCTACCAGTCTTCCTAGATATAGAAGGTACTTTCAATAATGTAGAAGAGAGGGCCATCAAACAAGCCCTGAAAGCTAAAAATGTCGAGCTTAGCATTACAAATTGGTTTTTTAATATGCCCTGCATTAATTCCACTATCAGAAATAGTTCAATAAGAAAATCCATTACCAGGGGGACTTCGCCGGGCGGCACTTTGCTAGGGGCGGCACTTTCTACAGGCAAAACAAATGAACTCGCCAATAAAAGCCCACTCGAACTATTAAAATATGTATTACAGTTTAGACTGGAAGTTAGTCCGCCTAACATAACAATAATGCTTCGTCTTTTTCTCACAATTGCTATAAGTAATGCCGGCTGTGAGAGGAGTTTCTCAAAATTGAAGCTTATTAAAAATTATTTAAGGTCCACAATGAGCACTCTAAGGCTATCTAATCTGGGTGTCATGGCTATAGAGCAGGAAATCACAGAGACCATCGATACTGAAAGAATAATAGCAGATTTTGCCCTAATGAAAAGTATGAAAATAAAATTTTAAAGAAGTTTTCTGTAAATAAATAAAAGTTTCTTGTAAATAAAAAAAATGAATTACATATGTGCCTGCATTATGTACCTACCTATATAACATTTTTCCCTTTTACTTAAAACTAAATTAAATGCTTTCATCCTTTCATTTAAAAATTATTTTTTTAAACAAATTTAAGTTATGAAATTATTTATTTATTTATTAATGAATTTAATTAATTAATAAACAAAAATAATTTGATGTAATTAATTTTAAAAACTTACTTAAAACTAAATTAAATGCTTTCATCCTTTCATTTAAAAATTATTTTTTTAA
This sequence comes from Brachypalpus laphriformis, assembly GCA_945910035.1. Classification (NCBI taxonomy): domain Eukaryota; kingdom Metazoa; phylum Arthropoda; class Insecta; order Diptera; family Syrphidae; genus Brachypalpus; species Brachypalpus laphriformis. Next base: position 87,658,061 of record OX246754.1, read on the forward strand.
ACAAATTTAAGTTATGAAATTATTTATTTATTTATTAATGAATTTAATTAATTAATAAACAAAAATAATTTGATGTAATTAATTTTAAAAATTAATTTAATACAATATAATTTAATATAATTAAATTAAAAATTTTCAAAAGCTAAAGAAAAAAATAAATTAAAATAAATGGAAAATAAATTACAAAAACTAATCGAATCCTGTTTTTTTTTTTTTTCCGTGGGTAGGTGAAAAATCTTCCATAGACACTATGAGAATAACAAGCGCGTGCTCATAGTAGTGTCAGATTCTTACTGACTAAAAAAACACCACCCTTCGATATAAATTTGTTGGATATCGCAACTTAGTATAAACTTATCAAGCAATTTTTCTATCACTAAAAACGCCTGGCAGGTTACTTTTCACTGAAAGATCCTGCATGTTCCGCAATCTAGACGCGGTTAATCATTATCTCGCCAAGTCGAAAGGTTTCAACCTTTGTAGTCGGCGCAATAAATTGTTCTCATCCAAAATTTGTATAACTATATTGTTGACATGTCCGATTAGTCGATTTTTATGCTTTTTCGCGAAGATTCTAGTGTCAGCTTCGATTGTCGGAATTCCGAGATCCCTGCGGATATCGTCGTTTCTAATATACCACAGTGCTTGGGCAATCTCTCTTAGCACTTTATTTTGAAAACTTTGTAAAACATTGGCATTTGTTTTCTTGGAACAACCCCAAAGTTGTATACCGTAGATGCACACCAGCTTTAGCACTTGCTTGTATAAAAGCAGTTTGTTCTCAGTACGGAGCTGGGAATGTTTTCCGAGTAACCAGTACCTTTCGCTATATTTGATTTCGAGTTTTTTGCGTTTCATTTTGACGTGCGAATTCCATTTCAGCCTTGAGTCGAGTGTCATTCCCAGGCATTTGACCTCGTTTGGAAAAGGTATTCGGGCCGAGTTTAGGAAAATTGGTAAGTTATTAGTTTTCTTGTAAGTGAAATTCACGTGATCAGATTTAGATTCGTTGAGGGAAATCCACCAGTCCCTCGTCCAATTATTTACTTTATTCAGTGTGTTTTGCAGTTTTGCGGTCGTTTCTTCGATTGTTTTACCTACTGCTAGGATAGCGGTGTCATCGGCAAACGTAGCAAGGATAGTGCCATTTTCTTTCGGCATATCACGACTATATAACAGATAGAGAAGCGGCCCAAGCACGCTTCCTTGTGGTACGCCGGCAAAAATTTCTTTGAGCTCCGAGTATTCGTTTCCAACACGAAAGAGTCTTTTCCCGAGATATGATACTAGAATATTGTATAAGCATACAGGAAAAACTTGTCGTAGTTTGCATTTCAAGCCATCATGTCATCCCTGGGGGTCAGGGATAAGATTATTTTCTTCTATAACCGGTTGGAGACGACTTAGCAATATCCTCTCGAAAATTTTCCATATGATTGGAAGAAGCGAAATTGGTCTATACGATTTTGCCTCATTTGGCGGTTTTCCTGGTTTAAAAACCATTATGACTTCCGCAACTTTCCATTGGCTCGGCACGTGTTTTAATCTGAGTGCAGCATCTACAATATGGAGAAGCTTAATCAATGCTTTTCTAGGTAAAACTTTGAGAATTTCTCCGGTAATCAAATCATAACCAGGAGATTTCTTAGGTTTTAGATTCTCGATCTCATATTTAAGTTCCCATAGCGTTGCACTTGTGAGCGTCAAATCGTCAGATGGTAAATCTAGCCTATTGCGGTTGTCGTAAACCACTCGACCATCGTACTGTTTAAAAGTTTCTTCTAGATGGGCCGCAAAGACGTCCGCTTTTTCTTTATCTTCTCTTGCCCATTTATCTTGATTTAATTTAATTGGCGGCGCGGGACTTTGGGCCTTTTGGTGCCTTCTACAGATTTCCAAAGTGAATAATTGCAATCTTTTTTCGCTGTTAAAATTTCAAGGTAAGAACCTATTGCACGATTCTTAAAATCCTTTATAGTCTTCTTCAACAAATTGCACAGACGATTCAAGTGTGCTTTATGTTGCGGAGCACGACTCTGTTGCCATTTTTTACGAGCTCTTCTTTTTTCCTTTACCAATTCTTTTATTTCCGGAGGATATTGTAAACCGTATCTGTTCGGCGTTTTCCTTGAATTGGGAGTATTATTCCAAGAGGCGGGCTGTACGATCTCAACGAAGCGATCAACTCAATTTCGTTCCTAAAGCCTTCCCAGTTAGTTGTTCGACCAGTTAATCTCGCTAACTCTAGGTTATAGACTAGTTTTTTGCTCAATGCCAAAATAACTGGGGAATGATCAGACGACAGATCAAAGCTCTCTTTAACTTTTATGTGGTTGGTAGATATTCCTTTCACAACGAAAAAATCGATCAGCTCAAGTATTTTCGAAGTATCAGTTGGTCCGTAAGTCGGTTTACCCGTCGGCTGGAAATCACAACTGTACAACTGAGCTGTATTTTGAGGCCCAGAACGCATGTTTCGCACTAAAATCGCCGCCAATAATGAAAGTAGGTTTCAGCGATTCAAACAAGTTAGTAAAATGACTTTTAACAAGCGCGGAACGCGGTGGACAGTAGATAGATGAGATTTTAAGAGTACGCTGACTATTTCTAACTCGAATCGTGCGCGGTGCAAAGTTTCAAGTTCTATCTTTAGGTCTTCGGATTGTTCGATGCAGTCTTTAATAAACAAGGATGATCCACCTCTCGCTTTTCCCGAAGGATGACAAGCATGGTAATCATTATAGCCTTTTATTTTTAAATGCGATTCCTTTTTTACGTGGGTTTCAGAAATCAAGTAAATATCAATATCTTTTTCACGCATGAATATTTCCAATTCCAAAAGTCCGTTTGCATTCCAAGTATATATTTTTAACATTCGTTTGTCATTCATATTCTAGTTGAAGTACGCGTTTTCTGAGAATTATTTTCAAGCTTAACCAGCCTATCCAGAATAATTTTATTTATTTTGCTTTGTTCTTCAAATTTATCGAGAATAACGGACAAAACATGAGAGGCAGGGTCCGTCGAAATTGCAACGTTTTTTTTGTTTTTCGGATGCCGCGGCCTGAGCGTAAGACTGCATTGCTGCTGTCCGAGGGTCATTACCCGGTGGCTTTTTCGATGTTAGCTTTTCAGTACCGTTTCTTTTAAGAACTGAGGTCGAGGACTTTTCTGTTGTCACTCTTTCCCTCACCTGTTTGTGCTTTGAACCCGGTAGTTTTAGTTTGCCTACTTTCTCCGGCGCGATCTTACGCTTTGGCTTAGTTGGCAATTTTGATTTGTATTTAGTGGCTGTTTTTCTGAAGAATTTTAATTTAGATAATTAAAGTTTAATGGGAATTACCGTTGTTTATTTGATATCCTGAGGTAAGTAATTTTTATCCGCTTAGAGATTGGGAAATCGGAAAGTAACCAATAGGGGAACATTTTAAATTTGCAGCTTCATTTTTCCTTCACTTGCTAGAGAGTAAGTAGTACGAACAACAATTGACAAAATTTTGAAGAGCAAGTTTATTGATATGCGTATGTGTAGGTATAACTGCTTCAAGCCGTAGACAAAGGTTTTTTTTTTTTAGTGTGTGAAAAAATTACTAGGGACGGCATAAATTGGGTCTGCCCCGGGCGGCCCCAACCCACGCTTCACCACTACTCCCCTGGGTTCTAGTCATCGATGGCATACTTAAAAAACTAAGCAATACAGGTATAAGCGTCACTGCTTACGCGGACGATCATAGTCCAGGGCAAATTTTTAGACACATTAAGTGAAATGATGGTGTTTGAGATTAAATTCTATTTTCTTTAATATTAAGGGAATTCACTTAGACTGATAAATTTACTCATCTCGTAGTTCTGTAAATTTACGAGGTGCTTTAAATGAATATGTATACCTCGGAAACAAGTTGCGTAATTGAATCAGCTTTTCTGCAACTGTCATCAAACTGCCGCCAAACATATGAAAATGCCGAACATTAGTTAAAAGAAAAGCCTATTAGATCGTATTCCCACCTCTGCCATAGTTTCAATCAAATTTGACAGCAGCACAATTTTCGACAGCAGTGTAATTTTCCGAAGGTGATTTCCGAACCAAAGTAGTCGCACGGGGCTCTCGTAAATTATTTTTCATATAAAATTTGACAGGTCATTTACGCGATGATAAATTTATACCGTTTACGTTGTTAACGAGGGTTTTACGAGTTTAAGTGAATACCCTTATTATCAATATTAGTATTCCTTTTAAAAGTAATTTTAGTAATTTATTTTCACAAGTATAATTTTCAATGACAACAGTGTGACTTCGCCCTATTCATGTAACTTTTCCAAATCATTTCTCTTACTTGATCCGTCACATTGTCAGACCTGGTTGTAGCTTTTCCTTTTTCTCTTACCTTCTTCTTTCCACATCGCTCGGAGGTAGATGATTTAAAGTATTTTTTCATGGTCTAAACACATAGGTATTTGTAAGCAGTAATCAAAAATAAAGTTTTAAATACATTCTATCAAACAGATGGAATTAGCTCTCATCGCGGATAAAACAGAATTGGTACTCTTCAGCAGGGAATACAAGATACCACACTTCAAACTTCCATTTCGGATCTCGCTGGATATCTAAGTAGAGTGAACTGTCGATAATTCGAACCTCTATAATTCGAAAACCTCTATTAATCGAAGAAAACCTGTGCAATTTATCCCCTTCGTTAATTCGAATCTACTCTTGTCCAAAAATAACCTAAAAACCTCTCTAATTCGAACTTGGTGGCTTTTTTTCACCTCTATAATTCGAAGTTAAGACTATTTTTTTCTACTCAAAACATCGTTGAAATGCATATGCGATAAAAGGCTGTGCCCTGTATATTCATTGAACGAAATGGTGTGCAGATGGTTGACAGTAGAATTAAAAATTCTCCATTCTAAATGATGCAATCTAATTGGACTATACATTTTTAAAGAGAACATGTAGTATGTCGGTGATGACGTGTCTTCAACTTTAGCCACTACTCAAAACACCCTGGACCGAGCTCGTTTGTAATTTCTTTACCTTGGGGAGTACATATAACATAAATGTAAACATGTACGTGAAATGAAAATTTATTTTTGCAAAAATCTTCTTTTTCTCCGAAACCTCCATAATTCGGAAACCTCTGCAATTCGAAATTTCTCGCTGGTCCGATGAAATTCGAATTATCAAGAGTTCACTGTATAATGCAAGACAGAAAACTAAACTGGAAACTTAACATACAGGAAAGAGTCCGCAAAGCTTATATTGCTCTCTTCATCTGTAAGAGGACTGTCGGGCAAAACTGGGGCCTGAATGATGCACTGGCTGTATATCATGATAATCAGACCCCTTATAACGTATGGGGCTCTTGTGTGGTGGAAGCAATGAATACGGAAACATACGGGATATGTTGGCCATGGTACAAATAACAGCCTGCATTGCCATTACGAGTGCTCTATTCACAACGCCTACGGCTGCACTCCAGATCTTTCTGTATCTTTTACCACTAGACCTACAATCAAATCTCAAGCGGGCAACAGTGCGCTTTGGCTCACTAACGTAGGTCTCTTCAAAACTACTAATGTGGGGCATAGCTCTATTCTTAAGTGGTCCATACTCAGAACACTTGTGCACACACTTGTGTCCGCCCACCGATTTTGAGGTGTGCTACACTGTGTGAGCAAAATCAAAAAAATTAATTTTTTGTGTGAGCGTTCGTAGAAGTGTGGTGTGTATGGGCTGGTGCGCGCACGCTCATACCAAATATCAGTCTTTGTTGATCGCGGTAGTCTTAAGGTCGCATAGAAAAATGGCAACTAGGGACTGTGAATTTTGGCGCTCATTGATAGACATATACAGGAAATTGCCTGAGCTCTGGCAGGATCTTCCAGATCTAAAATGATTATTCTTGATGCGCATAGCGCAGTATCACTATCACTCTCAATGCTCATAGCACTGTTCCTTCTCCGTCGAAGTCCGATGAAGAACTAATGTGTACGAATACTGTGTGATGTGTATGGCGGAAAGCGACACCGATGCTCACACCGAAGTGCGCGCACAAGTGTTCTGTGTATGGGCCGCTTTAGGGAATCATTTTCGAATATCCCTGATGAATCGGACAATATCCTTGGTGCCTTGGACTTCGTCACACCATACGTACCCTGTTACAGAGGATTGGCGAAATTGACAGTCCCCGTCCACAACTAGATGCTTCTAAGACCAGAGAGGGCACGGGGTCAGGTAAATACTCGAAAGATATTAATCAACAGGTGGCCCTGAGACTTCTGGACTCATGCAGTGTGTTCCAAGCAAAGGTTCGAGCTGTACTCAAAGCTGTGGAATTACTTGAGATGGTATCAATATTTGATAAGAATATCACCATCTACAAAACATTGACAAATTTGAAATCGTCAGGAATTGCCGCACAATGCTTAAGGCATTATGTACGCAGAACCGTGCCAGATTATGTTGGGAACCTGGACACTGCGATAAAAGGGCAACAAAAAAGCCGACACCCTGACCAAAAATGGAGCTGAGCTCTGACATAGTAATTTAACTGGTAGTATCAAACCACATAGGTGCGTGACTAAGAGAATTATCCTTGATAGAATTATCAACATGGTTAATCTAAGATGGTCGAACTTAGATGGTCATAGGGTGTCCAAGGCCTTGTGGCCTGTATTAGATCGCAAGAAATCTTAGTAGATTATAAAACTAGAAAGATTATGGCTAAGAACAGCGATAAGAATACTCATGGCCATTGTCTTCTTAGGATGCATGCTATGAGATAAGGATAATTAAACACGGATATTTCTAAGTACTATAATGACCTACATGTCTCAGAGGACATAACACATACACTCTGTGAATGCCACGGCATTGTCAGGACAAGGCTAAAGTACCTTGGAAAATACTTATTCAATGAAACTTAAAAGAAGTAGGGTCCTTGAACCACAATAGTGACATATTCAAGTTCTGTAGGGAACTTAAGTGTTTGGAAGAATTGGTTTAGGTTTTTGTCATGAAGGCTTCCTAGGGATCGCGATGGGCCCGCCTTGGTGCCTACTATTTTATAATAACCGCTACGCCTGACGTTGTGCGCTATGACCTTTCTTCTAATTCATTCATTCATTCGTTTATATCCATGTTTTGTAGATTGAAATTTATAGATTAATATTAAGGCTTTGGTGTTTATAGATAAATAATAACCAATCTTTTTAATATTTTTTTTATAAAGAAAACATATTTTATTAAAATCATCAAGTTATACTTATATGTATAGGTATATTCTTTTAAAGTATTTAATGAAGTAAATATGCATTATATACGTTGCGTAGATAAGGAAGCTGTACTTATGCTTATGGATTCGTAGCTGGGTTACCGGTCGGTCTAAGAAGGTCTGAAATAAGAGCATTCAATTCAAACCAGTCCTCCAACCATTTAAGTTTAATAGCGCAATCATAATGCAGATTACGTATAACTTCCTAAACACGTGTCGCATATTGTTTACAATTCCTGCGATGTACAAGCTGCGTGCCTACATACATTCACATGTACGTATCACTGGCATTCGTTTGCCATAATGCATATGAAGTTTACCCATAAGAGGCAGAGTTACATCTTGTATCTTCTACACAAAGAAATAAGGAATTAACATACATATAACTCTTATAGGTGACAGCTTACGAAGTTAAGAAGGATTAACCTTAAGCTAAAGTTAGGCGGTCTCCAGACCACATACCTATCTATTGAAATATAAAGCTGGGTATACATACGCATATATCACAGTTTAGGCAAATTCAAGATACACATTACCCCGTTTTTGCATACGAAATATTATTTCTCCAAAAGTCTCATGAAAATATGGAAATAGGTTGGATAAGGATAGTGGATAAAAGGTTATTGACTAACTTAGGGGTGTGGATTGAAGCGTTGTTGCGAAAACTTTGAGAAAATATTAGATATGCTAATGCAGGGTGAATGCTTTTCTTTACAGCGTATGCTTTTTGATAATTACATCACAAAGGTTTTTAGTTACAATGATAACAAGGTAGGAATAAATTAGTTAAGTTGTATGGTAATTTTAGTACTTTGATGTAATGAGAGAGTATCTTAATAGGTAATGAACATTTGCGAAATGAAATTATTACTCAGAGCAGGCGATAGTTGAATAAGTGGCGGGCTTATTGATATGTACCTGATATCTTAAATAAGTTTTCCTTTTTAAGTTAGTGATTTTATTTGTTAACACCAAGATAGTTACTTACGTAAACGTTATTCATAGGGAGAGAAATGTTACCATTCTAAATAAAAAACCGTTATATCGTTGGCCTCTAAAACTGTTCTCAGAAATTTTCTTTTTAGAAAGTGGCCCTTGATTAAACCATCTAAAACGATAACTAAAGGGTTCTTAAAATCTAGGGATTACGAGTATATCATGGCATTTTTCTAAACATATCTCTAGAGTATCTGTAGCAGTTCCGATGAAAAGTGATACTTCTTTCGAATAATGGCAATTTTTATCCAAATAGATCAAATTAAATAATTTTTTTTTTATTATTATTTCTTTAATACACGTACGAGTATTTACTCTCACATATTTGCCTTTAATTTATTTTAAAGTATTAATTAAAAAAGTCATAATCAAAAAATATATTTTTTCTTATATCAAGAAAGTTCTTCTCCAAAATATATATACGAGTATACAACACTATTTCAAGTTAAATGGCGACAATAGACAATCCATATTGTTTGTTTTCAAAATGTTTTAAAATGTATTCAGTACATTGTCTCTTAAGTTGAAGGTTTAATAAATAACACTGCATAATAAATGTCTTAGGCTTAAACGAAAGAATAACAACTTTTTGATGATCCTTTATTGTTTATTCCTTTATTTATTAATAAAATGCATATATTAATGCAAAACAAACTTGTTATGTACTGAGTTTTTGCAATGAAAAATTAATCGGCAAGGAAAATATTCTTAAGTATTACAACATTCCTAAGACAAAAAGAGGACGGAATGACGGAAAGACAAGTTGGAAAGACGTCGCAAACGTTCCCCTATTCTTTTTTATAACAAAATGAAGGGGAATAGGGCACGAACGGAGCATACTTATATATATACAAGTTTAATCATATCATCTTTTGAGCCATCTTTTGAACCATAATGCAACTAAACACATCTGCTTCATCTACTACTATTGGTTTCTCAAATGCCATTATTAAAAAGATTGCGTATAATCTTGTTGATATCCTGAGTCATTTATTTAATAAAACTATATATGATGGTAAATTGCTGGGGTTATTCCAATTTTCAAATAAGGTGATCGATCTTACCTCAACAACTATAGTCCTATCTCACTTCTATCGATATTCTCGAAGATTTTTGAGAAACTGGTGAAAAGAAGAATCGTTTCTTTTCTTGAAAGTAATTCTTATTTTAGCCCCAATCAGTTCGGCTTCAGAGCTTGCAAGCAATTAGGTTTTGCTGACGATGTAGTGACTACATATTCCGCTACTTCTATTTTAGTTTTGGTTGCAGATGTTAATCACGACTTGGGGATTCTAAGGCATTGGTTTGGTATGCATAGGTTAGTAATCAGTGATGAAATCAAGATCATGTTTTTCAACATACCTGCACTAGATATGCACTCTCCGAAATTTTGAATTTCACAGCGTAGATTGCACTGAAACCTATACTGCTGGTAGACTATGCACACGCATACTTTGGTTAAAGTAGTCTCTGTTTTAAAATATTTGGGATTATTTATTGACAATAAAATGATTTGGAGTTGTCATACTTCCCTCCTAAAAAAGTATCTACGAGTAATAACTTCTACACAAATTATGTATCGTCTGCGACCTGTTTGCTCTAGAAATCTATCGATGACAGTGTACTATTCCATAGTGCAATGTAAATTACAATACGGGCTGGTTTGTTGGGGAGGTACGCATGATAATAAGCTGCATCCTTTGATTGTTACCTAAAAGCAAATTTTGAGAATTATTTGGAAAAGGAGACGACGCGATCATAGCTTTCCGTTATTAAAGTACTCAAGAATTTTCCATCATCTTTCCAACATCTTTACTCCTTTAAAGTTTTACAATTTTTTTTCATAAGATGTGGTTGCCTTTTGAATTTTTTTTTCTCTGCGCAGCAATGACCGTAACTTGGCCGTAGTTCCACACCATAGCACACATACAATTTAAAATTTCTACATCAATGTAGCACCCAGATTATTTAGTAAGCTCTTCTTCTACTTCTTCCTTTTATCAGCGAGGTTATGATCCGAAAATAAGGGATCACAACCCTCCCACTTCACTGCATTTCTACTTATCCGCCTGTGGGGTTCGCCTATTTGACCACAGAAAATATCGGCAGGCCGGCCGATTTTGAATCACTCGGTTACTGAGGCCAATGAAATGCCGATGTCGTCGCATTTGTGTGATCCAGGCGTTTATAGATATACCTTTCCTACATCGCGATGTCTTTGGAACGTGCATTGATATTGCCTCTTTAACAGCGTTCGAATGATCTCTTCTTTGAACGTGACAATACCAGCTGAGCCGGTCGCGCTCTATTTTTTGTACGATGGTTTTCTTGATGTGAAAGCTTCCACGGATCTTCGAACTTCTTATTCGATCAAGCTTTGTTACTCCTGCTGTTATGCGAAGCATCTTCATCTCAGCTGCCGTTAATTTACTCTCATACGTTTTGTACATCGTCCAACATTGTGAACCGTATGTGAGCGCTGGACGCACAACTGCGGTGTAGAGCCTTCCCTTCAACTTCGGTGGCATTTTTCTGTCACAGAAGATAGCGGAATTTTCTCGCCACTTCTTCCACCCTACGCTTACGCGATGATTGATGTCGTCATCACAAGTTGCTTTGCTATTGATTATAGATCCCAGATGCAATTTAAAACATCACACTTTGCTACACTACGATTCGCAAAAAACTCAACAAAGTTTTCAACAAAATCAATACCAAAACGTACGAAGCCACTATTGTCAACACTCTGTTCCCCACACAGAGATGACAAATAGTACCAATGGCAACAATACTTCGACGAAACAAAATCAAGTCGTTGGAAATCAACTTAATCAAAACTCGATCACCTATGTTCCCAACAAACATCAAGAATTTTTAAATAGTTCGTCCACATCTCAAAACTCGACATGTACTCAAGCCTATGCCCTACCTCAAAACCCATCATATCCGTACCCACAATGTAACATAAACACCCACCTTATTCGAAGAGGTAATGTCCAAAACTCGACAGATACTTCTGAAGATTTATGCAGATCTCAAAACCAAACGTGCCGTTCGCTACTTAATCAAATGCATACCAAGGCATTATTAGCGACCGCATTGGTCAAAGTTTTTGCAACCGACGGTAGCCAATACATCCTAAGGGCATTAATTGACCCTGGCTCAGAAGCAACGTTTGTCACTGAAAATGTGGCGCAGCTTCTTAAACTGAAAAAGCAAAAGACATTAGCACAAGTCACAGGTTTAGGGCAGATTTCTACTGGCATATTAAATTATGAAGTACAGTTTACAATCTACTCATTGACCAGTTTATCATTCTCACTGGACGTCAAGGCATTTGTCTTTAATCAACTGACCTCAATGCTGCCAGCGCACCAGTTGCAAACAAAGGGGTGGACCCAACTCGTCGACCTACCCCTTGCAGATTCGGCGTATAGTTCTCCGCGAAAGATTGACCTTCTTTTAGGAGCCGATGTATATGCATCTATCATCCTACAGAGCCTTGTGAAGGGCGAAAGAGGGACTCCTGCCGCACAATCTACTGAGCTGGGATGGATTTTGACTGGAAATACTAACAATGCTGGCCAGACTACTAAGTTAACAATACAAAACCATTTCAACTCATTAGACGCTCAATTGAAAAGGTTTTGGGAATTAGAGGAAGATCTAGAGGTTAGGAAATTAACCCAAGAAGAAGAAAAATGTTAAATCCACTTTCAAAAGACTTGTAAACGAAGAGAGGATGGTAGGTACGAAGTTCAGCTACCGTTTAAAGATAATAGTCGCCCGAACCTCGGCAATTCTATAAGGCCGGCAATGGCCAGATTTTTTCAAATCGAGAAAAGACTCACATTAGATAAAAAACTTCAAAAGTCGTATACTACCTGTATCCAGGAATACCTTTCCCTTGGTCACATGGAAGAAGTAACCACAGATATCGCTACAAAACAGCATTATTTCCTTCCGCACCATACGGTACTTAAAGAATCTAGTAGCACCACAAAACTGCGCGTCGTTTTCGATGCGTCGTGCAAGTCTTCAAATGGCGAATCGTTAAACGATTACTTAATGGTTGGGCCACGCTTGCAGGCAGACATTTTAGAGCTGATGGCAAAATGGAGAAAATTTAAGGTCGCATTTGTTGCGGACATTAGTATGATGTACCGGCAAATATGGATGGCACCTGCAGATACTCCATATCAGCTGATTTTGTGGAGAGCAAATAATACAGAGCCATTATAAACATACGCTCTCAAAACTGTCACCTTCGGCACTGCATCAGCGCCATACCTGGCAGTGCGAACATTACATCAGCTAGCGCCTGATGTCAATAAATCACACCCTCACGTCACTAAGGCAATCACCGAAGGATTCTACGTAGATGACCTCATATATGGATCAAATAGTGAATCCGAAGCCATTAAACTTCAAAGAGATGTTTAGCCATCTTAAAGTCGGCTGGATTTCCTCTAAGAAAATGGGCAAGCAATTCCTCAAAGGTATTAGAGCAAATACCTGAAAACGAAAGAGAGATTAATCTTCCCTTCAACTTTGATTCGACCGATACCATTAAGACCCTCGGAATTCGATGGCACCCAGCACAAGATGTGTTTAAATTTAAGATCAATTTACCTGTAGTGAAGGCATACACCAAAAGATCAGTCTTAGCAGACATCGCCCGTCTATTTGACCCCCTCGGGTGGATTTCGCCTTGCATCATCAAAGCGAAACTCATCTTGCAGCAGCTTTGGCTTAAAGAGCTAGCTTGGGACACCCCAATATCTAAAGATACGGACGACATATGGGTAAATTTACGCAATGGATTTAGTTCTATTGAAGACATGCAAATACCACGATGGATACAATATGAAGATTCGGCTCAGGTGCAACTACATGGCTTCAGCGACGCCTCAGAGAAGGCATATACAGCCGTAGTGTACGCTCGAGTGAAACAAAACGGCACAGAACATATAAACATATTAGCATCCAAAACAAGAGTGGCTCCAGCGAAGTGCATTTCATTACCACGCTTAGAATTGTGTCGCAGCGCTTCTCTTAGCAAAACTCTTGCGTCTTATATCACGAGCAATGCAATTCACTAATTCTGAAATCTTCGCATGGTCCGACTCAATGATTGCATTAGCTTGGATTAAGGGAAGCCCTCTAACACGTACAACCATTGTAGCCAATCGGGTGGCTGAGATCCAAACCCTTACCAGTCCAATGATGTGGAGACACGTCATATCGAAAAAAAACCCCGCAGACCTCGGGCCCCGAGGACTTTCACCGGAAGATCTGATCAACAATCAGATGTGGTGGCATGGTCCCAAATTTTTACAAAATTTTTCCCTCACAGAGTTACCAGCAGTAAGTCTAATTGACACCGATTTGGAAACGAAAGGGATACTTACTTACTTACTTACTTAGATCCTTTAACCCCTCGGGGGGCATAGGGCGTCAACCACGCCTGCGCGCCATCGTGTTCGAAGTTCTGCAACGCGTTTGAGCTGCCTCCAACTCATTCCTAAAGAGCTCGATTCCTCCCCAACTGTTCTGCGCCACGTTTGCCTAGGGCGTCCCGCTATTCTGCCTGCCTGGGTGAGCGGATTCCACTGCATAGCGTATTTCGCAATGGAGTTGTCTTCGCGCCGTAGGGTGTGTCCAATCCATTGCCACTTTCTTCTTCGTATAGTAATGCTTATAGGTTCTTGGCCCGTTCTCAGATAAAGCTGTTCGTTAGAGATGCGGTTCGGCCAAAAAATCCTCAAGATGATTCTTAAGCATCTTACAAAGACTTGCAGCTTCCGTGTGTTAATGGTGTCCACCTTCCAAGTACTGCACCCATAAAGCAGCACTGATTCTACGTTGGAGCGGAACAGTCGCAGCTTGGTTCTTAAGCTGATAACATTGCTTCTCCAGATTTTAGATAGCATTCCGAACGCAGCTTTAGCCTTCCCGATTCTGCTGCACACATCCAGTTCGGTGCCACCGCGATTAGCCAAGACCACACTTCCTAAATAAAGAAAGTTATCAACTTTCTCGACTTCCTGTCCGGCAATGTTAAGTTGAGCGCGGTTGTTAGAAGAAGTGCTCAGGGCTTTTGTTTTGGCTGTGTTTACTTTTAGCCCCACTTTGTTTGCCTCAGCTTCTAGATTTTGGGCCATCAGATGAAGATCCATTATCCGATGTGAAAGTAGACAAACATCGTCAGCGTAATCTAGGTGTTTAAGGTAAGATGTCATAGTCCAACGAATTCCATAGTTGCCTTCCGTCAATGCTGCACGGAGTACATCGCTGATAACCACCAAAAACAATAGTGGTGACAGTATGCACCCTTGACGTACTCCACTTTGGACTTCAAAATCCTCCGACACCTTACCATTGTGCACGACGTGACACTTACCGCCCTCGTATGTAGCCTTGATAATAGCTATAAGTTTTTCTGAGATGCCTCTCCTGCGCAAGGCCAACCAGATAGCATCTCGATTCAATCTGTCGAAGGCTTTCTCGAAGTCGATAAACATTAAATGTAGCGGAGACCTATACTCAACGCATTGCTCGATAATGATCCGTAAGGTGTTTATGTGGTCAATGCAGGAGGATCCAGCGCGAAAGCCTGCCTGTTCGACATCGAGAGTTGAATCTAAATGTTCTTTAATTCGTTCTAGAATTATTTTAGCTATTATTTTAGCCACGGCTGGAAGAACGCATAAACCTCTCCAGTTACCGCAATCCATCAAGTTTCCCTTCTTTGGAAGTTTAATGATCATCCCCCTTTTCCACTCCTGTGGAAATTGTTCACTATCCCAAGCACTCCGTATTAGGGGATGCAGCAAATCTGCCGATGTATTTGGCGCCGCTTGAAATAGCTCGGCAGGGATGCCATCAATACCCACCGCCTTGTTCTTCTTGAGGGACTTGATTGCTGTTATTATCTCGGTTTTACTGGGAGGTGCGGTGCGAATTCGGGAATTTGTTGCTTCGAACTGCTCATTCGAATTCGAGATCATACCGCCATCGTCTATGTGATTTAGCACTGTAGCAAAATGTTCTCTCCATCTAGTGAGCTGATCCTCATCCGAAATCAGAAGGTTACCGTCTAGACTCTTCACTGGATGTTGTTTGGAGTTTCGACCACCGATGAGCTCCTTAGTGATGCTATACACAGTCCTACTGTCGCACCTACTCGCTGCTTCTTCAGCCCTTGAGGCCAGTGAGTTGATATATTGACGTTTGTCACGTCTCACACTACGCTGCACTTCTTTCTTCTTCGCACGGTATTGGGCTTCAAGTTCGGTTCTCTCTACTGCTGAGGCCGCTGCAATCCGAGCCTTGATTGCTGTACGCTCATCGATCCGTCTCCAGGTGTCTGTAGAAAGCCATGTGCGGTGGTGTTTCTGCTTTTTACCGACATACGTGCGTGCCCCAGTCGCAAAAGCATTTTTCACAGCACTCCAGTGGTCATCCATGTTCTCTATGCTGCTGATTGCTTCTGCTTCTAAGGCAAGATGGTTCCTGAACTGTTGGCGCACTTGGGGAACCTTGAGCCTGTCGATATTAAACCTGGTGATGTTAAGTAGGCTTGAGCGGTTGCTGTTGACGGATGCAGTACGAAGGCGGATGCTACCATAAGATGGTGATCTCGTTCTAGTCCGACGTCAGCTCCACGTCTGTTTCGGACGTCCAGGAAACAATTTCTAAAGCGGCGACTGATCGCAATGTGGTCGATCTGGTTGGATGTTCGTTGCCTATCAGTAGAGACCCAACTGATTTTGTGGCAGGTGTTATGCTTAAACAGCGTACCTCCGATGACTAGGCGGTTGGTATTGCAGAAGTCCACAAACCGCTCACCGTTATCATTACGGTCTCCCACGCCGTGAACTCCCATCACGTGCTTAAGCATGGTTTTGTCGCTACCCACCTTGGCATTGAAATCTCCCATCACCATTACGATGTCCCCATTAGGCGTTTGGTTGTAGGCGGCGCCTAAGTGGCTATAAAAATCATCCCTTTCGTCCTCAGTCGCGTCTAGAGTCGGAGCATAACACTGTATGATGGTAATTTTTCTAACTCTACTCTGGAACCTAGCCGTCAATATCCGGTCATTATGGGGTTTCCAGGATATGAGGCTACTACGTGCTGCTGGAGTTAGCATGAGTCCTACTCCGGAACTCCGTGCACTTCCAGCTGGTTTCCCAGAGTAGAGCATGACAGTGTTTTTGGTTGGGGAGATGAATTCCCCAGCATCGAACCATCTTATCTCGCTCAGCCCTAAGATGTCTATTTTATACCTTGCGAATTCGCGTTCTAATTGGAGGAATCTGGCGTTATAAGGCCCTTCCTTGAGTGAGTCTAGGAGGGTCTTAACGTTCCAGAATCCGATCGTTGTCCGTGTCCGATAGCCAAAGGTCGTCATCAAATTATCCGTCCGTATCCGAGGCGTTGGGATAAGCAAGCGAAATGGTAGTAGCCCATTGTACCATAATCAATAGAACATTCTTTGAACAATATTCCACTTTATGCCGACTTGTTCGCAACGTAGCGATATGGCGAAGACATTTCCGCAACCTCTAAAATCCCAAAGATAAAAAACCACTCAAAACCTACCCTATCACCCCAAATAAACTGATGTCAGGACATGATCAGCACACTAAAATAGTACAGGAAGAGCTATTTGCGGAAGTCCTTGAAAGTAAATAACACTGTATCAAAGGGAAGCAAAATTCTTCATCTCAATCCGTTTATCGACGTTAAAGGTTTACTGCGAGTTGGAGGTCGATTAACGAATTCTTTGCTTCCGTTCAATCAACGGCATCCTTTAATATTGAAGGACTTGCACCATTTGTCTAAATTAGTCGTAAGCGACATTCATCAGCGTACATTTCATGGTGGTCTGCAAATGATGATGGCAGAGATACGGAAGGTGTATTGGATAACGAACACAAAGAGACGGTGAAATCCACCATCCACAAATGCGTTAGATGTCATCGGCATAAAGCGAAGATGCAACAACAGCTCATGGGTAGCCTCCCAGCGGAGAGAGTCATCTGCTGCAGACCATTCACTAATACGGGTGTCGATTATGCTGGGCCCATAGAAATTAAGTTATGGAAAGGACGATGTAACAAAATCGATAAAGGATATGTAGCAGTATTCGTGTGCCTCTCAACTAAAGCGATGCACATAGAACTTGTGAGTGGACTGACCGCTGCAGCCTTTATAGCCGCCTTTCGAAGATTTGTCGCTAGAAGAGGTACATGCTCTAACATATTCAGCGATTGTGGCACGAATTTCAAAGGGGCATACAATGACATCCAGAGAGAAACTAAACTCATCTCGTCCGATTGGTCTGTTGAAGTTGCCAAAGAACTAGCTACTCTAAACACAACATGGCACTTCAATCCCCCTCCCTCACCACATTTCGGGGGGCTCTGGGAAGCCGAAGTGAAATCTATCAAAAGGACCATAGGTAACTCCAAATTAACTTTTGAGGAGTATTCAACACTGCTTTGTCGAATTGAAGCATGCCTGAATTCTAGGCCACTGTGTCCTATGTCCTCAGATCCTGATGATTTGACAGTCTTAACACCCGGCCACTTCCTTATAGGCGGGCCAATTCATACTGTTCCTGAAAGAAAACTTTGCGACAAAAAATGTTGGCAGCCTGGATAAATGGAGATACATTCAGCGCCTCATGCAAGAATTTTGGAAGCAATGGAGCATATCCTATATCCATCTTATGCAGCAACGACCCAAATGGCTCCAAAGGCAACCAAACCACAACATAGGAGACATCGTCATCGTTAAAGAGGATAATTTGCCGCCATCGTCGTGGGCACTCGCGCGAGTGATCGAACTACATCCCGGTTCGGACGGTTTAACGCGCGTCGCGACTATCAAAACGCAAACATCTACACTTAAACGACCAATAGTAAAACTCTCCCCCTTGCCAGTACATGAACCCTTGAACTCGTAAAAATAAGTGAAACAATATATTTTTGTAAGTCCCTACCCATGCAAACCCTTAAAAAAAAAAAATAATAATAAATAAAAAAAAAACCGCCATACCCTTGCAAACTCTTAAAAAATAAAAATAAACTTAAATCAAAATAAACAATAATAATAATAAACTCTGATATATAAAATAAAAAAAAAAATGAACTACTATCTTATGAACTACTAATACCACAAAAATGAACTTAACACAAAACTCAGGCAGATCAACTCACCCCATTGCAAACATTATCATCCCTTATCACCAAAGGAGGATTCCAAAAAGAAGATAACTACAATTTAAATTAAAAAACTGAATTTTATTTGTATATATGCACATAAAAAACAAACTTACTAATGCTTGTTTTTATTTTTTATTGACACACAACGAGGATCATCCGCCCAATCTATGAACCTCCTCCAGAAGGTATCCATAGCTTCGTTGGCCGGGAGTACGCTGCTCCCAACGTAAGAGGACCAGACCAGGCCAAGAAGAACACATCCGGATCCGGATCCCGATTTTCTTTGCCGAAGGCGGGGAGCATGTTGGTTCCCAACACAAAACACAGAAACACGAAATATTACACACATCACAAAATATCACATTGAACACAAAAACGAATTAAAGGCCGACCGCACCAAAAGAAAAAACACAAAATGTCAAAATCCTCACAATGCATCTTCTCTCCTTTGACATATGTAGGTCAAATTGCAATGAGATCAGTAGTTATCTCCCCTCCACAAAATTATAAATTTATCACATTTGACATATAGATAAGGAGAGAGGATGCAGAAAATTATTACTGCTCACACATATAACACATAATAGGGGGCATTAATCGCTCCAACAACACACTAATAAGAACAATGCATGTAAAATCACACCTAGTTCCCCAATGCAAAATGTAAATGTATTAATGTATATAAAAGAATTTAAATTCAAGTTCAAGATCAAGTGGTCATTCACCTTCTTATGTAAAATTAATAATTCGATGTTTTTACAGTAGTAAGTGAAAGCGAGACTTCATGGAAACTAGGATAGAAATTATACAGTCACTTGTCAGCTAGAATTCGAAAGAAGTGCAATAAAGCCCAAGTTTATAACGTAGAGCCAGAGTGTTTCCTTTTAACAAGTTATTTTCAAGCGAACATATTTCAAGGCAACTATCCTTGGAAAATCATTCTAAGTACAACACAGCTTAGAACAACGTCCACCCACACATCAAGTGCTCGTTGCAGGGATGTAGGATGCTCACTTATGATGGCTCCATCGTCAGCAAAGAATAACTGATGTACCTTAGGGTCCATCACTTTACCTTTTCTAGATTATTTAGTAAGTTACCCCTTAATATTCGGAGTATTAGAAAATCCTTTGCATTCAATAGAGAACTTAAAAAATGGCTGTTTAAGTTTGATCTGAATGAAATGAATCTTTTGTTACGAGTATAGCATAAAAATAAAAATAATGTATTATACCTCTGGCTCACTTGTAATGCATACTTTTCTAGATATATAAATTATAAACTGCAAACCCCCACTAACAACTTATAAATTGAATTTCCTTTAACTCCTTATGACTTCGCTGCATTCGCCACTAGTCTCTTTAAAGTACAGAATGCTTCATTTTATTTCATTTATTTCACCTTATAAGTACTGCCTTCTTAAACATATGTATATTTTAATAACTTCCAACATTGTATACTTGTAAAACTTGAAATGAAATAAAAATTAAATTGAATTGAATTGAGTTCAGGGACCACCTTGCCCTAGAAGCAAAAGCAATCAGCAGCACAATGCATGAGAGCAAGGATGACCACTGGAGTGCGAAATATGCTTTTGCAACCGGAGCACTCACCTATGTAAATACCACCGCACATGGCTTTCTGCAGACACCTGGAGACGGATCGATGAGCGTATCAAGGCTCGATTTGCAGCGGCCCCAGCAGTAGATAGAACCGAGCTAGAAGCCCAATACCGTGCGAAGAAGAAGAAGGGGGTGCATTACATGGAGAGAACATTTTGCTACAGTGCTAAACCACTTAAACGACTGCGGTATGATCCCAAATTCGAATAAGCACTCCGAAGCAACAAATTCCCGAATCCGCATCACACCTCTCAGTAAAACTGAAATAGTATCAGCGATCAAGTCCCTCAAGAAGAACAAGGATTGATTGCATCTCTGCCGAACTATTTCAAGCGGCGCCAAATACATCGGCAGATTTGTTGCATCCGCTAATACGGAGAGCTTGGGATAGTGAACAATTTCTACAGGAGTGAAAGAGGGGATGATCATTAAGCTTATGAAAAAGGAAAACTTTATGGAATGCGGAAACTGGAAAGGCATATGCGTTCTTCCAGCCGTAGCCAAAATATTAGCTACAATAATTCTGGATTGAAACCAAGAGCATTTAGATGCAACTCTCGACGTCGAACAGGCAGGCTTTCGCACTAGATCTTCCTGATCCTTCCTGAATCTGGAACTTTTCGCTCCAACGTCGAATCGAAACTTCTTTATGGGTGCAGTACCTGGAAGGTGGACACGTGTCTTCGTAAACAAATATTTAAGAATGATCTTGAGAATTTTTTGGCCGAACCGTATTTCCAACGAACAACTTTATATGAGAAGAGGCCAAGAACCTATAAACATTACTATACGAAGGAGAAAGTGGCAGTGTATTGGACACAACCTACGGCGCAAAGACAACTCCATTGCGAAATACGCCATTCAGTGAAATCCTCTCACGCAGGCAGGCAAGATAGCGGGACCAGAGTACATATATCCATTACATTATAATGGATATAATCTGAGCAGAACACCGTAGGCAAACGTGGCGCAGAACAGTTTAGTAGGAATCGAGCTCTTTAGGAATGAGTTGGAGGCAGCTCAAACGCGTTGCAGAACTCCGAACAAGATGACTCGCAGGCGTGGTTGACGCCCTAGGCCCCCCGAGGGGTTAAAAGAACTAAGGAAAAAGTAAATTCATATATACGTATAATTACATTCAGAAAAAATGTAAGACTGATTTATTGTTGGTATCTATTTTTTTTAAATAACATGATTTTAGTTTTATTTCTTAATTGTCTGATAGCATTCTATACTTGTAGATGTATATACAAATAAATAAATAAAGAAATAAGCAAATGAACAAATCTATAATTATATAAAAAAAGTAAATAATTAAATAAAAACAAATGGTTTAGCTATCAGTGTAGAGGAGCTAGGGAAAAGTTTTATAGGGAAAAATATTCAGAAAATGCCCAAACTCTGAAGATAAACTGAAATACATATATTCACAAAGTTGTTGTGAAAGCAAACAGCAGAAATTTTCGGAATTTTTTTTCTTTTCAGAAAACCAACTAAATATGGTTACGGAAAGTAAAAATGGTGAACTTACTAACGATATAAGGCATCAAGAATTTTGAACTGAGTAGATAATGCAAACTCGGAATTTGGAAATAATTTTAAACGCATCTCAAGCAACTATCGAGATATGTACAAACGAGTATGTATGTACATTATACGGGGATGTCGATTGTAGACAACGATCTAGACAAACAACCCATGGAAAAATAAGGCGTATGCTATCCAAGGTAAAATTAAACAAAGCATCCTGAGAGGATAGAATTCCATACATATGTATTTTTTGTTAATGTTTCGGACAGTTATATAAAAGAGTTAGCAAATGATATTACTGAAAGATTGTCGGTGTGGGTGGAAAAACACAAGATATTAGACGAATATCAAATAGGATTTCCCAGAATTTATGTACTTCACAGTAAATAATACTTAAAGAAAAAGCAAAGAGTTTATGCATCTTTCGTAGTCTTCAAAGCCATATGCTATTGCGAAACTGCCTGCTGTCGTCGTCCACTGCTTTTTGGTATATAACGACCTTCATAACCACTACTACACACAGATGATCTTAACATAGGACATAATGACATGACAATTCAAATATATAAATATCAAATATATATTATCCTTAACTATTAATGCGAAACTCCACTAGAGTTTTTCTCTTCCTAGTTCGAGAGTTTCGTTACTTTTATTTTATCTGAAGTACAACACTTAGCTTCAAAACAATTAAAGTCTTATCCACTAATCGCCTTTCAAACTTCATTACCAAGTCCTTAAGATCTTTCCCATGGTGCGTTTATAAGTATTTTTAAACAAAATCAAATACAGGGTATTTATTTACAACACTACCTACTAGTCCCATTGGAACTATTTTCTCTGTTTCAACAAATCGTCATTACCAGTCATATAATCTCACATATGGAAGTCAAGTACACAACAAAGTGACTGCTTCATCATAAGAAGGATCTTTTAACAAAGACATGTGAACGAAGAGGGAAATGAAAAGCTTCATCTCATATTACGTCTGGGAATATCCCATTTGCTTCTACAGTGGTAATGACTTGAATTTCCTTAGCTCTGAGTTTGTTTGATTTTCTCCCGGAATTCAAACACAAGATAATGGAACCAAAACTTACACATATATACGTATGTACGAGTATGCACGAAGATATTATGAGTACTCAGAGACCCATAGCACGTTTACAAATCTAAGGGTTAGATGAGATGCTTCGAAAGTACAACAGCTTCCTCAAAATATAAATTTTGCGTAAATACTAAGAAATTTTACATTGTTTGAAATGATTAAATTTAAATGAAAAGTCTGGTAAACAAAAACATATACACATCGCTGTGTATGGACGAAAAATGTTCGATTTTTACTCGTATTAGATAAATAAAGCGGCGTTGCAAATTCGCATCATCACCTCCCCGTGGTGCCCGCTGGATAGCTATCTGATAGTGAACTAACGATGAGCGTATGCTGAGTCTGACGATATATGTGCAGCTGAACACTTGGACCTGCGTAAGCACATCTGGGTGAACTTCAGCGCGCATATGTTTAACCGGACGAGGCATCTCTTGTTGACCTGATCGGCTGAAATATGCGTCTCAGAAGTCTGGCAAGAGCTCCTCAGAAGGAGGACCT
This sequence comes from Brachypalpus laphriformis, assembly GCA_945910035.1. Lineage (NCBI taxonomy): Eukaryota > Metazoa > Arthropoda > Insecta > Diptera > Syrphidae > Brachypalpus > Brachypalpus laphriformis. The sequence goes on from OX246754.1 coordinate 87,681,327, forward strand.
GCGGCGGATGAATTCTCTCGGTGGAATCAACGGGGACGTTTACAGATCAGCGGATACCTTACCGGAGCTACTTCGACATATTTGAAGCTAAGGTCTGTAAGGATTTTCAATACTACGTCAGGGTATTGAAAAAGAGATGGTGGCGGATGAACCCTTAATGGGCCAACGGCAGCAGTCTTATCCCCGAAGTGGGTTACTGACATCGGTGTATCCGGTCCCTCGTCCTAGGGGTTCCAAAAAAAAAAGATCTGGTCCTCCAGGTTAGTGGTTGTGCCGTCGGGCTAACTTCCCTACCACGTAAAAAACTTTCAGTTACGAAGCAACCAACAGCCTCGGATATGGATAATTTTACTGCTGACGACCCAAGCAAACGTAAAAAGGACAACGATCTTCGTGTCTGCACGTGGAATGTTTGGTCCCTCTACAAACCACGTGCAGCCGAACAACTTGCGGAGGCCCTAGAGTGTCTCAAAGCAGACATTACCGCCATCCAAGAAGTGCGATGGGAAGGGCCGGGCAAAAGGGGGATGAAAAACTGCGACATCTACTACGGCGATTTCTACAGACAACAAGGACAGCGTCTATTCGGGTGCGGATTTCTCATTGGAGGCAGACTTAGGCAAAAAGTCTTGAGTTTCCGGCATGTGAACGAGCGCCTTATGACTTCCCGTATCAAGGCTAAATTTGCCAACATTAGCCTAATATGCGTTCACGCCCCTCACGAGAAGAAGGACGACGCGACAAAGGATGGCTTCAATTAGCTTTTGGACAAGACATACGAGCAATGCCCTAGCCACGACGTTAAAATTATCCTAGGTGATTTCAACGCAAAGCTAGGAAGAGAGGACGTCTTTAGTATCGTGGTCGAAAAGCACAGCCTGCGCCGAATCACATCCGGCAGCAGACTCAGTCTAATCGACTTTGCGGCGGGGCGAAACTTTGTGGTAGCTAGTACGCGGTTCCCACGTCTCGATATTGACAAAGGAACATGGCTCTCCTTTGATCGAAAAACTGTCAACCAAATTGATCACATTGCGATCGACGCAAGGCAGTCTTTCAGTATTTTGGGTGTCCGGACTTTCCGAGGAGCCAACGTGGACTCGGATCACTACCTAGTTGTAGCCAAGGTACGGATGCGGATATCCAGAATGGAGTGAAATCAACGAAATACTGTGAGGAAATTTGACGTCGGGCGGCTACAATCGCAAGAGACCGCCAGAGCCTTTGCCGATCGAGTTTCTCTTAATCTTAGTGTCCTATGCTGCCAGTAGCAAATGCGGAAGACCAGTGGCAGCGTTGCCAACAAGCCATCAGAGATGCCGCCTCTGATGTACTGGGTTTCTCTCGCCCACCACAACGAAACCCCTGGTTTGATTAGGAATGCCGGCAAGCATATGCAGCAAAACAAGAGGTGTTCAAAGGGGCGCTGCATAGAAGGACCAGAGCTGCTTACGAGCTCTACGTGCGCAGGAGAAAAGAGGAACATCGACTTCTCAGGAAGAAGAAAAAGGAGCATGAGAAGAGCTCGATCGAGGAGATTGAGAGACTTTATTGCAGGAATGATGTTCGAAAATTTTACCAAAAGGTAAATAAAACACGCCAGGGTTTCAAAGCCAGACGAAAATGGCAATATAGTAGTGGAATCGCAGTCGGTGCTGAGGATATGGAAGGAATAGTTCTGTAGACTGTTAAACGGCGAGGATGGCCAATATTCCGCTGTCAGGCAAAATGAGCCATTCAACAGTGACGATGACAGTCAAGATTCCCGTCAACCCGATCAGAATGAAGTGAGGATAGCGATATCTAAACTCAAATCCAACAAAGCTGCTGGAGCCGACGGCCTTGTCGCTGAACTTTTCAAGGCAGGAGGAGATGAGTTGGTAAGAAGCATGTACCAGCTCATCTGTAAAATCTGGTCGGAGGAAAGTATGCCCGATTAATGGAACCTCAGCATCGTTTGTCCGATCCTGAAGACTGCGCCAATTACAGAGGTGTAAGCCTCCTCAACATCGCATATATGATCCTGTCTGCCGTATTATGTGAACGCCTAAAACCGATCGTCAGCAACCTGATAGGTCCCTATCAGTGCGTTTTCAAGCCGGAAAAGTACATCATTGACCAAATATTCACACTACGGCAGATCTTGGAAAAGACCCATGAATATGAAATCGATACGCACCACCTTTTCATCGATTTCAAAGTTGCCTATGATAGCGTGTATAGAGACGAGTTATACAAAGCCATGTCTAGTCTTGGCAGCTCGTCCGTTTGTGTAGAATAACGATGGAGAACTCTCGCTGCTCTATCAAAGTCGGTAAGAACATCACCGAACCACTCGATGGCAGGAAAGGTCTTAGACAAGGTGACGCGCTATCGTGCGATCTCTTTAACATAGTACTTGAAAGAATTGTACGAAACTCACAAGCCAACCCGGAGGTACAATCTTCTTTAAGTCTGTACAACTACTCGCTTATACCGATCACATTGACATAACCCGAAGAACTCAGCGGGCAGTCAATGGGGCATTTACAAGTATTGAGATCGAGGAGGCAAAGATGGGTCTAGCGGTCAATGAAAGCAAAACAAAATATATGCTGTCTACAAAAAAGGACACCCAACATCGGCGTCTTGGACAGAACGCCGCAATAGACAGATATAATTTTGAGGTAGTAAAGGATTTTGTCTACCTAGGCTCTATGGTGAACTCCGCAAATGACATCAGTAGGGAGATCACACGAAGAATTACTCTTGCCAATCTTTGTTTCTATGGGCTAAAACGGCAATTGAGTAGCAAAGCCCTATCTCGAACTACCAACGTAACTCTTTATAAGACACTAATCATCCCAGTCTTGCTGTATGGCCCAAAGGCATGGGCCATGCCATGCAAAACAGGATGAGGATGCCCTTGGTTATTTCGAGAGAAAAGTTCTTCGAGCGATCTTTGGTCCCATCTGCATAGACGGTGAGTGGGGGAGAAGGTACAATGCCGAACTATACGGCCTGTACAAGGACATCGACTTAGCCAGAAAAGTTCACATACAGCGACTAAGATGGCGGATGGAGCCCAACGTTCCCGCTAAGAAAGTTTTCGAATCCACCCCGGATGCACGACGCAGTAGAGGACGACCTCGCGGTAGGTGGCGCAAACAAGTGGAGGGGGACCTCAACCAACTTGGCGTACGCAACTGGAGGCAGCTGGCTCGTAACCGCGCTGGCTGGAAAGGTTTGTTGGTTGAAGCCCAGGTCCACCCCGGACTGTAGCGCCATCTAAGTAAGTAAGTAAGATAAATAAAGCTAAGTAAGATGGCTGCCTAAATTAGCGCTAGATCACGCATAGACCAAAGGTTTGGTTCAATATGATCCGAATAACATTCTTGAAAATGGCATGACCATGACACCTATTCTAGCCTGAGTTTGGCGTATAAGGAGTATAGAGAGAAGCACAAGTATAGAGAAGGTGGGCTACCATTTCTCTTCCTTTCTCTTGTCTACACTTTTATAAAAAGGGTATAGAGCACCCACAATCTTTTAACTAACTTGGAAAGGATAGACAAGGAGAGAAATCTTGGTGTAGTGGTTTGAAGCTCAGGTGATATTAGGTTTCAGGAAAACATTAGGACGCATGGAGAGAATTAGTTTTGTTATTTTGTCATTACTTTAGGATTCACAGCATTTTCCTTTCGACCACTTGATGTCATTCACGTCAACCACCTTCAGTAAGAACAATTTTCCAGCCATATGTCCACCCTACTGCCAGTGTTATGCCTTCGCAGTAGAGTTGGCATAAACATTCGCAACTGGTCAGACAGACTTTTTTTTAACCAAATTAGGTAGACGCGTATTATGAACTCCTACTACGACTTGCTACAGCCATTCTGTTGACATCGAGGATGGTTTGAGTAGTACATTTATGATTTTGCATTTGTAAACTCCCCTCAATACGAAAAACGCGTAGGGTTTCCAACGCATTTATTTAAAATTCGTATAATGAATCCTTACTACATCTTAGCATGCCCACTCGAATTGGGTATTATTTCACATTCAAAAGTGAAATAAAGTCAAAGTCGAAAATGCAATAACATCTAAACAATAAATCCGGACATAACATATGTATATCGAATGGTGCTGTGAAATAAAGCCGAAGCAAATGGTAATGAAATGGGCAGTAAAATACCTGAATGGGTAGTTCAGCAATTCTCGGCGTTTGAGCCACCTAAGTACTGCTAAGATATAGGCGCCTGCCAGACAAAAAGCACACATATAAACACATTTTGACAGTGCTCCGCTAAAAGTTAGGGGTTGTTGCCTGGTTGGCAGGCGCCTATATCTTAACAGAACTTGGGTAGCCGGCTTCGAGACATTATGGGACATTCTTTGACTCATATGTGGGACGGCCTTCGGCCATCCGCTTGATTTTGTGCTGACATGCAGCAGGGTCTGCAAATGAAAAAGAATAACATCAAAACTGAAACCCTCCTCAAGCTAAGCTCAGAAATCGAGTATGATTTAGGATTAGATTTTGATGGTGTATTGCAAACAATTCTCCTGATATCAACACAAGAGGTGCGCTGAGTCGTAACAGGAATTCAGTTAAGTAGACAATTAAGATCTGCACATTTGAGAAAAATACTGCACTACTAATGAGTTAAGGTTAAGAAAGAGACTAAATTCTGTATACGAGTATGTCATTTTTAGATTTGGAAATTCATGTTTACAACACATATTAATTGTTTGATACAATTTAAAACTAAGATATATGCGAATAGAAAAAGTTTTGTTTCGTAAAAAAATATTTTTATTATTTGTGGATTTCATCTACCAAGCAAAATCTAAAAAAAAAAAATTCGCAAAGAAAAAAAAGAGTATTCTGTACTGGAAAGACATGTTTAGAAAAAGTTAGAGTGGGTGCCGTGGCGCAGTGGTTAGTGTGTCGGACCACTGCGCATGAGATTCAATTTTCGAATCCCAGAAAACACTAAAAGTTTTCCTCATAGTCCCACATCTCGCGAACGTTTGACAAACATCTGAGAGTGTTCTTGTCATGAAAATGCTTCTCAAAACCAAAATTAAAATTGCCCTTCGGATACGGAACAAAACTGTAGGTCTCTTCCATTCGTGCGAAAAATTGTACGCACACAGCACGAGTGGTTAAGAGAAGCTAGTCCTAGGCCCTTCATGGGCTGTTGCGCCAAATACGTAAGTATATAGGTGAAGCGGAGATCTGCACTCCACGCATTACTCAACGATGATCCGTAAGGTGTTTTTATGGTCACCACAGGATGCTGCACAACGGAAACCTGCTTGTTTACTGTCGAGAGAACTTCTAGATACTATATTCTTTGATGCGTTTGAGGATTATGTTAAAAAATATTTTTGCAACTGCCAGGAAGCAAACAAATGCCTCTCCAATTTTCACACTTTGTTAGGTTACCTTTCTTTGGGAGCCTGACAAGCATTCCCTTCTTCCATTCTTTAGGGAAGGTTTCGGTGTTCCAAACGTTCTGTATTAACGGAAGACGTAGGTCCGCAGTTATTGCAGGAATGCCGTCAAGTTCTGACGCCTTGTTTGGTTTGAGTGCTTGAGTCACTGCAAGGATTTTATCCTTACCCTTTTTAGATAACATCAGGAGGGATGCGAATTCCGGATTCTTAAGCGTCGACCAACTAGTTTTATTTTTCGGAGGAAAACCTTCGTCCACCATGATAATTAAAACAGCGGAGGAGTATTCCCTCCATCTCCTTGCTTGGTCTTCATCAGAAATCAGTAGTCCATAACTCTTCACCTGGTGTTGGCACAAGTTGTGACTACCTTTCAGCTCTTTAGTGATTCTGTACATGATTCTGCTGTCGCATCTACTTATTGCTTTCTCGGCTTGTTCAGCCAGTGCGTTGATGGCATTTCTTGTCACGGCGCGCTCTACGCTGGACTTCTCCTCTCATCTTCATGCGGCACTCGAGCTCTACCTTCTACAGGAGTGGCTGCAATGCGAACTTTAAGTTGTTTCCGCTCCTCGATTCGTCTCCAGGTATCAATAGATAACCACGTGAAATGGCATCTCAATGATCTTGCATCAAGCCTTTCTGCTCCGGTAACGAATACAGTTTTCACAGCATTCTAGTGCTCATTAATGCTCGGCAGCACGGCTACTTCCCCTTAACCAATATGGTGTCTTAGTTGTTGGCGAACTACGGGATCTTTTAGTCTTTCGGTGTTATACCTGGTTGCTCAACCCGCGGTGTTATTGTTTGTGGCAGATACTGGCTGTCATAAGGTGTTGATTTCTTTTTAGTCCAATGTCAGCTCCACGTTTGTTTCGAATATTGAAAAGAGAATTTCTAAAACGCCGGCTAATAGCAATTGATTGGAAGTTCTCTGAAAGTCGGTAGACAGCCATCTGAGTTTATGGCAGATCTTCTGATCGTATAAGGTGCTCCCTATAACAAGGCGATTGCTGTTGCAGTAATCGACGAACCTTTCACCGTTATCGTTGCAGACAACGAAACCATGAGTTGCGCTGACATGTTGGAAGTTCATGTTATTGTTGCCTTACCATTGAGATAACCCAATACGATATTTAAGGGTGGTAATGATATAGTGGTAACGTCGTCAATTGCCACGGTAATAGTTTATGGTTCAAATCCTGATGTCAGCATTTCCGTGCCGTGCCGTAAGTGGTTAGTATGTCGGAACACTACGCATAAAGTTCCAAGCTCGAATCCCAGAAAACACCAAAAAGTTTTTTCACGGTGCCACCTCTTGCGAGCGTCTGACAAACATCCGAGTGTATTGTTGTCCCGAAAAAGCTACTCAAATCGCCGTTCGGATACGGCACTAAACTGTAGGTCCCTTCCATTCGTGTGAAAAATATAACGCACACAACATGAGTGGTTGCGAGAAGCTAGGCACTGGCACTTAAAGAGCTGTTGCGCCAAAAACAAAAACAAAAATTCCATTTTATCAATGTCGTTTCAATGGTTAACTTTCAGCTCCTAAGCGCAGATTTCATAGTTCTCAGAAACCAACATTCTCGAAAATGTTATCAAACGTAATAAAAAAATACAATTCTATTAATAATAGACAATTGTATTTTATGATGGTATAGTTTGTGACGCGCGAGTTGTAGCAAGACGTTCATCTTCACTACCTGACCTACTGCGATGTTCTTCAATTGTTTGATGCAATCGAACCTAGCACGTTTTGAGCTTCAAGAAAGATTCGATTTTTTCCTAAAAGGGATATTTTATAAAATAAGCGACGTTACATAAAACAAAACGGTAAGCCCTGTATCAAGCAATAAATAAAAAATATTAATTCACCAGTGCAAAAAAAGAAACTGGAAAATTGTGGTGGTGGTTTGAGAAAAAATAACATTCCACGTAGATTCTATTGAGAACAGCGCAACCAATTATAAAGTTTCAACATTATGTGAATGATATAACAGATTTTCATTAAACTTGATGAAAACAATTTTTACTCACACTAAACCGAGTGTTTCTTCCAAAAAAAACTGATAATACACTTGAACTCAATTTGTATTTACACTACCCAATTTAATAGTTGGAATTTCTGATCAAGACTCATCTTTTGCTTTTGATTGTGTTGAAGAGGACGATGTCCTTAAAGCAATTGTTTCGGTGAAATCAAACGCTACAGGAGCAGATGGTATGTGGCCCAGATTTTTAAAATTACTCCTTCCTCATCTACTTCCCTACATATGACATATTTTCAATTGCTGTTTATAAAGCTGTCAATTTCATATGCAATGGAAATATGCTACGATCATCCCTGTCTAGAAAAAAAACTAACCCCCAAAACCCTTCTGACTTCAGACCTATTAGTATTCGTTGTTTTTTGTCCGAAGCCTTCGAAAAAATACTTACAAATCAAATTCAACGTTATTTAAATGTTAACAACCTACTGCCGAAGTGGCAGTTTGGTAGTACATTACGTAGTAAGTACAGCTCTGATTCAGCTGTTCTCAAAGTTACCAGTGATCTACGTACGGCTTTGGATACTGATGAAATTGGAATTATAGTTATACTGGACTTCTCAAAAGCATTTGACTGCATCGACCACTCAATACTTACTTACTTACTTAGATGGCGCTACACTCCGGGGTGGACCTGGGCCTCAACCAACAAACCTCTCCAGCCAGCACGGTTACGAGCCAGCTGCCTCCAGTTGCGCATGCCAAGTTGGTTGAGGTCCCCTCCACTTGTTTGCGCCACCTACCGCGAGGTCGTCGTCTACTGCGCCGTCCGTCCGGGGTGGATTCGAAAACTTTCTTAGCGGGAAGGTTTGGCTCCATCCGCTCTAAATGACCCAGCCATCTTAGTCGCTGTATATGAACTCTTCTGGCTAAGTCGATGTCCTTGTACAGGCCGTATAGTTCGGCATTGTACCTTCTCCTCCACTCACCGTCTATGCAGACGGGACCAAAGATCGCTCGAAGAACTTTTCTCTCGAAATAACCAAGGGCATCCTCATCCGGGTTTGTCAAAGCCCATGCCTCTGCGCCATACAGCAAGACTGGGATGATTAATGTCTTATAAAGAGTTACCTTAGTAGTTCGAGATAGGGCTTTGCTACTCAATTGCCGTTTTAGCCCATAGAAACGACGATGGGCAAGAGTAATTCTCCGTGTGATCTCTCCACTCATGTCATTTGCGGAGCTGACCATAGAGCCTAGGTAGACAAAATCCTTTACTACCTCAAAATTGTATCTGTCTATTGTGGCGTTCTGTCCAAGACGCCGATGTTGGGTGTACTTTTTTGTAGACAGCATATATTTTGTTTTGCTTTCATTGACCGCTAGACCCATCTTTGCTGCCTCGATCTCAATACTCGTAAATGCCCCATTGACTGCCCGCTGAGTTCTTCCGATTATGTCAATGTCATCGGCATAAGCGAGTAGTTGTACAGACTTGAAGAAGATTGTACCTCCGGGGTTGGCTTGTGAGTTTCGTACAATTCTCTCAAGTACTATGTTAAAGAGATCGCACGATAGCGCGTCGCTTGTCTAAGACCTTTCCTGACACCGAACGGTTCGGTGATGTTCTTACCGACTTTGATGGAGCAGCGAGAGTTCTCCATCGTCATCCTGCACAAACGGACGAGTTTGGCAGGCATGCCAAGACTAGACATGGCTTTGTATAACTCGTCTCTATACACGCTATCATAGGCAATTTTGAAATCGATGAAAAGGTGGTGCGTATCGATTTTATATTCATGGGTTTTTTCCAAGATCTGCCGTAGTGTGAATATTTGGTCAATGGTGGACCTTCCAGGCCTGAAACCGCACTGATAAGGACTTATCACGTTGTTGACGATCGGTTTTAGGCGTTGACATAGTGCGGCAGACAGGATCTTGTATGCGATATTTAGGAGACTTATACCTCTGTAGTTGGCGCAGTTCAGAGGGTCTTCTTTCTTCAGGATCGGGCAAACGATGCTGAGGTTCCATTCATCGGGCATACTTTCCTCCGACCAGATTTTACGGATGAGCTGGTGCATGCTCCTTACCAGCTCATGTCCTCCTGCCTTGAAAAGTTCAGCGGCAAGGCCGTCGGCTCCAGCAGCTTTGTTGGATTTGAGTTTAGATATTGCTGTCCTCACTTCATTCTGATCGGGTTGACGGGAATTTTGACTGCCATCGTCACTGTTGAATGGCTCATTCTGCCTGACAGCGGAATATTCATCATCATCGCCGTTTAACAGTCTGCAGAAGTGTTCCTTCCATATCCTCAGCACCGACTGCGATTCTACTTCTATGTTGCCATTTTCGTCCCTGCAGGCTTCTCTTCTGGCTTTGAAACCCTGGCATGTTCTTTTTACCTTTTGGTAAAATTTTCGAACATTATTCCTGCAATAAAGTCTCTCAATCTCCTCGATCGAGCGCTTCTCATGCTCTTTTTTCTTCTTTCTGAGAAGTCGATGTTCCTCTTTTCTCCTGTGCACGTAGAGCTCGTAAGCAGCTCTAGTGCTTCTATATGCGCCGCTTTGTACGCCTCTTGTTTTGCTGCATGTGCTTGCCGGCATTCCTCATCAAACCAGGGGTTTCGTTGTGGTGGGCGAGAGAAACCCAGTACATTAGAGGCGGCATCTCTGATGGCTTGTTGGCAACGCTGCCACTATCGACCACTTAATACTACTCTCCAAACTACAAAAACAAATTCAATTTTTCACTATCTTCTCTAAAGTTACTTCACGCATATCTCTACAATCACATTCAACTAGTGGTCACGGAATTGGGAGTTTCTGATCCTTATGTCACTAATGTAGGTGTCGATCAAGGTTCTGTAACGGGATCACTGTTAATAATAAGTTCCCTAACGTAGTTGAAAACTGAATTATCCATGTAAGTATACGCTGATGACGTTTTAGTTTACTTTTCTCGTCCAGTTGGCCTGAGTGAAGATTGTGTAGCCAAAGTAAATGAAGACCTGAAAAATATTTCAAAATATGTGTGTGTATTTATTTATTCGTTATGAAATTGTTCACATAGGTTGTCGCCCAATTTATAGTAATAGTACAGAGATTTGATAACTTCTTATATCTTTCTACTGAGGCATTATTTTGTATACATGAGATACTAAATGTTTATATTAATCAATACATTTAAAGGAAAAAATAACGGAGAAAAAACCTTTATGTAAAAGAAAAAAAAGATTAATAAATATGTATATACCTAAATTAAAGATATAAAGATAAAAATAATAGTAACAAAATTAAAAAAAGAAATATTATTCATTTATTAAATAAATAAATAAAAACTGTTTTTGATAGATACATTAATAAATAACAGTCATCAAAAAACTGTATAACAAATAACAGATAGCATAGCATATAAATACACAATAAGTAATAAATAATAGTAAACAATAAATAGTAAAACACAATTAACAAGTAATTAATAATAAATAATAAATAATAAATAATAAATAATAAATAATAAATAATAAATAATAAATAATAAATAATAAATAATAAATAATAAATAATAAATAATAAATAATAAATAATAAATAATAAATAATAAATAATAAATAATAAATAATAAATAATAAATAATAAATAATAAATAATAAATAATAAATAATAAATAATAAATAATAAATAATAAATAATAAATAATAAATAATAAATAATAAATAATAAATAATAAATAATAAATAATAAATAATAGATAATAAATAATAAATAATAAATAATAAATAATAAATAATAAATAATAAATAATATATAATAAAGAATAAATAATAAATAATAAAGAATAAATTATAAATAACAAATAATAAATAATAAATAATAAATAGACGTACTTGAGCAGATGTTTAAGCTACACATATCAGCATGTGCTCATCGTTAGTTCTCTATCAGATAGCTATCCAGCGGGCACCGCGAGGATGTGATGATGCGGGTTTTCCATAAGGTTTTATGCACATAGTTACCGGGGGCCACCATGAAGGGGTAAAGCGACCACTTGATCACGAACTTAGTTGTTGCGCCCCAAGCCATGTTTTATATTATACATACCATGTTTTGTTTTATACATACATATATATTTGGCGCAACTGCTCTTCAAATGCCTAAGCCCAGTTTCTTGCAACCATTTGTGTTGTGTGCCTTATATTTTACGCACGAATGGAAGGGACCTAGTTTTGTCCGGTATCCGATGGGTAATTTTTATTTTTGTTTTTGAGAAGCTTTATCGTGACGATAATACTCTCTGATGATTGTCAAACGTTCGCGATCAGCAGTTTCCCGATCAGTCGCGATCCAGCTTCTCCTGAATATTATCAAACTGATTTTCTTTTTATCATTTCTTTTTATCATTCATTGATTTCGAAACATTTTTTTTTTGTTTTATTGGGTCTTGCCCAATGGCCGACACTGCAACCTAAAAGATCTATTGTGTCAAGTGTACCTATATGTATGGATATTTCAGAAGGTGAATAAGTCCTCACTTACGCAGTGAGCAATTTTCTATCTAAGATGCGGCGCGCGTCTCAACCAGTACAGTGCCGAACATTAAGAAAGAATGTGCTCAGAGGAAATTGGCCCCTATGTCTCAGGAGACAGGTTCAGATTGTTAAGGTGGCTCACCAGCCTACTAATACAAATCTTATCCAGTGCAAGTATTTCCTTGTAGGAATAGGGCTTAAGTATCCTTTCAGATTGTCTATATCTTGGAACAGTATCCGAATGGATTAGACGAAGTTTGTTGACACCGTAAAGAGGTTCTGAACCTACGAATATAGGTACTGAGCCCATCGTTACTAATTCATCAGCTGATTTCGAAACTAACGACAACTGTTCAGCTTCCACTAACTTAAATTCGAAAATTACAGTTGGGTTTTTAAATTAAATTTTCCTGCCGAATTTTTAGAATGGTTTGACCAATATAAAATATTTACGTATATTAAACTGGTTGACTGGTTTTAAGGTATCCGATACTCTTTTCCCGTTAAAACGGGATCCGTGTTAGGCACAAATTTTTTTATATTTCTCCGCATTGATTTTCGGTTATATTATTTTCTACCTTTTCTTTTTTTAATATATTTGTTTCTTATGATTTGAAAGTGTTTGTGTATACATATCCATCTCTACATACCCGACCTCCGCTTCAGTTCAGATTTATATTTGCTTAGCGATTAAACCACCCACAACCCACTATTTCTATTATTCATTCTTCCTTTAGAGTTTTAATATATCTTTTAATTAGTTCTATTCAGTACTTCATATTCTTTCTTTTCCTCGTTATCAATCATACTGTCAATAGTTTCGCGATTTGATGCTTTATACTCCCTTTTAACGTCCGCTGTTCCGCACAATTGTAATTATGGTTAGTTATTGCATAGTCAATCAAAGTTATACCTTCACTTGTTATTGGTTTCGGCTCATGAATTACTTCTTCGTACAAATTGCCATCTACAATGCTTTGTATTTATTTTTGACTAGCTGGCCCATGCTCGCCTTTTGGTTAGCACTGATTCAATTGTTAAAATATAATTATGAGTTGAATACAAAACTAAAAGTAAATTATAACTGCCCCACCAGAGCACACACAATCGAGCACACACCACACAACCAGTCAAGCAGGTATAACAAAAAGGAATGCAAAGAATATAAGAAAACATGTACCAATCCCCTTCCGTCAGCTAGTCCGTTCTGCTCTTAAAAATTCCGAAGAGACAGCGAAAAGAGAATAAAGAAAAAAAATGATCACAAATGAGTGCAGGTTTGAGATCATGATCAAGAAAACATAAATTAAATTCTAAATTTTGAAAAAGATATTTATGATTTGAAGGAGAAGATTCAATAACCAACTGTACGAGCTGTACAGCGACATCGACCTAGTCAAAAACCTGCGTATTGGACGTTCGAAATGGCTAGGACATGTAGAGCGAATGGACACCAACGCTTCGAATCTAACCCGGAGGGACGAAGCAGTAGAGGACCACCTCGCCGTAGAAGGCGCACACAAGCTCAAGGGGACTTCGACCAACTTGGAGTGCATAACTAGAGGCAATTGGCTAAAGACCGAGCTAAATGGAGAGGCTTGTTGGGTGAGGCCCAGGCTCTTCCCGAACTGTAGCACCACCTAATTAAGTTAGAATGTCTGGATCGCGAACATACACCATACACACACTACGCGCACAAAATCATATACGTACACACACACACACTATAGCAATGTTAGCCACTACTGCAGCCTGAGGTAAAAAAACCCGCACTCAAATCCGTTCAGTAGATTCGGATTTGGCACATTATATACATAAACACACATACAGAAAATAAATTCGCCTTACTTGCTTAACTCTTAAACCCTACCCATCCCTGGAGAAACACTATTACTACGCTGGGGTCCAGAAAACCCCAATATATTTTTGTTCTTATCTTAAAAATAAAAAAACCTTTTAACAAAAATTAATGCTAATTGAGATCACACACATAGCTGCATGTTTAAAATAACTTATAGTTTAGAATCGAGGCACTCTTGGCACACAACCCATCTATGTTCACCGCAAAGGGGTAAAAAATATTCAGGAAAGTTTAGTTTACGCATCGCGCTGGACCCCAGGGTAGGGTTTAAAGGTTAACATCAATGTGCTGAGCGCGCATACACACAGTGTATGGTGCAGGCGCTGCTGCATGACTGTTGGCTGCGGTCCCTACTGATGGAAATTTGTTTTCGATGATTTCATGAATTGTTTTGAGCATAGCTCATCCTCAGGATAGCGCAGAAGGATAATTTATAGCTCAAATGAATCCTTGATAAATTTACTAAAATTAGTTTCTTTTGTTTGTAAATCCAATAAGCCTGTGGGCGCCGTGGCGTAAGTGGTTAGTGTGTCGGACCACTACGCGTGAGGTCGCAAGTACGAGTCCCAGAAAACACCAACGGTCTCACATCTCGCGAACGTCTGACAAACATCCGAGAGTATTGTTGTCCCGAAAAAAGCTTCTCAAAACAAATTGCCCTTCGGACACGGCACTAAACTGTAGATCCCTTCCATTCGTATGAAAAACAACGCGCACAAGGTGAGTGGTTGTGAGAAGCTAAGATCTGGCACTTTGTTCCGCCAAACATTATTTTTTTTTATTTTTTTAAGCCATTATTAAGTAACAACCATGCGAATGTGGTTTTAACCCCGTTTCTGCCACTTAGACCTCGAATGCTCAGTTCCTGTAAGTGGTAGAGCAATGTTTGCTACACATCAACCTTCTTCCGAGAAATGCATATCATAACAGTGAAAGCCGCATCCAAATCCATTCAGCAGTTCTCGAGATTAGCGCATACATGATTTTGGGGACTTTGTTTATACTATGTAGTGATGATGATGATGATAGTGATGATGATATGTATTTGTCAGCCATCAATCTATGTGAAGATGGCGTAAATCAAATCATTTTCCTTTCCACCTTCAACTTAGTCATCTAGTCATCCGCATACCATATTCACAAATTTTTTTACAACCCACTGCTTTTTACCTATTTGGTCAAATCGAATCTTTTCAATAGAAGAATTATCTAGATCTAATAGATCTTATATATGTGTAACCTCACTGATAAGCATCAATGAGTTAATTTTTTAGTCAACACTTTTAATATTTTAAATTGGCACCATATTCTTGTGTAAAGCGTGGTTTTTAATTTAAAAATAACTTTAAATCAAAAGTCTTCTTTAATTCGAAAGATCAATGCATGGCATTAGTATTTGAAAATGATTCGGGTATACGAGTATGGTCACTGCGGTTGTTCGAAGCGTATTCTCTTCGTCCACTTCTGGGTCATCGAGCAATGATGGCCGTATACCAATTGTTGCTGACTTATCAGCACTAGTATCGCGTGCGGTCGAAATTCGACCGAAGGGAATTTACCTAACTTAACGGTTACATACGCACATGATTTTTTCCTTTTCTTTCGAATGATATAAGTTTCATCCCCATTCTTTTATAATAAATACTAAAAAACGTACGATAAGTTACGTGCTCACGTATTAATATATAAGATAAGCCAGTGGCAAGTCGAACGATCTTCAAGAACAATTAAAAAGTCAATTTTTTTGATATCGACTTATTGCCAAATTGTGATTTCATTTTAATTTTTTAAGTGTCTTTGAAATGCTATGCGGTACACTTCATAACGCACACCATGATCGAAGTTATTGTCATTTATAGCAAATATAGCAATTTGCTCATTTCATATTTTCACTCTTATAGTCCTCGAAATTACACTCCTTCCCGCACTTGGCGTAAGACTTTTCAAATTACCAGTTCGTACGTTTATCGACTGCAAATACAGCATCTCTTATCATCTCATCTCTCTGAGAAAATCATAAGTGTGACTCAGCTATTAACCATTTCTTATAAAGAATTGATTTTGTTTTCCTGGCTTCTGTCTACGAATAATTCAAGGGTACGTATTACCTAGTCCAATCTCGTAAGGAACATACATATTATACATGTGTTATGGTTACGAGTAGGTACCAGGGGATCCGATTTTTTATATATGGCATCACATGGCTTACCGGATTGGATTCATTATGTTCAGTATTTTGCTTAAGTGGTTATAGCAGTAGCTTGGGCATTCGTTTTACCTTACCCAATGCTCAAGTGCCATTTAAGTCAACAAACACGTTAATCGCATCGCAAAAATACCACCTGAAATGGATCGTGTGATCCGTATTTCTTATAATTTAATGACGCTCTAGATAGTAAAGTTAGTGTGAAGCTGTTAAATAAAAACTTTGTACTAAAACTTACCTCCTTTCTTTGGCTCTTAAAAGATTTCATTAAAAGGCCCCGAAAAAGTGGACTAGACCATGCATTTGTATGAACGGAATATAAATAAAGCCAGTTTCCTTATATTTTGTTATACAATTTTATAAGTTTGTGGAAAAAAAGAAGAAAAAAAGTGTTCGTGTTACCGAGCGGGTTTTATAATATAACTGTTTACGCTTGCACTGATCGTGCTTTCATCCTTCCAGCTCAAAATTTAAGGCCCAAGTGATGTATTTGCAGACGCATGGATGCAGGAACGGATATGGCTCAGTGTACTGGACTGTTGGTACAGATCATTTATATATATATTTTATGGGGTTTATCTGTATAATATCCTAATGTTACAAACTAAGTGTCAAACATAAGCAAAAACCCTCTGGGACAGGGTATAACAATAATTGCATGCGCAAATAATGAACGTTTTTATGTGAGAGGTTGACATTTTCCCATACCTCGATAAAACCCAACATTATTCACAATAGTGACAAAATTTTGGGTCACGGAGTCAATTAAATTTTTCGAAACATATAGAGATCTTTACTTCTAAAGCTACAGCCTTGAATGAAAACTCAGGCATAGATGCCCTTAAGTTGGACTTGTACCTACTCCAACAAGAATCCTATATATACTACGAGTACATTAGTTGTTGAATATTAAAAAATAAAAATAAATATTTGGACCAACAGCTTTTAAGTGCCTTTTCGCAACTACTCGTGTTGTATGCTTTATATTTTTCCACATGTCCGAAGGGCAATTTGGTTTGAGAAGCTTCTTCGTGACAACTATACTCTCGGATGTTTGTCAGACGTTCGCGAGAGGTGGGACCGTGAAAAAACTTGTTGGTGTTTTCTGAGATTCGAACATGGAACCTCACGCGCAGTGATCCGACACACTAACCACTTGCGCCATGGCGCCCACAATTAAATACAAGTTTATTATAAATACATTTTAAAGTGGAAAGGCCAATACTCCAATCTCAAGTCGCAGAATTCAAGGTATTTCCTTTCCAGACACACTCTACGTTAAACGCCACAACTACTCGTATATGACACCAACACCACACATATCCCATTCCATGTTTTTTAATACTATTGATCGAATTTGCCAGACAAAGTAAAAATTATGCGTTCTCTAATTTCTGCCAAGGACCAGATAGCAAAGCAAAATTAACTGATGTGATAAAATGGAATAATGGCGATTGCAGTATGCTGTAATGGTGATAACTTTGACAATTTCACTTGTCTGTTCCTCTTCGTGTCGATTTGTATGGGAGTAGATGGAGCTGTTTGGAAACTCAAGAAATCCACTTTATCTTGTAATTACTAGTAAAATTAACCACTAGTTTTTTCTTTAGAGAACTAGAATCGATTTCAAATGAAAAGACTTAAGTCGAAAGTAGTAATGTTCTGAAACATTTTGTTGCGGATACAAAGCAATTTAATTGGCCATGAACCCTGGATGTTGCATGAAATGTAGAGCCGGAAATATTAAGGCCACGAAATCTATACGAGTATGTATGCATATTATGTGTATAAAATATAGAAAAAAACATATATTGTAGTAAATGCAACATAATCGCAGTTTTGAAAGTGTAAACATTGCAATATATTTCATTCGTCTATAAATACTATGAATGCGAGTATATTAGAATATTCTATTGTGAATTTCGTCTCCATATGCAGTGATATGTTACATGACAGTTGTGAATTCAATAGTTGTTTAGCAATACCACTATACCTATCCTCTATACCTTTCTTACTCACATTTGTAAGGTGGTGAAAGTTCACCAGTTTCGTGCTAAACCGATTATATTAACTGCACCCAGCACCGAACTTCGATTGAAACTTAATTTCAAGCAATAAAATCCTTTAATTTAAAGTAGGTCATTTTATAATGCCTTATTTGTATTTCGGTAGGAAAACTTGATTATCTGGGTAAGTTTCTTAATTTAATTTACTATGAAGGATTCCAATAAAGAACTTCCGCAGGGCCCTACTTTTCTTGAAGCAGGGCGTAGAATTAAAAGTAATGCAGCAGAGAATGAGCAGCTAAAAATTATGTCTGCAGATGATGTAAATCTAAAATAGGTACGTGACAAAAAATTCGTCATGAAATATCTGAAACACAATTTTTCCCGATTTAGGTCAAATACATAGATCTCATAATACCCAACTTCTTATCTTTTAATCCAGACTTATAAAAGTGGTGGTTATTGTTAAATTAATAGTTTTTCGTTTGACAAATTTTCTCCTTAGTTATGTCTGAAGTAGCTATGACCAATTGAGAGAACAGAAAATTCCAACAAAAAAGGATTTATGGGTGTCAATGGTGTAGTGGTAACGTTGTCAATTGCCAAACCAATGGTTAATAGTTCAGGCATTTATTTGTTTCTCATAAAATATATAAAAGTGAATCCGATCAATTATGAAAGCTTGTGCGAACACTACTACGAAGGCATAACACTGGCAGTAGCTTGGTGTGACTTGGCTTGGCTGGAAAAATTGTTCGCTCTGTTGGATGATTGATTTGCCTATGACTTCGGTAATCACAAAAAAAAAATTAAAAATGTTGTGAATCAAAAGCAAAGCAAAGGCTGGTCAAACGGTAGTGCATGCGATCATATGAAAACGCAAGGGTTTTCACTTAGATGAAGCCTGCCAACTCCTACTCTCAACTTCCACGCGGTGACAGCTGGGTGCCTAGTACCTAAATCCAAGAAATCGGTAAGCAACCCCGTTTGGAGGATTCTTGGCGGCGGCAGATGAGAGAGGGGGGAAGAGTGCTTTCTCACTTGAGCACTTCTTCTTGTTCCAGGTGGCAGCGGACGAATTCCCTAGACGGAGTCAACGGTGGCGTCTATAGTTCCAGTTAGGTTGAACCTAGTGAATACCTGCGCGAGCTGCTTCGACGTATTCGGATCACAGGTCGGTAAGAAATTCCCAATGTTGGTAAGGACCTTGGAATATAGATGGTGGCGGAGGCAACGCTTATTCGGATGCGGATTTGTCATACGCGGCAGACTTAGGCAAGAAGTCTTAAGCTTCCGACACGTGAGCGAGCGTATTATGACTATCCGGATCAAGGCTAAATTCGCTAACATAAGCCTTATATGTGTTCATGCCCTCACGGAAGAAAAGGACCCTGCCGCCAAAGATTGTTTCTACGAGCTCCTCGAGAAAACATACGACCAAAGTCCTAAATACGACGTTAAAATCGTATTGGGCAATTTTAACGCCAAAATAGGAAAGGAGGACGTCTTTGGTAGGGCAGTCGGTAAGCATAGCCTACACGACACCAAGTCTGATAACGGACTAAGGCTAATTGATTTAATGAAGCGTCACCATACCAAGCACGTGGTTTCCTCATCTCAATATTCATAAACGGGCATGGCGGTGCAATGATTATGTAACGATCAACCAAGTTGATCATATTGCGACCGACGCAAGATATGCCTCCAGTATTCTGGATGTCCGGACCTTCCGAGCAGGTAACATAGACTCGGATCATTATCTTGTTGTAGCCAAGGTATGAATGCGGATATCCCAAACTGAACAACAAAGAGGAATTACTGTGAGAAAATTTAACGACGAAAAGCTACAATAGCAAAAGACCGCCAGGCTCTTCGCTAAACGCGTATCCCGAAATCTCTCAATCACCCCTTTGCCGCCATCATCAAGTGCCGAAGACCAGTGGCAACGCCGCGACTGATGTGCTGGGTCTCGCTCGCCCACCACCGCGAAACCCCTGGTTTGACGAAGAATGCCGGCGAGTGCATGCAGCAGAACAAGAGGCATACAAAGCGGCGCTGCAAAGGAAGACGAGAGCTGCTCGTGAGCTCTACGAGCAAAAGAGATGGGAAGAGCACCGGCTTCTCCAAAAGAAGATGAAAGAGCATGAGAAGCGCGCGTTTAAGAATATCGAGAGTTTATACTCCAGGAACAATGTACGGAAGTTTTACCAAAAGGTAAAAAGAACGTGTCAGAGGAGCAATACCCGTACTGAAACCTGTAAAGATGAAAATGGAAACCTCGTAGTAGAATCACAGTCGGTGCTGAGAATATGGAAAAACTACATCTGCAGACTGTATAACGGTGACGAAGATCAACATCCCGGTGTCAGGCAAAATGACCCGTTCAAGATAGACGATGATAGTCAAAATTTCCGTCCACCTGATCAAAACAAAGTGAGGATAACAATATCCAAGCTGAAATCGAACAAGGCTGCTGGACCTGACGGCTTACCGGCCGAACTTTTCAAGGCAGCTGGGGATGAATTGGTAGAGTGGATACATCAACTCATCTCTAAGATTTGATCAGACGAGTGTATGCCTGATGAATGGAATCTCAGCATCGTTTGCCCGATCTACCAGAAAGGAGACCCCTTCAACTGAGGCAATTATAGAGGCATCAACCTCCTCAACATCGCATACAAGATCTTTTCTGCGATATTGTGTGAACGCCTGAAACCTTTTATCAACAGCCTGCTTGGAGCCTATCACTGCGGTTTCAGGCCAGAAAAGTCCACCATCGATCAAATCTTCACATTTCGGCAGATTCTGGAGAAAACCCAAGAAGTACAAATCGATACTCACCACCTCTTTATCGATTTCAAGGCCGCCTATGACAGCATCTATAGAGAAGAGCTTTATAGAACCATGTCTAGTTTCGACACCCCTGCCAAACTTGTTCGTCTGTGCAGGATGGTGATGGAGAATGCTTGCCACTCCATCAAAGTCGGTAATGACCTCACCGAGACTTTTGATGTCAAAAAAGGTTTTAGACAAGGTGACGCGCTGTCATGTGACTTCTTTAATATTGTACTTGAACGGATTGTGCGGAACTCACAAGCCAACACCGGTGGCACAATCTATCACAAGTCTGTACAACTGCTTGCATATGCCGTCGATATTGACATTATTGGAAAAACTCAGCCGGTTGTCACCGGTGCGTTTGCAACCATTGAGGCGGAACCGGCCCTAATGGGTTTAGCGATAAACGAGGGCAAAACCAAGTATATGCTGCTAACAAGAAGGGAAAACCAACACCGATAAATTGGACAACACCGATAATTGCGGGCGCCGTGGCGTAAGTGGTTAGTGTGTCGGATCACTACGCATGAGGTTCCAAGTTCGAATCCCAGAAAATACCAAAAAGTTTTTTCACGGTCCCACCTCTCGCGAGCGTCTGACAAACATCCGAGAGTATTGTTGTCATGAAAAAGCTTCTCAAATCGCCGTTCGGATTCGGCATTAAACTGTAGGTCCCTTCCATTTGTGTGAAAAATATAACGCACACAACATGATTGGTTGCGAGAAGCTAGGCCCTGGCACTTTAAAGAGCTGTTGCGCCAAATATTTGTATTTGATTTTTTTTTGTTTATAAATTGGACAGATCGTCACAGTGGCCAGCTATATCTTCGAGGTAGTAAGGGACTTTGTCTACCTTGGCTTTGCTATAAACTCGAAAAACAAGATCAGCGCAGAAATCATGCAAAGAATTACTCTTGCCAATCGCTGGTTTTTGGACTTATAAGGCAATCCAACAGCAAAGCCCTAACTCGAACAACTAAGGAGACCCGGTATAAGACCCTGATCATCCCAGCCCTATCTCACGGCACTGAAACATGGACTTTATTAAAAGAGGATGAAGATATCCTTGGTCGCTTCGAGAGATTCTTCGTAAGATATTCGGTCACGTTTGCGTTGACGGGTTTTGGAGAAGAAGATTCAATCACGAATTATACGAGCTGTACAGCAACATCGACCTAGTCAAAAAACTGCATATTGGACGTCTTTGATGGCTTGGACATGCAGAGCGAATGGACACCAACGCTCCGGCCCGCAGAGTCTTCGAATCTAATCCCGAGGGACGACGCAGTAGAGGGAATCATCGCCGTAGGTGGCGCGCACAAGTTCAAGGGGACCTCGACCAACTTGGAGTGCGCAACTGGAGTCAATTAAATATACCCAAATTGGCGGAAGTCCTTCTCATTAGCTAAGAGTGGTATCAAAATTGTATCTCAATTGACTCACAGTAAGTTTTTGCAAAAAATTCAAAGTGATTTTCCTTGTATATTTCCTATATATATTTATGTTTCCCAAAGACCGCTGAAATTGTTCTTAAACCTGAATGTCAGCCAATTTTTCACAGTGCGTACTCTGTATAGTATAAGTTACGCGTTAAGGTTGAAGAAGAGTTAAATCGGCTTTGTGAAGTTGGTATTCTTATACCGGTTAGGTACAGCCGATTTGGTTCGCCCATAGTAATTGTTCCCAAACCAAATAAAAACATACGTATTTGTATAGACTGCAAAGTTCCTATAAATCCATATATCGAAACAGAGCATTACCCACTACCGAAAACTGAGGATATATTTGCTAGTTTAGCCAACTGTGAATTATTTTGTGTGATAGATCTGTCTGGTGCATACCAACAATTGAAGTTGTCTGAGAAATCTCGTGAATACGTCACAATAAATTCCCACAAGGGGTTATTCCAATATACCAGATTACCATTCGGAGTTTCAAGTGCTCCATCCATTTTTCAATCAGTAATGGACCAAGTTTTATTAGGAATACAAAATGTTTCCTGTCACCTAGACGATATTCCCATTGGGGGTAAAAATTATCACAGCTGTGAAAGAACTTTATTTGAAGTGCTAAAACGTTTAAACGATTACAATATTAAGATTAATATGGATAAGTGTAAATTTTTTGAAAAAAATTTAAGCCACAGCATTAGTAAAGACGGTATTGTGCCAAATCCAAACAAACTTAGGGCTATTGTCGAAGCCCCGATTCCAAGAAATTTACAAGAGTTAAAGACATATTTGGGCATGCTAAATTATTACGGAGAATTTTTTAAAGAATGCTGCCAACGAGCTACATGAATTATATAAAATGCTACAAAAAAATATAAAATTTACATGGAGTGGGAAAGCTCCAAATTGTTTTGAAAAGTTCAAAAAATAAATAACTGAAAGTAGTATTCTAGAACTATATGATCCAGCAAAACTAATAGTCATTACATGCGATGCAAGTCCCTATGGCATAGGCGCAGTGCTAGCCCACGTCGTAAATGGTTTCGAAAAACCAATCCTTTTTGCCTCTAGCACATTGTCACCAGCTGAGAAAAACTATTCTCAACTACACCGTGAGGTTTTAGCAATTTTGTTTAGTGTTAGGAAATATCATAAATACATATACGGGCATAAATTTAAATTATGTACAGATAGTCAAGCACTTTAAGAAATTTTCAATCCTAGGAAAGGAACTTCTAGTATATCAGTCTCTAGATTGCAAAGATTGGCCGTTGAGCTATCAATATATGAGTACGAATTACAATACTGTCCAGCCGCAAAAAATTGTCCAGCAGATGCAATGTCGCGTTTGCGTCTCGCAGATAGTACAGGTGAAGAGTATATAGGTATGCTGTCAGAATGTTGTAAGGGCCCAGTTGATAGGGAAAAAGGAACGATGATCGATCGATCCAAAACGATGAGGAAATAAGAAATATCTTAAGCTTTGTGGAAAACAAATCTTGGCCTAAAATTATAACAAATAGTCTAAGACCTTTTTATAGAGTAAAAGCAGGCTTGTCGACTGATGACGAGTGCCTTTACTACAGAGAACGACTAGTTATTCCAAAAACGTTACAAGATGAAGTCCTAAAAATTATTCATTCAAATCACGACGGTAGCGTTCGAATGAAAATGGTAGGCAGAAATTTCGTATGGTGGCCAAACTTTGACAGAAGTGTCGTAGAATATATAAAAGTATGTCCAAGTTATCAAATGAAGCAAAACGTTCCAAAGGAAGTGGTTGGTACTAAATGGCCGAAAAGCCAGTATCTGTTTCAAAAAATTCATTTAGATTTCTTCCATTTTGATGGAAAAAAACTTTTTAATTTTAGTCGATTCATTTAGTAAACATATAGACGTGCAGATCTATACGAAGACAGATGCGTTTCAGTTATGTAAAGGATTGAGAAATTTCTTTAAGATTTTTGGGCTACCCAGCGAAATAGTTTCCGATAACGGACCTCCTTTCAACTCAATATTTTTTTCGAAAGTTTGCAATACAACATGGTATAGAAGTAAACAAATCTCCTTTTCACCATGCTCAGAGTAATGGTCTATCGGAGAGAGGTGTACAAACGGTATAATCTAGCTTAACGAAGTATTTTTGCGATTCAAATTAAAAAAATTTAGATATTCAAACCAAACTCGATAAAATTTGAATGTCATACAACAATACACCATCAACTTAAACTAAACAAGCACCTGCAAGCTTAATTTTTTCATACAATCCACGAACAACTTTTAACTCAATAAATAAAAAAGTATCTTTTTGCTTACATAGAAATTAAACAAAACATTTTCCCAGGGAAGAAAGTAATAAAACTAAACATTGTATAGACAAGAAGATTTTAAGTAAATACAAGAAAGGCGAAAAGATACTTTATAGAAATCATTTCAAAGATATAGTTAAATGGATCCCGGACAATGTCTTAAAAGTCGTTAGTCCACTTACGTATTTAATAAATGTAAGCAATAGTGTAAAATATGTACACCAAAACCAAATTCGATGATCAAAACTAAATGATATTTGTCACCCTATTAATAAATCGGATAAAAATAAAGTTAATAAAGAGCGAACAATTATAAGCGATATAAATAACGAAAACGTATTACCGAAAACCGTAACTGATTTGAAAAATAATGAAATACATTTTAAAGACAATAATAACAAATTGAATTCACAAAAGAGTGCCTTTAGAAGGACGCATAGAGAGACGTCAACCAGAAAGATTTACTTCCGATGTACCATTAAGAAGAAAATAATATTAAGTAAATACTAGTGTAGATAATAATTGAAAAATGATTGCCTACACATACATATGTATATTTGTTCTATAAAATTCATTATTCATTCATTCATAATTATAATTTTTTGAATTTTACCTGAAATACAATTGAATATAAATAAATACTATACCTACTGCAAAAATCTTAATGTAACTAAAATCTAAAAATAATAACAAAGTAAAACCATTATTATAAAGATACGATACGGTGTGCGGATGAAACTATTGATAGGTGCAATACGGGTAGTCATGTGAAGTTTATATTCAGATGCAATTGAGAGAAAACTTTATGTTATCAGACAGTGCAAACAATTTTCATGTCATAACTATATTGTAGGATAAAAGTCAGTCTTACAAAATTTGTCTACAACCGCCCCCTTCTACCCTACAATGTTTTGCACCGCAGTTTAGAGTAGATAGGTAGAGAGGTACGAGTACATATTTTATTTTTTCGGTAACATAATTTTACAATTTTCCAAAAAAATACTTATAGTACAATTTAAGCAATGGCTTCGCTGTCTGCCGTTGATTGACAATCTTAATATACATATATATATTTACGGAACATTAATAAAATAACAGTTTGTGTCTTAAGTTTAAATCAGAAGTTTTCTTCGACAATTCTATTTCTGTAATTGTAAACTACGTTGCAGTATGTTACTAACGATCTCCATTCGCTGCCATTTAATTGATTTTCGACTGCATTTCTTTCTAAGCGTTCCACTCCAAAATGTGATCGTCTGACTTCTTCAAAAACTGAACAAGTACCATAAAAGTGTGCGTTGTTCTCTGTTTCTCTTGAGTTGCATAGGCGGTGGCATAGCTTTAAAAGTTCACCTCTTGCTCGTAAAATAAATGATATTTAGAAGATACTGAGGTTGGAGTTCATGCCTTCGTGTACTAGGTTCTTATAAATTAAGCGTGAGTCTGAGTTCTGATGTGGTATCTTTTCACCGCCTCGTCAATGTGAAATAAAAAGTATCGCGTGGCTCTTAAAATATATTCAGATAGGTAAATAGATTTAAAATCAGTAAGTAAAATTACAATATGGTTTGTTCCCACACGTAATATACATATAATAACGGGATCTGATATATACGTATATCTTTCAACTGAAGTATTACTAACTGTTTTGCAATTATTTTTAATTTATGTTCATTCATGTAGGTAGTAGGGAAACTGAGGAAAGCAGATGTCAGTAATCTACTTCTAATCTATTCTCACCTCTGCGATTGGTGCCCCCTGTAGCCAGTCCTTGTGAAAAGTAAGTTCAGGGCCAACGAGAGAAGGAGCTTGATGAGGCTACTCTGAAATATACAGCTTGACGCCATATATATATATATATATATATATTTTGTTTTAATATATTTTGTGGAAGATCACAACGACCAATGAATCAATGAAGGGTAGCCGAGAATGATTCCGAAGTCATATTAGGTACCGCCTCTAGGTTAAGTGCTTTCAAAGCAAAACACAGGAACACTGCCAAGTAGGTTTTTTTAGGGCGTTTTGTCTCGAATTTTAAGGTAAGTGAAGACGTGACCCCAAAAATCAACCCCACAGCTCTGTAAGGGACACGATGTAGCCTCACTGCAGATAAATTCCCCATTTCAAACGATACAATGGATACAGGAGGTTTCTGCTCTTCATCCGCATCTTTCGTACCTTCTTGAATTTCCGCAACTCTATTTCCGATAAACGTATTAAGCTTTAACGAATACATATCGATCCAGAGAGAACTACTTCTGAATTCGTCCAAAGATATACATAAAGTACAAGTATACAAAGTCTTTAACTACTTCCGAAACCTGGTCTCCAAATATGTGCCTCATTTTTGCCGAATATGGGGTTGATTTCTAGCGAATCCCAAGTTATGTCCAACGTGCTTATTAAGCTAGTTTCGGATAACTAAAGCTTTCTCCCTGACGATTGCAATAAGGGCATATCTATAGCAACGAAAACACAGCAACAGAGCAAAGATATCATCCTGTATCGTCAAGCCAACCATCAATATATTGTTGAGTACAATTTGTGATCATGTATGGCATGAGGCCTCAAACACCACTCTCAGGACACATTGATGCGGAAGATAATAATGACTTTTCTCCAAGTTGGGGTTCTTGACTTCCGACGTAAGCCAAAACACTGTACTTACTTACATAGGTGGCGTTAGAGTCCAGGGTAGACCTGGGCCTTAACCAACAAACCTATACAGCCAGCCCGGTAATGGGCCAGCTGCCTCCAGTTGCGCACGCCAAGTTGGTTGAGGTCCCCCTTCACTTGTGTACGCCACCTACCGCGAGGTCGTTCTACTGTGCTGCCCACCCGGGTTGAATTCGAATACCTTCCGGGCTGGAACGTCAGGCTGCATCCGCCCAACATAACCTAGCCACCATAGTCGTGGGCGTCGTGGCGTAAGTGGTTAGTGTGTCGGATCGCTACGCGTGAGGTTCCAAGTTCGAATCTCAGAAAACACCAACAAGTTTTTTCACGGTCCCACCTCTCTCGAGCGTCTGACAAACATTTGAGAGTATTGTTGTCTCGAAAAAGCTTCTCAAACCAAATTGCCCTTCGAATACGGCACTTAACTGTAGGTCCCTTCCATTCGTGTGAAAAATATAACGCACACAACATGAGTAGTTGCGAGAAGCTAGGCCCTGGCACTTAAAGAGCTGTTGCGCCAAATAATTATTTATTTAATACGTTTGGCCAAGGCTTTATATTTTTGCGACAGTGATCGAGGGGGATGCTTACGCTTTAATATCATAGTGTTGAAGAATGGTGAGACCATTGATTTTGACTTTGATGCAATTACCTTTCCAAATGTAATGTAAGTACATTTGTTTTCGTTTACTTTAATTCTCCAAGTTTCCATCTATTTTCCTAGGTCATCAACATGATTTTGAAGGTGTTGAAATGTGTTGCTTAAGTCTACTTACTTACTTACTTAGATCCTTTAACCCCTCGGGGGGCATAGGGCGTCAACCACGCCTGCGCGCCATCGTGTTCGAAGTTCTGCAACGCGTTTGAGCTGCCTCCAACTCATTCCTAAAGAGCTCGATTCCTCCTCAACTGTTCTGCGCCACGTTTGCCTAGGGCGTCCCGCTATTCTGCCTGCCTGGGTGAGCGGATTCCACTGCATGGCGTATTTCGCAATGGAGTTGTCTTCGCGCCGTAGGGTGTGTCCAATCCATTGCCACTTTCTTCTTCGTATAGTAATGCTTATAGGTTCTTGGCCCGTTCTCAGATAAAGCTGTTCGTTAGAGATGCGGTTCGGCCAAAAAATCCTCAAGATGATTCTTAAGCATTTGTTTACAAAGACTTGCAGCTTCCGTGTGTTAATGGTGTCCACCTTCCAAGTACTGCACCCATAAAGCAGCACTGATTCTACGTTGGAGCGGAACAGTCGCAGCTTGGTTCTTAAGCTGATAACATTGCTTCTCCAGATTTTAGATAGCATTCCGAACGCAGCTTTAGCCTTCCCGATTCTGCTGCACACATCCAGTTCGGTGCCACCGCGATTAGCCAAGACCACACTTCCTAAATAAAGAAAGTTATCAACTTTCTCGACTTCCTGTCCGGCAATGTTAAGTTGAGCGCGGTTGTTAGAAGAAGTGCTCAGGGCTTTTGTTTTGGCTGTGTTTACTTTTAGCCCCACTTTCTTTGCCTCAGCTTCTAGATTTTGGGCCATCAGATGAAGATCCATTATCCGATGTGAAAGTAGACAAACATCGTCAGCGTAATCTAGGTGTTTAAGGTAAGATGTCATAGTCCAACGAATTCCATAGTTGCCTTCCGTCAATGCTGCACGGAGTACATCGCTGATAACCACCAAAAACAATAGTGGTGACAGTATGCACCCTTGACGTACTCCACTTTGGACTTCAAAATCCTCCGACACCTTACCATTGTGCACGACGTGACACTTACCGCCCTCGTATGTAGCCTTGATAATAGCTATAAGTTTTTCTGAGATGCCTCTCCTGCGCAAGGCCAACCAGATAGCATCTCGATTCAATCTGTCGAAAGCTTTCTCGAAGTCGATAAACATTAAATGTAGCGGAGACCTATACTCAACGCATTGCTCGATTATGATCCGTAAGGTGTTTATGTGGTCAATGCAGGAGGATCCAGCGCGAAAGCCTGCCTGTTTGACATCGAGAGTTGAATCTAAATGTTCTTTAATTCGTTTCAGAATTATTTTAGCTATTATTTTAGCCACGGCTGAAAGAACGCATATACCTCTCCAGTTACCGCAATCCATCAAGTTACCCTTCTTTGGAAGTTTAATGATCATCCCCCTTTTCCACTCCTGTGGAAATTGTTCACTATCCCAAGCTCTCCGTATTAGGGGATGCAGCAAATCTGCCGATGTATTTGGCGCCGCTTGAAATAGCTCGGCAGGGATGCCATCAATACCCACCGCCTTGTTCTTCTTGAGGGACTTGATTGCTGTTATTATCTCGGTTTTACTGGGAGGTGCGGTGCGAATTCGGGAATTTGTTGCTTCGAACTGCTCATTCGAATTCGAGATCATATCGCCATCGTCTATGTGATTTAGCACTGTAGCAAAATGTTCTCTCCATCTAGTGAGCTGATCCTCATCCGAAATCAGAAGGTTACCGTCTAGACTCTTCACTGGATGTTGTTTGGAGTTTCGACCACCAATGAGCTCCTTAGTGATACTATACACAGTCCTACTGTCGCACCTACTCGCTGCTTCTTCAGCCCTTGAGGCCAGTGAGCTGATATATTGACGTTTGTCACGTCTCACACTACGCTGCACTTCTTTCTTCTTCGCACGGTATTGGGCTTCAAGCTCGGTTCTCTCTACTGCTGAGGCCGCTGCAATCCGAGCCTTGATTGCTGTACGCTCATCGATCCGTCTCCAGGTGTCTGTAGAAAGCCATGTGCGGTGGTGTTTCTGCTTTTTACCGACATACGTGCGTGCCCCAGTCGCAAAAGCATTTTTCACACCACTCCAGTGGTCATCCATGTTCTCTATGCTGCTGATTGCTTCTGCTTCTAAGGCAAGATGGTCCCTGAACTGTTGGCACACTTGGGGAACCTTGAGCCTGTCGATATTAAACCTGGTGATGTTAAGTAGGTTTGAGCGGTTGCTGTTGACGGATGCAGTACGAAGGCGTAAATGAGCTACCATAAGATGGTGATCTCGTTCTAGTCCGACGTCAGCTCCACGTCTGTTTCGGACGTCCAGGAAACAATTTCTAAAGCGGCGACTGATCGCAATGTGGTCGATCTGGTTGGATGTTCGTTGCCTATCAGTATAGACCCAACTGATTTTGTGGCAGATGTTATGCTTAAACAGCGTACCTCCGATGACTAGGCGGTTGGTATTGCAGAAGTCCACAAACCGCTCACCGTTATCATTACGGTCTCCCACGCCGTGAACTCCCATCACGTGCTTAAGCATGGTGTTGTCGCTACCCACCTTGGCATTGAAATCTCCCATCACCATTACGATGTCCCCATTAGGCGTTTGGTTGTAGGTGGCGCCTAAGTGGCTATAAAAATCATCCTTTTCATCCTCAGTCGCGTCTAGAGTCGGAGCATAATACTGTATGATGGTAATTTTTCTAACTCTACTCTGGAACCTAGCCGTCAATATCCGGTCATTATGGGGTTTCCAGGATATGAGGCTACTACGTGCTGCTGGAGTTAGCATGAGTCCTACTCCGGAACTCCGTGCACTTCCAGCTGGTTTTCCAGAGTAGAGCATGACAGTGTTTTCGGTTGGGGAGATGAATTCCCCAGCATCGAACCATCTTATCTCGCTCAGCCCTAAGATGTCTATTTTATACCTTGCGAATTCGCGTTCTAGTTGGAGGAATCTGGCGTTATAAGGCCCTTCCTTGAGTGAGTCCAGGAGGGTCTTAACGTTCCAGAATCCGATCGTTGTCCGTGTCCGATAGCCAAAGGTCGTCATCAAATTATCCGTCCGTATCCGAGGCGTTGGTTTTCGTTTCGGAGCAGTAAAAGTTTTTACGGTTGCGGCTCGCTGGGCCACAGACCAACCGACACTTATCCTGTTTTTTGGCGCAGGAAGCTCGCCATTCGTCCTCTCCCGTTAGCAATTTCCGAAGAAATCCCCAGATGGCACCACGAGGAGGTGGGAGTAGGGCTTACTAACAGAGCTGCTAGGTTTTCGGCTGCAGTGGCTCTTTCTCGTTACTTAGCGGACCAACACCTATCGGGAGATGCTGCCCCTACGAGGCCTTTGTTAGTCGTTTGCCATCCAAATACAATACAATACTTCACAATCTTTAATAGATCTTTTTAGTGAGTTGCACAAACGGTTAAGATGTGTTTTATGTTGCGGAGCCTGAGTTTGTTGCCATTTTTTCAGCGCTTTTTTCTTCTCCTTAATCATCTCTTTTATTTCCTGTGGATAAGTTTGAATTAACTGGCCGGCGTTCTCTATGGTTTGGGAGTATTCTTCCACGCGGCATTCTGTAAGATTTCGACGAACCGATACTTCAACTTCAAGTTCGTATGGCGTTTTATGTGATACGCTCAGCTCAATATTTGCTTCAATATCTTTTTTAAAGCCATCCCAATTAGTTTTCGCGCTGCTTAATCTGGCCGGTCCTACTTTTTTGATCAGAGCATCGCTTATCGTCATAATGATTGGAGAATGATCAGAGGAGAGATCAAAGTTCTTCAACTTTTATACAGTTGCCAGATATTCCTTTAACAACAAAGAAATTGATCAGATCTGGTATCTTATTTCTATCAGTCGGCCACTATGCTGGTTTACCCGTTGAGTGAAAATCACAACTTTATTGCATACCCGCATTATAAAGCTTTCTACCTTTCTGAGAGGCGTACCTTGAACCCCAGAAGGGGTGTTTCGCATTGAAGTCGCCACCTATAGTAAAATTTGGTTTAAGGAAGTTGAAGATATTTGTGAAATCACTTTCTTCAAGTTTATATCGCAGTGGACAATATATAGATGAAATGTTGAAAGCAAAGTGTCTATTTCTAACGCCTACCGTGCTTACTTACATTACATTCTTTTATAAAAAAGGATGATCCGCCTCTGGCTCTTTCCGATGGGTGGAAGGCGTGATACACGCTATATCCCCTTACCTTAACATTCGATTGCTTTGTAAGATGAGTTTCGCAGACCAAGCATACCACCTTGATCAAAAAGTTCCCGGAATGAAAACCGTGTGGCGCTCCTATCGTTTCGATTTGAGTTCTGTTTTCTTTGTTAAGTTGGTACATCTGTTGTTGATATTCCCTCTAAATCTTAGCATCATAGCTTGACATTTGCAAAAGTTACGTAGCCAAGAGTACATGTATCTCTGTGTGTGTTGGCGATTTTTTACAATTTTAGAAATGGATTTAAATTTGCAACGACGAACTTGTATTAAATTTTGCGTAAAAAACGGATTTAATGGTGCGTGAATGTTGGAAATGTTGGAAAAGTGTTTCGGCAACGACATTTTGGTTAATGATCTGGGTTTCCGTCGTGTAGCAGCAAAGTTGGTGCCAAAAGACCTCAATTTCATGCAAAAAAGAGGTCGCACAGTGCCATCATTATTCGTAATTTTTTGACGAGAAATGCAACAAATACCATCCAACAGCCACCGAATTCACCTGATTTGGCTCCCTGTGACTTCTTTCTGTTCAATCGAGTTAAAAAACCATTACGGGGAACGCGTTTCAGCAGCCGAGAGGAAGTAATGGAAAAATCGCAGGAAGCACTGATGGACATACCGAAAACCGAATATAAAAAAATGTTTCGAAGATTGGATCAAGCGCTGGCATAAGTGCGTTGCAGTCGATGGAGATTACTTTGAAGGGGACAATATAGATTTAGATGAATAAACTTGTATTTTTAATTTTCTGAATAAATTCCGGGAACTTTTTGCTCAAGGCGGTATATCAATGTGTTTTTTTTTTGTTTTTCTCGTATAAAGATTTCTAACTCGTCGAGTCTTCGTATGAGCCCATTGGCGTTCCAAGTAAGAATTTTAAGCGTTTCTTTCATATTCTGGTTGAAGTGCGCGTGTTATAAATGCTGTTTTCTAATGTTTGTTTTGCATTGCTCTTCAAGTTTCACAAGCATTAGGGAAAAAACATGACCTTGTGAGCTACCTCTATCACCATTTTCCAATGTCGCAATTTGAGCAGGAGTCTTTACGTTAAAGTTTGGATGATTTCTTGCTTTGATTTCCCGTGAGCTGTCGGTCTTGTACTTGCCATTAACTGTCATCGCCGCTTGAGCATAAGACTGCACGCCAATATTCGAGGATTTAGCTCCTGTCACCTTTTCTCTGCTACGTTTGGGTTTTTCTTCATTACCCGAACTTAAGAGAATGTTGACGGATTTTTCGTCTTTCGCTGCTTTTTCGTAGCTATTTTTGGTCTATTCTTAATTGGTTTTGAATTCGTGCCCATGAAATTTTTGAGCGTATCGCGTCTTTTTTGGAGCTCTTTCGCTACTTCGCAACCTCGATAGTTCGCAGGGTGTTTTCCTTTACAGTTTATGCAAGTGGGTGGGGTTTGCTTATTTAGGTGACACTCATCTGAGAGACGCTTACCTGCGTATTTCACGCATCGCGGTTCTTTCTGGCAGTAAGTCTGCGTATGATTGAAGCCTTGACAGCGCTTACACTGCGGGATCGATCTGGAGCTCTTACGCATAGGTTCGACTTTGACAACGATGTTTAGAATAGTCTTAATACCATAAATAAGATCTTTATTTTCGTCTTTATCGAAACTTATAATGAATAGTGGAAGTCCACGCCCTACCAATTTTGCCTGATCTCCCTCCGAATGTTGCTTCTCCTTCTTGATAATATTGACTGCATCAAGAATTTTAAAGCCTTTGCCTTGAAGGTCGTTCACTACATCTTCTTTAGTGCACGAGGGGTGAAGTCCCCTAGCTACAACACGCAGTGGTCTTTCTAACTTATATTTATAAGTATACCACTGAATCTTCTCGGCATTAGATTTTTGGGACACTGCTCGGTAACCGTTGACATTAAGAGAGATGTCACCTTAAATTTCGATGCCAGCGTTCCTTTAAGAAGGCAATGCAACTTATTATAGTCCGTAATTCCAACGACATTTATCTGTGGTGAAGGACGTAATTTTATTTGTTGTTGCTTTTCTTGCAACTCCTTGGGCTTTCCATCTTTTTGTGGTTCGACTTCCGGTGAGGAACCAGCTTTGCGTTTTTGCTAGGTCGTTTCTTTTCGATCTAATTCGTTTCACGTGTTAGCTCTTCTTCATCCGTCTGGTATACGCGACTAGGTGAGCGACGTGGGCTAACTCTATTTTCTTTTTGTAGATACGAGTTTTTTAGGGCATTATTTTCTTGCCTGAGTAAATCTACCTCTTTCTTAAGCTCACGAAAGAGTAGCTCCATTTCGGTAAGCTTGGTACGGAGTACGTCGTTTTCCTCCTCAAAGCTTTTCATTTTCACTGAGTCCCGTTTTTCACGCGCTTGCGCTTCTGGCGGACTTCTTTTTCCGGAGACGTTCGATCTTGTTGGTGGAGATCGAGATACCCTTGTACTTTCTGAGAAGGGATTTATTAGGTGCAATAAATGGCTCTCCCCAGAATCCGTAGAGCCGAGCTCCGAAGAGGGTGGATTTTCCAGTGTACCTGGACTGCCACCTGGGGTATTCAAAACTTTTGTTTTGTTTATTGCATGTTTTTGTATACGCCATACTCGGTATACGGACTATGCCTTTCAGTCAAACAGATATGTGGGAAACCATTTAGCTGGACACAGACTAGATTTGGCTGGTCTCCTCGGTTCGCCATCCGGTTCACAAGAAATAGATTAACCACCGCGACAAGGTGGGGATCGAAGAGAGTTTTAGTTGGAGTAAGTTTTATGAGGAAATTTTGCAGGGCCATTTGTTTTCTGAGTTTTAAAGCTTTAGTTCGTATTTTAGGACTGTAGACCTAAATTCTTGCCATTTCCTTCTTAGGTGTATATTTTTCTTTAAATGTTGTTCAATGTCAAAGTTGGTTCCTTCACGGATACTTTCATTGTTCCTGGACATAATGAAGGAGAATCCAGGTCCTCCTCCTAGATGCTGCGATTGTGGAGGGCACCAGGGCCATGTTAAGGTAATCGCATGCGAAGGCCAGAGGTCATACGACCTATATAAACTAGATATAGGAAAATTAGGGGAGGTGTGGCCAGGTGCTAAGCTCGAGGTTGTTACGAGGGAAGATATTCTGAGTAGACCGAGAACTAGGACCTAGATCCTAGCCGAACCCTTCAACCCTTGCAAGTCAGTAATCCCGAAGTTCCGACGCACAATTGGATTCTCTTACTTTTACTCTTTTACTCTAAGTTACTCTTTTATTCTAAGTACAAACCTTATTTTGTGCAACGTAGGTAACGAGCCCACTTTCGTCACCAGAAACAGGCAAGGAGTATTGAACATCACCATTGCCTCCGATAGTATCATCCAACGCATCAAGAATTGGAAGGTGTCAAGCGAACCATCGTTCTCGGATCACAGGTATCTCCAATTCTCTCTATACGTAAATTCTATTAGTCGGCCAGTTTTAAGGAGTTACCACAAAACTGATTGGCTCAGATATAGGTCAACTTTAAGCAATTTAGCTACCTCAGATCACCTAAATCCCCCCTGCAACCCCAAAGAACTTGATCGCATGGTTGAGGACTTAACCTCCGCCTTAAATATAGCGATGACTTCTTCCTGCCCTTGATTCAACACAGGGGTAAAAAGAAGAAGGTGGATTGCAGGCTTAGGTCCTTTAAGAAATAATTATACAAATCTTTTTAATAATGCCAAAACTACGAGAGACGCATTAGATTGGGACTTGTACAAGGCATCCCTAAACATACATATACGAAAAAGAATTAAGAAAGCCAAACGTAATTCTTGGAGACTCTTCTGTGGTAAAATAGGAGAAGCTTCTGAGGAATCTAGGCTGAGGAAAATTCTCTCTTCAAATCCAATAACACCCAGTTACCTTAGGAAACTGATGGGTCTTGGACGACTTCAAGCGAAGATTCACTAAAATTACTGCTTGACACTCATTTTCCAGGCAGTTCCCAAATTGTTACCAATATGATTTTCAGCAAATCGTCTGCACAAAAAACCAACTCCTTAAAACTGATTATACAGAACAAGCTTCGTTGGGCACTACACAGCTTCAAACCATACGATGCAGCCTGCGTTTTAGCTGGGATGGTCCCAATCGACATCCTCGCTGAAGAGATGCAAAGGGTATACCTTAGACGTCCCTCGAACCGGCAAGAGGCAAAAAGGATTAAGGAGGAGGAAAGGGCAGCACCAGCAACGCTGTCGGAAACCAGGTGGGACAGCTCTACCAAAGGCAGGTGGACCCACAAGCTCATTCCCACTATAAAATCATGGACAGAGAGAGCGAGGGGGAACTGTAACTACCACCTCACACTGTTCCTGTCCGGACACGGTGGCTACCGGAAATACCTCCATAGATTTGGACACGATAGTTCGCCCCTGTATCCAATATGTCCAAACGAAGAGGAGGACGCGGAGCATGCAGTGTTCAACTGCAGACGCTTTGCAGAAGACAGAGCAAACCTGCCAAGTCCAGAAAATCTTGTTAGTCACATGACACGATCAGAAGGCGAGTGGATGGAGATCTGCTCATTCATAGTATGTGTACAGAATACGCTGCGAAGAGCAGAAGCCCTAAGCAGAGCCCAAGAGGTGGCCTCGGAGACTAGAGCATAATTGCTAACCAGCCCCGCGAAGAAATACCTAACGGCAGTACCGTGGGGAGAATGGTTGAAGTGTGTAGGGTGTGTGTTTAGTACGTAGGCGTATTCCTGGAATCGATTACTCAGGTTTGCGAATCGTGCATGCTAGTAGCACTCGGGCTACTAGTATCTATGAAGATTATACATCCTTGACGCAACCTAAAAAAAAAAAAAAATAGCTTCAAACCATATAAGTCTGCCGATGCTTGAGACAATTTTTAAAAGTTGTCTAGGCCTGGTACATATCCCAAAAATATGGAGAGAAGTTAACGTTGTCTTCATACCCAAAGCGGGTAAATGATCTCACATAAATCCAAAAGATTTGAGACCTATTAGTCAATCATCATTCCTCTTAAAAACATTAGATCGACTGATTGATATCCATTTACGCAACCGTATTGATAAGAAACTACTGTCGGCGGCCCAACATGCATATTGCAAAGGTAAATCAGTGGAGACGGCATTACACTCACTGGTGGGTAATATTGAATATTTCCTATTTCATAAGGAGTATACAGTGCTTGCTTTTCTGGATATAGAAGGTGCTGTCAACAATGTCAATGTATCAGCGATAGCAGATGCACTATCAGACCTGAAGGTCGACAGCTCACTTTGCGTATTGATCAATCTACTGCTTAATGGTCGGATTATCAACTCTAACCTGGGTGGGACGTCTACCAGAAGGTCTGTCAGTAGAGGCACTCCGCATGGTGGTGTTCTATTCCCCTTTTGCGGAATTTGGTGAACAGTGAGCTATTGATAATGATGGAAAGCACATTAGCGGCCACTACGATTTCACGTAGCGTCCTCGCGCGAACGACGGCCAGACGCGGTGCGATCTGGGGCGATGCTCGATGCAAGCTACAAGGCTAGGCCTTTTGCGAACGACGATAAGTCTTCCGACATATCGACACTCAACACGTGCCTTTTGTCGAATTTTCTCAAATCATTGAGGTCGTTCTTTGCTTCTCTGGTTCTTTAGCTCCGGTTGAACGTATGTTTGGAGAAAGGAGAGCTCTGCTCCTCAGATATCGACGCTGAAAGTTATTTTAACTGTGAAAATCAATTTCGAATTTACGTGCACGGCTTTAATAATTTTATCAAAACTTAACCGGAATTAAGAGAAGGTCAAGCCGAGACAAGTCCGGCTGTAATATCAACAATCTCAGTTGATGTGGATGAAAGTCGATAAATTGCTTCAATTTTTATTTTCAAATCATTTTTGAACCCCTTCGAGATAGGGGATAGAATTTACCTGAGGTAGACATGCCTGTCGTAAGAGGCGACTAAAGTCGAAACTTTTAAACTTTTTGCAAAAAGGTTAACGAAAAACGAAAAAAACAATGGACAAAACAATCAGGAAGTAATACCCCAGGTGGCAGACCAGGCTTACTGGAAAATCCACACTGTATCGAGTTCGGTCTAACGGATTCTGGGGAATACCATTTATTGCATCTTATCAACCCATTCACGAAGAGAGCTAGAGTATATAGATCACCGCCAGGGGAATCTAGTAGAAGCTCCAAAACATAACACCTCAGGGTAACAAACTAATTAATGCAGACAATTGCAGAGCATCACTGCTAGCGGAGATAAAAAAATGCAGCCTGAAAATGAAGGACTCCAAGGAAAACTAAGCAATATAGAATTGCTCATTTACAAAATGAAGTAAAAGAGTTAGTTAAAAAAAATAACAAATAAATATTTTGCGCAACAGCTCCTCAAGTGTACGGGCCTAGCTTCTCGCAACCACTCGTGCTGTGTGCGTTATATTGCTTCACTACAGTTTTGTGCCGTATCCGAAGCAGCGCTGCCACTTTTACTACAAAGCTAGCAGATCTACTAGGTTTTCAGTCTTGCTACTACCTACTAGCTTTGTCCAAAAATCTACTAGCTTTTTACTTCATCTTCAAACTTCAATTTCATTAAATATTGAATTTACTATTCAATTGCTCGTTCATATATGGAGATCTCTTTAAAACATTTTTAGTAATTTGGCACTGCTTATATCGGTTTATTATTGGTCGGGTCGCTCCATTTTCCATATGTTTCGCTACTCTCAAATGTCAAAAAATCTTGAGTTTTGCCTTTTTTGCACTGCGTAGTTATTAGTTTTTAATTCCTTGATATGCATCAGGAAAATTGCTTTAAAGAAAATCAGAATGAGGTCGAGGATTTTGTATTTTTTTAACTAGCATCGCATATGTTTAACCTTTATTGCCTTCCGCATAGCAGCTCTTCAGCTGAGCGAACATTTTCAAATTTGAACATATGTTACATATACATATGTTACATATACATATGTTACATATACATATGTTACATATACATATGTTACATTACATGTTGAAAGAATTTTTCTTTGTAAAGAACTTTTAAAAGGCAATCCAATTTTTGAACCATCGGATAAATTCGTTAATTTTGTTAGAAGATTTAAGCTTATTAATGGAAAATTCCACAAAGCATTATTTATTTATTTTTGTTCATTGTTTATGTAGTGCCGTCACAAAACCCTTTTCTTCTTCCTATTTCGGCGAGGTTATGATCCGAAAACAAGAAATCATCACCCTCCCACTTCATTGCATTTCCTGTGGGGTACGCCTATTTGACATCAAAAAATATCGGCAGGACTCCCGATTTTGGATCATGTGGTTACTGAGGCCCATCAAATGCTGGCGCCGTTGCATTTGTGCGATCCAGGCGTTTATAGGCCTGGCTCTCCTGCCTCGCGATATCTTTGGAACGTTTATTGATATTGCCTTTTTAACAGGGTTCAAATGATATCTTCTTTGAACGTGGCAATACCAACTGAGCCGGCCCCCCTCTATTTTTCGTAAGATGTTTCTTTGTCGGGAACTCTTCGGTTACTCCAGCGGGCCATCTTACTCTTGTCTTTACTCCTTCGTACATATCCATGATCAACTGTACATAGTGTCGTCGCAAAGCCTAATTTATTTATTTTTTTCATTGTTTATTTTTATTAATGGAGAGTTTAAAAGTGTAATTTATTTAGTTTTGTTTGTTGTTCACAAACATCGAAAAATCAAAAAAGCATGGCAATAAGCCGTCTGCCGATTGACAATTTTTTAAAAAACCATTACTACTTTATGGATTGCAATTTAATAAACGAAAAGCTTCAAAAACACGAAACTTACTGCTATGTACAATGCATTTGTTGGCAAAACATTTTCTCCAAGTTGTATTTATCATGGTTTTGGCCTTTTGTAGCTTGCATTTCAGGTGTTCTTCCATGCTTAAGTTTTGCGTGAAAAGCATACCCAGGTAGTAATACTTTTTGACGGTCTCAATCTGTTCGCCGTTCAAAAACCATTTCTCGTTGCTACACATCCTTCCCCCACTTTTTTTAAAGATCATCGCCTTTGATTTTTCCAGATTTATAATTAGGCTCCACATTTTACAGTACTCATACAAACGGTTAATCATGCGCTGCAATGTCTCCGGGGAATTCGCCATCAACACTATGTTGTCTGCAAAAAGGAGCGCCTTTATCAGTATCCCTGCAAACTCAACACCTCCAGGTAGCGATTCGATGATGTCATCTATGAATAGTGCGAATAGCAATGGGCTTAAAGTGCATCCTTGCCTAACTCCTGTGCTCGTTTTAAACCAGTTTGACGCATTTTCTCCATTCCATACAGCTGACAGCGTCTCTTCATAAATGTTTTGTATTACCCTCCCAAACGTTTTAGACATTCCTTTGGCAAAGAGTTTATACATTAAGGAACCTCTGTTTATCGAATCAAACGCTGCTCTAAAGTCCACAAAGAATACATATAACTTTTTACGTTGCGCTATATAGGCTTCCGCAATGCTTTTGAGTACGAAAATGTGGTCGACGGTGGAATATCCTGCCCTGAAGCCAGCTTGGAATTCTTTAAGCAGACCATTAGTCTTTATCCACGAGGTTAATCTTTTTTGGAGTACGGTTGTAAATATCTTATAAGATGCATTCAAAAATGATATGCCCCTATAATTGTAAGGCTGGGACCTACAACCTTTCTTAAAAATGGGGAAAATCAATGCTTCTTTGAACTGTTGCGGCACCACACCATGCTCCAAAACGTTATTAAATAAGCCTTCCAGTGTCTTAGTCAGCTCAGGTGTTCCATATTTATAGAACTCCGTAGGAATTCCATCCGATCCCGGTGCTTTGCCATCTTTCAGACTCTTATA
The DNA here is from genome assembly GCA_945910035.1 of Brachypalpus laphriformis. Taxonomy (NCBI): domain Eukaryota; kingdom Metazoa; phylum Arthropoda; class Insecta; order Diptera; family Syrphidae; genus Brachypalpus; species Brachypalpus laphriformis. The sequence goes on from OX246754.1 coordinate 87,722,439, forward strand.
TGCAACATCTATTTCCGCTACCGTAATTGGTGCATCCAATTCGTCGCTGTCGAAGGCCGGTTGAGCAAAGTGGAATCTGCATGGATCAGTTATTGGATTCAAAAGTTGCCTAAAGTGCTGAAATAGAGTATCGGTCCCTAAAGTTTCACTGATGATGCGCTTTTTCCCATTAAGCTTCGCAGCGCATCTCCAAAAATCAGCTGAATTTTTACACTCGGAGAGCTTTTTGGCTTCCGCCTCATAGTGCAGTTTCTTTTTTCTTTTGCATAGCTCCTTATACTTTGAATTTGCTTCTACATAAAATCTCCGGAAAAAATCGTCGCTAGAGTTTCGAAACATTTTTAGCCAAACGAATGAGTATTTTCTTGCCCTTTTGCATTCCTCGTCGAACCATGGTTTGTCGTTAGCTGGTCTATTTCCTATGTTATGTATGCTTGTCTGGTATGCCGCCTTGATGACATCTCCCAGTTGACCGACATCCATAGGCTGCCTTTCTTCCAAAAGTCGATCAAGGTTCTGATTATATATAATCTTTCTCTTTTGCCTCCATTTTAATTTAGGCAGGAGAGCCATTTCTTTCAAGAGGATGTTATTCTCCTGTACATTAATTCCGAAAGTTATTATTATCGGCTGATGATCTGAGTACGGAACTTGCCCCACTTCGAAATCAAACACATAGCTGCGCCAGTCTCCTCCTATGAGTCGCAAGTCTATGACTGATGTTCCTTGCTGCCCCACAAATGTGAATTCGCCGCATGCGTCCATTTCGCTTGTTCCATTCAAAATTCGAAGTCCAAATGTGTTACACATTTCCAGGAGCTTTCTGCCCCTAGCATTGCAGATACCGTCTTTCGATTTTCTGGATATGCCGGCTAAGGAATTCTCGAGTCCTGCATCTTCTCCAATTCTAGCATTAATATCTCCTATAATTGCAATGTTCGAGGTAAAATAGCATAGCATGATCTCTTCCAAGTTTCGGAAATTCAGTTCCCAATGGTTGCCGTTGATATAGGCTGGCACGATTCGAAATAATTTGTCATCGAACGCCAGATCAAAATTATATTCTCACCCACAGTTTGAAAATTGCAGATGACTCCTTCCAGTTTTTTCTTGAATCCAAAAAGACAGCCTCCACTTGCTCTTCCTCTATCATGTACTCTGCTCGCTGGTATCCACTTAAAATTATATTTCGAAAATTTGTGTTCAAAGAAGCCGAAGTTACTTGCAGTTACAAAGGTCTCAAATAAAAATATAATATCGTATTCATAAATAAAATTATAAGAATCATTAAATAAAGACTTATTCCCTAAACCTGATATATTATATGAAAGTATTTTATATGTAGCTAAATTTAATTGATTAATATTATTTTGGCAGACGGCTTTACAATTAAAAACGCTTTTTTAAATTCCCCCCCAACAGTTTGAGAGCCTGTGATTGGTTTCCCCATATCTCCACCCATGAGCGCGTTGGATGCACCCATTGAAGTTCGCCATTGGTTGCCATCTGTCAGCTGCTGCATGCATTTTTATGTTCTTGGATGTGATTTCCCTTTTGAGTGCTTGTAGACGTTTTCTTTTTATTCTTTCTGCCAACGAAATATCTCTGTGTAGTGTGATGCCTGTGCCTCTAAGTTTTCCTGACGACTTCAAAACGCGGCTAACATCCTCGCTTTTAGTCAGCTGCAGCAAAACACTCGTTATTTTGTTGTTGGACTTGAGGTTTCTTGCAGAGGCTATAAGTGTTGTGTTATTCGACTCCAACAAATCCAGACATATCTCCTTTGCTTTTTCCGAAGCGTCCGAGCAATTTTCCATTGGGATATGGGCTACTATATTGCGCTCGTTGGTTTTCCTTTCCAAGAACTCTAATTGTTTTTCCAGTGCACTACACCTTTCTGTCATTTGATGAATTTGTTTTTGTAGCGACTCATTGGTCTCTCTAAGACATTGGACTTCATTGCTGATACCCTCTATATCTGACTTTGTTGGTAAATTTTGTAGTCTATCATCGAGTAGGGAAGCCATGGTATTTTGGATCAGTTTCATCAAATCCTGAGCTGACATATCACCTACAGCTATTTGCGTTTCCTTGGCCGGAGACTGAGAAAATGTTTCGGCGTGCCTCCTTTTGTTTACCGGTGCTGCGGGTGCTTCATTCGTGTTTGCAGTATTCTTAACCGGTGATCGTTGCATCTTACCGTAGTTCACCGACACTTTGTGCGATTAGTATCAAGGTGGTTATAAACTAGGTTCTAGTTCACTTTAATGCTAGAACTTACGCAATCTTTTGATTTTGGGTGAAGAAGTAATCACTTGCAAGGCGTTTCCAACCAAAAGTTAGGTAATTTACCCCTAAAAACTTTGTTTTTTCCGACTTTTTGTAGGAGCACTGTTTACATTCAACCTCTTTGACAGATGGTCAAATGTTCATTACTTTTATTTAATTATTTATTTTTGCTAATGGTTTATCGTTCAAATCCTGATGTTTGCAAGCATTTATTTATTTCTTATAGAATATATTGTCAATATAAAAAGTCAATCCGATGAATTGCGAAAGCTTGTGTGAACACTACTGCGAAGGCAAAACACTGGCAGTAGCTTGGTCATATAGCTGAAAAAATTGTTCGCTCTGTTGATAATGATTTGCTATGACATCGGTTATTGGGAAAAAAATACTGTGAATCAGAAGCAAAAGACAAAAAATAACAAAAATCTCCTCAGTTATCTGGACGCCGCTCCCGGAGTTCGTCTGAAGCAACCATAAACAATTGAGCTTCAAAAACCACCACACCAAAATCTTTCTCTCTCTCTTTATCTATTCTTTTCAATGCCCGCACTGCGTGTAAACATGTCAAGGGTATTCATAACCCCTTGAGTGCTCGCAAATTATAAAAAAAAAAAAAAAAAAAAAAAAGTGCAAATTTCAATGAATAAATGAATGAAACTGTTGTGCTACCTTTCGGTTGAACCTACTAGCTTTTTCTTAGGGATCTGCTACAAAACGCTATGCGTCTAGCGGCAGCACTGATCCGAAGGGCGATTTGAGAAGCCTTTTCGTGTCAGCAATACTCTCGGATGTTTATCAGACGCTCGCGAGAGGTGCAACCGTTAAAAAACTTTCTTTTTTTTTGTGTTTTCTGGGATTGGAACATGTAACCTCAAGCCCAGTGAACCGACACACTAACCACATGCGCCACGGCACCCACTAAAAAATAAAGAAAATAAGAACCTCAAAAAGGAACTTAAGTCAAAACAGCAAGTAAAATGCCGTGAGACCCTCATAGACGAGGAGGAACTCATAAGAGGAACTGACTGGATAATAAAAGAGAAAGAGAGACCAAGCAATAAGCGTAAAGCAGTGTCATCACAAGTCATAAGTCCAGGCAAACTGCCCACAAAAGACAAAGAAAAAGTTACAAAAAATAGGGTAACACCCAGCCAAACAGTTACTAGGAAGGAAAGTCTTCCTGCACCAATCAATATAATTGGAATAGCTAGTTTCGCTGAGGTTACGTCACTTCTGAACTCAGTATCAAGCAAGAACTATAAAATAGTAGCTTGGAACAACGATGTGTGGACAATTCATACTTCAGATTCAGATACATACACGGCTCTTGCAAAGAAGCTTAGTGAATCTTAAATTCAATGGTTTACCTCTGAAAACCAAAATAACAGACCCATCAAGATATGGCTAGGAGCCTTCGTCCAACATGTGATAGGCAAAGCATTATAGAAAATTTGCAGCAGAAAGGCATGCACTCAGTTTCAGTTTCTTTATTGAGTCTTAAAATTCACAAATTTAGTTTTGATTACATGATTTTATATGCTTCCGACTTTATAAAGTATTTCTGGCTACTAAGTAATTTATTAAAGAGTGTTAATTTGTCTTCCTCTCCCAGTACAATTACATAATTACAAATGTATCTCTATTTTAATTTTCGTATGCTTGCTCCCGACATACGTTCATACAATGGCTCTTTAAGCCAAACTTATAACTAATGACTAGGATTTAAAAGTAAAAATTAAGGGAAAAAGATACAAATTGTATACCATAATGAGTGATTTTTAATTTATTGCAAATTATGAAGCAGTTTTATATAAATATAAGACAAGTGTACACTTAATTCGTGATATAGTCTAATATACCATATTAGAACAAGCAACTTGAAATTTACATAAACCAAAACCATGACACATTCATCATTAAATACTTAAATTTATTTACATCTGAGTTCAACGACTAATTTCAATCCAAGGAATATGTATTATGATTATAATTATTTAATAAACAATATACTGTATAAACTTTTTTTTTTTTTCTTTTTATTCATTTTTTTTTAGTTGTTCAAAACTATCCTCTCAGAGCATTCAATGAGGCTTTCTCGTAAAAAGGTAAAGTGAGTACTTCATTTAACTCAGGTTCTGTTAAAAATTGGGATCCATTATGCATAAGATTGAAGGGCGACAAATAATAATGATCATTTGCGCTGTCATTTACATTCGCATTCCACAAGCCTTTTATAAATGGATTGGGGTGATGGACCACAGATTGCAATTTTCTTTTTAGTAGATTAACCATGTAGATCATAAGAGGTGAAACCTTTGTTAAATTATACAATGTATGATTTGAAAACCATTTTTTATTTGGTTTTCGAAATTTTCCGCTGCAATATCGCAAAATTGTTCTTTCAAACTTTTCGAGTTCCTTTGCTACCGTTGGTGAGATGGTAAACCAAGAACTAAAACTGCATAGTATATGAAATAATCGGTCTTATGAGTGTTTCATACATAAGAACTTTCGTGTTTTGAGATAAATGCTTATATGAAAGAAGTTGTTTTAAGATAGCTGGATAGATCTCGCTTTATTCAACACACTCCTTCCATGCTTTTTGAACTTAAATTTGTTTTGATAATGAATGCCAAGGTATTTGGTTTCTGTTTTTAGCGGAATAGGTATATCTTGGATACCCAGAGAGAGTTCTTTACTTTCTTTAACCACCTTTCGGTGTCCCCTACCATACACGTTTCTGAAACAGGTAAGCCCACATTTCTCAATTTTGATATTCAAGCCCCAAGACTTTAACCTTTTGACACATAAGGGACATATGTGTCCCCAAAATTGAAATCATCACACTTTTGCTCCTATGAGCACGATTTTGAAAAATAAACACTTGTTGGATTTTTAAATACATTGGTTTTAATTTGATTCTTGTGGCAACATTGTAAACCAAAAGTAAACAAACAAAATCTCCATTTGGGTGTTTGATTTTTAACGAGACAAAATGGACGACCGTTCACTATTGGTTATGATGAAATGTCAGTTTACATAGGCATGCACTTTGTAATGGGTTACCATTCATCGCCAACGTTAAGAAACTATTAGTCCACTGATCCTGATATGGGTGTACCATACATTTCACAAATAATGACACTGAACAGATTTGAAGATATAAGGAGAAATTTGCATTTCCATGACAATGAACGTCAACTTCCAAGGTCAGATCCAGCCTACGACCGAGCTTTCAAAATAAGGCCCATCATTGATCACTTTAATTCATCCTTCAAAGATGCAATGAATAATACGCAATACCAATCAATTGATGAACACATGGTACAATTCAAGGGCCATAACATAATGAGACAGTACGTCAAAAATAAACCAGTGAAGTGGGGCTTCAAGATGTGGTGTAGAGCGGACCCATTGACTGGATACCTCTTTGACTTCGACCGACAGGAAAAAAGGCATTACAACAGAGTATGGACTTAGTGAGTCTGTTATTGCTCAACTTACAAGAGATATGGAAGGGTTAGGATGTGAAGTATACTTTGATAATCTTTTCAATTCTCCACTGTTGCAATACATTTTGATGGAAAGAAATATAAAAGCATGTGGGACTGTTCGAACCAACAGAAAAATGTTCCTAAATATATACCTGCTGACAAGGATATGAAAAGAGCTACAACGGAATATCTTTCATAAAATAAATGGATAACAAGGTTGTGCACATGCTCACTAATTTCTTATCTCCAATTCCAACATCAACTGCCACTAGGAGACAATCAGCAAGTGCTAAGAGAATCACTGTCACATGTCCCGATGTTATCAAACATGGGGGGTGTGGATCTTATGGACCAAAGGAAAGTGTATTATGAGGTAGACAGGAAATCAAAAATCAAATACTACCTTCGATTGTTCTTTGATATCCTTGATATACATAGCAATCAACAATGCTTACATTGTGTACACCAAACTGCATGAAGAAAAGCGAGTGGAAGGACCTCTTGTAACAAATTTAGAATTTCGCCAGCAAATCGCAAGATCCCTGATAGCTGGATATCCCTAGAGAAAAAGATCCATTCCTTCTACTGTCTGTACAACAAAGAGGCTGTTCAACTCTTCAAGTGCTCAGTATGCAAGTTACCATACCATGATCAAAAAAGATCAGAGGAAAAGATGTGTACAATGCGCAAAGTTCAAAGTAGAAAACAGAACTAACAATGCTGAGAGGTTAGGTCCAGCAGTAGCTATGTACTTATGTAGGAACTGTTACTTAGGACGAGTAAGTTTAGTACAGGTTTCGTTCCCCCTATACATACTCGTATAGGGTCTCAAAAGTAAATTTTTATATTTTATACCCGAATTGCAATAAATAAAACGTTTATTTGATCATTTTTGAAGCATCTTGTCTATATTTTTTATCTAAAACTAGTTTTCATTTACTTAGATATCAGCATGCTAAATGTAGGTATTTCAGAGAAATTACCATTGATGCATACAGGGACACATATGTCCCCAAGCGGAAAACCCATTTCCCTCGAAAAATTATCGGTTTTGCTTGGCAAAATGTTTTATTAGACTGTAAATGAGTAAAAAAAAATGGGTTCATCAAAAATCCCTCCGCTCATTTTCTTCTGTGGGTCAAAAAGACATTAATATTGGAATGGCGTTTTTTAGTTTTTCTAATGCATCATTTGGTCTTATATCGTTGCTAGCAATTTAGTGTCATCTGCATAAAAAGAGGTTCAAGCTCTGACTCAGGGTTGCAAAGGGGAAATCATATAAAATGTTGAATAACTTTAGTCCTAGTAATGTACTCTGTGCAACTCCTAAGAGTGCATTTCTTTTTTCTCAAGTTTTGTAGAATCTTGTAATTGAGCACTAATAAACAGTGTTCTGTAGAATGCTGATTTTTAAAGCCAAATTGGGTGTCTGGAATAACATTTGAGTCGCCGCAAAAGGTGTCTAGGGTTTCGGCTATAACCCTTTCGAACAGATTGCCCAAGTTTGATAGTAGTGAGATTGGTCGAAAATCTTTAATGTTTGTAGCATTATTCTTTTTGGCTATTGGCATTATTTTAGATTGTTTCCATTCCGTAGGAAAGTATCCGTTGTTTATGCAATGGTTGAATAGAGAGGATAGAATAAAGTCAAGAGAATTTATGCATTTTCTTAATATAACGTTCAATATACGGTCTAGACCAAAGGATTTTTTGTTGTTCAAGTTTGTTCTAAATGTATTAACTTTTTGCTGTGTGGTAAATGGTAATGAAAGTTGATTGGAAGCTTTGTTTGTCTGGGAAAAAATTGTGAGTGTTACATTTAAATATGTGTTATTGAATTCTTGTACTGTTGAGACGACTTCATTATTCAAATACATGTCATAAGAAGGACTTCGATCTGAAAAAAATATTTGAGTATAGACACCGAAATGCATTAAGCTTGGCTTCAACATCTACTAGTTCTTGTCCATCGACATGTAGGACATCCTTTACTATATCCGCCCCACATACATTTCTTCTTGTTATTTTGTCGAATTCCTAAAAGTATGGGGAAATGGTCTTATTTTATTTAAACGTGATCTGAACTCAAGGTCCAGGTCTGTTTTAACTCTTTCTTTTATTATTATGCTAAGACATTGTATTTGAGAGTGGAGTTCCTTATACTCAAAGTTGCGTCTATTCAAGTGCCTATGATAAATTCCCTTACGCTCGATTTCTTCACATGAGTACTAAGCTGCCTTAATACCCGATCTAGCTAGACCAGGTACTAGCTCTGATACTCGGTACCAACGAAAAGATAGTACTTGTACATTTCCTCACATCACTAATACTGGATCTAAGGTTACCAAGCGGTACTAGCAGCTAATACATACGTCTAAAAACTGGTCTAATACTGATTTTGAAACTATTTTGGCATTTTCGGCCGTTAGACAATTATTTCGAATTATATTCGTGTTTTATTCATTAGTGAAGTTTTTTTTTAATATTTGTGTTGCTTTACTGTTGTGAATGATGTGAGTATGGTAGTAGGTATGCTGAATCGTGTGGAAGAGTATGTGATTGGTTGTTTTTTATTTACTTTATGTTTGGTACCAATGAAGAATGAAGAAACAAGCATTAAAAAACGATAGCGATGAAACGAAAAGTTCACATCGTCCCAAGTATTTATTGTACTCCGTTGTGGCATATGGTAGATACGGCGCTCATATCGACGAACTTCCATACTTCCGAACTTGGAACCTCATGCGTAGTGATCCGACACACTAACCACTTACGCCACGGTGCCCACTTTTCACAATGACAGCGAAGAAAATATCAAAGTAGAGTACTATCTCTCATGATAAATGATTGAAACTGGCCTAATCCTGGTATTAACGACGCTAGACTACCGATTTTGAGGGTCCAGCTAATACGGAGTACCAACTAATACTCGGTACCAAATTGACATTAGTATTATTAGTTTATTATTAGTTTATTTAAGTAGGAAATATTTGACATGATACTACAAGATAATAAAATCTTATAATTTAGCATCGAGGAAAGATTTACAAAGTTCAAATAATAACACGAAATAAAAAGAAGGGTAAATAATAATTAAACTTAATTTGACTGTAGTGAGAAGTTGATTACTTGAGGGAAATGCAATTGTAAGTTACTTAAAGAAAATTAAAATTTTACGAAGAAAAAAAAAAAAAAAAAGAGAAAATGTAAGCAAAATAAAATAAATAAAAAAATACAAATAAATAGATAAAAGAAAAATAAGAGATAGATATTATATGGCTTCAATTAGTATATGATAGATGTGAATATAGCTGTCTCTGAAATTCGGCCGATGAGCTTGTTCTTTGCAACTCAACTGGAAGTCTGTTCCATAGTCGAATTGCAGAGACAAAGAATGATCGCTCTGCAATGTTGTGTGCAAATCGGGGCAAGATTAGGCGTAGACCCCTACCGGATTGGGCAAAACGGGGCATTTCATTTAAATACACAGGACAGTCGTTATGAATGATGGAATGCAGCTTCAACAAATTGCGATAATTAAGGTAATCATCAAGGCAGATTCCTATAAGAGACATTTTAAGGTGTGAAACACTAGTATATCTTGGCAGGTTATAAATAAACCGTAAACAGTCATTGAAAGCTACATTTAACTTATGTTTGCATTCATAGTCTAGAGACGGGTAAACTGAGCAATTAAAGATGAAGAATGGCATAAGAAGGCTTTTAACTAAACGCAGTTTCATACTTGGCAGCAGAGTATCTCAAGCTACGCAGTCTAGAGTAGATTCTGCCAATTGTGGTCGAAATAGCGTCGCAACAGCTTAACTTGTTGTTTAATGTAAAGCCAAGATACTTAACTTTGTTCACGTATGGAATAATTTCGCCGTTAAGTACAATGGGAGGAAATTCCAGAGCATTCACTTCTCTTCTTGAGCATAGCATAGCAAGGGTCTTAGTTGGGTTTAATTTAAGTTTATTTAGATTAGACCAAAGTTGAATTCTTACTATATCTTCATTCACCCTTGCCACTAAGTCCTCCATCAAGCCTATTGAACGGCAAAGGTAAATCAGGACGTCATCTGCGTACATTTGCATGTTGCAGCATGCTATACACTCCGGGAGGTCATTAATAAAAAGGGAAAATAATAACGGCCCCAACACAGACCCCTGTGGTACTCCGGTATTTACAATAAGAGGTCTGGAAGTTCCACTATCAGTATAGACGGTTTGAACTCTGTCCCTGAGATAACCGCATAACAGGCGAATAGAAGTACTAGAAAAATTGAACTTACTTAAGGCGAACCCCACAGGCGGATCAGTAGAAATGCGGTGAAGTGGGAGGGTTGTGATCCCTAGTTTTCGGATCATAACCTCGCTGATAAAAGGAAGAAGAAGACTGTGAATGACTTTTTCAAAAACTTTAGATAAATACGGCAATAAGCTCATTGGTCTGAAATCTGCTGGGTCAACAGGTTTCGTCTTTTTGGGAATGGGTATTATTTTAGCTGCCTTACAGTGTGTGGGAAAAGTACTAGTACAGATGCATGCATTGATAATGTGAAGTACAAACCTTATAATTATAGGCAAAATAAGTTTGACAAATTTTGGTGAGATATTATCAGGGCCCACAGCATCGGATTTTACAGAGCGGACAGCGTTTAAGACATCTCCTATAACAACACAATCGAAAGAAAAGTGCGCCATGGGATCAGGGTTATTCGAAGCAACTTCAGGCATAGAAGAACTGATGCAATTTGGAGCAAAGTGCGATATCATTTCGTAGGGGCTAAACGTACACTTTGACATGTTTTTAGCTCCAATTATACCCGCGTCTTTTATATTCTTCCACAGTTGTTTAGAGCTAAGTGTGGGATTAAGCGTTCCTATGAGATACGACCTCTTGGACGAGCGGATAAGAGCCGTGACCTTGTTTCGAGCAACGCAGTATTGTCTTCTATTATAATCAGACGGACTTCTTTTGTACCTTCTAAAAAAACCCTCCCTCTCATTGATTAAAAGTTTTATTTCGTTATTGTACCAGGGACAAGATACTGGCTTTATTCTCTTTTTTACTAATGGGACATACTTATCGTAAAGCAAATTGACTAGATAATTTAATAGGGCGACTTTATTGTCGATGTCAGGGGTGTGATAAATGTAATTCCAGTTTAAGGTGTCACTGTACTGTTGTATGCCCTCATAATCAATATTGCGATACGACCTATAGCTAAAATATTTAGAATGATCTGAATTAACAACATCAAACTGAAAAGAACAAAAAATTATGTCATGGATAAATTCAGATGTTGGTCTAACTTGATCGTTCCCTAATACCTTAAACATCGAACTTGTTAAGAACATATCAATGAGTGACGGATTTTCCAATTACTTAAAACAGGTAGGCCAACGTATATTTACAATAGATAAACTCATTCGGTCGCAAAAATAATGAAATCTTCTTGCCATGCTATTGTTAACCAATATGTTTACATTAAAATCGCCGCCAATTAAGATGTCTCTATACTTAGGGCCAGCTTCAGCAAAGTATCCTCCAGTTCGTCGAGATTTACATCATAAAAATTATCAGGTGGGGAATATATGACAACTAATAAGCATTTTTCGTTGTTCCCGTTACTGATCTCTACGCATAAGAACTGAATATTAGACCTAGCTGAAGAGTAAATTATTTTTGCCGAGATATGTTCCCTAACATACATACATACAAACGCCACCTCCTATGCGATCAGCACGATCGTTCCTAAACAAATTAAAACCAGGAAGATGTACAAGTTGTGAAAAAAATATCTCCATTAAGCCACGATTCTGATATCATAACCACATCGACTTTTGAAGTACTTAACATTTGATGTAAAACTGTGCATTTGGAACGAATGCTACCGGGATTTATATAACAAACATTAAGCACATCACATTGAGAGCGACCCTAACAATGTCAGGATTTAGACCAAAAGCCATGATGACGAAAAACAACATCCAACAGAGCCATCACCAGTTCAGAGAAAATTATATTCACAAATAAAGAAGCCAGAGAATATCTACTAAAATCTACAAGGAAGCAACATATTATAAATGTGCTCATAGGTATGAACAATGTGTGATCGTGCTACGTTATTAAATTCATAATTTCATTTAAATTATTTACCAATGCATGAACTTTAAAAAAAAAAGAAATCAAAAACAAATTAAACTAAATCAATTAATTGTTGCAGTAAATCAAGAATGTATGCAAAATCAAAAAAGAAAGAAAAGAATAACAATAAATACAATATAACATACATTCCATTAGAAAAAAAAGAGAGAAAAAAAAACGGAGTAAAACAAAAATAAATGAACAGCTAATCACCCAGGTCGAGCCCCTCAGCAGCAGCATCATCTGTCGTGTTGATATCAGCAACGGTTTTTATATTTGCGGCGGGTGCATTACTTCTAACAGAAGAAGATCGAAGACAATCAAGCGCTAGCAAATTTGGAATGTGGTTTGGAGTGCTAGCAGCTAATTCTCGTACAAACACTTTCCCATTCTGCGTAAACACAGAGTGTAAACAATGAGAACTACGGAGTTCATTCGCCTTGCGAAAAATAGCATGATTTTGCTTAGTTAGACATTCATACACTCTCACAAATTTGTTGCTTGCGAGCCAAGGTCATTTAGTGTAACTAGTTTGGAGTTCGTTTTGTAATACTCAGCCATTTTTTTCAACAAATTGATTTTACACTGCGCGTGCGGAAGTTTAATGATTATCGCGCTGCACGAAGAATTATTCGCCGGTGTTGTGCGTATAATAGAATTTGGCGCTATCGTTGGTAACTTAACTTTTGCGCACAGTTTGTTAAATACTTCAGACAAATTTTCTTCCTTCGAAATTGGTATCCCATGCATAACGACGTCACCAGCAATGTTCTTCCGGGCTAGCGCATCTATTTGCATTTGAAGGTCGGTGGTGTTATTTTCGGTTATTACTGACTTAATGGTAAATAACTCCTGTTCAATTTCATCCATCCGGCTGCAGCGACTTTCAACAGTGTCAGCTCTGCTTTGCAAGGTAAACACAGAGTTGTTAATAGTGCCATACCTTTTAGCGAGGCTGCTCTCAAGTGTGCTGATTTTATTTTTAAACTCATTTTCAATCGCATCTATCCGTTCTGATAGGCTGTTGGTCAAAGCCTTTATAGTCGGAGAGCTGGTGAACGTTTTTGAAACGTCATTTTAGCACAGGAAATAAATATATTTTTTTGTTAAACTTGAGCTAATGATCACAAATATCAACGTCTGGCAGCTGTCTGTTGGTGCGTTTGGGGGGCGCTGGGCCCCAAAGACGTCGAAAAAAGGGATGCGGTCACGTCATTTCAGCAAAGCTGATTTTTTTTATATGAGTAGTTTACTTGTTTATATAACATATTTTACCACTGCCAGACATTTTGGCCGGGTCCAAAAGGGTGCCAGACATGCTGAAACGTGTATAAAAATGAGGGTCGGTAACGTCATAATGGCAAGGCTATTTTTTTTTTAATCATTAATTGAGATCACCCTGAGTAATTATTCGGAACTGCCAGACAAAAATCCCGGGTCTAACATCCTGCCAGACGCAAGCGAAGTTTGAATATCGCTACTAAAGCGATGTGCGACAAATGTATCTAATAGCCGATTTTCATCGAAACTATTGAAGCATTTGAAAACTTACTAAGTGTGTCTTATAGGAAATTAAATTCTAAATAAAATAGTATATACACAAAATTTTCATATATCCAGTAGAACAGAAGATATTTTAAAAGAGTCAGTAGCCGCTATTCAAATTCAAGCAACTGAAAAAGCCAAGATTCAATGGTTTCCACATCATGATGGCTTATTTCAAAGCCATCGGAAAGTTTATAGATGATTCTGGATTGGCTTATGTAATGGTGCATAGTGAACTTTAAGCAAATGGTTCAGTAGCTGGATTTATAGCTGTAAAGCATTTTAACACGTGCAAGAGACTGCATCCTTTAATGACTTTGGGCTTTCATATCCTACGTTTTGAAAGTGTTATGAAGAAAGAACAAATAGAAATTGGCGATGATATAATCAGTTATCTTAATGACTTTTAATCTACACAGACATCAAGTCCCACTATTGACCATCCTTACCTTATACAATTGTTAAGAAAATATAATGCATATCAAGAAGCAACGATTAATGGACAATTTGGCAAAACACTACAGTTCTACATGATTTATGTAGATAATGTTAATTGTTATTTAATTTTGACACGAAGCATTCGTACTGCAGATTTCGAATTATTTAAATACATATTGCCCAAAATCGCACGCACGGTGGTTGGTCAAGTACCACGATAATTTATTAAAAATCGACGAACCTCACCCAGGACTAAGAGAACTTTTTGAGAACAGGTCCTTCGTTGTGGAAAGAACCGAAAAAGCATTCTCTAGACAGCCAATAGATTTGACGTTGGAACAGACAATAAATGCAGATGCTGCAAAAAGATTGACAGGAGTTATACATTTCACCAATTCGATATCTGCTCGTCAACGCTGGTCCAAAAGTCACAGCATAAGATCAACGATAATATCGCACGTATTTGAGGAATGTGGATTGCATAAAGCTCAAGATATTACAGCAGACTTGGAAAGAAGTAGAATAGAAAAAAGTTGCGTGCAGCTTCAGAATTTTATGCATTACATTAAACAAAATATAAATCCTTTTGCACCAGAACTGAGTAACGATTTCTTATATAACATTGCAACAGGACGAGCAGCACCAAACCGTATAGCAATACCCTGGAACAATATGGTATATAGATATTGTAAAAGTTTTATCGTATCCTTTGATGCCTGTTCCTTTATCAATGTGCCATTTAGATGGAACAGTTTGTAAAACCGATAAATCTGTTCTCATGAAATTGTTGGAGGCAAAAGTTGATAGTCAGGCAGTACGCAATATTGATATTGTAATTATCGATGGCTTTTTCATGCTGCATCTCTTAAAGGAAGTTCCAAAAACATTCGGCAACATCTCAAAAAAAATATTGCAAGTGGCTACTAGGTATTCTGCATCCAGAATCGATATCATTTTGATCGTTATTTTTCACCATCTATCGAAGATAGCGAACATCTTCTGAGAGATAGCTTGGACAACCTCAACAAATTATGACTTTTCTTACTGTTTTAAAACTGACAATGGAAAAGTGAAAAAAACTGTGGAAGAGAATTTATCTTGTGAAAAACATGTAGAAGCTGACACCAAAATCGTCTACCATGTTTGCAACATCGATCAAGATGCAAATGTTTTAATAAAATGCTCAGATACAGACGTTATTGTGATTGTGTTAGGTAACATGGAACATTTAAATAGCTCTCTGAACATTTGGAAGGAGGTTGGCGTTAGAAATTCACGACGATTTGTAGATTTATCCAAATAGTTTAATGCTCTAGGAGAGTCTTTGTGTAATTCTTTACCAGGATTTCATGCAGAAACTGGTTGCGATTATTATGCTACATTTTACAGAAAAGGAAAACGAAGACCTTTTATACAATTGAATGAATCCCACAAATATCAAAAAGCATTTACTGATCTTGCTTGGTACTTTGGATGTACATATATAAGGTTCAAGGGAACAAGTTTTGAAGTCTTAGAGGAGTTTGTATGTCGTTTGTATAATATCTGTAATATAAATTACGTCAATAAATCCAGATATGAGATATTTACAAAAACATGTAATGCAATGAACATGAATGACGATTTCCATACAAAATTTAAAAATGTTGACGCTGGAAATTTGCCACCGTGTAAATCAGAGCTGCGTCAACATTTCTTACTGGCTCATTATGTTTCAAATATTTGGAGAAATGCACATTTAAAAAATTCAACTAATTTATCCCCAATTGAAAACGGTTGGTTGGAATCTAATGGTGTATATGAGCTTCTTTGGTTCGACGGTGATCAATTACCTGCTTTAGTGAAAGACGTTGTAATCCAACTTCCTGATATTTATGATGAAAACGAGAATTCAGGTACATACATTATGAATATTATAATGCATTATTTTAAATGCAATACTATTGCATATTGATTATTCCATGCAAACTAAAAAAAATTGCTAAATTCTTTAATTTATGTGATGATGGATCTGAACCTGACGACGAAGAAGACGATGATATACAAGATTAAAATACCGTAATACTGGAAATAAAAAACCGAAAATTATTGAGAGCATGATTGTTTTGTTTTTCCCAGGTAGAACAGCCGAAGGGAGAAGACATATGATGCATTTTGTAGGAAAATGATATCTTAATACGAAACAAATGGTTTCGTATCGCGGCTACTGACACTTTTTAAAATATCTTCTGTTCTACTGGATATATGAAAATTTTGTGTATATACTATTTTATTTAGAATTTAATTTCCTATAAGACACACTTAGTAAGTTTTCAAATGCTTCAATAGTTTCGATGAAAATCGGCTATTAGATACATTTGTCGCACATCGCTTTAGTAGCGACATTCAAACTTCGCTTGCGTCTGGGAGGATGTTAGACCCGGCCAAAATGTCTGGCAGTGGTGAAATATGTTATATAAACAAGTAAACTACTCATATACAAAAATTCAGCTTTGCTGAAATGACATGACCGCATCCCTTTTTTCGACGTCTTTGGGGCCCAGCCCCCCCCAAACGCACCAACAGACAGCTGCCAGACGTTGATATTTGTGATCATGAGCTTAAGTTTAACAAAAAAATATATTTATTTCCTGTGCTAAAATGACGTTTCAAAAACGTTCACCAGCTCTTAGACTATTATTTCAGTTTTTAGATGCGAAATAATTGAATCGGTTATGTCCTTTTTCAGCGAGTCCAATCGAGTCTCTATTGTTTCCCATAACTTCGCTTGAGAAAGAGATGCCGACGGCGAACTACAGTATGGTGAGAGAGGCGTGATAGTTTTCTCAGCCGATCTCAATTTTCTCAATTCATCACTTTTGTTAGACATTTTCACTCAAATATTAAAACTAACGTTTATTTATTTTACGAATTTAAAACGTCTATTATGTTAAATTAAACACAATTAGAAATGAATTTAACACAAAGTTGATACTCTAGTTAATAAGAAAAGAAACTAGGAATGATTTTCAATGATTTTGATTTAACAGACTTGGTTTTTAACTAAGAAATTATGAATTTTAACGGAGCTCAGAATTTCATATCTTTCTTCTATTCATTACTCAGAGAGTATGAGTACTTTGTGAAGAAATGACTTGATACCGATTTGAGTACTACCAACTGGTCTAATACTGATTTCGTGAGCTAAGCTAATACCGAGTACCAGCTAATAATCGGTACCAAATCGGCGTTAGTACTTTGTGAAGAAATGACTTGATACCGATTTGAGTACCAACTTTTGTTCTAATACCGGTACTAGCACCTAGTACTCGGTGAAGAAATGGGGCGTTAGTAAACTCAGAAATATTTTTGTACCTCATGTCTTTCGCGTTTCGAATAACTGAGTTATTTTCAATACTAGCAGCAATTTTATGATTAATGACCAGTATAGTATCATCAATTTCTGCATTTGAAATATTTCTGTCTGTTGGTATTTCTAATCTGGAAAAGCTGGTGTGCAGTTGCATTCTAAACACATTTCAATCAGTTCTTTCGATGCTTGTGTAAGACGGAGGGGGTATCAAAATAGGGTAAACGTTAAAAATGTCAAGCTTTATTTCTATTCCATAATGATTCGAGAAGGTAGAAAAGGTTTTACAAAGCCTATTATTATTATTATTTGGAACTTGCGAGAGTAAACTAGATATTTAAAAGTAGTCAAGTATTGATGTGGACTGCGGAAAAAGGTTGGACTAAAAGGAGAAATAAGGTTCAATTGTAGGAATGGATCATTGTTATAGCATTTGTATAAAATATTCTCATTAGCATTGCTTACGGAGTCTCCCCAAGTGGGGTGACGTGCGTTAAAGTCACCACCTAATATTGCGGCATCAAAAGTACTAATTATGTTATTCAGCCGATTCAATTCGGCATGAAGACCTTATCCCGAATTCGAGGGTATGTAAATACTTCCTACAAGGATGAGTTTGGTAGTGCCGAAGTAAGTTAGTTCTACATATCAGGACACCCAGGCACGCTGAAAATATGTCACTGTGAAAAATAAATTTATTGAATTTTAACTTTTCATCGGTAACGACAGCAGTTCCCCTGCCGTCGTCATTGCGAATGATGTTATAGCCTTCGAATGAAGGTTTATGTCTTTTGTTTAAAACAGTCTCAGATAAAAGACACAATTGTGGATTTTGATTTTTTAGAAGGCTTGATAACGCTAATCTTCTTTCATTTGATACTATAGAATTTATATTGACCGAAATTTTAGATTGGAATCCATCATACTACAATTGATGCTATGAATTCAAGATATGCGAACATCTTGTCTTCTTTGTTTTGCAGTTTCTGGTGCCTTGACCAAAATTCTCGAATTTTGTACAAAAGATCTTTGAATGAAATATTAAATAAACTGTAAAGCAGTTATATTATTGGGTTGCGAATGCTTGGCTTTAGGAGGGGGATTTGTCGTGATGGAATTTGACTGTTGTTTGAGAATGCTTCCCAAGTTTTGAGGGGTACTTGCCATGTCGGCGAAGGAAATATTTTTATCGGTAAACATAATTATTGAGTTTAGAACTTGCCTTCTTGATCTCTCAGCTACAAACTTTGCATTTTCAATTGACATTAATCTTTTTTCCTTGCATCTTATATATGCTTCACACTCAGCAATTAATGTTCCTTAGAGCAGTTGGCACATTTAAGAGCGGGTATTTCTTCATTTTGTTCCTTGAGAGCTTTAACGGAGTTTATGCAAACTTCGGAATCATGAAACTCATTACACAGAACGCATCTGCTGTTGTAAGAACAACACTCACCTGTGTGCCCAAACCTCTGGCAGCGATAACATCTAATCACTGCTCTATTATATTTCTTTTCCCAATAGACTCGTTGGTGGAGAAGAGATCTTATCTGAGTTAAGTCTTTAATAGACTCTCCAACGTCTAATTGAACAATAAATATGTTTAATTTAAGGCCTTGCTCTTTAGTTTTATTGGTAGAAAATGGCGAAATCTTGTTTATTTTAACATTTGGTAAAGCTTCGTTTAAAGCTCTCTTGATTGTTTCTGGTTGTGTATCTCCGTCAATACCTTTTAGCAGAATAGATGCTCTTCTAGATTATTTTGGTGAAAAAGAGAAAGCCCCAATGCCTGTTCCTCGAAGTTTTTCTATGACTAATTTATGTACAGCTGCATCATCTACGTAAACCTTGGTTTTTCTATAACCTAAATTGACAAATTAATAATAATAATAATAATAATAATAATAATAAGTTCTTTATTTTGAAATAATATTTTACAAAAAAATGCTTTTGCTTCAAAATTATAAGTTACATAGTATTAGAGAACATAAGACATGGATTGAACCGTCTGTCGGTAGAGAAGTCTGTTTACTTTTAATTCATTCTTTTGTAATTTAATCAAATTCTTCTGTTATTAGCTTTCTATAATTTAAACCGGAAGTTATATAGTTAACAACATTTTTCCAATTTTCATCTAAGCCTCCATTTAAAATATGAATTATTTTCTCTTCTGAGAGCATATTTTTATTAAAGTATTTGCATCTAAACTCCCTAAGCACCTGGCATCTGCCCATAAAATGCTGGATTGTTTCTTCTTCCCTTAAATTGCAGAGCGTGCATAGTCTTGTATTAGAATGTTAAAGCTAAGTAGGCGAATAAGATCTGCTCGCGCTTTAATAATCCAGCTAATATCACTTTGCCGGCTGTTGTTATTGCAATAAGCGTTGCCTTAGTAAAATCGAGGTTTTTGTAGATTCGCGTTTTGCTATCTTTGGCTTTTGATACATAGTGGTGATATATACGCTGCTTCAGATTTTCACTTAGTGCTATGCATTTACTATGCCACTCGTTTTGGGAAAGGTGTTCATCATCCAAGTTTAGGCCTAAGTCTGACCCCAACCTTTGAGGCTCTCTGAACCAAAATAGCTTTTTAGTATGTATCATGTTTGAGAGTTTACATGGAAGCCTCTCTACATCGTTTTCAAAAAGCGTCTTTGCAATATAACGCATACGTAGATTCAAGGTATAAATATGGCCTTCTTCTGCTCCAGTTTCTAGCGCTATCACATACTGACAACCGCTCGTTTATAATTCCCATCATGATTTTGGCTATACAGTTCATAAAGGATATGCCTCTGTAGTTACAAGGTTGATTAGCATCTCCCTTTTTAAATATAGGAAACACAATGCTTACGCAAAAGGTCTCATCTACACTGCCTCTAATTAGGGCCAGGTCATACGCTGAAGATAACTTTTCTATGAACTCATCGGAGGCGTTGATAGAAAATTCATAAGGTATTCAGTCAACACCCGCTGCTTTGTTCAGTTTCACCTTAGATAACACACACTTAATTTCTGCTGCTGTTATTGGTCGATCTAGGTCTTCATCTACATTCAATCTTACTTACTTACTTAGGTGGCGCTACAGTTCGGGGTGAACCTGGGCCTCAACCAACAAGCCTCTCCATCTAGCTCGGTATTTAGCTAGTTGCCTCCAGTTGCGCACTCCAAGTTGGTCGAGGTCCCCTTGAACTTGTGCGCGTCACCTACGGCGATGATTCCCTCTACTGGGTCGTTCCTCGGAGTAAGATTCGAAGACTCTGCGGGCCGGAGCGTTGGTGTCCATTCGCTCTACATGTCCTAGTCATCTCAGACGTTCAATACGCAGTTTTTTGACTAGGTCGATGTCGCTGTACAGCTCGTATAGTTCGTGATTGAATCTTCTCCTCCAAAACCCGTCAACGCAAACGGGACCGAAAATCTTACGAAGAATTTTTCTCTCGAAACGACCAAGGATATCTTCATCCTCTTTTAATAAAGTCCATGTTTCAGCGCCGTAAAGCGCTGCCCTAGTCTCCTTAGTTGTTCGAGATAGGGCTTTACTGTTGAATTGCCTTATAAGCCCAAAAAAACAGCGATTGGCAAGAGTTATTCTTCGATTGATTTCTGCGCTCATCTTGTTTGTAGAATTTATAGCAGAGCCAAGGTAGACAAAGTCCCTTACTACCTCGAAGTTATAGCTGCCCACGGTGACGTTTTGTCCAATTCGTCGGTGTTGGTTTTCCCTTCTTGTTGACAGCATATTCTTGGTTTTGCCCTCGTTTATCGCGAAACCCATTTTGGCCGCCTCCGCCTCAATGCTTGCAAACGCACCGGTGACAGCCCGCTGAGTTCTTCCGATAATGTCTATATCGTCGGCGTATGCAAGCAGTTGTACAGACTTGTAATAGATTGTGCCTCCGGTGTTGGCTTGTGAGTTCCGCACAATCCGTTCAAGTATAATATTGAAGAAGTCACATGACAGCGCGTCACCTTGTCTAAAACCTTTTTTGACATCAAAGGTCTCGGTGAAGTCATAACCAACCTTGATGGAGCAGCGAGCGTTCTCCATCGTCATCCTGCACAGACGGACAAGTTTGGCAGTGATGTCAAAGCTAGAGATGGCTCTATAAAGCTCTTCTCTATAGATGCTGTCATAGGCGGCCTTGAAATCGATAAAGAGGTGGTGATTATCGATTTGGAATTCTTGGGTTTTCTCCAGGATCTGCCGAAGTGTGAAGATTTGATCGATGGTGGACTTTCCTGGCCTAAAACCGCACTGATAGGGTCCAATCAGGCTGTTGATAAAAGGTTTCAGGCGTTCACACAATATCGCAGAAAAGATCTTGTATGCGATGTTGAGGAGACTGATGCCTCTATAATTGGCGCAGTTGAGGGGGTCCCCTTTCTTGTGGATCGGGCAAACGATGCTGAGATTCAATTCATCAGGCATACACTCTTTCGACCAAATATTAGAAATGAGTTGGTGTGTGCACTCTACCAATTCATCCCCTGCTGCCTTGAAGAGTTCGGCCGGTAAGCTGTCAGGTCCAGCAGCCTTGTTCGATTTTAGCTTGGATATTGCTATCCTCACTTCGTTTTGGTCAGGTGGACGGAAATTTTGACTATCATCGTCTATGTTGAATGGTTCATTCTGCCTGACAGCGGGATGTTGGTCTTCGTCGCCGTTATACAGTCTGCAGAAGTAGTTTTTCCACATTCAATCTTGGGGCGTACATTATGTCTATAACATTGTTGGATAGGTTTAAAAGCAATTTGAAGTAGCTCCTGAGTTCTTGGGCTACAATAACCTTCCCAGTTTGAAATTGTTGGCGCCTCATTTTTTTCGCCAGTGGCCACCTAACTGTCTTTTATACTATTAATTTTTCTTTCAATATCCTGGTAATAATACTCTTTCTTCCTGGTGCAGATAAAATTATAACAATTTTTTGCTTCAATGTATTTTCTTCTATCTTCAAGGCTATGCGTTTTTCGAAATTCCTTTAATGCGCTAAATGACTTTTTCCTATATTCCTCACATTGATTATCAAACCATTCGCTTCTAAAATTTGTTTTTCTATTTGATTTTAGTTGCAATGGCGTAGACTGCTTTATTATTAATTCTAAATCTTTCAAATCAAATTCAGATTTATGTTGTGCTAACATTTCTATGTTCTCGTTCAATTTAGTGACGTAGCGCTCTTTAGCTATGGGTCTCCATAACAGTTTAGGTAAAAGACTATATCTCATATTACTAGCCTTACACGCGAGAGCAGCAAGATTGAGCAGATCAGTAATTAAAGTACAATTAGCACCAAAAATAAAAATGAGAAGGCAAAAGTATTTATTGTTTACAATAGTATTGGAGTTGTCCGGAGTCTCATCTCCAGTTGAGGTTGATGGAATGTTGTTGTTGTTTTCTGCTTCAGTGACGTTTGTTTTCGCGCCTTTTTTTATTTTTTGTTATCAAGGAGCCCCAGAGGTCATACCTAATATAAGTCCGATAATGGATAGAAGGTGTTGTTTGGCAAATTTGGTTGATGATGTACTTCTGTATTATCTGTATCAATTCGTTTTCTTTTGCCATAACTTTTGGCAGCATGCTTAAGATTTGTGACCGTGGTGGTCACATTTTCTTTGACAGATTCGTTTTCACTTGCCATGCTTGATTCAAAGGGATTCTTAGTCATGATTTTGCGTGGCTTTTGCACTAGCATTCATTGTATTTGAGGACACAAAATTAATATGCGAATCATGAGACCTCGTTGGATTTTTTATTTCACTAAAGTTAATACGCGAAGTGGTACTACTTTCTTGAGTTACGCGTATGTGCCCCAGAACATGTTCTGGAGCACAGGTGTTTTCTTTATCTATTTCCACTGTATTATTTAATAAGAGTCACTGTCTCAATTCAGAAAATATTATTTGAGCGATTTAAGCCCAGTTCAGTGGAAAATTTTAATCGATTTTACAACGCTCACTATATAGCGTATCACACATCAGCACTCGACGACGGTTACCGACGCAATCCGAAAGGCATGCACTTACTTAATGCAATCAACATATTAAAAAAATTGAAAAAAAAGCTGAAAAAGGAAAGCAAGTAGTGTCCAATAGAGCACTTCCACTCTTTATGCTGACATTTGACAGCAAAGAGAAATCGGATGCATACTACTCCCATAAATACTGTTACAACTTTTAACGGTTCCCTACAGCCTCTGGTATTACCCGCACCCTTGTGTTGGCTTGCGTCATTTGTGGTCTTATATTTGGTCTGTTCATACGCAAATTTAAATTTAGATTCGCTAAGTTTTTAACATGGAGTGGAGCGATAAGGAAAACAGGATTGCGGCTATTGCACATATTCCTCGCTTCATTACCATTGATCATTGGTCATCAGCAAGTCCGAATCTTAATCCTTTGGATTACAAGCTATGGTTTGTTTTAGAGGGCATGATTTGTACGAAAAGCCACCCGAACCTGGAGTCGCTAAAAATTAGCTTAAGAAAAGCAATAGAAATCGTGCGTGCTACGATTGATGAGTGGCCAACTCGTCTCAAGGCCTGTATAAGAGTAAATGGAGGTCGTTTTGAATAAATTGTTTTTTTTTTTTTATATATTCAAGATAAACCAATAAACATTTTTAGAAAGAACTAAATTAATGCATTTTGTATTGGTTTTTGGATACCAACGAGTATTTACATCTGTAACAGTATTTATGATATGCTCCATTCTTTACATGAGAGATGAGAGTTAAAATTGAACCACTACGAAAAACAACTGACGCAATACCACAGTGCAAGATGTGTCAAGGCTTTAAGCACACGCAGAAATATTGCTGAAGCAAGATGTATGAGGCTTGTTGGAAAACACTTAACAACAAATTTTACTGCCGGAAAAAAAACACCACCCAACTGCATCAACTGCAAGAAGAACCATCCTGCAAACTATAGGGGATGTGAGGTAGCCCAAGAATTACAAAAAATCAGAAACCAGCAACGAAAATCACAAATACACAAAAAAAGGATAGTACTGTAGAAAAAGAGCTACCCCTTCAAACAAGGTCAAACAACATAACAAATAGTAAAAGAGTAGTCAAAACATACGTAGAAATTATTAAACCAAAAGGGACTACTGAAGAAATTACTAGTCAGAAAAAACATACAAAAAAGAATACTAGCAAAAAGAACCTACTAAGACGTTAATAACAGAAACAACCTACTAAAGTAATTAGTAAAGACCAAGAACCCAACAAAGTTGTGAGACACAGCGATAGCTAAATGCTTGAGAAAATACTTCATTTGGTAGATAAACTAAACAGAAGATTTGAAGAACAAAAAGACACAAATAATAAAATATTTGAAGTTTATCAAATACAAAGCGACCAAAGAATCAGTATGAATAATAATAGTAACTTGATATGCAAATAGACTTATGCAGCAAATTGAAGAGTTATAAGTTTTCCTAAATACGGAAAAAAATTGATATTTCACCTAACCAGATCAACTAACTTGGATATTGCTGCTATCATGCTATTCATCCAGCGGATAAGGCAAAAGGAGGATTTGCGTTACTTGTAAAAGACAATTTAAAAATTGAGGCCAGCTGCAACCATAAATGTACACATAACAAAATGAAAATTTAGATATCTGCAATATACTGTCTACCAAAGCGCAGAGGACTTTCGTCTACCCTTATATAGAAGAGCAAGTACCCAAAACCACATTCTATACAGAGGACTGCAGTTATTCAATAGTCTTCCAATAACTTTAAAGCGTGAAACAATTTTTTATATTTTTAAGTCAAGAGCGATAAGCCTTTTAAAAAGTGATTTACTATAATAAATAATTTCAAAATATGTACCTATATATGTAATTTAATAATATTAATTAACTTCATAATATGTATACATGCGTTAAACAAGTTTTTTCACAAACTAAAAAAAATATCACAAAAAAAAAAGATGATTATCATCAAAAAAAAGACGACTATATAAGATTTTTTCCAAACTTTGAAGAATTACTTTATAGTCGGAGGTGACTTTAATGGCAAACATTTTGGGCCTCAAGTCTAATGAACACCAAAAGTAGAGAGCTATATTTAAATTGAGATTTTCATTCAAGTGCTATGCCCACACACTGGCCGGTAGATCAAAATAAAATCCCAGACCTAATAGACTTCCATGTGGGAAAGGGATTATTTGACAACTACATTTATATAGAAATTAAAGATGATCTGTCGTCAGACTATTTTCCTTTCTTATGACCATTAGCGTTAGTATACTGAGAACTGAAAGTCGACCACATCTTATAAATCATAAAACAAACTGGCTCCTATTCAGACATAAATTAGAATATGGCATAAACCTACAAGTTCCGATAAAAGTATAATTTCAACTAGAAGAAGAAATTGAGCTATTTACTAATACAAATATTAAGCAAGCAGCATGGATAAGTACCCCTATTTGCAAAAAAAAAAAGAGGAACGCAGACATAAACTACCCATATACAATTAAAGAATTAATCAGGGAAAAAGCCAAAGTTCGTAAAAGTTGGCGAAGAATCCGAACATCTGAGAATAAAATTTTCTTAACGCATTGCGCAATGAATTCAAGAGTCTTCTAGAAATTGCAAAGAACGAGTCAGCTTTGGCAAGGGAAATCATCAAGCGTAAAGTGGACATCAGCATACCCCCATGGCGATACCAGCGACATCTTCAGCTGCACATCAGCAACAGGGGACCAAAAAAGATCAGAAATTAAAATTCAGCCGTCTGTCAGTCTTATAGTTACAGTCCAAATTTTAAATGTTTTAAGTTATAATGTCAACGCGCTAAGAAATAAATTATTATTTGCACATTTTTTTAACTCTATAAAACGTACTTTACCTACTTAGACCCTTTAACCCCTCGGGTGACATAGGGTGTCAACCATGCCTGCGCGCCATCTTGTCTTGACTCTGCAACGCGTTCGAGCTGCCTGCAACTCACTCCTAAAGAGCTCGATTCCTATTGAACTGTTCTGCGCCCCGTTTGCGTAGGGCGCCCCGCTAATCTGCCTGCCTGGGTGAGCGGATTCCACTGCATGGCGTATTTCGCAATGGAGTTGTGTTCGCGCCGTAAGGTGTGTCCAATCCTCTGGCACTTTCTCCTTTGTATAGTAATAGCCCGTTCACAGATAAAGTTGTTCGTTGGAGATGCGGTTCGGCCGAAAAATCCTCAAGATGATTCTTAAACGTTTGTTTACGAAGACTTGCAGCTTGCACGTGTTAATGGTGCCCACCTTCCAAGTACTGCATCCATAAAGCAGCACCGTTTCTACGTTAGAGCGCAACAGTCGCAGCTTGGTTCTTAAGCTGATAACATTGGTTCTCCAGATTTTGGATTGGACATTCCAAACCCAGCTTTAGCCTTCCCGATTCTGCTGTACACATCCAGTACGGTGCCGCCGCGATTAGCCGAGACGACACTTCCTAAATAAAGAAAGTTATAAACTTTTTCGACTTTCTGTCCGGCAATGTTAAGTTGAGCGCGGGTATTAAAAGTGCTCAGGGCTTTTGTTTTGGCTGTGTTTGTTTTTAGCCCCACTTTGTTTGCCTCAGCTTCTAGATTTTGGGCCATGGAATGAAGATCCATTATCCGATGTGAAAGTAGACAAACACCGTCAGCGTAATCTAGGTGTTTAAGGTAAGATGTCATACTCGAAGTCCAACGAATTATATACAGGAATACCTCGATTTAGGTCGTTTTCGGGAACGAGAAAATGCGATGTAAATCGAAACAACGTAAATCAAAAATAATATTATCCATATGTCCATATGGATTGAAAAAGACTTACTCCAAATGATATTGTGCACGAAATCGGTGAGAAGAAGAATGGCGCCAGAGGGAATTTCGTGAGAAAATTGTGTTTCAAGAAACGACGTAAATCGAAATTGTAACGACGTTAACCGAAACTGGGGAGTGAAAAACCGGACAACGTAAATCGAAATAACGTATATCGAGGCAACGTAAATCGAGGTATCCCTGTAATTACCTTTCGTAAATGCTGCACGGAGTACATCACTGATAACCACCAAGAACAATAGTGGTGATAGTATGCACACTTGATGTACTCCACTTTGGACTTCAAAATCCTCCGACACCTTACCATTGTGGACGACGTGACACTTACCGACTTCGTATGTAGCCTTGATAATAGTTATACGTTTTTCTGGAATGTTTCTCCTGCGCAAGGCCAACCAAATAGCATTTCGATTCAAGCTTTTGAAAGCCTTCCCGAAATCGATAAACAGTATATGTAGCGGAGACCTATACTCAACGCATTGTTCGATTATGATCCGTAAGGTGTTTATGTGGTCGATGCAGGAAGATCCAGCGCGAAAGCCTGCCTTTTCAACATCGAGAGTTGAATCTATACGTCCTTTGATTCCTTCCAGAATTATTCTAGCTGTTATTTTGGCTAAAGGTCTATTCTCACCGCATTTCAAGTTATAGCCTATCAAAGTGGGTAACCTCTTATTTGGAGGTGTAACCACTTTAAACACTATAACTTCTAAACTATTATAGGTACAAAAATAGTTTTATACATTTTGGGAAGACAATTTAGCACCGCAAATAACATTTAAACACATTGGGTACAGCTGTGCTCGAAATAATGAAAATTTGTTGTTCCATTTTTTCACTTAAAATGCATTTGATGCAGATGCATATTTGAGGGAGAGCCTGTGCAGGTAGTGAAACAGTATAAATACCTTGGAGTGACAATGACACCTCGAAACAACATGAGCTTGCATCTAAAGGAAACACTTAAAGAAGCAAAACAAGCCATTGACTCAACATGGAACTAATGTATGCTAAACAAAAATGTAATGTATGCAAAAATTCGACCTTTGAAGCTACTGCACAATCGGCTATGTTGTATGCATCACAAGTGTGGGGATTCTCGCGAAACGAACTAGTTGAGCAACTTCTACGCTTCTTTCTTAAGCGAATGCTGCGGCTACCGATGACCACGCAAAACCACATGCTGCACATTATACCTAACAAGGCTTAAGATGCATTTCGACTACATAGTTCTAAATATGGAAGATTCTTGTCTAAATTGAAGCAAAGCAAGCAATCATCAGAGACGCAGCCTGTTTTAAAAAATTGGAAGAAGCTAGCGGATAGAGCGGATTATCCGCTTAATCTTAGTGTAAGCAATGTAGGAAGTATGAAAGACGAGCTCTACGATATCTTGAGCAACCTTGGCGTAAATTACACAACGGCTTTATACAGGGGGCAAGAGCATCAATTCACAGGGAATCTTATTGCCAACCTTACCACGACCCCGGCGGGATTAGTTATTTTAATGACCAATATGAGCTGGATGGGATGCTGAAACCACCATTTTTAAGGCGAGAGGAGAAATACTGCCCCTAAACTTCGTGCCCCATAGAATAGAACCTTCCTATGCAGTGCAATCTTTGCAATCTGGCGGTTCGAAAAAACATAGTGCATTTGATAGGAATCTATCCAATACTGAAGAAACAGAGGAAAATACATTTGAGACAAAACCGACTTTCGCAAGATGAGGCACACCAGTTCCTAAATGGCAAAGTCTTGTTTAAATACATCAAAGCTGCATTACAATATCGTAGTCAAATTATATAGGAAGCCTTTAACTTAAAACGTTTGATTCGTTATAAAATATTCATAATGCAATTAAAATAATTATAACAAAATTGTCATCCTGGTAGACGGCTTTTGCCATGTTATATAAGATTTGTACGTATGTAATATATACAAACTTATAACTATTTGCATTCAATCTTTTATTTTATATATCTTATCTACTGCCGTATCGTCCCTGAACGTAGCTATGACAGTGCCTTCTTCTTGCGGTATATCTCGAGTGTAAAGTAAGAACGAGACCGGACCAACAATACTTCTTTGAGGTACTCCGGCAGCGATTTTCCTAAATTCGGAGTATTTCGATCCGTGTTTAACACGGAATAGTCTGTTCGCATGGTAGGATTCTGGATTCTAAAATCTCTATAAATTTTCCAGAAGAACCTGTCTTAACTTAAACTTCAAGCCTTCATACCATACCTTGTCGAAGGCTTGAGAGACGTCCAGACAAGTGCTAGAACATATCTTTTTCTCCTTTAAGGTTTTCTCTATTTCATTTGTTATTCTGTAAACCTGATCGATTGAGGAATGGTTTCTTCTGAAGCCGAATTGATGATCAGGAATCAAACTTCTTTCTTCAATGACCGGTTGTAGGAGCTTTAACAAAAGCATTTCAAATACCTTAGATACTATCGGCAGCAGCAATATTAGTCTGTACGATTTTTTGAGCTTTGGAGGGTTTCCCGGTTTTTGAAAAATTATAATCTCGGCGACATCCATTGTCTTGGAAGGTATAATAATCTTAGCGCGGCATTTATAATATGCAAAAGCTTGGTCAGGGCTTTCCTTGGCAATTCCTTGAGGATGTGTCCGGTTATTTGATAATACAATGTAAGAGAAAAAGATAATTGATTTTAAAATGTATGCCTAGCATTACCCAATTTTAAGTAGTAGGTAAGGTTGGCAAAGAGGGGAATGTAGTCAGTAGTTTGTCAGTTGCATAGAAACCTTTAAAGGGTGTAGTCGTAGTGTGTTAGTAAAAAAAAGAGGAGCAAAGGAGAAAAGAGTGAAAGAAAATAATAAGGATGTGAGTAAGATCACTGAGTTACCTGAGATAGTAGCTTTAGAATAGTATATTTTTAATGGTTGAAAGGGCTTACAAAAATATTACTTGAATCTATAGATGCACATTGTAGCAGCTACAGTAGTGTGTGTGTGGGAAAAAGAGGCGTGTTTGCGGGTTGTTTTCTCTTCCCTGTTAGGTTCCAGAAGCGTGTTGTTAGTGCTGCCGGTTCCATGCGAGCGGTTTATTCAACGGCGTGTGTGGTGGGCTAAAACCAGTTCCTCTCGTACACGGGTGAGTGTGTGTGTAGAATCAGCTGCGCTGGTTCCCCCCAATTCCCATGGATTCTTATATTGCCGTGTGTTGGTTTAGTGGCCAGTTCCCCTTATCATTTGAGATGTAATGGCGTGTGAGCCACCTTCCTGGTTCCGCTTTATCGCAATCGCTATAGGTAATTGCACACATGTCTTGTAGATTGTGATATTGCCATGTGTTGGTTGAGTGGCCAGTTCCCCTGATCATATAAGATGTGATGGCGTCTGAGGCACCTTCCTGGTTTCGCTTTATCGCAATCGGTAGAAGTAGTTGCACACATTTGTTGTAGATTGTGATATTGCCGTGTGTTGCGTGAGTGGCTAGTTCCCCTAATCATATTATTTATTTCTATTTGTTTCAAAGACCTTCAACACATTGAGGTTTTTAAGGCCCTTGTCCATTTACATTATGTTATTTCTTTTTAATATAAACATGAATAGGAATTTATAACAGATTTGTTTTCTTTTTTTTTAAGTAAGTAAATGTAAAAAAAAATAAACACTTAAATCTTACATATATTTAAAAAATTTTGTTACAAACTGAAAATATATATGTCCTTAACTTATTTCTTATATTAAATAAATAAATGTACGTATATTCTTAATATGTAATTGTTAACAAAAGGAATGAATATAAAACTTCTCCTATTTATAATTCATTTTATAAATATTCTTAGGGCCGGTCTGTTTACAGTTGGTTAAATCTCTGGTTAGGTTATCACAGATTTTGCTTAACCCATGGTTATAAATCTATGGTAACCAAAGAGTGTTTGTTTACAATATTTTTCAATTTGGTCACCAAACCATAGCTTTGTGGAAATTCGTTCTATTTTCCAGTTTATCTGTCATCTCGTTTGTCAAATTAATCTGTGGTTAACTTTGTTTTTGTTTATCGGTTTTGTTCGATCATAGAAGACGTTGAAATTTGAAATTACATACAAAATTTGAATGGATGACAAATAAAAAAAACTCACTCCATTTTGTGTTATTTTTTATTTATTATATTATCTGCAATGAAATCTGTGGATGAAATTCGGCCAGAAATGCTCAAGGCTTTAGGCAAAGAGGGAGTGCAATGGCTCTCGCGTGTCATTAAAGTGGCCTGTGAATGCGGTGGAACACCTGGTGAATGGCAAATGGGGGCGATAGTTCCTCTTTTTAAAAAAGGGGACAAAAGAGATTGCGCCAACTATAGGGCTATATACCCTTTAAAGTCTCATTGGAAAAGTCTTCGCTAAGGTGTTAGAATCGCGTTCCAGAGCTGTGGTTGAGGACAGTTTGGGGGATGAGCAGTGCGGTTTTCGTCCCGGTAGAAGCACAACCGACCAGAATGGTTCTTGAAAAGGCCTGGGAGTATGCTAAACCTGTCTACTCCTGTTTTGTGGATTTGGAAAACACATATGATATGGTTCCTCGAGACAAACTCTGGAGTGTTCTGCAGGAGTATGGGATTGATGGTTCCGTGTGGAGGGCGATTCAGTCTTTATATACAAACTGTAGAAGCTGTGTTCGGATAAACTGCGTTAAATCAATACCTTTCACAGTGGGGGATTAGTCACCTGCTCTTTGCGGATGATTTGGTCATCCTTGGGTCCTCTCAAACCGAACTTCAGCGCGCACTCGAAAGGTTTGTAGCCGTTTGTGATGATGCTGGAATGGAGATGAACGTGAACATGTCAGAAGTAATGGTCGTTTCCAAAAAAAACCCATTCAGTGCACTCTGCCTGTTAGTGGAGTACAGTGCCTGTTAGTGGAGTTTAAGTACCTCGGGCTCTTATTCACGAGTGATGGGAAGAGCAATGCCGAGTTATCCGGTAGAATTGATCAGGCTGGATCAATTTTGAGAGAGCTTGGTCAATCTGTTATAATGATGGCCGAACTTAGTGTTCAAGCTAAGCTATCGGTTTTTAACTCGGTGTTTGTTCCAACTCTCACCTATGGTCATGGAATTTGGGTAGTCACCGAATAAATAAGATCGGGGATACAAGCTGCTGAAATGAGGTTCCTTCGTTCCTTCCTCGTAGGGATCGAGTGCGCAACACCAGAGTACGCGAGGCGCTCAATGTTGAGCAGCTACTTCTCCGAACGGAACGATCTATGCTATGCTCCCAGACCGGCTTCCAAGATGTGCCATGGTTGCCGTGCCATCAGGTAGGCGACTCCGCGGTAGGCCTAGAAATAGATAGTTGGACCAAGTCCGACATCTCTCCTGGAGCCGTCTAGGTATTCCTCCTGATGAGTTGGAGTCAATGGCGGAGGATCGAGAAGGATGGAGAGTCCACCTACCCCCGCGACCGTCATGAAGGATTAGCGGGCCATTAAAAATGTATGCATGTATGTCTATTATCTATATTTTTATCACAAAATATCTGCTTAGAATTTTCTTGTGTCGCATAATATTGTGTCAAAAGTAACCCGCAGTATGAAAACTAAGCATGAACAAACAAAATTCCAGAAAATCATTGGTTAAAATGACATTAACCAAGGAAATTCGGCTGGTTATCGATTTCTCTGGTTAACTAACCAAGCCATGGATTCTCTGGTTAAAATTTCGGTGAACAAACACAATCGATGGTTATCAGCTGGAATAACCACTGGTTAAAATTAACCAGAGTGAACAGACCGGCCCTTAATATTAAATTTTAAATTTTATTGAACAATCCAATGTATTTTACAAATTTTATAACCTTTCCATTTTCTTTAAGATTATCTGATGCTAAAATTTTGTGACAAAATATGCCAAATCTTGTTCTAGCACTGTTGTTATGTGGACAGTCCGAAAAATATGTTCAACTGAGATTATATTGCCACAATCACAAATCGGTGTTTCGGCTTTGTTAATCAAGTGAATATGAGTTAAACTAGAATGTTCTTTTCTCAATCCTGTTAAAACAACTGAATCCTTTCTGCTTAAACTGTCTATAGATAACCAACCTTCAGACGTAGCTTTTATCGATCGTAATTTGTTAGATAGCGGTCGTAATTGCCATTTATGTTTCCATTTGTCACTAATATTGAATTTAATCAGTTCTTTCAGATCTTTATAAAAGAAGAGGAATGTTTTGTCATAGGAATCTAGAATCGACTGTTTTGCTAAATGATCGGCCCTATTATTAAAACCTATGTTCATGTGGCTGGGTATCCAAAATAAAATTAATTTTTTGCAGGATCTGTATAAAAGTTCTTTAATTTTATAAGCTATTGGATGGCTACAATAAATTGTCCTAACAATTTGAGGTGAACTCAATGAGTCAGTACATATAAGGAAGTTTGAATAGTTAGTGGTGTTTGCATATTCAATAGATTTTTGAATAGCATAAAGTTCTGCTGTGCAGATGTTGGAGTACTCGGATATATGGAATTTCTTTTCAATTGAGTTATATTTAAAGGCACATCCAGTTTTAGAGTTGAAAACAAATCCATCCGTATAAATCTTTTCGAAATTTGAGTACTCTGCGTTACATTTTTCATGAAAAAAGGATTTATATATATGAGGAATCGTGTTTTCTTTTTTAAATTTTTAAAGAGAAGTGTCTATTTTGAGTGAGGTAGAGACCCATGGCGGTGATTTTTGAATCTTTTGCTTGTCGAAAGTTAAGTGTTGGAGTATATTTTGTTCAAAAATAACTTTAAGTCGGACATATGATGGTTGATAATTTAGTGGTCTGTTTCTAATTCTACTAAACGCCTGTTCGTTAAATAATTTGGTCGTTAACGGGTGCGAACCAAATGACATTATTTTGGATATTATGAACAATTGTTGTTTTTCCCTTCGATATTTTAATGGGTACTGCCCCGCATCTATCATTAGGCTTTCAGTAGGGCTAGTTCGAAATGCTCCTGTGCATATTCTTATGTCTGAGTTATGAACAGAATTCAGTGAATTGAGTAGAGATTTATTAGCTGATAAATATGTAATGCTTCCATAGTCTATTACCGGCAGAATTATCATATTATGAATTCTTAACAACAGTTTTCTATCAGATCCATAGTCAGTATTTGCAAGGAGGTTTAATAAGTTTAAATTTTTAGTGGCCTTTGCTTTAGTTTCTCTTATATGATCTATCCACGTAAGTTTTTTATCAAATGTCATACCTAGGAATTTATGTTAACTTACATATTTTAATATATTTCCATTCAAAGTTAGGTCTGGTAAATTTATGTATTTGGTTTCCCTGAAAAAAGCATAGTCACTGTTTTTTCATCAGAGAAACTGAAAACTCTTTTGTCACACCAGTCAGTCAGATTATTTAAACATTTTTGTAAATTTCTTTGCAAAGTACTTTTATTTTTGGAAGCAGCAGAAATGATTAAATCGTCAGCGTACATGGCATATTTTATTGGTGCTTGGATTTGAGATAAGATACTATTGACTGCGACAAGAAATAAAGTTACACTTAGTACAGATCTTTGCGGGATGCCGTTTTCTACGTTTTTTTTCATTTAAAAAAGTGAACTTGAAATGACCTATAGGCTAGAAAATTTTGTACAAATTTAACTATATTCCCTCTAAGTCCAATTTTTAATAATTCTTCGATAATATTTCTTTTCCATACTGTATCATAAGCTTTTTCTATGTCCAACAAGATTGATATGAGAAATTTTCTCGGCGAGAAAGCTGCCATAATTTCAGATTCTAGGTAAAGAAGATTATCAATAGTACTTCTGTACTTACGGAATCCAGATTGAAAAGTATTAACATTATTATTACTTTCAAGGAACCATTGTAGTCTCTTGTTTATCATTCGCTCCAAAATTTTAGGGATATGGGTCGATAGTTATTGGTATGAATGGGATTCTTCCCCTTCTTTAATATTGGAAACAATATTGCTTTTCTCCAATTCATTGGGAATGTTCCAGTTGAGAATAGTTTATTGTAAAAATCTAGGTGGCAGACAAAATCGGAAGAGTTCATGTTTTAAATTATGTCATAATGAATCATATCGGGCCCTGCAGAAGACCTTTGCAGTCTGATAATGCGTTTTGGAGCTCAATCAGGGAAAAGGGGACATTACAAACATCAGTTTGATTTAATGGAATACAAATTTCATTTGATTCAATTGACCTTTTGTGTGCTAGGAATGATTGTTTATAGATTTCTGAACTGGAAATTTTAAAGAAAGAATTTGAAAACTCTTCGACAATATCTTCTTTCAAAGTAATAAGCTGGTCATTGACTAGCGGCGACGTAACATTAGTTGATTTACTTTTCCCATTAAGGCATCGAATCTTGTTAAAGACTTCTGAGGAGGATTTACTACTAATAATTGTACCAACAAATTCTTCCCATGACTTTTTTGTACAAAACCGAATCAATTTCCTGGCTTTGTACTTTGCACATATAAAATTTTTAAAATCTGTTAAATGAAGAGTTCTTTTGTAAATCCTAAGGAATTTTCTTCTTGCTTTCAAAATATCTTTTATTTCGTCGTTCCACCAAGGAACCGCTTTATGATAACGATCTGACAATGACATTGGAATAGATTTATCAGCGGCCTTAATAATTTTCTCCCGTATGAAACATTCATATTCGTCAATATTTAAAAATTCTTTGTTATTGGGATTTAGTTAAGTGCTATTTCGAAATAATTCCCAATCTGTTTTTTTAACCAGGAACTTCTTTCGTGCTGTGTTTTCAATGTTACTGTAGACTAATGGAATGATAATCAGAAAATGGTCACTACTATGGAGGTCATCACTAACGAACCATTCAAAATAATTTTCGAGTATAGGCGACACAAGACTGAGATCGATACAGCTATATGATTTGTAAGCAAGACTGAAATGTGTAGGATCACCATTATTTAAGATATTTAGATTTAAGCTTACCCCTAACATCAATCCTATCCCATCCCCATAAGAAGTTATGGGAATGAAAGTCTCCTAATAACATAAAAGGGAAGTTGAATTGGCGAATAAGGTTTTCTATATTCAATTTGGAAATATTTTCAGGCCGCGGTAAATAAATATTACAAATGACAAACTCTACTGGATAGTACATTCTTACGGCTACAGCATGAAAGTTGGTTTGGATGTCTATTTTTTCGCAGTTAAAAGATTTATTTATTAGAATGGCTACTCCACCATGAGCTACTGTGTTCGATTGACAATTTTTATAGAACGTTTTAAATTTTTTAAATTTTGGAATTTGATCAAATTTAAATTTCGTTTCTTGGATACAACAGGCAAGAGGTTCATATTCATTAATTAAAAGTTGAAATTCATCATAATGACTATAGAAACCATCGCAGTTCCATTGAATAATATTTAAATGTTGTTTATTCATAGTAACTCAGATTCGGAGTGCAAATCACTTGACATACAATACTAAAGTTATCATTTATAGTTTTTGAATTTGGTTTATCTTTATTATTTTTCTTATTTTTAATAGTACATTTTGCACGGTTAGATAATTTTGCTGGGAATACTTCTAATCAAAGTCGGGGTGCACCAGGGAAGCGTTTTAAGTCCTTTGCTCTTTATTACAGTCCTTGATTATCTGCTTGAAGGTAAAGTGATGGACCCCAAGGTACATCAGTTATTCTTTGCTGACGATGGAGCCATCATAAGTGAGGATCCTACATCCCTGCAACGAGCACTTGATGTGTGGGTGGACGTTTTGGAGGGAAATGGGTATCGCATTAGTTCAAAAAAGACAGAGTACTTGTGCTGCCCGTTCTCTGATCCACTCAGGCCTATTCCAGACATTTATTTGAATGGAACAGTGCTTCCCAAGTGCGAAAAGTTCAAATATCTGGAATCTATGATCAATAGCAAAACAACTTGTGATGACGACATCAATCATCGCGTAAGCGTAGGGTGGATGAAGTGGCGAGAAAATTCCGCTATCTTCTGTGACAGAAAAATGCCCCCTAAGTTGAAAGGAAGGCTCTACACCGCAGTTGTACGTCCAGCGCTCACATACGGTTCACAATGTTGGACGATGTACAAAAAGTATGAGAGTAAATTAACGGCAGCTGAGATGAAGATGCTTCGCATGACAGCAGGAGTGACAAAGCTTGGTCGAATAAGAAGTTCGAAGATCCGTGGAAGCTTTCACATCAAGGAAACCATCGTACAAAAAATAGAGCGTGACCGGCTCAGTTGGTATTGCCACGTTCAAAGAAGAGATCATTTGAACCCTGTTAAAAAGGCAATATCAATGCACGTTCCAAAGACATCGCGATGTAGGAAAGGCAGGCCTATAAACGCCTGGATCACACAAATGCGACGACATCGGCACTTCATTGGCCTCAGTAACCGAGTGATCCAAAATCGGCAGGCCTGCCGATATTTTCTGAGGTCAAATAGGCGAACCCCACAGGCGGATCAGTAGAAATGCGGTGAAGTGGGAGGGTTGTGATCCCTTGTTTTCGGATCATGGCCTCGCTGATAAAAGGAAGAAGAAGAATACTTCTAATTTACCTTTTTCTCTAGTTAATTCTTTCGTTTTCGGTTGGTCCGACAGGCTATCTTCCGAACGTTGGCTTGAACGCTTAATTAAGTCAGATGGAGCATTGGTTTTGTTGATTGTTGATTTCGATGATAATTGTTCATTCTCTACTTGGGCTGCTAGTTGTTCGCGCATGTCATCATGCGTTCCCTCCGACGTTTGCTCTGCGTTTGGGGCGTGGTATGGTATTTTTCACCACAGTTGGAGCAAATCTTTGAGAATTTACATACCGGGGCGATATGACCAAACTGTAAACAATTCATACATCTAAGTGGTGGTGGAATATATGGCCTGAGCTTAGCTTTGATATAACCAATGTCAATGTAGTCAGGTATTTGGGTAGTTGAGAATATAATATATATATACATAAAATATATAAACTGTAATCTTGAATGGCTCAGGTACTTATGTTTTTTGCTTTCATTCTTCTTATATCAATCACGTGTTGATCGCGGAGATTTAATAAAATGTACTCTTTTTCCATGAAATTGAATTCAGAACAATACACTACACCTTTGACATGATTTAAAGTGGGATGTTCATATATATTTATGTTTATGTTTGGATCTAAATTTCTCAATTGAACCAGTTTTTTTGCTTGTTCATAATTTTTAGTTTGAATTAATAAAGACCCATTTTTGATTTTAAAACATTTTTCTATGTCACCGACAACCGTTGATATAACTTTCTTTAGCAGAAAAGGAGACACCTTTTCCATGTTATGACCAGGATCACACCTTTCCATAACAAGAAATTTACCACTGGGCGAATCGTTAGCTAAAACCTTACTTGTATCAAAAATCAAATTAATTTTCCAAATATGATCATATTTATGATCCAGATGCGCCATTGTTAGTCAGGCTGATGAATATAAATACACTTTTAGTTCGGGCACTTGACTAAACGTCTTTACTCTCTGAGTGACAACAATGTACTGTCCCCTAATCATATAAGATATGACGGCGTGTGAGGCGCCTTCCTGGTTCCGCTTTATCACAATCGCTAGAAGTAGTTACGTACATTGGTTTGATGCTGCTATATTGCTCGTTATTTTTAGGTTGTTATATATAGACTTTATTCTTCCTTGGGTGACTCACAGAGTTTTTTGTCTAACTTTGTCGTTTCAGGATTGAAGTTGCCAGAAAGTCAGCGACCAGAAGGAGAATTACCAGTATTGGTCCTAGTTTATTTTATTGGACTTACATATGTATATCAAATAATAATAATAATAAACAAATTAACTGCTTTACTACTCTATCCTTTTATTAAAATTTGTTCGGCTCTTATAATAATAATATGACTTCAATAAATCTGCCGACTTCGCCTTCGATTTCATATGGTTTTTTAAGCGACACATACATAACAATATTTTCTGTACAACATTTCCTAAAGCCGTCGCAGTTAGTTTCGAAGTATTAAATCTAGGGGCTCCTTGTTTTCTCATTAGACGCTCGCTTGTTATCAAGATTAATGGCGAATGATCTAAGGAGATATCAAAAGTTTTCTCGACGTTTGTAAAGCCATTAGCTACACCTCTTGCAATCAAAAAGTCTGCGAGGTCAGGAGTTTTTGCTCGGTCGGTGGGCCAATATGTAGGTTTTCCCGTCGAAAAGAAGTCAACATTCAACTGCATGCCTGCTTTGTAAAGTATTCTTAGTTGAACCTTATCTTGAACATCAAAAGGCGTCTTTCGAATTGAAATCATCACCAAAAATTCGGTAAGCACAGGTATCCTTTTATTTTTACACTAGATTTCTTTTTCAAATGCGTTTCGGAAATTAAGCATACATATGTTAATATTGTTTTTTTACAAGAATACTTCTAGTTCATCTATCTTTTCCAATAGTCCATTTGTGTTTCATGTTAATATTTTAAGCAACTGTTTCATATTCATACTTGAGTTCCTCTTTGAATGATCACGTGACTTTAATTCCTGCATTAGCTGGATCGCAAGAGTTTTGAAAATGACTTTGTACTTTTCATTTTTTTTTATTATTATTTTTCACTATTCATACTCTCCACGTCTACTGAGAAATTACTATTTTTCTTTTAGCGCATAATATGATTATCCAAGCATAATTTGATTGTGCAAGCATAGGGGCGATCACAAATAGGCGAGTTACGAAACGCGACGCAAAGCGAGGCGGTACTGTATCGCGAGATACACTTCACACCGAGAAAGTATACGTTCATTCACACAAAGAAGTTTACCGCTCTAGCGATATTTGACGCCTTTAAAGCCAATGGCAGCACTCATATTCCCGTAGTAGACTACTGGTAACGGTGTATCCGGTCCCGCGTTATATGGGTATAACAAAATAAACTGGCCGCAACTGGTCGGAGGTTGTGCCGTTAGGCTAACTTCCCTACCACGTAAAGAAGTTGTGGTTACAAAACAAACGACAGCCTCGGATATGGATAATATTTCTGTTGACGACCCTTGCAATCGTAAAAGGGACAACGATCTTCGAGTCTGAACGTGGAATGTTAGCTCGCTTTAAAAACAACCGCAGCCGAACAACTTGCGGGGGCATTAGACTGCTGCAAAGCAGACATTACCGCCATCCGAAAAATGCGACGAAATTGGCTGGGCAAAAGGAAGAAGAAAAACTGCGGCATCTACTACGGCGATTGCTACAGACAGCAAGGACATCGTTCTTCGGGTGCGGATTTGTTATTAGAGGCAGACCTAGTTAATAATTCATGAGTTTCCGGCATGTAAACGAGCGCCCTACAACCATCCGTGTCAAGGCGAGATTCGCCAACATTAGCCTAATATGCGCCCACGCCCCTCACGAGAAGATGGACGACGCGAAGAAGGATGACTTCTACCAACTCTTCGACAACACATATGATCAATGCGCTAGCCACGACGTTGAAGTTGCCGTGGGCGATTTTAGCACAAGGCTAGGAAAAGACAACTGATTCAGGCTAGTCCACTTTGCAGCGGGACGAAACGTTATCACAGTTAGTACGCGGTTTCCACATCTTGATATTCACAAGGGGACATGGCTCTCTTTTGACAGAAAAACCATCAGCCAAATCGATCACATAGCGATCGACCCAAGGCACTCTTCCAGTATTCTGCGTGTCCGGACTTTCCGAGGAGCCAACGTGGTCTCGGATCACTATTTACTTATAGCCAAGGTACAGATACGGATATCCAGAACGGAGCGAAATCTACGAAATACTATGAGGAAGTTTGACATTGGACGGCAATAATCGCAGAGACCGCCAGACCCCTTGCCGATCGAATTTCTTTTAATCTCAATCTAAGTTCTATGCCGCCAGCAGCAAATGCGGAAGGTCAGTGACAGCGTTGCCAACAAGCTTTAAGAGATGCCGCTCTGACGTACTGGGTTTCTCTTAGCCACCACAATGAAACCTTGGTTTGATGAAGAATGCCGATACAAGGCGGCATGGCATAGAAGGACTAGAGCTGTTCTCGAGTTCTACGAGTGGGAAAGAAAGAGGAATATTGACTTCTCAGAATGTAGGAAAAAGATCAGGAGAAGCACTCTATCGAGGAGACTGAGAGTCTTTATTGCAGGAATGATGTTAGAACATGCCAGGGTTCCAAAGCCAGAACAGAAGCCTGCAGGGATGAAAATGGTAATATGGTATAGTAGTAGAATCACAGTCGGTGCTGAAGATATGGAAAGAACACTTTTGCAGACTACTAAACAGCGACGATGACCAATAATCCGCGGTCAGGCAAAATAAGCCATTCAACAATGATGATGATAGTCCAGATTCCCATGAAGGCGATCAAGATGAAGTGAGAACAGAAAATCCTGCCGGGACAGCCCACCATTGACCAAATATTCACACTACGACAGATCTTGGAAAAAAATCCATAAATATAAAATCGATACGCGTCACATCTTCATGGATTTCAAAGTTGCCTATGCAAGCGTGTATAGATACGAGTTATACAGAGCCATATCTAGTCTCGGCATCTCTGCCAAGGTTGTCCGTTTGAGGTGAGCGACGAAGTAAGAAGATGGAAAAAAAAGTTCGGAATGTTTGATTTCAGCAGCCCAAAGCCGCCAAAGCACTGTCTGGATATTCATTTTTATAAAAATTATGAAATACACCATAATCTAACCTTTCTCGATTTATAAAATCTTCGTTTTTCGATCTCATAAGAAATCTATAAATATGAACATGAGTTTCAAGCAAAATACTACGACGAACAGCAATTGACAACGTTATTTTCAATAAAAGGCCACTTGTCGCTCAATCGCACATTCGGTCGCCGCTCAGTGCGTGGCCTTAGCCTAAGACAAGGTGACGCGCTATCATGATCTCTTTAACATAATACTTGAAAGAATTGTATGAAACTCACAAGCCAACACCGGAGGTACAATCTTTTACAAGTCTGTACAGCTACTCGCTTACGCCGATATCATCGATATAATCGAAAGAACTCAACGGGCTGTCAGTGGGGTACTTGCAGGTATTGAGATCGAGGCAGCAAAGATGGGTCTAGCGGCTCATCAAAACAACATACATATATGCTGTCTACAAAAAAGGACACCCAACAGCAGCGTCTTGGACAGAACACCACAGTAGGCGAATTTAATTTAGAGGTAGTAAAGGACTTTGTCCACGTAGGCTCTATGGCGAGCTCCGCAAATGACACCAGTGGGGAGATCAAACGAAGAATTATTCTTGCCAATCGCTGTTTTTATGAGCTAAGAAGGCAGCTACTTTACAAAGCCCTATCTTGAACTACTAAGATAACTCTGTATAAGACATTTATCATCCCAGTCCTGCAGTATGGCACAGAGGCATGGACTTTGTCAAAATCGGATGAGGGTGGCCTTGGTCATTTTGAAAGAAAAGTTCTTTGAGTGATCTTTGGTCCCGTCTGCGTAGATGGTGGATGGGGAAAAATGTACAATGCCAAACCATACAGCCGATAAAAGGACATCGACGTAGCCCGAAGAGTTCATATACAGCGGCTAAGATAGCTGGGTCATGTAGAGCGCATGAGTTCGAGTCCACCCCGA
Organism: Brachypalpus laphriformis; assembly: GCA_945910035.1. Lineage (NCBI taxonomy): Eukaryota > Metazoa > Arthropoda > Insecta > Diptera > Syrphidae > Brachypalpus > Brachypalpus laphriformis. Next base: position 87,765,139 of record OX246754.1, read on the forward strand.
TTGGACGACGCAGTAGAGCACGAACTCGCGGTATGTGTTGCAAACAAAAGGGGGTGGGCCTCAATCAACTTGGCGTGCGCAACTGGAGGCAATTGGAGAGGTTTGTTGGTTGAGGGCCAGGTCCACCCCGGACTGTAGTGCCACATGAAAAAAAAATAAATTTGAAGGTGGTTGATGCATTAGCTAATGATGACTGAATATTTACGATAAATTACTTGGTCTCTTCACTGGATGCAATTATCACTCATTCTGCACTCTATTTGTGACGGCCTCGGAAGACTTCCAGACCCTAACATTTTATTAATATTAAACATAGGCATCGGCTTCTAGGTACTAGAAATGTTTTATTTGACGTTGGTGAAATCTCCTTCTCCTTATAGTCTTTATTTAATAAACAAAGACCGCGATACTAAGGCATCTTACTGAAAAGAGGAGATAACCACTCTATTAGGTTAGGTGTTAAATATTATAGTTTGGTACTCCTAGATCTTCCAGCCCTTTGATATTTCTTTGTTTTATAATCACTCATTTCATTCATTAGTAGGATGTTGTTTGATGTGGCCTGAATGAAAACCTTATGTCGAATTAAATTAAATTTAAACGAATTCCTCTTTGTAGTGTGTAGTGTGTCTCACAACGATGTTTATCGCTTGAGTTAATATCAGTCTTATCCATGAGAAATCAAAGGATGAAAAACATTTTATCGCAAATCCTTTCACAAGTGTCCTTGAAAAGATGTTTCTTCATCTTAAAAAAATCGACACATTTATGTATACAACCATATAAAGATACATATGTATGTACGTCGTACGAACAATATCGATTGCGAGTATTCTTATTGACTTAGGACAGATAAGTGAAAAGGATTTTTCAATCAGTGTAAAAGCGCTTAGTAAATCTAAAGATACACATACTTGTATAAATGTAAGTACACACGTGCATATATATAGGTACCTACATACATTGGTATATGTTTTAAGGTTGACTTTCATAGAATGTGTAAAAGAAAAATTCTCCAAAGAGTTGCGTGGGTTTATATTTATTGAATGAACGGTATTGAACAGATTTACGTACTTATCGTACGGGAATATAGAAATAAATTTAAGAACGAATAAGTTTATCTGGTATTTGTTCTGCAAATTGATGTAGGTATCTATTTTTTTGTTAAATTTATATAGATTCAACAAATAATTAAATTTGTCTTTCCATCCTTAGTATGTCACAAATATTTCAAGCTACATATCTCTAGGACGGTTTGGATTTATTAACTTTTCATATACGGGAGAAAAAGCGTGTAATAATTCTATAACAACATTGATTATTTAAATTGTCTCCTACGAATATTAATTCAAATGCATTTTCTTTTTAGTAGGTAACCACATTTATAAAAAGAGATTGCTTCTTCGATGATCTAAACGATCTGATCACAATATACACTGTCAGGATATATGGCTTTATCAAGAAGAGAAAATGGTTACAGGAGTAGATATCACAATGACCTTGATAACCCAAATCCACGCAATTCAAAACACCACTTATCTGTTGAACGTATACCCCAAGTCCAGCGGGCAGGCTGCCTCGGATTAACGTTCATTCAGCTTCTACAAAAGTCGTTCGCAAAAGCGCCTAGCCTTGTGGCATGATTGCCTATTAGACAACCGACTTATATTATAAGTGTAAATGAGTAAGCTTTGAGATTGGTCGGACTGACTCTTTTAATGAGAAATATATACATAAATACTTGCCTACTGACATCAGGATTTGAACCATGAGCCATTAGTGTGGCAATCGATGACGTAACTAATATACTATAGCCACGCCTAAACCTATTCTATTATAATATTGACTTGTAAAGTTGATAATTACAGAAAATGCGGATCATTTTCGTTTTAGAGAAGTTTTTTTTTTTTTGTTTGTTAGCCTCTGTCATAAAACTGATACGCTGTTGGTGCAAGTCCATAATAGTATGCTGTAACAGGTGTTGTAAATGTCCATTGAATTTCAATGCTTTCTGCATGAGCAATTGTTAGCACGTCAATGTTAGCTTTGTGAGACATCGCTTGAATCTCGAATTCTTCCAACAAGCTGTGTAACCTGCCTGCAAATCTTGATTTTATAAAAGCTACCGGCTTAGTCAAAATACTTCTTTCGCCTCCTGAGTCATTTGGGACAAGTAGAAGTATGTTTGAATTTTGAATTTAATTCTGTGGGCGCCGTGGCGTAAGTGGTTAGTGTGTCGGATCACTACGCATGAGGTTCCAAGTTCGAATCCCATAAAACACCAAAAAGTTTTTTCACGGTCCCACCTCTCGCGAGCGTCTGACAAACATCCGAGAGTATTGTTGTCACGAAAAAGCTTCTCAAATCGCCGTTCGGATTCGGCATTAAACTGTAGGTCCCTTCCATTCGTGTGAAAAATATAACGCACACAACATGAGTGGTTGCGAGAAGCTAGGCCCTGGCACTTTAAAGAGCTGTTGCGCCAAATATTTGTATTTGTATTTGTATTTTGTGGCAACTAATACAATGAACACAGTGCAACAAAAAATATGTGTTAGTTCAGTCTTTTGCAGAGATAATCACCTAATGTAAGCCAACATAATTTATCCAATTCTTAAGGCCATATTATTCACTTCGGGTGTAAAGCAGGTTAAGGTGAATTTTAAGCCCGACCATTTAATCCGCATTTTTTAAACCCGAAAATTTAAACCTATGTTTATGATATTCACTCAAAAAGATATATTAAGCCCGGTGGATTAAAGATGCATCTAACCCGGATTTAAAACAGTTTAAACTCGTTTTAAAACCGTTTTAAGCCTACGTATTATCAATATTTTAAATTGAAAATTATTTGATTTGTGTTTATTTGTTTGTTTGTGTATAGGTATGTGCTTAGAAACAGAGTTGGTAAAGTGATAACGGTATCTAATGGATGACATACCGACGTCTATCACCATCAAATTCCTGTCGAATTAACGAATGTAGCCGCCAAAAGCCGCTTTTTTCAGCCAAAAATACTTGCGGAATTCCACTTCACCGTAATCTTCGACGCAACCCCTATTATGCAATCGATGCATTCGACGAGTAGGAGGTTGTTTCACCATCTGCTGTTCTATCAGCTCTTCCAGGATTTCGTCTTCTGACAATGAACACATCAACATTTCGCACTGATTATTGTATTATACTCAAAATTTGTCAAATTTGAGATAACATCATATTCAAACGTAAAATTCAACTCCCTACACATCAATAAGACTGTCGTTAGAATAATAGGTAATTGCTTTATTTTTATTAATAACCCTAACAAAGTATTAATTTTTTTAACAAGAATTTAATAATCAGTTTTCCACTGATTCTGAAAAAAGTCATATTTTGAGTTACAACAGTATTGTATTATTAGTGCGATCCACAAAAAAAGTCCCCGTACAGTTCATCATTTTCTTTATAATAATTAACGTAACTTAAAAAAAAAAACAGTATTTAATAACTCGTTGACTCTCCTTCATTCTTAATGACTTCTTGTAACCGATTTTTCATGGAATGGACTAATTTAGAGGTCGTATCTGGGGCGATATTGTTCCATTCCTCACGCAAGATGGACTTCAGCTCATTTTTGCTGGAAATTATATGTTGGCGAACTCTTTTTCCAAGGTGATCCCACAGATGCTCAATAGGATTGAGGTCTGGTGCATGTGCCTAATGCTTTATCAGTGTTCGGACATTATACAGCAACCACTCTCTTACCAGGAACGACGTGTGTTTTGGGTCATTCTCTTGTAAGAACAAAAAACTGTTCCCAAGACCCAGTTTATGGGCACTTGAATGCAAATTTTCTTTCAGTATATTCAAGTACCCATACTTATTCATCGTGCAACCTATAAATACTAGATTCCTGACGCCGGAAGAGGCCATACATCCCAATACCATTACATGGCTACCGCCGTGCTTCACAGTAGGTGTTCGATTTTTTGGATACATCTCACTGTTTGGCTTTCTCCATACCGTTCGACGGTCATCTGAGCCAAAGATGTTAAATTTACTCTCGTCAGTAAATATAACGCGATCCTTCTCCAAATGCTCAATAGCATAATCCAATCTAAATTTTTTATTATATTTTCGAATTAATGGTTTTCCGGCTTACACGACCATTCAATTTATTTCTATTAAGCACGTTTCTAATAGTTTGAGCACACACATTAATTCCTTCGGTTGTCTTCAAATTGGCGGCAATAACAGGTGCACATTTTCTTGGGACTGCTATAACATTTCTTACGATTCGCTTCTCCGGACGTTGATCTATCTTCCTTGGATGGTCAGATCTTGGCTTATTGACTATTGTTTTTATTTTTTTTAATTGTTGTAAAACATACTGAATGAAGGAACGGGATCTTTTTACTATTGTGGATATGTCGACAAGAGATTTTCCTTCGTTTTTAGCTGAATAATAAGTTTTTTGTTAGCCAATGGAATGTGTGTATTTTTATTCTCCATTTTTATTTTTATTTTAAAAAACAAAAACAATTTCATGTAAAATCGACCGAAAATTGAAAAAAATAAATAGACAATTGTTATCCACACGCTTTCTAAAGGCAACTGTTACAAAGAAATGACATCTGTACGGAAATTTTTTTGTCATTTTTGATAGACTGTTTGGATGAATATGGCCATAACGGTATTGTGAGCGCCTAAAAAACTTGCGATTCGGAGAACAGATGGCGAGAAAAACCACATATCTGTTAGTGTTGCCACTTAGCGCTTTACTTTACTTTACTTTACTAGGGCCTTGAACGCACTGCGACCTGTAAGATCTATTGTGCCAGCCCGGTGTTTAGCTGAGAACTTGGTTAAGGCTCAATATTCCAGAAGTCAGGGGGACTCATTAAAGCCCTTCCGATATGGAGAAGTCTTTTTCTTGCTGCCATGGGGCATTCACAAAGAATATGTTCTGCCGTTTCTTTTTGCTCTCCACATAGCCGGCATTGATCTGTATCTGCTACTCCTATCTTGTGCAGATGGTACCTGAGTGGGCAATGACCAGTCAAGTAGCCTGTTAAGGTTCTTAGGTCTGCTTTCCTAAGCTCGAATAGCTTTTTAGCCTTGCAGCGGTTGAGATTAATGAACTTCTTTGCCTGTCTTAGGCCCTTGAGTTTGGCCCAGTACTCTGCATGATGATCATCTTCCCATTTCTTTATTTTTATGTTAACGCTACTCCGTGCGACTCCAAAATAGGGTTCAGGACCGACTAGTGGGCGACTAGCGCCTTTTCTCGCTAAGCAGTCCGCCCGTTCGTTGCCCTCGAAGCCTTCGTGTCCTGGTATCCAGGCCACAGTGACTATGTTTTTCGATGCGAGATCTTCGAGTAGGTTTAGACAGTCCCATACAAGTTTTGATCCTACCGTGTACGATTTCAGAGCCATAAGTGCTACCTGGCTGTCTGAGAGGATATAGATACGAGTACCCTCGACTCTTCTACGCAGACATTCTCGTACACAGAGCTCGATCGCATGGACTTCCGCCTGAAATATTGTTGGTGATTTCCGCGCCAGTGCTACCATTTTCCAATTTGGAACCATCTGTGTACCAAGTTTGAGAGTTTGGTAAGACTACAAGTCCTTCATTCCTCCATGTGTGGCGGTCACCTATGACCACATTGAATTTCCTGGAGAACCGGTATTTCTTGATCATAGTATCTGGGATTTTGAGAATAGGGTCATTTTGAATATAACTTAGAATCTTCAAATGGCCTGTAAAGATGCCGATTTTAAGGTCCGAGATCTTGGGTAGCCTGAGAGCACTCAGCATAGCTTCTTTTTGTGCTGCAAGGTGCAACGGTGTGAGGCTAAGCATTGCTCCCATTGCTGCCGTAGGGCACGTTCTCATTGCTCCTGTGATACTCAGACAGGCTAGACGATGTATTTTATTCAACTGTTCCTGAGTCTTGGCCTGTAAGGTTTTTGGCCACCAGGCCAACGATGGGACGTTTTCCAGTCTAATTTCTTTGAGAGTGTGGTTTCTTTTCCTGGCAAAGGGTACAAGTATAGTTTTTCCGGGGTTGATGGTAAGTCCCTTTATCCTGCACCAATCGGAAGTTAAATTGAGGGCACCTTGCATTAGTTGAGAAATTATGTCCTCAAATTTGCCTCTGACGCTGATGACAATGTCGTCTGCGTATCCTTGTACTTTGTAACCCGATTTTTCAAGTAGCTCTAGGAGTTCGTCAATAACTAAGGTCCAGAGCAGGGGAGAGAGGACTCCTCCCTGCGGGCAACCTCTGGTAGCTGTTATAGTTTTATGCGAGCCTCCGCACTCGATTCTTATCTTCCTGCTGCATAGCATGGTTAGGATCCAGTTTATGATCAGAGGAGCGACATTTTTCCTGATCATAGCCTTTTTGATAGCCTTATAGGACGTGTTGTCGAATGCTCCCTGTATATCTATGAAGGCACATAGGGCTGTTTCTTTGGCAGCTAATGATTTTTCAATCAATAATGTTAAGCTATGAATGGCTGTTTCCGTAGATTTCCCAGGTTGATAAGCAAATTGGTTTGCATGCAGAGGATCATGTATAAGGAACTTTTCCCTTATATGATGATCGACGATTTTCTCCATCGTTTTTAGGAGAAAGGAACTGAGACTAATGGGTCGAAAGGATTTAGGCGATTGCTCCGCCTGCTTTGCCGCCTTTGGAATGAAGACCACCTTAACCTCCTTCCAACTTTTTGGTATGTAGCCTAGTGTAAGGCTGGATCTGAAAATTCTTATAAAGGTAGGAATTAACAGGTTTGCTCCTTGTTGTGGTAGGCAGGGAAATATGCCATCTATGCCTGGTGATTTAAATGGGCTAAAGGTAGATAGAGCCCATCTAATATGGTTGGCAGTAAAGATTTTGCCAGATAGGCTATAGTCTCGTGTAGAAGCAATGAGAACGTCGTTCCTCAGGTGTTCTGGAGAGACAGCACAAACGGATATACAGCCTGGAAAGTGTGTATCAAGTAAGGCTTGACTGGTTTCCTCCGGACTGCTGGTGAATTCCCCATCTGGTTTCTTTAGGGAGCCAAGATGCTTGGAGTGACTCTTGGCTAGGGCCTTTTGAAGGTGAGCCGCAGTGGGGAAGCTTTCGATACGTTCGCAGTGAGTTCTCCAAGATTCGCGTTTAGATTTTCTAAGTTCTTTGTTGTAACTTGTTAGAGTTTCTTTGTAAAGGCACCAATCGCCATTGATTTTAGCTCTATTGAATAGCTTCCTAGTTTCACGCCTAAGTGACTCAAGACGCTTATTCCACCAGGGGGCGTCGCGGTTGGTCCTTTTCTGTGTTTCGGCACAACTGCCTTCATAAGCGACGGAAATGGTTTTTCGAAGGTGTTCTGCCTCGAATTCCAACTCTGAAATGGTATGTATAGGATTCGAAGCACGATTTAGTTCTGCCTCGAGGATAAACCGATAGGAATCCCAATTAGTGTGTCTAGGGTTCCTGTAATTTAGCGTGTCACTCATGGAGATCCCTATATCGAATCTGATGTGGTTATGGTCCGACATAGAGACTTCATCAGACACGTGCCAGTTTGTGATGAAATTGTAAATAAAAGGGCTTGCCAAAGTAAGATCTAGTACCTCTTGGCGGATGATGTTAGTAAAAGTAGGAACGTTTCCCCTATTTACCACCACCATGTTGTTAGTACATACAAATTCAAAACGCGATTCACCTCTTTTGTTGATGTCCGAACTGCCCCAGGCGGTGTGATGGGCGTTAGCGTCACAGCTGATAATCCAGGGTAGCTTTTTGGCACGGCAGTAAGCCATCAAGTACCCTATCTCGTTCGGCGGTGCCTCGGCTGTGTCCCCGGGAAAGTAAGCGGAGGCGAAGACAACCTTCGTGGTTCCACTTGTTAGCGGCACTTCTGCCACTATCGCCACCAGGTCCCTAGTAATGAACTCTGTAATGGGAAATATATTATGAGTATTTTTAATTAAAATTGCTGCCCTAGGATTACTCCACGAGTCACTATAAATTAACTTACAGTTCTTCGTTGGGAGCCCTTTAATGGCACTAACGGCTCTTGCATCAGTGCTAAGTCAACATCTTCCTTGATGAACCGTCTATTCAGCACGGAAGATGCTGCCCTAGCATGGTGCAAGTTTATTTGAAGGCACCTGAAATGCCTTCTGATGAGTGGTGGAGGACTCATCTACCGTTTACGCCACCTGTCCCGGTGGGCCGTTTTTCTGACCCTGCCGCTATTTAGTAGCGCAGCTTCCTCGGGGTTTCTTCTCTCCCACTTCCTCAACCTTCCAGAGGGAAGGATGTAGCGTCTTTCGCTATACCTAGGGGTGTAGTCTTCCTCTCGACGTGGTGTGTGTCTGGGCCTGAGGGGCGAGGGTGGACGTGGATGAGGGTTGCGCGGATGAGGCTTGCGCGGAAGCTTCGGTAGCGCGCTTGAAGCTCTAGCTGATGTTCTTTCTGGCGGCCGTTTGTTTGCGGATACCACCTCAGCGCTGGTGCTGGGGCCCTGTGTGGCCTCTGCCCTGGTGTTGGAGACCCGTATGGCCTCAGCGCTGGTGCTGGGGCCCTGTATGTCCTCAGTGCCGCTGGTATTAGCTCTGCGCGTACAAGAGCTGGCAGGATTTTCTTTGACTATCGTGCCTGTCTGGTTTACGTTTACGGTGGGTCTTGGGTGCTCTTTATGTTTGCGGCGAAGTTGTACGGACCCGAAGCCGTAGCTAAGTTCGCCTCCGATTTTCGAGAGGTGTGAAGCTGATGCCGGATCCAGAGCCACGGTGATCTCCACGACGGCTGCTCGTTCGACTCTATTGAGCACTCTCCAGTCGTCCACTCTTAGCCCTTCGTTTTGGCCTTTTATTAGGCCCAACAAACGCTCGTTCGAGTCTTTGCCAGGAAAGTACCCGACAAAAATTTCTGGACGCGGAACTTCTTCCTCGTCCACAACTTTCAGCTGTGCATCTTTCCAGGGCTTCATTTTGGGTACTGTTGTCTTGAGCCAGTCCGCTGTTGCTCTATTTTTACAGCTGAAAAGAAGCCAGCCGGGTTTGAAAGTACAACCGAGGAACTGCGGTTTAGTAGAACTTTCCCTCTGCTGCACGATGATGTCCAGTACCTTGTCCTGTACCCGCCTGAGCTGGTCTGTAGTCCAGATGGTGCCCGGGAAGTCTGGTGGTAAGACACCAATCTTGACGATGTCAACGGCAGCGTCCCTGTAGGTTTTTACAGGGCTTGATGGTCCGAGCCTAACTTTTGACGTGGTGGCTAACCTCTTCGCTGCGTTGTCTGGTGGTTTAGCGCTGTCACCTCTTGGACGTTTTGAGGGGCTTCTTGCCTGTTTAGTGGAGTCTGCGCTAGCTCACGAGCTTTCTGCAGGCTGTGTCCCTTTCTCAGAAACTCTTTTAGTCTTTTGCGTCCAGCTCCAGATAGCTTGACCCTTTCTGAAAAGAGACTTTTGACGCCTTCAATATGAGCATCAATCACCGTTGCAGGAGAGCCAGGTGATGCTAGGAGAGTCTCTTCATCCTCCGTATTTATGGTGTCAGTTGTGTCGACGGTACTTGAAGCCACGTCCTCTGCTATGACATCCATAAGTTCAGACTCCACAGTAGGACCAAGTGCCCTCTCTGTAGAGTCTGAGAGGCCCAAAGCGGCCCCGGTTTGCACGTTAAGAGGAGTGCATTCCTCATCGTTATTTTTTAAATTTGTATCCATGGGATTTTTTTTAATAAGGGGAAGGGTAGTTCACCCGCGGTAGAGCCCCATGCCACGGGAGGGCTAATTTAAACCGGATGTCACCTGGTTTCCGGAGTCCACCGTTATAAGACACACTTACGGAGTGCCATTCATCCCTTAGGCACGGTCGTTACACACCTGGGATTACGGGTTTTTCCAAGTTTTCCTCTTTAGATCCGCCATATTTCGTATTCAGCAGGGACACCTCGTGCAGGATGTGGTTCTTCACCACGTATGGACGGTCTTAGGAGATAGATTCATTTGGATGCCTCTATTCCTCTGGCTCCTTTGCCTGGAACCTTACCCCCAAAATAGCGCTTACATTAGACGTTATCATACATTTTTGCGATCATATAAAAAGGAAACTGCTGTGCGGAGACTTTTTGGACTGTGTGTAGATGTAAGTAAGTTACCCCGCAGCGCACCAGCGGATGTGTATAATGGATAATTCAATGGTAACGTAGATCTTTGACAGTGATTATTTCCGAGATGCTTATGTTTTTTTTTGGTTTTTGTTTAAACAACTGTCATCAAAACGCTTTTGCAAATTTAGTCACAGAGCGATATGCCATTGAACAAAGCGTAAAAGTGATCGAAGTGTTTTATGAAAATGGTCTTTCTGTAAGAAGTGCATTTCGAGCATTTCGTGATTCTTTCGGTCACCAACCGGCAGAAATTTCGAAAATTTGTGTTGGGGCAAAACGTAAAAACACCTGTGCGTCCTCGTCCAGGTCGGTGCACTGAAAATATTGCTGGTGTGGAAGAAAGTGTAACCCAGGCCCCGGCAACTTCAATTTGTCGTGGCGCACAGCAAGTGAACATTTCTCACAGAACGACTCGACGAATTTGAAGAAAAAACTTATTCCTACACCTACAAAATTCAATTGACACAGGCACTGAAGCCTAATGATCATTTGTAGCGCCGTATATTCCCAATTGGATGCTTAAACAACTAGCAGTTGATGTCTGAAAAAAAAAAAACATCACCATCAGCCATGAAGCACATTTTCACCTAAACGTATTGTAAAGAAGCAAAACTGTGGCATTTTGGGTACTGAAAATCGGCAAGTAATTCAAGAAAAACCTATGCAGCCACAACGAGTCACTGGGTGCGGTTTTTAAGCTAGTGGAGTCATCAGACAGCTCTTTCTGAAAATGATGCCGGTAAACGGTGAACGTTATCGTGATATGTTAATTAACTGTTTATGGCTTGAAATCAATGGCATGGACAATATGTAGTTCCAACAAGATGGTGACACTTGTCGCTACTGCGAACGAAATTTTCAGGACGCTTATCCCACGAGCGCCTACCTGATTACACACCTCGCCATGGTGTAGGGGAAAAGTAAAGCTCAAGGATTCTCGGGTACTTATCCCCATATGAGACATGAAGTCAAGTTGTAGTCCCCCCCCCCTGTCATAATCTCTCCATTCCCCTATCCCCTCCGGTGGGCTGGATCAAGGTGTTACACGACCCGTGCCGAGGATCAGCCTGGCTGGGGGCCTACTCTAAAAAAAATAGCCCAGTCGTTAACGAAGTATCCGGATACCTGGCGACCTCCGGATTAGCCTGCCTTGCCTGCAGAATGCGGATCTCTGTGCAGGTCGACTCTCCCATTCTCCGCCACTCGTGGGTCCTATTATGAACAAAAACAAACAAACAACCAAACAACCAAACAACCAAAAAAATCCAAAAAGCAACAAAAAAAATATACAAAAAGAGAACGGTCCTCTGGAAAAACCGTCTTTCAGCATCCTGGAAATGACGCCTGCAAGCTCTGCTATTGCAACTCCTGCTGCTGCATTGGCTTTGATCCCTAGCACTAGCTATGCGAGCAGCTTCAAGCAAGTGGTCGCTCACAGGATTCCTGAACGCTCGTCTGGTACACTGGCGGATAGAACAGTGGTTTCAACACCTGGTCCCATCGTAAAGCCAGACCATGAAACCCTAGGGCTCAACCCCCATATTATCTCTGCACCTTCAGGGACAGCTAACTGTTAGGCCTCGAGCTTACAGCACGCTGCTCCCTCCTCCTCGAAGGATTAACATCCCCTTTTAAAATCTGTCTCAGGGACGACGGACAGCTCGGCTACGAGCTTGCGGAACGTCGCTCCCTCCAAGATCTCTTACCAAGATCGACGGCTAGCCTACAAGCTAATTCGCCGCATTTAGGCTATCCCTGAATGAGAGAGAACTCAAAAACACAAAACGTCCTTAAGCTGGGCAACTGAACGTGTCCAGCTCCCCTCCGACTCATCCAACGAGGACTTATTATCCAAACGTCAAAGATCTCAGGATGGGTCTCCCACTTTAGCAAAGAAAACCAAGGTACTACTTTCCAACACTACCTCCAAGCCCTTCAACCAAGTGCTTATGGCACACTTGGAGATCGCGGTCGTTGACCACAGCGACCTGGGTGGCAGCATCATAGCTGACAAATGGAGGACGGTGGAGATTAAGCTCATCACGAATTGTCTTCAAGTCTTACGCGACCATCCCGGCCCTGAGGTTTCCTGCAGAGATGCTGGCTGGTATCAAAGGCATGTAAAACTCAGTGCCTGTGCTGACCGAAGATTGAAGGATCTATACAAAATTGCTGTTTCCAGATTGGGGCAGGTTTGGCCAGGTGCACAGTTGGAGGTCGTGGAAAAAGACTAAATTCCTAACCGACCCAGGACCCGTGCTATTACTCCGGTCGAACCCTCCGACCCTAGGGTGATCCTGGATATCCTCAGGATCAGCAACAGCTCCGTTCCCACCCACAACTGGAAGAATGACAAAGTGGACGAGCCGAGAGGAGGCATTAGAAGCGTCATCATTGTCATCAATGAAAAGTCTCTGGCCCCCTTGGCATCTTCAAAAGGGGCGATAAATTACGGCTTTAGCTCTATCACTCTGAAAATCTATAAATGCAACGAGAAAGAGCCCGAGAGAGTACCTCTGAAACTGGACGCCTCTTCCGAACCAGTCACGAGTTTCTCTCCTTCCGAGCCCATTCCCTCGCTCCACCCCTCTTGGGGGTCGGCTCCACGTCGACGGACACGGAAATGGTCGACGCCCTTCTTAAACTAGACTTTTCCGGTTCCCCTTCTCCCTCACCATCTCTCCGTGGGGCCGACTTCGGTTTGACGGACACCGAGGTGGACAGTGATCCTAATGGCCTTTCTTTTGAGGATGACCTCCTGTCATCAGATTCAGAGGATGCCAACAATACCGTGATAATGGTATCTGAATAGAGAAGTAGCTCCAATGCTGCGACTCCTTCAGATTAACCTGCATCACTCCATCTCGGCTTCGGCCTCCCTTATTCTCCAGCTTATTAAAAACGGGGAACACTTAGTCTTGATCCAGGAACCATGGGTTGTTGGAAACCGGGCTTGTGGCCTCAAGACAGACTCCAAACTACAAATTAATATACGCAAGGATGGAAGGTAAACCCAGATCTTGTATCCTTGCGAAGACCCACTTTAACATCTTTTTACTACCAATCTGAAACTGCATTCAAAGAAATTACCGGCTGGTTTCGGCCTATTTGGATCACGATCAAGTTGGCCCACTCCCTCCGGACATCTTGGGGAGGTTGATTGCGAAAGCGGAGAGCCTTAAGACTGGTCTCATCATTGGCTGTGATGCGAACGCTCATCACTCAATCTGGGACAGTTCCGACATAAATGAAAGAGGTGAGCAACTTTTTGATTTTATCCTCAGTACTAATCCCCTAATTTGTAATCGAGGGTCTAAACCGACTTTCATTACTCGTAACCGACAAGAAGTCCTGGACACCACCCTTGTATCTGATCATATATATAACTTGGTAAATGACTGGAGAGTCTCTGAAGAGCACTCCATTTTAGTCTTGACGACGATCTACCTCATCAGAAGGTTTTTAGAAATTATAAAAAAAGCAATTGGTCTCTATACAGAAGGCACTTATTGACGCTTATTTCCTCCCTTTTACCTACTGAACCTTTTGCTTACTGATGATCTTGACAGATTGGTCAACACTTTAACATTGGCACTTAATGGTGCCTTGTCTGTGGCGTGCCCTAACCGCACTTCTCGAGGCAAGAAGAAACCACCTTGGAATGCAAATCTTAGTACTCTTAGGAAAGACAACAGAAAAATACAAATATTTGGCACAACAGCTCTTCAAAGTGCCAGGGCCTAGCTTCTCGCAACCACTCATGTTGTGTGCGTTATATTTTTCACACGAATGGAAGGGACCTACAGTTTAATGCCGACTCCGAACGGCGATTTGAGAAGCTTTTTCGTGACAACAATACTCTCGGATGTTTGTCAGACGCTCGCGAGAGGTGGGACCGTAAAAAAACTTTTTTGGTGTTTTCTGGGAAAGACAACAGACTCCTCTTTAATACTGGTAAAAGCTCCCGAGAGACGGCCGATTGGGACACCTACAAACTGTCTCTCAGGAAATACAAAATCTTACTGAGGAAAGTGCAACGACGCTCCTGGAGACTTTTCTGCGACAGCATTGAAGAATCCTCGGAAGCTTCTAGGTTGCGGAAAATCCTCTCTAAAAGCCCTTCAATACCTAGCTACCTTTCACATAAAGAAGGTCACTGGACCACCCCTGCTAAGAAATCTATTGACATCCTGCTGGATACTCACTTCCCTGGTAGCTCCCCTCTTGCTGTTTGGCTATCGGGTAATACCCGTACTTGCTCTCTACCGTGCAGCAACTCCCTAGCTATAGTAACTGGAGGAAAATCCGCTGGGCCATGCGCAGTTTGAAGCTCTTCAAGTTCCCAGGACCTGACGGTAATATTCCTGCAGAATTTCAAAAATGTGAGGATATAGTGCTTCCATGGCTCAAGGTCACCTTATCGAGCTGTCTGCATTCCTAAGTCGTGGACCGAGGTTGAAGTTGTCTTTATTTTTAAGGCAGGCAAGCGCTCGCATGTGGAACCAAAGGATCTCCGACCTATCAGTCTATCGTCCTTTCTACTGAAAACGTTGGAAAGGCTAATTGATATACACCTCCGTCAGAGCATTAGCCCGTCTTTGCTTTCGCCGTCCCAACATGCGTACTACAAAGGCAAATCCATTGAGATAGCCTTACACTCGCTTGTGCGCATCTTCGAAAAATCTCTGAGCATTAAAGAATATACCATGGTGGCTTTCCTTGACATTGAGGGAGCTCTTAACAATGTCAAACCAAATACAATCACAGACGCACTTGCAAATCTGAAAGTGGATACTTCGCTCGGAGTGTTAATCAATCAATTGCTAACACGCAGGATTATCAACACACCACAAGACTTGCCTGCTGCGGAACCCCCAAGGTGGAGTGTTGTCCCCTCTTCTGTGAAATCTGGTAGTAAATGAGCTACTAGTGGACCTGGATAGGTCAGGCTGTAGAATGATCGCCTTTGCTGATGACATTGCGATTGCTGCGTCTGGCAAGCACCTAAACATTCTTAAGGAAATCTTTCAATATGCTCTCTCTCGGCTCACTAGGTGGGCCTCCAAATGTGAATTGGGGGTTAACCCTCATAAAACGGAACTTGTTCTCTTTACAAGGAAGTATAAAGTTCCCCTCGTAGACCCTCCTATGATTAATGGCACCAGTCTCACCTTCATCGTTAATGCAAAATACCTGGGTCTTATTCTGGACAGAAAACTGAACTGGAAAGCATATCTACTTGAACGCATAAGGAAAGAAAATGTAGCTCTCTATTCCTGTAAAAAAGTTATAGGTAGGAGCTGGGGTATGAAACCTGAAATCACAATGGCTTTACGTGTCCATTACCAGGCCTATAGTACTTTATGGCGTGATCGTATGGTGGCCTGCTCTTGACAGGGCTGTCCACCTCTCTTAGGTAGCTAAAGTGCAAAGATCTGCCTGCATGTGCATCAGTGGTGCACTAAGAACTACCCCCTCTTCGGCATTAAACATTATGTTCAACCTGCTACCCCTGGATATCTTTGGCAGATAGACTGGTGCCAGTGCGGCTATCCGTCTTAAAGCGTCCTCTCAGTGGTCTAGTTATCACATTGGCCACTCCTCGATCCTTGATCTTCTCAACTTCAAACATAAAAACACGGAATACACCCCACCGAAACTGAGATTTGACCGAATCTTCCGTACAAGTATCCCTGAACGGGATGGGTGGGATGGCTCTCCCCCTGATGATGGAAATTCGGTGCACTTCTACACAGATGGCTCTAAGACCGAAGGTGGGGTGGGCTGTGGGTTTTTCCCCGAAAAGCTCAACCTGAGCATCTCGTTCCGCCTCCCTGATCATTGTAGCGCTTTTCAGGCGGAAATCATGGCGATTAAAGAAGACCTGTCCTGGCTAAAAAAACAAAAAAATAAAAATAAAAAATGTAATGCATTATCTGTCAGGGATATTACCAGACGAAAATGGCAACATAGTAGTAGAATCGCAGTCAGTGCTGAGGATATGGAAGGAACAATTCTGCAGACTATTAAACGGCGATGATTACCAATATTCCGCTGTCAGGCAGAATGAGCCATTCAACAGTGACAATGGCAGTCAAGATTCCCGTCAACCCGATCAGAATGAAGTGAGGATAGCGATATCTAAACTCAAATCCAACAAAGCTGCTGGAGCCGACGGCCTTGCCGCTGAACTTTTCAAGGCAGGAGGAGATGAGTTGGTAAGGAGCATGCACCAGCTCATCTGTAAAATCTCGTCGGACGAAAGTATGCCCGATTAATAGAACCTCAGAATCGTTTGCCCGATCCTGAAGAAAGGAGACCCTCTGAACTGTGCCAATTACAGAGGTATAATTCTCCTAAATATCGCATATAAGATCATGTCTGCCGTATTATGTGAACGCCTAAAACCGACCGTTAACAACCTGATTGGTTCTTATCAGTGCGGTTTCAGGCCGGGAAAGTCCGCCATTGACCAAATATTCACACAACGGCAGATCTTGGAAAAAACCCATTAATATGAAATAGATACGCACCACCTCTTCATTGATTTCAAAGTTGCCTATGATAGCGTGTATAGAGGCGAGGTATACAGAGCCATGTCTAGTCTTGGCATCCCTGTCTAGCTCGTCCGTTTTTGCAGAATGACGATGGAGAACTCTCGCTGCTCCATCAATGTGGGTAAGAACACCACCGAACCATTCGATGTCAGGAAAGGTCTTAGACAAGGTGACGCGCTATCATGCGATCTCTTTAACATAGTACTTGAAAGAATTGTACAAAACTCGCAAGCCAACACCGGAGGTACAATCTTTTACAAGTCTGTACAACTACTCGCTTATGCCGATGACATTGACATAATCGGAAGAACTCAGCGGGCAGTCAATGGGGCATTTACGAGTATTGATATCGAAGCAGCAAAGACGGGTCTAGCGGTCAATGAAAGCAAAACAAAATATATGCTGTCTACAAAAAAGGACATCCAACATCGGCGCCTTGGACAGAACGCCAAAATAGACAGATACAATTTTGAGGTAGTAAAGGATTTTGTCTACCTAGGCTCTATGGTGAACTCCGCAAATGACATCAGTACGGAGATCACACGAAGAATTACTCTTACCAATCGTTGTTTCTATGAGCTAAAACGGCAATTGAGTAGCAAAGCCCTATCGCATACTACTAAGGTAACTCTATATAAGACGCTAATCATCCCAGTCCTGCTGTATGGTGCAGAGGTATGGGCTTTGACAAAACCGGATGAGGATGCCCTTGGTTATTTCGAGAGAAAAGTTCTTCGAGCGATCTTTGGTCCCGTCTGCATAGACGGTGAGTGGAGGAGAAGGTACAATGCCGAACTGTATGGCCTGTACAAGGACATCGACTTAGAAAGAAGAGTTCACATACAGCGACTAAGATGGCGCAAATAAGTGGAGGGGGACCTCAACCAACTTGGCGTGCGCAACTGGAGGCAGCTGGCTCGTAACCGTGCTGGCTGGAGAGGTTTGTTGGTTGAGGCCCAGGTCCACCCCGGACTGTAGCCCCATCTAAGTAAGTAAGTATTACCATTTTCACTGAAAGTCAAGCGCCTATCAAGTCCCTGGAATGGTGCTCTTTCACTTCAAAGGCCGTCTTAGACTGCCGTTTGTCTCTTACGGAGGTGACAGAGCAGTTCAACATTCGCCTACGCTGGGTGCTAAGCCACAGAGACAATTCAGGAAGCTGTAGGGTGGACGAGCTTGCCAGACAGGGTACTACTCTAAGGATTCTGCCAGACAAGCAAGCCCTTGGTATGCCCCTCGCTACATGTAAGCATCTACTAAAGTTGAACGCTATTAGCAAGACCAACCTCATGTGGGATACTGGCTCAAAGCTGGACCAGAGACGTAGTGCCGAGTTGGTTAAACTAAAGCGATTACAGATCGTTATTGGTGTCATTACCGGACACTGTCTAATTGGCCAATATGCCAAAAGACTGGGCCTCTTTTCCAATGACTTCTGCAGGAGCTGTAGGGACAAGGAGGAGGAGGAAACCATCCTTCACTTCCTATGCACATGTCCTGCTCTATCACGTAAAAAAATGCCATGCTCCCTTCCTTGACGACATCAGCGATTTGGCGTCCTTAGATGTCATTAGCATCCATCGCTTCATCAGAAGCTCCGGTTGGTTTTATTAGTCCCTGAGTAGTCTAATGGTACATCTTTGGCATCACAATGGCCCTTTACTGGTCTAAGTGTGTCTGCATCGTTGCGTTGTGCAGCCAATCTAACCTAACCTATCCCACGAAACAACGAGATCAAATGGCCGCCGATACCTTGCGATTTAATATTATTATTATTATTATAAAGACATTTGTTTTAATCTCAGTCCGAAAGCTGGATAGCGCTTATCCCGGGCAAGCGTGCCAAGGGATTAAGCTCTGCTGGGGAATAATCCAGGTTCTATGCCCGTCCGATCTGCTTATTATTATTATCATTGTAAGTTCAAAAATCTTCGAACAATAGCACATATATCCAATAGTACCGAATTCTGAATGTGTACCATCAGATTTTCCATCCCATACTGTTTATTTCCGTAGTTCATAGCTATATACTATTTTCGAATTACAAATATGGACATGGCAATCTGCCGTCTCTACATGGGATACAAATACAGTAGGCAGAAACTTAAGATTATTAATTACCTTTAAACATATAGGAACATATATACATTTTTAATGGCCCGCTAACCCTTATGAGGTTCGCGGGGGTAAGATGCTCAGGTGGACCCTCCATCCTTCTCGATCCTCCGCCATTGACTCCAACTCATCTATAGGAATCCCCAGACGGCTCTGGCAGAGATGTCGGACTTGCATAGGCGGAGTCGGAGTCGCATACCTGATGGCACAGCAATCATGGCACGTCTTGGAAGCTGGTCTGGAGGCATACGCACTACGAGACCAAACCATCGTTCCGTTCGGAGAAATAGCTGCTCAACATTGAGCGCCTAGCGTACTCTGGTGTTGCACACTCGATCCCTACGAGTTATTCCAACAACCGCACGAAGTAACGTCATATCGGCAACTTGTATCCGCGATCTTATTCTTTCGGTCACTACTCAAATTTCATGACCTTAAGTGAGAGTTGGAACAACCACTGAGTTAAAAACCCATAATTTAGCTTAAACACTAAGATCGGCCTTCCATATAACAGATTGATCAGCCTGACCAATTCTACAGGATAACTCGGAATAAGACCCCGAGGTACTTAAACTTATCCACCTGCTTCAATGGTACTCCACTAACTTGCAGAGTGGACTGAATGGGTGTTTTGGGAACGACCATTACTTCGGATTTGTTCACGTTGATCTTCATCCCAGCATCATCTCAAACGGCTACAAACCTTTTCAGTGCACGCTGAAGTTCGGTTTGAGAGGACCAAAGGATGACCAAATCATCCGCAAAGAGCAAATTACTAATCCTTAAGTCTCAGACTCCGCCACGGCTGCGATACAAAATCGAGTCCATATATACAATGAAGAGGAGAGGTGACAAAACTCACCCCTGGCGGAGTCCAACGCCCACAGTGAAAGGTATTGATTTAACGCCGTTTATCCGAACACAGTTTATACAGCTTGTATACAAAGACTGAATCGCCCTTAATAGGGAACCATCCCATACTCCTGCAACACACTCCAGAGTTTACCTCGAGGAACCCTTTCATATGCTTTTTCCAAATCCACAAAATAAGTGTAGACAGGTTTGACATACTCCCAGGTCTTCTCAAGAACCATTCTGAGAGTGAATAAGTGGTTGGTTGTGCTTCTTTTGGGACGAAAACCGCATTGCTCATCCCCCAAACTGTCCTCCACAGCTCTGGAACGCGTTTTCAGCACCTTAACAAAGACTTTTCCAGGGAGACTTAAAAGAGGTATACCCCTGTAGTTGGCGCAATCTCTTTTGTCCCCTTTTTTTTTAAAAGAGGAACTATCACCCCCATTTGTCAATCATCAGGTATTTCACCGCATTCCCAGGCCACTTTAATGACACGCGAGAACCATTACCCTCTTTATCTAACACCTTGAGCATTTCTGGTCAGATTTCATCCACACCAGCAGATTTGCCAACTTTTAGAGCTGTGATCGCCAAAGTTACTTCCTCTACCTCTACTATCCGCCCTACTCTTGACCATAGGTCTGTCATCTTCGGTGCCCTGTTCCGGATTGAGCAATTCTGAAAAGTGCTCGCTCCATCTGCGTAAGATGTCATTGGAAAGAAGTGTACAGTCTTTGGATTTGACTCCTTCAACGATATTCAACTTTGAGTCGGCAGACGATCAGCCAGACATCTTATTTGCGGATCTGTGGTCACGTTCCAATTTTTCGCCAAACTCCTTCCAAGATTGTACTTTCGCTGTTTTCACAGCTAATTTGCAAGTTCTTTGCGCCTCAGTGTACCGATTTCGAGAATCGGAGTTCCCCAAGTGAATCCACACTTCAAAGCTCTCTTCATCTCTCTGATGGCTTCTTGAACTCCGGGCGTTTTAAACTAACCCATTCTTTTCTCACCACCAGCCGCCACGCCAAGCCGATTCACTCCACAAACATCTCCCGCAGAGGCAATAACCGTTGTTGAAAACAGTTGCCATTCTTCCTCTACGTATGATGGAACAGTTGGAATTCGTCAAAATCCAACAACTTCTCTCCGTTCGCGTTTTGATCGAGATCACCGTCCCTCCCAATCACACTCCCCCATGTCATAACATCTACACCCACATGAGCATTGAAGTCACCCATCAGGACAAAATAATTCATATCTGCAACCTTTTCAAGGGCAACATCAACTTCGTATAAGAAAGCTGCATACTCTGACTGAAGGTTCGGTGCATACATCTGCACCAATGCCAGAATTGATCTTTCAAGATTGAGCTTTAAGATCGCAACTCTCCCTCTTAATGGTATCCACTCCAATACTCTGCCTGACAACCTGGAACTTGTAAGTATCCCCAGTCCCGCCCGAGCAGACATTGAGGGTGCGACTCCTGACAGGAAGAACGTCCACTCATCCGAAAAGTTCACCGTTTTAGAGCCTGTCTGCTTTGTTGAAGAGACGCCATCTATATGTATATCTAGTCGACTTTTAACAGTCTCCCCAACAAGCTCAATGTCCTTCCCTGTGAGCGATGAAACGTTCCGTGTGCCTATCCTACGTCGATGACGTTGTCGAAAATCGGAGAGTCCATCTGTACCTCTATCGGTGCATAGCGCGCTCACCCCTTGACTCCCGTAATGGTTCGCGAGACCATTGACAGGAAGCTCGTAGCCATTTCGGGTTTGACCCGGTCGGCTACCGAGTGGGGCAGGCCGACCACCAGACGCTCGCAAACTGACACCCTTTACGCCTGGCTCCAAAGGATTCCCTAGTTTACCAGGTTTGGCAATATCCGAGGTCAGTCTTCTTCTTTTTGTCATCATGTGGTGTGCGCTTTGTTAGCAGTGGCTGGATTGTATGGATGGGAATAACTATTTAAGTTACCCCATCCGCACTCTCGCTGGGAAGACACCTTGACGTGGTGCGAGAGCTTAAGTTGCAAGGACTTACTCAGCCTTGGGAGCCTAGTTCTTGGATGAGCTGACTGATGAGTAACGAACCAAGATCTGCCCCCCCTAATCCAAGGTGTAACGCGATCCGTGCCTATTGGATGGTTTGCTGCCAGAGCGTATACCGGCTGTATTATAACGGAGCCTCCCTGAAACGGGATCGCCTCAGGGACTAACCACGATCTTACTGCACTAATGCGGGCCTCTGGCGCAGCTGACCTTCCTTTCCCGCGCTACTCGTGGGACTATGAACCAGAAAAAAAAAAAAAAAAAAACAAAACAAAAAATTAAAATTAAAAGCAGCCTAGATAGAATGCCGGGTGGTGCCGCATCTATGCTAGTGGGTCGGATGTAGCAGAGACTCTGTGTGGACGACCTGGTAAGTGGAAATTGGCCAGGGACAAGCTGTGACGGAGGTTTTAGGCCAGCGCAACCAAGCAGCAGCCAAACAGCCGCTTCGACCTCAAGGAAGATATCTGAGCTTTCAAAAACAGCAGCACGTTTGGAACGTGCCAGAACGGAGGGTGGAAGCCAAGCTCTAGCCCCCCGACTCTTGGGCAAGGTAGCTGTGGCGGCTAATGAGGCAAGGAGTTCGGACATAGCTCGGACATCTACAGCTCCCCAATCCAATGCCGCTCCGACCAAGAGAAAGCGAGCTTGGCCGCCGATGCCGCCAGGTGGGCAACCGGGAGGCAAAGACACCCCCTTGAGGAAGGGTCTGAGCGGCGCGCGATCTCGCTGGTACCTACGCTACCTCAAAAAGGGCCTTGCACCAGAGGAGGCCAGGAAAAAGGCGGATGAGCA